>CM040118.1:199325096-199925096 GCA_022559845.1 Amorphophallus konjac
AATTATCACTTTGGACTATTGGGATCATTTAGATTTTTATTAGTCTTTTGCGCACTCAGTAATTATGTATGTCAAATTTTATCGCTTTAACGACACGATCTATATAGACGCGTCACGCATCCGAGTATCTTCCGTGCTCGGGATGTGACAGTCGTCGTGGCATCAGAGCGTAGGATTTTAGTTTCCTAGGTAAACCTAAGTCTAAGGATAGGTAAAACTCGAGTCCAAGGATAGATATACCTTACCCGGTGAGACAGATAAAGCCATGGGTTAAGATCTACAATGACTTTTGACCTTGTAATTAAACCCGATCTTTATTATGTTTAAACCATTTTCTAGGATCATGGCCGCTGAAAGTGCAAAATGGCGCGAGATGCAGCGCACCATATAAGGCCTTACACAAGCGCTACAGCAAGTGGCGCAAGGCGGTGCCAACCGTGGAGCTGGTGATCTCCACAGGAGTTTTCGTAACATGAACCCACCAAGGTTCACGGGTTCGTCTGACCCCGAGGATGCCGAGAATTGGTTAAAGGAGATGGAACGAATCTTCCGTGTGATGCAATGCACGGACGAGGAGAAGGTTTTACTGGCCGTATTCCAACTGGAGCGAGACGCTCGATGTTGGTGGGAATCCATAGAAGCAACACTGCCAAAAGACCATGTCACATGGGATGAATTCACGGAGCATTTCAACAACAAGTACTTCTCCGACCATATCTAGGAGAAGAAGGCCACAGAATTCGCCGTTCTAAAATAACGGGGCTTGAAAGTGGCCGAGTATGAGGCCCAGTTTTCAAGATTGTCAAAGTATGCACCCCACTTGGTGTGTACGGAAAAGATGAAGGCGAGAAGGTTCCTCAACGGGCTTCAGTCCCACTATATTACACAACTTGCACCGATGGACATCCAAGTCTACTCGGAGATGGTTCGGCATGCTCAATTGCTAGAAGACGCCACCGAATTATCTAAAAGAATCCGAGGAAGGGACAAGAATGATCCTATCACAAGCCCAGGAAAATTCAAACAATCATTTAATAAGAAGCGGTTCTTCATGGGAGGGGAGCCCTCCAAGGCAAAGAAATTCTAGAAGAACGACAAGCGATTCCCCACCGCCACACCCTCTAAGGAGATTTGCAAGTATTGTGATAAAGCTGGTCATAAGACCGAGGAATGCTGGAGGAAGTTAGGAGCTTATCTTTGATGTGGGAGCCGAGAGCATCGAATCCCAGATTGCCCATTGATGAAGGAGCAAGTCACCAAAGACGAGAAGTGTCCGGTAAAGAAACAAGGCCGTCTGCAACCTCTCCACGAGATGGAACCCACAGAAGGTGGAATTATGGAAGGTACTCTCACTATTTGTTCTAAAATTGCTCAAGTTTTATTTGATACCGGAGCAGCTCATTCATTCGTTTCCAAGAAATTTACTGCTTCATTTTCTAAGAAACATGAACTGTTAGATTTGGTCATATCTACACCTCTTGAGAATGAGTCTGATATCACTTATCACTATCCAAACTGTGAAGTGATGGTTAAAGGAAACAATTTGCCTGTTAACCTGATATGCCTAGATATGAAGGATTATGATGTCATACTAGGTGCTGATTGGTTATCCACATACCAAGCAACTATAGATTGCCGGCATGGCAAGGTAACTTTCATGGATTTTCCAGAGTTGGTCAACATTAGCCCTTGGGCTAGGTCACCTCTCATATCAACCCTCCGAGCTAGTAAACTTATGAGTAAAGAATGTATGGCTTTCATAGCATTCATGACTGACACAGAAGTCGAGGAGATTAAACTTGAAGACATTCGTGTAATTCGGGATTTTCCCGACGTGTTTCGAGAAGAATTGCCCGGCTTACCCCCGGAAAGGGAAGTGTCGTTCACAATCGACCTTGTCCCTGGTGCTGGTCCTGTTTTCAAGGCACCGTACAAAATGTCCCCTGCTGAGCTAAAAGAGCTAAAAGAGCAGCTAATGGAGTTATTGAAAAAGTGTTTCATCAGGCCAAGTACTTCCCCATGGGGAGCACCCGTGCTATTCGTCAAAAAGAAGGACGGATCGATGAGATTATGCATCGATTATCGGTAGCTAAATCACCTTAGAATCAAGAACAAGTACCCGCTGCCGAGAATTGATGAGCTGTTCGATCAATTATCTGGAGCTACATATTTCTCCAAGATTGATCTTTGTTTTGGTTACCACCAATTGAAGATCAAAGGAGAAGACATTCATAAAACTGCATTCCAAAGCAAGTATGGGCATTACAGATTTATTGTTATGCCTTTCAGACTAATGAATGCCCCCACAGCTTTTATGCAATTGATGAACAGCATATTCAGGCCCTACTTAGACCAATTTATTATGGTCTTTATTGATGATATTCTGATCTATTCAAAGACCGAAGAGGATCATGAAGAACATCTGAAGAAGGCATTGCAAGTATTGAAGGAAAACAAATTGTATGCAAAATTCAGCAAGTGCAAGTTCTGGCTCGAGGAAGTATCCTTCTTGGGCCATGTAATTTTGAAGAACGGAATTACTGTTGACCCGTCAAAGGTCGAAGCCGTGAAGAACTGGGAACAACCCACAAATGCAACGGAGATTCGAAGCTTCTTGGGACTAGCTGGTTACTACCGACATTTTATCAAGGACTTCTCCAAGATTACTGTTCCTCTGACCAGGTTAACCCGCAAGGAAGTGCCTTATGAGTGGAATGAAGACTGTGAAAAGAGTTTCCAAACTTTGAAGGATCTTTTGACCACTACTCTAGTCTTATCATTACCAATTGAAGGAGAAAAATACGAGGTATATACCGATGCTTCTGGTATTGGCCTCGGATGTGTATTGATGCAAAATGGAAGAGTCATTACATACTCTTCTCGACAATTGAAGAAACATGAAGAGAACTACCCGGTGCATGACTTAGAACTGGGTGCGGTAGTATTTGCCTTAAAGATATGGAGAAATTATCTCTACGTAGAGTAATTCACTGTATACTCCGATCATAAAAGCCTCAAGTATTTATTCTCCCAAAAGGAGCTGAACATGCGGCAAAGGCGTTGGCTCGAATATCTCAAGGATTTCAGCTTCACTATACAATACCATCCTGGTAAGGGTAATTCCGTAGCTGATGCCCTTAGTCAAAAGTCAAGAGCAATGTTGGCCAACTGTATGGTACAAGAACGGAAGTTGCTAGAGGAATTCTCTGAGCTTGATATCAGTACAGATGAGAAGAACGGGTGTATTATTCTATCCCATATGAGTCTACATCCAGACTTGCTATCTGAAATCAAGAAACTGCAAGAAGAAGATCCCGTACTAGTGGAGATAAAAAGCAAGCTGGACGAGAGACTTGATTTCAAGCTGGCACCTGATGGCAGATTACTATTTCTTGAACGGACATGTGTGCCCGACTATCCCAAATTGAAGAAGAAGATTCTTGAAGAAGCTCATCGATCGAGGTACATGATGTACCCTGGAGCCACTAAGATGTACCAAGACTTGAAAAGAACTTTCTGGTGGCCTAACATGAAAAGGGAGATAGCAGACTTTGTATCTCGTTGCGTCACATGCCAACAAGTGAAGGCGGAACATCAAAAACCCGCCGGAAAGCTACATCCGCTAGATATTCCCAAGTGAAAGTGGGAAGATATTGGCATGGACTTTATCGTGAGTTTGCCCAAGTCTAGGGGCGGACACGATGGAATTTGGGTAATCATCGATCGCCTAACTAAATCGGCTCATTTCTTACCCATCAAAAGTCGATGGTCAGTCGATGTACTTGCTGCCCTGTATATTAAGGAGATGGTTAGATTGCATGGAGTTCCCGTGTCAATTGTATCCGATCGAGACCCACGCTTTACCTCTCATTTCTGGAAAAGTCTACAACACTATCTAGGGATGAAACTCAACTACATCACTGCATTCCATCCCCAGACAGATGGACAGACTGAAAGGATAAATCAAGTTGTGGAAGATATGTTGAGAGCCTATATTATAGACTTCGACAGAAGCTGGCATGACCACTTGCCCTTAGCCGAGTTTGCATATAATAATAGCTATCAAGCCAGTATACAAATGGCACCTTTTGAGGCACTGTATGACAAGAGTTGCTGATCTCTAATATGTTGGGATAAAGTTGGTGAAAAATAAATTCTAGGCCCAGATATGGTAAGAGATTCTACCGAGAAGATACACCTTATTCAAGAAAGGCTAAAGATAGCACAGTCCAGGCAAAAATCTTATGCTGACAACAGACGACGAGATCTGGAATTTCAAGTCGGAGATCATGTTTTTCTTAAGGTATCTCCCGGCCGAGGTATTAGAAGATTCGGTGTTAAGGGTAAACTGACACCAAGATTTATTGGTCCATTTGAAGTGCTGGAAAGGTAGGCGAGGTGGCTTATCGCATCGCCCTACCTCTGCAACTATCAGAAGTGCACAACGTATTCCATGTTTCTATGCTAAAGAAATACGTGCACGATCCTTTCCATCTCATTGATCACAATGACTTAGTGATACAGAAGGACCTTACCTACGAGCAGAAGCTAATGAAGATCCTCAACCGAGAAGTTTGAGTTCTAAGGAACAAGATGATCCCTATGGTGAAAATCTAATGGAATCGATGCTTAGAACGAGAAGCTACATGGGAAACTGAAGAGTCTATGAAGAGAAGATTTTCGAAGTTATTGTAGTTGTAAGTACTTCACACCCTTCCTATTTTCCGCATAATACAGTTGAATTTAGGGACCAAATTCTTTTAAGTGGGGGAGGGTGTAGCACCCCGATAAAAAAATTGAGAAAAATTTAAAACTTATTCCTAAAGAATCCTACATGAAGGCCTTACATAAAGAACCCAACCTCATGAGGGCTATTGTATAAATATATATGCCAACATCACTTTATGCCATAAAGAATCATGAAGGCCTTATGTAAAGAATCAAACCTTATGAGGACTATAATATAAATGCACAACCCACCACTTTATGCATAGTACGTAAGGAACTCTTCTTAAAAGAATCCTATATGGAGGCCTTGTATAAAGAACTAAACCATAGGAGGACTAGTATATAAATGTGCAAGCCAACTTTATGCCACATGGGTAGTACGTAAGTGGGGTATCTTTTCCACCACCAAGAGAATGGGCGCCCCATACCAGGGCGCCATTCAACAAATTGAAGACTATATGAAGAGGCACCAATTCCCATGGAGCCATCATCCCACTATAGTATTAATATATATATATATATATATATATATATATATATATATATTAATACCATGAAGGCCAACACGTGAAAGTGGTAGTTTTATCTAAAAAATTAACGCCCTCTTGCAAGGGTGTCATTCTCATGAATAGGGTCACCCAGATTAATAGACGCCCTCATGCAGAGGCGTCATTTACATGGATAGGACCACATAGATTATTTGACGTCCCCTTACAAGGGCGTCATTTCATTTGTGTTTCTAGAAGGTTGAGACACGAATAACCCCATTTAGCTGGCAAAGCACCACGGACTGCAATGATCTAGGTTCTTGTCTACTAAACCGGACCTGCGAGGCAATAAACCCATGCTTTATGATCTCCTATAACTAATTCCCTCCGTAGCACTCACAGAGGCTACTGCCATCGTTTAGTGCTGCTTGCAGAAGGGAATACTTCCCTTCGTTCCCTCGAAAAATGTGAAGTCTACATCCTGCTACTGGAGTTTTACGGCGGCGGAGAACGTGTGGCTTCATCTTTGATTTCTATTCTGTCATCTGTACCTCGTAATCACGCCAAAAAGGTAGGTGTTCTCAAGTCCTTGCCTAACTAGTAGCTAAATAGGTTAACGTAACATGCATGCTTAGAGTTAAAATAACTCATCATCCATGCTATATTACCTGGCTTTATCGTGATCAAAAATGACCAAGTATATACCATGTTACACTGATTTTAATAGCCTGTTACACCTATTGTATATATATATATATATATATATATATATGGTTTTATATACAATATGTTACCATGATTTTAAGAGTTTTGAACACAATCTGTTATCATGATTTTATGAGTTTTGAACATATCTTATTATAGTAGTTTTATAGCCTTAAATAATCATGTTTTAACCCACTTATATAACCTATGTTACATGAGATACATACCTGTTTTTAAAACCCACGAAAGCCAGCCCTCAGATGAATAGCGCCCCCAGCCAGGGCGCCAATTAAATGAAGACACTGTGAAGTGTCGTCAATTCCATTTCTGGAATATCCAATAATTATTAAGTCAATGCATTCAAAACCCATAACTATTGAACTAAACCATGAAATTTTTGCATGAATATGTTTCTGTGATACTGACATTTTTTCCTACCTGCCCGTACCCTTACGTCCTGATTCAGAGAACTTTTCCACTGATGAATAGTGAACCACCCAAGGCAAATAGCGCCCCTGACCAGGGCGCCAATTACCCAATTGAAGACTCCGTGCGTGGTCTTCAATTAAATGAAGACTACTCACAGGGGCGCCAATTCTATTTTTTTAGAAATTAAGGATACAACATTAGAAAATTCATATCTGTGAAACGAAAACCCAACAATTATACATGAACATATTTTTGAACTCCCGAGAATTTTCACTACCCGCTCATGTCCTTACTTTCTATTTTCGAGAAACTTTTTTGGATGAATAGTGTTTTTGAGTCACAGACATACCTACTGGGTGAAAATCACCCAATGAAATTGGCGCCCAAAGCCAGGGTGCCAATTCCCTAAATAGTGGCAGCCAGGTCATCTTCAATTAATTGAAGACTTCCTGAGAAGGCGCCAATTTCATTATGTATATAAAATTTCTGAAAAATCAAAATTTTGAAAGGGGGGTCATCCCCCAAGCGCCATTTTACTGAAAAGGGGGTCCTCCCCCAGGCGCCAATTCCCTGAAATGGGTGTTGTACCCTATAGATTCTAAGAAATCCACTTCGAATAATTAAAAATAAAAGAATTAAGCATGCACGAGGTGCTAATAAGGAGAGTGATCGCCAGAGGAGTTACCTCAAAAGAAAAGGAAATTGATCGTGAATACCTGGTGAGAAAAGGGATGCGGGATGATTGTGGATTTCTTCCTCCTCCTTCTACCGGCCGGCCGATGAAGGGGGTTTCTCTCTTTGATTACCCTTAAACAAATCACAAACAACCAAGGATAAAATATGATTAGCCAAAGTGTAGTATCAATCCAAAGATAAAATAAGATGGTGAAATAATAGCATGAATTGTGCACCTTTTGGTTTCTTTAAAACCCCTAAGAGAATTAGGGAGAGGAAAGGAGATGCAAACTAATGTAGGAAAAAGACTGATGCTGATCGATGATGATAGGATGATGAATGATGATAAGATGATAATAAGATGGATAATATCCCTGCTGTTCCTGTCAACAGTAGAGGGAGAAACCAATATATCAGCTCGGGGCTAGTGCAACAGGAGGAAGCAGACCACCGAAGGATCAAAAGGCTCGTGCAGAAGAGAGGAAAACTTCTCTGCGTGAAAGAATCTACTGCTCTCTGCGTCGATCTCTCTGTTGCTCTCTGTGTTGCTATTAGCTAAAGCTCCCTCTCTTTTTTTCATTGTTCTCTCTGTTTCTTCCTGCTATCAGCTAGCTTCGCGCGAGCTCGACGCAGGGATGTATTTATAGGATGCAAAACACAGATGTGGTGGGATAAGAACAGGCAAGACTCATCTACAGCAAGGCCTCTACTTCCCCAATTGAACACGGTGACCAAAACATAGTAGGGAACTCTCCAGGAAAGGGTTGTTCAAGCAGGACACGGAAGGGTGAAAGACGACCCATAGAAAGGCGTTATTTGAAATTGATGACCTGGGACAAGGCGTTAATTAAAATCATGATTGGGACAAAGGCGTTAATTCATGGATTTAATTTTAGTAATGAAAACATTCTTTATTTGAAAATGATGAAGAGACGCCTGAGAGAGAGGCGTTAATTTAAAACACGACCCATGGAGGGACGTTAATTCTTATTTTCTAATTTTGAGTAGGATTCGTAAAAGTTCAAAAATTGACGCCTTTTGGATCAGTCGTCCTTTCTTTGAGAAACGCCCCGGCCCAAGCCGTTATTTAAAGCACGCCCTACGTAGAGTCGTGAATTACCAAAACAATTAGAAAATGGCCTAAAAACACACAAAAATAGAAAAACTTCATATTACGGAAATATTGAAGTTCACTTTGGGGCGTTAATATGGTGACATGAGATTTAATCAACATAGTATCAATTTTGGCGTGTCTACAGTTGTCCCGCCTTGGCGTCTGCTTTGCAAGGGAGTGAGACGAAATGAAGTGAAAGTGCAGCAAGTGAAATGAAGTGGAATGAACTGATAAGTAGATGCCAAGGTGTGATGTGACATGCCTCTGACACTAAGCGTTAGAAATCTTTCCAAGATTCTGAGTGAAACAACTCTGGGTGATTCCAAGAAAGCATCGATTGGCTAGATGAAGGAGACTAAACTAAATAAATAATATAGAGGGCACGACAGGAAGGCACCTTTGGAGATCAGTTACCAGCCAATGTGGACGTGCTACAACCAAGGTGGATTTGTAGAAAATTAAAGTGAATGGAGATGAAGACCCAACAAAGGGACGCTTTCAAGGAACTAGCCTGAGCGGCTTTAGAGAGAATAAAGTACTTGATTTGGAGTGGAATATCTCATGTCAACTCAATCAAGAGCGAGTGACCTTCATTATTGTCGTAATATGAAGATTTTCATCATTAAGCTCAAAGTCCTACATGATGCATGCTGGGCTAAAAGAAAAAATTAAAACAAACTAAAAATAGAAAATAATCAAGGATAATATTACCAAGCCATCTAGATTTGGTCAAGAATCTAGATCTCCGAGCTGACACTAAGCCGAAGTCCGTTTGTCCGCGCATCAACCCAGAAAGTGGAACCATCGTCCCAGACCTTGAATGACTCAACAGCCTATCCATGTGATCAAGATTCTCCGGGAATTATCACTGTTTTTGATGAAGGGGAACTCAAATTCCAGGTTCGTCAGAATCACAAGGTCCTTGATATACTATAATATCGTAGAGTACCATATAGTAACAATGCTTACAAGAAAGAATACAAGAACGGAATGATGTTACTCCCATGCATCTCGAATCCTGCACTCTTCTGAGCACTTGAAAATTGTGTACTTGTGATTGTATACTTTGCTCCTTTTCCACGTTCTTTGCTTTTGCTTCACTTTTCCCTGTGCCTGCAGCCGTAGTTCACACTTAAGCAAACAGGTTAATTCATCTGTTCGACTTGGCCTCTTACTTAATAAGCAAGGGATGTCTTTACTTTGACCTTGATAACGGGTCAAGGGGCCAAGCCTTTAATCAAATAAGGCAAATGAAATAACCAATAAAGGGAGATGCAACACGCAAGCAGTCATATGCAAACCATAATAAAAGATGCCCATACAAGATGCAAGCACACATCATGAACGATAAGCCACCACCACTTTTTATTTTCTTCTTTTCTATTTTTCTTCTTTTCATTCTTCTTTTTCTCTTTTTTTTCTTATTTTCTCAAAAAGACTCCTTAGACTAGGTTATTTTTTCAAATAAAAGACACCCTCAGTGACGGTCGTTAATTTTTGAAAAAGAATTTGATTTTCGTGGAAATGACAACCTACCTAGGGGCGTTGTTTGAGAAAAGATGACTTTCACACAGGCGTTAATTCTATAAAAGGCGCCTTACTCAGAGGCGTTAATTTCCGTGTCTTCAGAATTGGGTTGACAAAGCTACTAAGGCACTAGGTCCTACGTGGTCATCATTGAGTATTCATTGATCTTTCTTGAATAATCAAAAGGGGGTCGACGTGCTATTGGTTAAACTTATACGCAAGATCTCGCACGACGCAATCTCCTAGCTCAGTCTCGACCATTCTGCTGGTTTATGACTTACCACAAAGAAAGAGATGGAAGAGGATATAAGGAAGCCCATAAGGGATTCTGAGAAGCTCGAGGCAAAACTACCTCCCCTACCCTATGCCTGTTGGGATTCAGTCTTTGGCATAGGGAAATTTTATTGCCTTTTGCCTCTTTTATATTGCATGCATACGCCCAAGGTTTTCCTTGCGGGGACTTTGCCCTCTTGACATGATTTTCTTTTCACGATTTGACTTTCTCTTTGAAACTGATTTGTACTGATGAAAAACCTAATTGTACTTGGGCTTTTGCGGCATTTTTGTTCCCTTTTGGGCCCTGACTTCCACTTACTAAGGCGGCGGGTAGGCTTGGCGGATCTACTTCGAGACCTCCCTTCCTCCCTTATGGGCCGAAGAGGAAAAGAATGGGTATTGTCTTCACCTTTAGTCAGGTTTTTGGCTTCCCATCGGATTTTGCACCGCTTGAGTTCGAGGTTTAAGTGTGTAGTGTGTGCGGGAGTCGACCCCATTTTAAGTTAACAAGACTGATGAATGAATACTGAATTTTGACCTTTCAGACTTTGCGTCCTCGTACGCCATGGCAACCATTTTGAAAATTAGAAGATTTTTTTTGAATTTTGGAGAATTTTTATTGTTTTTTTTTGGGTTTTAGAAATTTCAATTTTTTGGGATTTTGGAAAATTTCAATTTTTTTTGGATTTTAGAAAATTTTAATTTTTTTTGATTTTTGGATTAGGGGTAGTATTTCTTAAGGTACAGACCATTCCAAGGATGAGCTAGCTCCTCTCCTTCAGCATTAATCAATTTATAAGCATTGCCAGGATAAACATCTTTTATAACAAAGGGTCCTTCCCAATTTGGTTGGAGTTTTGAACGGGGTCCACCAGGTTTTACGAAGATTCTCTTGACTACCATCTCACCGATTTTGAATTTTCTCTCAATTACTTTCTTTTGATAAAAACGTGAAAGCCTATTTTGATAAACGCGCGCATGCTCAGCGGCGACCAGACGCTTCTCATCTAGGAGTTTCAATTGGGCAAGGAGTGAATCACGACGCTCATCAATAGAGAATTTCTTGTCCAATTGTACTCGCAGAGAGGGAATGAGAATCTCATAAGGAACTATCGCCTCCATTCCATAAGTAAGGGTGAAAGGGGTTTGCCCAGTGGGGGTACGAATGGAAGTGCGATAGGCCCAGAGAGCTTCAACTAGCTTGTCTGGCCAATCCAAAAATTTATTAGCCTCACACGTTTTCTTAACAATTTTGATTAATGTCTTATTAGTTGCCTCTGCTTGACCATTACCCTGCGGATAATAGGGAGAAGAATGATGCAATGCAATGTTATACCTGTTGCGGAGATCCTTGAGCTCTTGAGAGATGAATTGAGGTCCATTGTCGGTGATGATGGTGCTCGGGATGCCGAACCTTGCGATGATGTTCTTCATTATGAACTTGCAGGTGGTCGATGCTTTGATCTCCACGTATGCTTCCGCTTCCGCCCACTTGGTGAAGTACTCCGTTGTCGTAAGGATGAATGACTTTTGTTTTGTAAGGAGGTTCGAATCTCCAAGAGGTCCAATGATATCGAAAGCCCACATGGAGAAAGGCCATGGGGAGGATATAGGAGGGAGTGAAGAAGCAGGAGAATGAATCTTGTCGGCGTGCAGTTGGCACATCACACACCTTCGAACATAGATGGAGCAATCCTCTTCTAGAGTTGGCCAATAGAAGCCTAGCCTAAGGATCTTCTTAGCTAGCATCTGGCTATTCACATGACCACCACACACTCTTGAATGCGCCTCTTCCACGACCTTCCAGGATTCATCATCGTCGAGGCATCTTAATAAAACACCCGTGAGCCCTCTTCTATAGAACACACCTCCAACTAAGACATAACATTGAGCCACTCTTCTAATTGCCTTCTTTTCCTCCACAGTGGCTTCTTCGGGATAGGACTGATCATTGCAATATCTGGCAATCTCATAATACCAAGGTTTCTCCTCATCAGCCAATTCTTCTTCCCAATCTAATAACATGACCTCTTTGCCTTTAAGAGCTTCACTCTGCCTGACCTTCTCAAGCACCTTGTCCCTAATGTCGAGGAATGCACGATCCTTAATAGCTGGAGTGTCACGCTGATGAATGAGAGGAACATGGAAATCTCGTTCAGGAGGGAAGACTAAAGCAGAGGCCAATGAGGCAAGAGCGTCAGCTAAGATGTTCTGGCTACGAGGGACATGGACGAAGATCAATTTGGTGAAGAGTTTGGCATAAGCTGAAGCAAGTTCCTGGTATGGTTTGAGCTTAGGATTGATAGTGCGACATTTGACAAGCACCTGGCGTAGAATGAGCTGACTATCACCAAGAATTCGTAATTGGGTAACACCATATTTATGAGCAGTTTGAAGGCCGGCCAGGAGAGCTTCATACTCAGCTATATTATTTGTGACAGGGAAAGTAAGCTGAGCGGCGAATGGGATGGTGACCCCTTCTGGTGTTAAAAGAACCATGTCGATCCCTCTTCCTTGGGAATTTAGAGCTCCATCAAAATGTAGTGTCCACATAGGATCGTGGGGTTGATTAATGGACATTAGTTCTTCATCTGGAAACTCCGAAATGACAGGATCAAATCGGGGTAGAGGGTGGTGAGCAAGATGTTCGGCAATGGCGTAGCCTTTGATAGCTTTCTGTTGAATGTAAGTGATGTCAAATTGAGAGAGGAAACTTTGCCAGCATGCTAATCGGTCAGTAAGGACAGATTTTTCAAGAAGGAATTTAATCGGATTCATGCGTGCAATGAGATGAACCTCGTGAGCTAAGAAATAATGCCTTAACTTCTGAACTACCCAGACTAAAGCAGCGCAAGTCTTTTCCATAGCTGAGTACCTTTGCTCACAGGGGTTAAGAAGTTTAGACAAGTAGTATGCTGCCCTCTCCTTCCCTTCTTCATCCACTTGAGCTAGGACAGCACCCACAGAGTCATCTAGCACAGAAACATAAAGGATGAGCGGTTTGCCCGGGACTGGCGGCCTCAGGACAGGAGGATTGACCAAATAATCCTTCAATCCGTCAAAAGCTGCCTGACACTTGTCATCCCAATTAAACTTGACCCCCGGCTTAGTAAGCTTGTAAAACGGCCTACATCTTTGTGAATGCTGGGAGACAAAGCGGTGGATAAATTGCAACCTCCCAATTAATCCTCCAACTTCCTTCAAATTCTTGGGAGGAGGCATATCTCTGATGGCCTTTGCCTTATTGGGATCAACTTCAATTCCCCTTTTACTGACAATAAATCCAAGCAACTTCCCTGATGAAACACCAAATACGCACTTCTTGGGGTTCATTTTCAACTGATACTCTCGTGATCTTTGCAAGACTTTAGCTAGAACCCAAGGATGCTCAATCCTTGTTCTTGATTTTATCACCAGATCATCCACGTACACCTCAATATAAATGTGGATCATATCATGAAAAATTGCCATCATAGCCCTCTGATAGGTGGCTCCAGCATTCTTGAGCCCAAAAGGCATGACCACATAGCAGTATGTTCCCCACGGTGTAGTAAACGATGTTTTTTCTTGATCTTCCTCAGTCAAGCGAATCTGATTATAACCCTAAAAGCCATCCATGAAGGAGAGAGTCTCAAATCCTGCCGTATTATCAATCAAAACATCAATATGAGGGAGGGGGAAGTCATCCTTAGGACACGCACGGTTGAGGTCCCGAAAGTCTATACAAATCCGAACCTTTCTATCTTTTTTCATAACTGGGACGATGTTAGCCACCCAGTTAGGATAGAGGACAACTCTAACAAATCTAGCCTTGTAAAGCTTGTCGACCTCTTCTTTCATTTTTAAAGCCATGTTAGGGTGGAAACGACTCAACCGTTGTTTGACCGGGACAGACCCTGGCTTAAGTGTAAGCCGATGTTCAACGAGTGCAGGGTCTAGTACAGGCATATCTTCATAACTTCATGCAAACGTGTCCTTGTATTCTTGAAGTACCAAAATAAAGTGCCTCCTCTTCGGAGGGCGGCAAGTTCTTTGAAATGAGGACGATCCTAGGGTCTTCTTCCGTACCCAGATTTATTTCTTTGGTAGGCTCTTCTACTGAGGCTGATGGTTCATCAAATCTTCTCATGCCACTGGCAAAGGCGTCAGCCTCGTCCTCATATTCTTTGTAACTTTCATCCCCCTCTTCAATAGGGTCTTCATCGTTCATAATCTCATAGACACCCAAACCCTCATAAGAAGCACAAGCACCCTCATATTCTAATTCTGGCAAGATGATCGGATTCTCTAAAAATTCGGGAAGAGTTGAGCATGCCCGACACCTTCTAGCCAATTCTAACAAGAATCTACGGGGAATCTGCTTACCCTTGGATTTCTTATGTGAAGCTACCCCATGAATTTTATTAGAAGAAGAAGAGGAGCAACTAGCTTGATCATTAGAAGAAGAAAAGGAAGGAGGTGAAAAAGTGGATACAGGAGGGGATACAGATGAAGACCCCTCATAGGAGGGGTAGAAAAGATTTATCAATGAATCCTGGAAGAGCGGCCCCTGGGTCGGGACACACTCAGAAACGAGATGAGAGGTCTCCTCAATGGAGATGGAGGATTGAAAAGTTGGAATTTTGGCATTTTTTTTCTTCTTCATTTTTCTCTTCATTTTTATTTTCTTTTTCCAATAGAAAGTAATATGAAGGGGGAATAGTAGGAAGAGTGGAAATTGAAACATTGGAGAAGGGTTGAATTAATAATCACCCGCGCGGGGGTGTGATGGAGAGTCTGGAAAATTGCTCGAGGAGCAAGGGAGGAATTGGAGAAGAAACTTGAAGTGAACTTGGAGAAAAGATGACCATGATTGGAGGCGGTCTAGGCACACATGGAAACATTTGGGAATACAGGGAGACAAGAAGAGACGGATGCATGGAAGTGAGAGAGAAAAGGCCAGCCCACAGCCTATCTGTCGTGAAACCTTCTTCGTATGGCACATCAGGCTCTCCAGTGTATGTATAATTGCTCAGCAGCTGCCTCTTATCTGTTATCACAGCAGGTTTCTCAATCAACACATGGATTAGTGGCGGCCATTCTGGGTCGGTCGGCATAAATAGAGGACTCAAAGCAATAGCAATATCATTCATGTCAAACCATCTATACCAGTCACACTCTGAATCACCCATTTTCCTTCTCTTATCAGGCCTTAGAGACTCGAGGGCTTTATAGGTGACCAGTGGAGCAATATGACGAGCAAACTGTCTAGCATGAACATCTTGACAGTCTAACATGGAAGTGACTATTGTAGTCTGCTCATTATTTTGAACGCCACCTTTAATAAAATGTGTCTGCAATGTCTAAATAAGCGGTTGGCGATCTGTCTTCAAAGTGGATGTCATAACTGCCCATGGTTCTTCTTCATTCTTGCCTGGCACTTTATAGCCTAGGCCGCCCCGTGCAATCAATCTTTGTGGCTTGACAGGCTTGGTTCTGCCTTGGAAATTAACACCCAGGCCTTTACCAGCTTGGTACCCCATTTTCATCAGAATATTCCAGCCGGGGGTATTTATTATGCTCTTCTTCTTCTTCCCCTTGGAAGTCAGAGGTGTCATAGAAACCATTGTGACTGTCTCTGAGGGCATCGAACGTGGGTTAATGACATCTAACACTGATAATAACGGTTTGTTGGAAGGCCAAATAGACGGAACTGATGTTGCTAAGTGTATGTCTTCATCTGGCAAAATCGGCATGCTAGTGACTTTAATAATGCCGCCCTTATGTGGAAACTTGAGGCATTGATGATTTGTAGAAGGCACCGCATCCAGCTATTGAATATAGGGGCGACCCAGGATGCCATTGAATGTTGGATCCATGTCCAAGATGTGGAAATCTACTGTGATTGTAGCTAGACCCAAACTGACTTTTAATGTTATCATACCCAAGGGAGGCTTCTTGGTGTTATCATATGCTGTGACTGTTATAGTGGATGGGCGAATCTGACTTTCCGGAATGCCGCACATCCTTAAAGTGCTAGGCGGCAATACATTGATGGATGCCCCAGTGTCCACCAAACATTGTTTTACTGCCACCTTATTAATGTCCACTGTGATACACAGAGCATATTTCTGAGCTGGTTGAGGTGCTAGTTCATGTTCATGAAAAATAATTGCTGGTTGACCGCTAGCAGGCGTTAGGACCATGGTTATATGCTCGGCAGGAATGTCTTCATTAACCATGACCTTCTGCAGATATTCTTTTAAGGCCAATTGATGGGTTGTCGACCTTTTGATCAGCTCTAAAATAGAAATTCTCGCTGGAGTCCTGTCCAGATGCTTTAATAAATCATATTGAGTGCCCGGGATAGACTCCTGCTCATGTTCTTGCTCATTGGGCCCCTGTGTGGGCTCCTGCTCCCTCTGAGGAAAAACACGGTGGAATATCCGTCCACTACGGAGTACCATAGTTTGATTCGGCGATGCCTCTGTCGGGGCAAGGGTGGAGGGAGGTTTAGAGGATGAAGAAGGGACATTAGTGTTGGCGAGTGGTGGAGAAGTGTTCAAAGAAGGAGCCCCCGTAGGGGGTGTTGGGGAAGGGTTCAAAAAAGAAGCCCCCGTAGGAGGCGTGGGAGTAGAAAGGGGTGCCCGAATGTGGGTGGAGATAGTTGGTTGAATAAGGAGAGACCTGGGTATAAATGGTGGGTGAACTGATGGTGGAGGGGTCCTTGCCGATGGAGGAGTAATGGTGGTGGATGTAACAGGTGCTGATGATGGGCGGATGAGGAGTAGCCTAGATGGCAAGGGCGAAGGGTTGGTGATGGGTGGTGGAATTTGCTGCGTGGTAGGCTGCGAAGGTGGAGAACGGGTAAGGAGAGACCGGGTTGGCAAGGATGGGGAATTAATTGGAGTAGATGGGGTTTGGTTAACTGGGCGCAGAGGGGTGCGGATTAGCTGGGGAGTGTGAAGCGTGCGTAAGAGGCGCGGAGGTTGGTTTGGATTGTGGTTTAGTGCCCCGACAGAGGCGTTTTCTTCGTGCCATCCTTGCCCCCTCTCCAACTCATGGAGGGTGGTGACAGGGTTCACATGCTGGTTTAGTGGGTGCTCCGGTAGTGGATTGTGGACAATCCCCATATCTTGCTGTGGTGCTGGAGCTTGCTGTTGTACTTGTGGTGCTGGTTGCTGCGGCTGCTGAGCCTGTTACTGCCGAGGAGGTCTTCTTGTTTTCAGAGAGGTGATAAACTGCCTCATCTCATCCCAATTAATACCGCCTTGGTCATTTAAGTCATTAATATAGTCTTTGAAATGAAAGCAGTGATCAACATTGTGACCAGGGGAGCGGTGGAAAACACAATAGTGGGATGTGTCAACATTAGCGGGCCACGCCGTCCTTTCCTTTGGTAACATGAGCAAGTTGGCGGCCATAAGGGCATTGAATATATCCGGGAGACTTTCGGGCAATGGTGGATAGTGGGCCCTTTTAGGACCTAGTGGTCTCCTTTGTTGTTGTTGTGGTGGGCCGTAGTTGGCAGGTGGTGGTACTTGGTTGTATTGTTGAGGAGCTGGGGGGTCGAGGTGCGGCGTTTGGTTTTGTGGAGGAGCAAAGGAATGTTGGGGAGTGGATTGGTGTTGTGGGGGTGCATTGAAGAGGGTGCTTTGCTGTGGAGGTGGCGGAGGTCATGGGTTAGATTGGCGAAAGGGTGTGGGGTTGCCAACCACGCCAACTTGCTCGTTAGTAACGGTGCCCTCAGTCGTGGGTCCGCTATTGTTGACATTTGTATTCTTCTTAATCAGCTGCGGTTTTGGTTCAAACATGCCCATGATGGGCGAATCTTTCATCTGGGTTTGAATATATCGAGCTCTCTCATAGAGCTCCTCCATGGTAGTCAATCTATTCATGGCCAATATATGCCGGAACTGAGGGGTTGCATTTGAAATGATCATCTTGACCTGTTCCGGTTCTGACAATGTATCTTTCAATTTTTCGGCCATTGATCGCCATCTATCAGCAAATATAATGAAGTCCTCCTCAGGCTTCATCTTTTCCGCAACCAGATCAGTAACTGATAGGGAGGGTCCGACCCGGTCCCTATATTTTTGCAAGAATTTATTTTGGACCACATCAAAGTTACTAGTATCTACCGGGTCCAAGGAATAAAACCACTCGAGGGCTGGCCCCTCTAGAGACCTTCTAAACAAATAAGCCAATGAGGCTTTGTTGCCCTGCCAAAAGGAAGTTTCATACATAAAATCTTTCAAGTGAATAAATGGATTGCCAGTTCCATTATATCGCCGAAAGTTTGGCATTTCAGAAGGTGGTAGATGAAATACTGGCAATGTAGGGAGAGAAATCTCCGGGGCATTCTTTGCAGCAGTAACTTTCTTGAGTTGTTCTTCCATGCTAGCCAACTTTTGAAGGAGTAGAGCATTGGTGTCTGACTCGACTGGGGCCGAATTTGGAATGAAAGAATTTGGCATTGGCGTCCTTAGAATTTGGGGAGGTTGAAGGAATTGAGGCCTAGCCGTAGAATAACTTGTCTGTTGGGCCGGCATGGCCATAACGAGCGTTGTTGGACGTGAAGGAGTTTTGTGCAAGACCGCCTGGTCATTAACAATATGATGGCAACTCGCGACCGGAGGGGGGTTGGAAGATGAAGAGGGAACAACTTTCCCTTTTAAAGCGGCCTGAACTGCCTGCCGTTGGGAATCATCCAATTGAGATAAAGCATGAATCAAATCATTGACATTGAATGATGGGGAGGTGTTCCCTGATGCGTTTTGATTGGAGGGTAAAGCTTGAGAAGAGGGTTCAACCTCATGAGTTGTGGTGTCGACCACATGAACTTGGGAATAATGTGCATGAGACGGGAGGTAGTTTCCCTCGTGGTAAATGGAATCCTGGAGGGGAACCTCATAAGATTGACTGAAAATATTCTCATCCATGTCATCATAGGAGTACCCGCAGCTTGCCATGTTGATGATTTTACCTGGGCGAAGTTGCATGTTTAAGAGGAGAGAAAGCTTATCTTGAAGGGATTATAACCACAATAATCACTCAATCTAATCAAGTTTATGCAAACAAGTTGTGATGAGTGCAAGCTTTTAGATTTAAGTTTGAGGTTAGGGTGAATTAAATTGAAGATCAATCCACTCCCTTTTGCAATGTGAACCCTAGTTATGAATTTGAGTGTGATCTCCGGGTTAACTAGGTTCTTTCTCTCTCCTCACCAACGATGGGTTGTCTACGCTCCGGGTACTTCAAGGTACAACCAGCCCGGCGTCCGTGAGGGAATCCACGGGTACGGGGACTTACGGAGGTCTTGGAAAAGGAATTTCCGGTCCAAAGAGACGGAATGCTCAATGGAGGGTTATTCCAATTCCAAGAAAGGTGTGTGGAATCCTAGTGTAGAGAGAGGAGGTCTCTCAACCAAATGCCACAAAATGCAGAATAATATGATCAGATGAAACAGGTATAATTAGATGATGAACATATAAATCAATCCAGCATGAATAAACAGAACAAACAAGTTTCTGTAAACACACAGGTAGGAAGCGACTTAGCAGTAGTCGCTAAAACCAGAAGAAACGACAGGGGGGCTGCCGCTAATTTGTGAAGTGCTGACCGACAGTGCAGAAGAAGCGCCTCGGTGTGAGGCGCTAATTATGAAAAGGACGTCTCTAGCAGAGGGCGTCAAAAAAAATAGTGCACAAGCTCAAAATAAAAGACGCCTTGATGTCAGGCGCTGCATTAACAAAGGACGCCCAGACCAAAGGGCGTGAATTCTCAGGGAGTGATAAACCAAATCAAGAGATATGATGAATAGCGCCTTTGCAGAAGGTGTTATATAACAGAAAGATGCCTTGGGTAAAGGCGTTAAATTATGAATAATGCCTTGAGGGAAGGTGTCAAATAAGAAAACAGCAGCGATGTTCACAAACTGGCTAATCCGTAGTGGACAATGAAGGGTGCCCGTGGGGCACAATGGAGGGTGCCCGTGGGGCACAATGGAGGGGTACCGTGGGTACCAAAGGGAGGCGCACACGTGGGTGCCAATAGGAAAGGGCACACGTGGGTGCCAATAGGAGGGGGTAATCAAAAGAAAAACAGTTGAAGTCCCACCGTGATCGCCAATTTGTAGATTCTAAGAAATCCACTTAGAACAATTAAAAATAAAAGAATTAAGCATGCACGAGGTGCTAATAAGGAGAGTGATCGCCAGAGGAGTTACCTCAAAAGAAAAGGAAATTGATCGCGAATACCTGGTGAGAAAAGGGATGCGGGATAATTGTGGATTTCTTCCTCCTCCTTCTACCGACCGACCGATGAAGGGGGTTTCTCTCTTTGATTACCCTTAAACAAATCACAAACAACCAAGGATAAAATATGATTAGCCAAAGTGTAGTATCAATCCAAAGATAAAATAAGATGGTGAAATAATAGCATGAATTGTGCACCTTTTGGTTTCTTTAAAACCCCTAAGTGAATTAGGGAGAGGAAAGGAGATGCAAACTAATGCAGGAAAAAGACTGATGTTGATCGATGATGATAGGATGATGAATGATGATAAGATGATAATAAGATGGATAATATCCCTGCTGTTCCTGTCAACAGTAGAGGGAGAAACCAATATATCAGCTCGGGGCTAGTGCAACAGGAGGAAGCAGACCACCGAAGGATCAAAAGGCTCATGCAGAAGAGAGGAAAACTTCTCTGCGTGAAAGAATCTACTGCTCTCTGCGTCGATCTCTCTGTTGCTCTCTGTGTTGCTATTAGCTAAAGCTCCCTCTCTTTTTTTCGTTGTTCTCTCTGTTTCTTCCTGCTATCAGCTAGCTTCGCGCGAGCTCGACGCAGGGATGTATTTATAGGATGCAAAACACATATGTGGTGGGATAAGAACATGCAAGACTCATCTACGGCAAGGCCTCTACTTCCCCAATCGAACACGGTGACCAAAACATAGCAGGGAACTCTCCAGGAAAGGGTTGTTCAAGCAGGACACGGAAGGGTGAAAGACGACCCATAGAAAGGCGTTATTTGAAATTGATGACCTGGGACAAGGCGTTAATTAAAATCACGATTTGGACAAAGGTGTTAATTCATGGATTTAATTTTAGTAATGAAAACATTCTTTATTTGAAAATGATGAAGAGACGCCTGAGAGAGAGGTGTTAATTTAAAACACGACCCATGGAGGGACGTTAATTCTTATTTTCTAATTTTGAGTAGGATTCGTAAAAGTTCAAAAATTGACGCCTTTTGGATCAGTCGTCCTTTCTTTGAGAAACGCCCCGGCCCAAGCCGTTATTTAAAGCACGCCCTACGTAGAGTCGTGAATTACCAAAACAATTAGAAAATGGCCTAAAAACACACAAAAATAGAAAAACTTCATATTACGGAAATATTGAAGTTCACTTTGGGGCGTTAATATGGTGACATGAGATTTAATCAACATAGTATCAATTTTGGCGTGTCTACATACCCCAGGCGTCAATTCAGTAAAAGAACCCCTATACGTACCCCAGGCACCAATTCACTGAAAGAACCCATGTACTCTAGGCGCCAATTCACTGAAAGACCCACTGTACCCCAGGCGCCAATTCAGTGATTTCATGTTCTGATTCTGATCTGTCTCGTGCTTTGTATAGACACAACCCTAATCCATTTTCTTGCATATTATGAGTCCTTGAATTCCATTCAATGAAATCCTACCTTATGTATATCCTACATGGTTAAACCTTGATCCTCTTAAACTACCATTTGGGAGTGTAGGAGCTAAGTCCCATACGGGACAAAGTGCTACGTTGTGAGAGCCACCTCTTGAGGTCGTACGGCGTAAAGTGCTACACGACGGGAGCCTCCTCTTGAGCCTATAGGGGCCACCTCTAGAGTCCTCCATAACCAAATGACTAGTTAATCTTTGTCTGTAATACTACGTTTCTTAATTTTCTTGAAATTCTATATTGGCTATAAATGAGAGTGGATGTCAAAAGTAATACATGAAATGTTGTGCGTATAGGGCCCGGTCTGGTCCTAGAAGGAGTGCCCGAAGGTACTTGTGCCCATGAGAGTTTATTGACCACGGTGTTTGGCATTACATCGAACTACTTGCTTGACTTGACTTGCTTGGCCCAGAATGGGCAATACTTGACTTACGTGGCTCATAATGGGCAATACTTGACTTGAGACCCGCAGAAGGGCGAAAGTACTTGCTTGACTTGACTTGAGACATTCCACGCTTACTCTCTCTCTCTCTACTTGCTTGACTCGACTCGCGTGGCCCGAAAAAGGGCAATTACTTTCTTGAATGAAATGAACGAAATAGCCAATTCCATTGCATTACTTGTTATTATAGGAGCTTGAGATTATTCGCTTGATCATTGATTATTACCTTCTTGAAAGGGACTTGCTTGAATATTGATTATCATCTCCTTGGAAAGACTTGCGCAATTACTTGCAAATTTCTTGCTAGTTTCCTTAATGAAACATTTTATTGGAATTCATGTGATACTCTCTCTCCATACAGTTCTTGCTCTCTTATTATTCATCATGCATAGATTTACCTGTATACCTGATTTTCTTATTCGTACATTATGCATAGCTATACTGGCAATACATGTAACTTGTAAATCACTTAAAGATTGCTCGAACTTGAGATGTAATTCCTACTGAGCGATTCGCTCATCCAGTTGCTCCCTAACATTTTCAGGTGATTCGGATAGTGACAAGAATGGGATTGAAACTGAGTGAAGAGTGCTAGAACGCCAATCGCCTATCATTAGCTAGTCGCGTCTTTGAAGTTATTTGAGTCCTACCTTGTATTTCCAGTATGTCAGTTTAGTTGTCTAAACCGTGTTAAGACATGTAGCCTAGTGTTGAATTTTTAAATTGGAATTATCATGGACTATCTTTATCTCCTTTGTTAATCAAATAATTATCACTTTGGACTATTGGGATCATTTAGATTTTTATTAGTCTTTTGCGCACTCAGTAATTATGTATGTCAAATTTTATCGCTTTAACGACACGATCTATATAGACGCGTCACGCATCCGAGAATCTATCACGCATCAGTATATGAATGCAGACATGTTAATGCTCTCTTTTATTTTTTTTATTTTTATTTTTTTTATGCAAAGGAGGATTGGCACTCACTACCAAATTGGTCAACCGGCCAGGTAAGAGGTGGAGTTGTGGGAGGCTCCCCTACTTTCGTAGGGTCCTAATTAAATAACCACAAGCCCACTTAGGCATTTATCTTTTAACCTCTAGCCTTAGACATCGATTTTTTTAAAATAGTAATAAATTCCAAACTCCACTTTTTTTTTATTTTTATGTGAAACCTTCTAAGGGCAATCTACCTTCGGGTACTTCGTGATATAACCGGCCCGGCTTCCGTGAGAGAATCTATGGGTGCGGGGATTTATGGAGGTCTTGGAAGTGGAATTTCTAATCCAAAGAGACGGAATGCTCAATGGAGAGTCCTTCCAAATCCAAGATGGATGTGTGAACCTAATTTGCCCTTAAGAAGTGGAAATAGAAAAGAAAAGAATTATATTTTTTTAAATGATAATGATGTAAATAAATGGAGAATCAACTAAAATACATGAACAATATGCATCCACAATGAAAACATGATAGCATGAGACCAAATTGTTATTATGATTTTCTGTTTTATGATTTTTTTCAGAGAAATTCTTTTTTTTTGGATTTTTCAATAAGAGATGAATGCAAGAAGCTATAAACTAAAAATAACAATGAACATGCAAATTTATTACAAAATGAAGCTTAAAATGATGTTTTTGTATTTTCTGATTTTTTTAATAGATTTGTCAGGAATTTTTTAGATTTTTATGGAATTTTTTAGAAATAAACAGAACAGGACCTTTACCTACGAGTACTGACCTTTAGCTACACTTGAATTTCTTAGATTTTCTGACTTCCAGCTTTCTGCTACAATCTTGGCTTTCAGTGACGCTTTCTATGACAGTTTATTTTCTGAGATTTTCATGTCTGAATTTTTGTGAATTTTTTAATTTTTTAATTTTCTTTTGATTTTTCTTGTAAAATAAAAACAGAAAAATTAGTATTCACATATATACATCAAACACAAGAATTTTCAACAATCAAAAATTATTTCCTCCCCGGCAACGGCGCCAAAAATTGATGCGCACCAACAATGTCGTTTCAAAATACCGTGCCACACACACAATTTCAAAATTTATATAACTGCACTCACTTACTTAAATGGATTTGGAAATACGAGTAAAGTGATGAATACATGTCGATCCCAGGAGGAGGAAATATTTTAAATTAAGCGCGTTGGAAAATTCATGTATTTGAGAAAGAATTGATTTGGAGTGCGTTTGTACAAAAAGAAAATAAGGATGCATGGAAAATAAATCTAACTAAAGAAAATGAGAGGGGTTGAGAAGAGAAGTGTGGAAGAGATAGAAAGGGACACAATGTGACAAAATGAATTTTATTGCTATGGAATTCAAAATTACAACCATGCAAATCAAAGTTACAACTTGGAAATAAAAGAACAAGGGAAGAAATGTAGCCGAGGATTGGAAGATCGATGCCGCCACGCCGTGTCGAGCCTTTGATTGCCGCCCTGCCATGGAGTTGAACGCCGCCGTGAGAGGACCGAAAGAGAAGCTCCGCCTTAGAGAGATGAGAAAGACTTTGGAGGATGGAAGAGAGATAGAGTAAGAGAGGAAGCTTAAAATAACTTGTGTGCATGAATTAGAAAAAGGAGAAAAGAAGAGGCTACGTGAAGGGAAATGGTGAAACAGTGGAAGAAAATGGTGAAAACAGAGGGTGAAAGAAATGAGAATAGCTTGAAAACGGATAAGAATTAGGAAATGGGGAAGAAGAGAAAATTGAAGAGCATTGAAAATCCTACAACTATCTTAAAGACTAAAAAATTAAAATACAAAATAGAAATGGAAGAAAAATGCTTGGAAAAACTAGCTCCCAACCCTCTCGGTCTCCTCTCGGGTGGCTTTATATGGAGTTCATAGGGGCTTCAATGATTAGCAAGCCAAATCTTGCTCATTAAGCCTCTAGCCATCAAAGGGAGTGAATCAAGGTGCTGTTATGGAGGCTTCGGTGGCGTCGGTTACGAAACTGAGAAGGCGACTGGGACGCCGGTCGTTCATTTGAATGTGCGACTACGTAGACAGGCGCCATTTCTTTATTGCCTTATTTTATTTTCCACCTTGATCTCTGTGCCATGAAAGAGGCACCTGGGGGACTGGGCGCCTCTTAAAGGGCGCCTGGTACCCCAGTCTCCTCTTTCTTAGGTTTCCCGTCACTTTTTGCCTCGCTTCACGTGCCGTTTAAAGAGGCGACTACTCAATAGGTCGCCTATTCAATATTTACTTACTTTGACTGATATCTTGAGTTGTGCAAAAAATTGCCTCGAACTACAAGCTTTGAAAGAGGCGCCCAAGCATATAGGCGCCTTCTTATTTTTCTCTTCCTTTATTTTTTCCTCCTTTTGAGAGAGGCGCCCAACCATATGGGCTCCTTCTTTTCCCTTTTTTTTTCGTTTCACAGCTGGTCTGGAAGAATTCTAAGGGGCGCCTAGTGCCCTGGGCGCCTTATAGTGGGCGCCCAGGGGCCTGTGCACCTCTTTATTTTTCCCTTTTCTTTTTTTTTCTTTTTCTACAATGTTCAAATCGGCGCCCATCTGACTGGGCACCTCCTTCAAATGGGCGCCCAGTAGACCGGGCACCTCATCCTTCAGTGCCTGAAATGTAGAGAACATCAAATGATCATCATTCCTGACTGAGAAATAGTTGTGCAACTTATTGAATGTTTCTCACATTGCCATTTTTGCTCAGAATTGATGATAAAATGCATGCAGACTCAAATTATGTGTGAGAGTGGAATTAGCTATCCATGTTGCACAACTGTGTACTTTTATTGCGAAAAGATGATACATGTGATGCAAATTATGATACTAAATGTGATACTCATCAGAATCCCTAGCCTCCACCGCTCCGATATCCACTCGAGGTCACTTCCGCCTGGGCTAAAGGCCTCCGTCTCCGCTCCCAGAAGATGCCTCCATCGAAGGTTGATCTTCTCCTGTAGGGGCACTGGCCAAAGAAACATATCAGCAAATGACGCCTCAACCAAACAAGTAAGGCGCAAAGGTTAAGGCAATACAAGAACAAAGTGTCTTACCTGAAGCCCTGAAGGAAGTTAAGGGGAAAGGAACCAGCTGCTCCTGCTTCAACGCCAGCACTCGGGCAGCCTTGGCAACTGCCTCCTTAATATCTCGCAGTGTGCAGGCACGCTCGATATGCGATACATACTCCACTGGCCCGACGGATCCGATCACATGAATGATATGGCGCCTCTGGTCACTGACGGCAGAGTCAGCAAAGCTCCCCTCCAGGAGCACCCTATCCAGAGAGCCCCTCTTTCCAAAGCCGCAGTGGGCCTAGAACTGGGTCCACCAACTCACAGACGTCCGTGACCGCGACATCCCAGCACCACCTCCCGCAGGCCTCGCTTGTGCCGGTACCAAGTGCTTCATAGCCCCACTGTAGCATCGCCCTGACGGCAAAGTAACCCGACTGCCTCAGGGCCACCGTTGTGCCGGCCGCTCCACCTCCCGACGAATCCGAGAAAAGCAAGCCCTCGGGTACTCGTCATCAAGAGGAATAGGAGGCTGATCCTCCTGCAGAAGTCGGCCCTCCTCGAATTTCCAAATCGCCGAGGCCTTCTGTCGGTACATGTGGTTGTGCTCGAACCACCACTTGGCATAGTGGACGTCGAACCTCCCACGACGGTCCAACTCAGGTCTCGGTAGTCGCTCCGGCTCCCTGCCACAGAAGAAGTCCCACCAAGCTGCCCCTACTAGGTGGCTGTCCCAGCCCTTGTACGCACCAAAGGAAACTCCTGGTTCGGCAGGATTGCCTGATCATACCCAAAATTCTGGGCAAATCGGTGCGGGTAATACGGCTCCAGAACACACATAGTAGACCGGTGTAGCGTCAACACAGCCAGTCGGGTGCTAACCACCCACTCTGTATACAACGCGGTGTCTGGCTCCCGCTAATGTGGAAGGGCACAGGCCGCCCCGTCACTCGACGGTACCAGAATTGGGTGAAAGCCCCTCGTCGCACCATCAAATGAGAGCACGTTCTCTCCTCTGCTAGGAAAGTAAGACATGGCCCTTCTGGCCCCCTCCAGCTGCGCAACGACATCCCCATCCGGCTGGATCGTGAAGCCAAATAGCAAAGGAGCCGCCGGGTTTGCCACCGTCGCCCTCGTCACCAGTCCCAGGAACAGCAAGCCAGCCCATACACTCAGGTAGTGGGTCGGCAGCAATAGACTCCGCTCCCGTGGCGCCAGGTGTACCGCCAGTGCCCCCAGCCCATGGTAAATGTTGGCCAGTGCTGCTGAAGCCAACGCCAATCTCCATCCCTCTGCCAACAAACATGCAGGCCACAGTAGCTCCACCCACAGAAGGCTATCCTCCCCGTGAGGAACTACAAACGTCGCCAACCAATACGCCAGATACACGGCCAAGTAGGTCATGTCCGGTAGCCCATGGGGATTCCACCCCTCTCGCGGCGCATAAATGTACCGGGCGTAGGTCCTGAACCTCAACTCCACCTCAGTATACTCCTCCCACGGAGTCTGGTCCCACGTGAACTCTTGGTAGAAGCAAAATGGTCTGTTGTAGAAGTGACGGACCCATGCCTTTAATGGCACTCTCGGAGTATGCATAGCCTTCTCCTTCCCTGCCAAGGCCAGGTCCCTCCAGGTCTTCAACAAATACCGATAGCTATGAGGCACCTGATACCGGCCCAACCCATCAGTATGGCTCCGATGGAGGTCGTCCAACACCACCTCCTCAAACCCCTCACCGCTGATCAGCAAGCCAAAAATCATGTACAGAGACCACAAGTCCAGGGAGGTCTACCCCTCAGCTGTCGCCACTGTGTTCCACCGGCAGTTGATGAGCTCCGCCAGTGCCTGAAGCAACCCCGTGTAGTAGGGGTACCCGTACAAAGTCGCTGTCATGGCATACTTGATCTCAGCCTGGTCCAGAAGCACCCTGTAGTGGTTCACTATCCCCATTAGCCACTCAGTCGCCCCCTGGTGGTATATGTGGGAAGGAATCACCGCCCAGCGGCCATAACAGCTCATGACCGTTCCCGAAGGATCCCATCCAGAAGGCTATGGTCATCATAGCCCTCTCCATCAAACTGCAGCCCTGAGGGCTCTAGTACCAGCCCCACTGTCCCCTCAGTCTCAACCCTGTGATGGCCGTGCAGGTCCCAGGACGCTGGACCTAGTGATCCCACGCGGACCCCGACTGGTCCACCCTACCGAAAAACCCAGACATTTGGCACTAGGAAACCGCCGCTGCCTCCAGAAGTCTACAGAGAAGCTCAAAAAGCTGTAGAAAATAACTCCATGCAGGCTGTCCCTACCCAGCAATATAGCGCACTCCAGCTGGTGGCACTCCCCAATAACACTAGGATCTCCATCTTCCATGCCACCAGGGACGAAGCTCCTCATAAACTCAAACAAATGCCGATCCAAAGGAAACTCCATCGGATAGGCCCTAGAACGGTCATAAGTATAGATGCCGTCAACCTCAGATAGCCTGGCCAACTCCACAGTGCCCACTCCATTCGCCCCCTAGCCAACAGGGCCCTCAGCCACTAGCAAATGTCCCAGATCAAGCTCGCCAAGGCTGGCCACAATAACAATCGGCGGGCCCAAAGGAGGCAAGGGCCGCCCAGTCCTCCTTACCTAGTGGTCCTCCTCACGGGCCACACGTCTGGGAACTTAGTGATCCCTACCAAAGCACGCCATAGCTGCAAGACAATTGCACAAAGATGGTCAGCATACAAATACAGCAATGCCAACAAAAGTGCATCTAAAGAGTCAAAGTACAACTATGACGACACACAATGAGGAGCTCACGGGCCGTCCGCCCTCGTCTCCGCCTCTGACGCACGCCCTGTGGGGGGCATTTATGACGACCCAGACTCTGGATACCGGGTAAACCAGACACCACTTGGATTCTGAGAGGCCTCCCAAGAGCAGTAAATCTCCGAAGGGATAAAAAGGAGTGTGTGAAGTACATTGAACTTCCAGATAAAGCAGTAAATAATTAATTACTATGATTAGGATTGCTAAAATAGCAGAAATAAAATTACATTTTCTATAACAATTAAAACTACAGAGCTAACAGGGTCCAGTCCAACCAAAGTAAAGTACAACAGAAAGAGGAATGTACCCTGAAGTCGGGGTAAGCCCGACACTGGCAAAGCTAGTGTAGGCACCGAAAGGTGGTGGTGCGAGTGATGGCGTAAGCGTGCGTGTGTCCTACCTCCGAACTATGCTGCTACTACCTATAATGCACAGATTATAAATAAAGAAATAGTGATCGCCAGAGGTTAATACATGAGCCTCACATCGGTAGGATGATCGCAATACCCCTGAAGTGGGAGACGTGGCTTCTTCTTTTCCTCGCTCTCGGCTGGGCAAGAACGCAGAGCTCTGCTAGTCGATGACGAACTTCCTACAGATTAACTAGCAAATAGAGATAATAAACCCATTAGATTGTGATAGCGTACTATATGCTCAAACCAAAGGAAGAAACATGCAATTGGGGGTGATCGTACCGGGAAGGGGGGGCGGAAAGGGGGATGGCCGAGACTTTCGACCATCCGCCTTCCCTATATTTTGGATTGGAAAACGTATTTAGAGAAAGGGATCTAGGCAAATCTATCATGCATGAATGCAATAAAACAAGCTAAAGAGCAACAAAATGCAGAATAAGGAAGAAAGACGGGGTTTTCCCATCGATAAATAGGAGGCGGCCAACTATGTGGCCATCAAAGATGATGGGTGGCCATGTCGATGGCCGCCCTCAATGTTGATGAAGCTCTCTCCCGGCGGATCTCCACATGGCCGCCCTCAATGTGGATGAAGCTCTCTCCCGGCGGAGCTCCTCAACTTCAACAATAGTTCTCGGGGAAGGTACGAAAGAGTAGCTTGGTGCTCACAACCCTCTCTCTCTCGAACTAATAGCCTCTCCTCCTCCAAAATGTCCCACCTCTCACGTGAGATGGTTTCGAATGGATGTCATGTATGTGAGTGACTTCCCTCCATGAAAAAATTAAAAAATGGATTACGTGTAAGCTTACGTGAGTCTCGAACCCTCCTGAGTGGGAGCAATTTCGGAGGACGTGCCCAGAGTGGGCGGATCATGGGGTAGACGGACAATTGACAGGAGGCAGCTAAGGTTCTGGCCATTCAAAGAAGCTGGGTGGCCAAGTCGATGGCCTTCTTGAGGGGCTAGGTGGCCAACTGTGTGGCCTTCTTGAAGGAGCTGGGCGGCCAAATGTATGGCCACCTTGGGATGTGAGCGGCCAACTGTGTGGCCGCCTTGGAATGGGATGGGCAGCCAGACTGGGCGGCTAGCATCCTGGCCGCCTAGAGTTCAGGGGAAAAGTGTATATAATACTTCAAAATTTTCACGAAGGGAGGACCAGCTCTAGAAACTCGCGCAGTGAGAAAGGACGGACAAAAAGTACGCTTGAAAGCCACGACAAACTCCCGCCACTCAATCTGCCGAAGAGGACGAGACCAAAACACCACTCCCCACTCTGACGTCCACCCAGACCGGGCTGATCCCTGCAATCGATGCGTGGCCAACACCACCTTCTCCTCCTCAGGACACTCCATCGAACTGAATACCCGCTCCAGGTCATCAAGCCACTCCTTGGCCACCTCTGCATCTGGCTGCCCGCCGTAAAGAGGCGGCTGGAACTGCAAGAAATCTCTCAACACACGACAATGGCCACCTCTATACAGCGAACCCTCGCCAACATCACCGCTCTGCTGCTACTGAAGAACATACTCATACATGCCCCGGAGAAACTCCTCTGCTCCAGGGTCTCTCCCCCCTCTAGCTGCATCATCTGGAAGCATTGCTCTTCTCTGCCCTTCCTGGCCCCCACCTGACTCTCCCTGCTGGGAACGAGTACCTCTCCTGGGCACCATAACCTCCTATTAACAAAACAATCAGTAGAGTTAATAAAACACATAGAGCCTTACGCCAGTCGCCGACTGTACAAGACATTCATGGATCTTCTGGACCGCTGTAATCATTTCAGATTCTCATGCACCTCCACAACCCTGCTATGATACCAACAGTAACGACCAGGGATCCGAGTACCAGAAAGCAACTGGCACGACTCGAACCCCGGCTCGCCACCCACGAGCCCGGAGACTCGGAAGGGTTAAAGGATGGTGTGGGGATACAAGAGAAGCTAAAATAACTACAGAGATAGCATGGTAAACACCTAAGTAATAATAATAATAATGTAGGAAATTAGATAAATAACAAAACTACAACAAGGTCCAGTGTATCACATGTCCAAAATAAGTACAGTCAATAGAAGGAAAGGTGCAAGTACACGGGGCATACCCCGGCTCTGGCAAACTGGTGACTAACCTTGGCTACTGGAACCACGCTGAAACTCCGCCGCACCACGCGACGACCCCGCCTCACTTGAAACCACATGGGTAAGCCTCATTTCATAGGCTTAGTAGGGGTCCCGCAGACCCCCACCTCGCACGAAAGAAATAAGGCGAAAAGGCACGCACAAGCACTGAAGGTAACACCACCTAACGAAAGCACGGTAGATGCAATAAGAAATAATAAATATATGGAAAAGCTCTCTACAACTAACGACACCTAACGAACCAACCTCGAACCGGCGGAAAAATAAGTCCGTACCTGCCAGGAGACAGGAGCACCACCTACTATAAGCAAAGCCAGATGCGTCCCTTGACGTCTTACACCGCGCCTCAGTGTCTCCCTACAACGCCCCAGGCAGAGACTGAGACACAACAGTAACCAGTACCTCAAACAAGGACAAGCTGGAGTCGCGCTCGTCAGCGCGGGTCTAACGTCCCCAGCTTAGTGTGCACACACAGACCATGCGCCCTAGGTCAGATCCTCTAGCTAGTTCTTCCCCCGAAGCCTAGACACGGCTGCGCGTGGGGGCCCTACGGTAACCAGCTTAAAAACTACCTCTCTCGGGTCACGCTCTCCACCACTCCCAAGTGGGTTCGCACACGCATGCGCAAGAAAGCTACGTCTAGTGGACGGGTCACCCAGAGGAGTAGACTCTCGAACCAACGGAAAACAATGCCTGAACCGGACAAGGTACGAGGATAGCTCCTCGTACCGACACCAACTCATGGTGACAACAGCCGAACCACACCACTTCCCAGGGTCTCCACGGCACCCACATATAGCCCCCACATGATGCCCAGCACCAGTAGAACTTCAGGTCAGCACGGGGATCGAGGTCTACTCACCCTGGAATTTAATCGGCAAGAAATAACTCAGGTCGGACAGAACACAAGTGGCGGTCCACTCTAGACCGTCCTTGGAAAAAAGGTCAAATGCTGGACCGTCTCAAGGAGAGGCAAAATGGTCTCCCTGTGACCGTTAGGACTCTGAACGGTCTCCCTTGGGACCGCACAACGGGCTTATACGGTCACCCCATGATCGCCACTCCCAAAAAATGTTCAACGGTCGAAATACAATGGTCAGAAATGCCTCGGGGGTCAAACTGGGCCCTAGAAGGAAACAGTCGGCCGCTTGGCCGCCGCTGGGCTTAGCGGTCTATCGCGTGACCGCAAGCCCTGTCGACAGTCTGGGTCTGAAAATGGCCCACCTAGGTTCGCCTCTCCCAGAAACGGTTCCTGGAAGGACCATTTTTATTCCGAAAAATCGAGAATGGTAAAAATGGTGAAATTCACCATTCCATGCCCCAAACATCCCCGAGTGATGGGGAAACAAAAGAGGAACTCATCCCTAAGCCCCAAGGCATCGTTCGATGCCATCAAACCACGAAGTAACGCGTTAAAACGCTAGATCCGGCGCTCGATCCCCAAAGCATGGATTTCCCTTCCCGGCACAAAATAACCCTCTCTCGACCTCCCCTCGGCCTAGAAATCACGGGGAAGGTAAATAAGGAGCTAAGGATCCGTCACCCTACCTCGGGGAAGCTAGAAACGCGACGGATCACCGCAGATCTGCAAAACTTGGCCGAACAAGAAATCCTCTCCCCCGCTTCAAAAAGGGTACCGCCGCATTCCTCTCGCCGCCGCCGTCGCCACCACACCGCCGCCGAGGTCCGCCGTCCGTCGCCCGAGGAGGAAGGGGCGTCGCAACGTTCAAATGGGAGAGAGGGGGCCGCGGTGCGCTCATGGGAAGGAGAAAGAAGAAGAAGGAGAAGAAGAAAGAAGAAAAGGGGAAAAAGAAAAGGAAAAAAGTGGTTTATATAGAAAATCAAAAAAATATAGAAAATTGGAAAAAAATCATTTCCTTGATCCTCGGAACATGCACATTGCACTAGTACAGTCCCGGAGTAGGGGAACGCAACGGTTTGCCTTACACAAGGTTCCGTAGGTCCGTTAGAGAAAAATATATATAAACTGCAAAACACGTCCCGGGACCCCCGAAAGTGATCCGAAACTCACAGATCCTGACCCAAAAAATGGCTGAAAAACCCGGGACACTACATGTGTACCAGATTGTCTGAAATAAAGAAGAAGGTTTTAGAAGAAGCTCACCGATCAAGGTATACGATGCATCCCGGATGACCAAGATGTACCAGGAATTGAAACGTACCTTTTGGTGGCCCAACATAAAAAGGGAGGTAGCAAACTTTGTTTCTCGCTGTCTCACATGCCAACAAGTCAAGGCGGAACACCAAAAGTATGCTTGTAAGTAACATCCTCTAGACATTCCTAAGTGGAAGTGGGAAGATATCGGCATAGATTTTAACATGGGCTTGTCTAAATCCAAAGATGGACCTGACGGAATATGGGTTATCATAGATCGATTGACCAAGTCGACACACTTCTTGCCTACAAAGAGCCAATGGTCAGTTGACGATCTAGCCGCCTTGTACATCAAAGAAGTGGATGGACTACAAGAAGTTCCCGTTTCAATCGTGTCTGACCAAGACCCGCGCTTCACTTCTCATTTTTGGAAGGGTCTACAACATTCATTGGGGACAAGACTCAACTTTAGTACAGATTTTCATCCTCAAACGGGTGGTCAGACCGAGAGAACGAATCAAGTCGTTGAAGACATGCTAAGAGCCTACGTTATTGATTTCGGTGGAAGCTGGCCTGACCACTTGCCTCTGGTCGAGTTTGCTTATAATAATAGTTACCAGGCAAGTATTCAAATGGCACCCTTTGAGGCACTAGTTGGAAGGAGTTGTCGATTGCCACAATGCTGGGATGAAGTTGGTGAAAAGCAACTACTAAGCCTGGACATGGTAAGGGATACTACCGGGAAGATTCAAATCATTAGAGAGAGGCTTCAGATGGCCCAGTCTAGACAAAAGATTTAAGCCGATACTAGAAGGAGAGACCTCGAATTCTAAGATGGAGACCACGTCTTTCTTAAGGTTTCCCCAGGATGAGGCATTGGAAGATTTGGTGTTAAGGGTAAGCTTACACCAAGATATTTCGGTCCCTTTGAAGTGCTGGAATGAGTTGGCGAGGTTGCCTACCGGATTGCCTTGCCACCACAGTTATCCAAAGTCCATAATATGTTCCATGTCTCTATGCTCAAGAAATATGTTCATGATCCAACCCATGTCATAGAACATGATAATCTGGTGATACAAAAGGATCTTACTTATGAACAAAAACCATTGGGGATCCTTGATCGTGAGGTTCGCGTGCTAAGAAACAAGATGATCTCTATGGTGAAGATTCAATGGAATAAGAATCTCGAATGAGAAGCCACATGGGAGATCGAAGAATCTATGAAGAAGAGATTCCCCGACTTATTTCAAAATTGTAAGTGTTCTGCACCCTCCATGTCTATATGCGATTAAATTTGGGGATCAAATTCTTTTAAGTGGGGGAGGGTGTAGCACCCCGGATAAAATTATAGGAATAAAATTTTCTAAATAAATAAATTCTCCAAATAAAGCAACACCAGGGCCCAACATAAAACAAAATAAAAAGCCCAACTCACAAACATCACTAATGGGCCTCAACCATTACACATTCAAAAGCCTTAAATGATATGTGGGCCTTACGAGCGATAAGTTTAGCCTAAGGACTAATGGGCCTCACAATAGGTTATGTACACAATTATATATACATATGGGGCTTGTAGTTTACACAAATGACTTATCCCGTTCGAGCGTGCATGGCTTTAGGGTTTTAAACCCCAACCCGGATAGCGACTGTGGATATAGTAATAGAGAGATTAACATAGCAGTTTTAAACCTATTAGGATTCACCGTAGGGGAAACTTAAATCTCATTAGAAGTCAGAGATATCAATCTCTATAAATAAAGACCTCCATCGAACGAATTCAAGGCTATTACTACGTTCAAAGGAGCCATGCATCTTCCTATTGCTACTGCCGTATTACTACATGAAGGCACTACTCCTTCACCATTCTTCTTCCACGGTAGTTGTTGCTGGAGGTGCGTGAAGAGGAAGCAGTTGCTTCTGCTTCTTCGTACTGCTGCCTAAGAAGCTTCATCTTCTTCTTCCTGATCGAGCTGCTACTGCTGCTGCCGTAGTAGTTACTCCTATATTCTTCCTAATTCTTCCCAGATCTCTTCGTTTCCGTCGTCCAGATCAAGCAAAAGGTAGGTTTTCTCAAGAACTGAAGCACAAACCTATAGTATAAGTGTAGTTCATGCATATAAATCAAATTATCATAACTTCATATCTCCTGCTATTCCGTTCACGTATTCATTTTGAGTTTTATGTGTACATGGAAATAGCGACTAAGTACTGGTCGTCTATTAATGAACGACCTCGCAGAAGGTCGCAAGTTTAAAATTAGCGATAGTCCTATGGGCACAGTTTAATGTGCGACCCTACCCCTGCCCCTATTTACAATAAACGGAATTAATAATTACCCATATTGAAAATTTTAGTACGTATGAATTCTAGCGTTAAAATTCTTGCATGAGCATGATTCAAGATTCCCTATATTTTTTTCTAGCTATCCATGTCTTTAGTTTCTAGAAATTTCATGTAATTAGTGAAGTGCAACTATTCATGTACAAATAAATAGCGATTTGTGTCTGTGAACGTGTTTGCCCAATGCGTAGTAGTAAAAGAATAGACGACTGTGACACAGTCGCCCATTAGAGAATAAGCGCCCCTGTGAGGAGTCGTAGTTTTATAAAAAATTAGTAAAAATAGAAAATATGTGAAAAACATGAATCTGCGACATAAGATTGGACGTTATTTAAAGTTTAAGCGCCTTTGTACAATGTTGCCCATTTATAATTAAATGCTATTGATTTCTAAAAATTCTAGAATTAGCACCCACGTATAGTGTCGCTAATTCTTAGTATATTTCCTAGAATCTTGTAAATAATGATTAGGCGACATTTCACCCAGACACCCAATCGTGATTGAGCTCCCATCTGAATGGACTCCGATTCTTGTCTCTCAAATTTTGTCGATTTTATGGCCCATATCGCGAGTCTATTGACACTCTCATCTCATATCTGTAGATGGAGTCTCTGTTTTATTTCTATTGATTACACACTCAACTCTTGGTGATGATTGGACCCTCTGTGGGATATTCCTTCCTTCGGATTGGTACTTTCTTCATTGACACCTCCATAAGTCTACGCTAGCCTTGGATTCCATCAAGGCAGCCGAGCAGGTTGTACCCGAAAGACCCTGAAACCTTTATTTGTCACGTCACTCTGAAGAAATGTGATGCTTAGCCCTCATAGAGTGCAGGTTCTGGCCTCTGTTAAGAAGTTTGTCTCTGTCAGTAATTAGCGACCGTGACTTGGATGGCAGAAGGAATTGGCGACCAGGCCAGTGGCAGTATATCCCTAATTTAGCGACCATATAGTGGACGCTATTTCATCGTGCATGTATAGTTCACAGGAATGAGCGACCATATAGTGGACGCTATTTCTGTAATTGATGGTGACTGAGTGGACGCCAATTATCGAGTTTCATGATATGTCTTGATTTTTCATGTGATTTATCGATATGTCATACTTGTTCAAGTTCTGTCCTTGAACTCATAATTTCATGAAATCTACCTTATCATCCTCCAATGGCTTATTCCCTTGGAACTCTATTAGCTATAAGCTATAGTGGATGTCTAAATATATACATGACTCAATGCTTGTCCATATAGGGCCCGATCTGATCCTGGGAGGAGCACCCGAAAGTACTTGTGCCAATGGGAGTTGATTGATTACGGTGTGGCATTGCATCGAAGTGCATGACTTGCTTGATTTTGACATTTCACAACTCGTACTTGACTTGACTTGACATGACTTGCATGGCCCAGAATGGCTATTTACTTGCTTGAAATTATAATAGCCAATTCACATGACATGACTTGATATTTACATGCTTGACAATGTTGATATATTTTACATGATTATTTTGAAATCTTGCTAGTTCATCTCTATTAATTATTGATACTCTACTCTCGTCTTTATCTTGCATACATGCATCGCTATACTTACATAGTTCATATAACATGTAATTTACTTAAAGCAAGCTTGATCTTGAGATATAATTCATACTGAGCGTTCGCTCACCCTAATTTTTTCCCTATTTTTTAGGTAACTCCGATGATGAAGATCATTCAGATGGGAACGGACATGAGTGAAGAGTATATAGCCATCCGACTATTGAAGCGTCTACCTAGTCGTGTCTTTTCATATTTCTTGAGTCTATCATTGTATTTTCCTCTTTATTGAGTCTAGTTTGTCATCAAGTATTCCTTTACTTTGAAGGATTATATGTGGAACAAGTTGAAGTTATTAATGGAATAAAGGATTTGGTTTATTATCTTTACTTTTGCGCACTCTATCTATAAGGTCGAATTCTTTATGCTCTGATAGACATGAATGATATAAACTCGTCATGCATACCAAGTTCCTTCCGCGCTCGGGGCGGGACCGTTTTTGTGGTATCAGAGCCTAGGATATTCAATACATAGGAAACCAAGTCTAAGGATAGGTTTATACTTTTACAATGAGATTGGGTAGAGCAATGGTTAAGTTAATGTAGGGATGAAGACCCTTGGTTAATCATATATTAATATAGTTACTTAAATCTTGTAGGGTCATGGCCACCGAACGTGCTCAATGGCGCGATATGCAACATACTGTTCAAGGCCTTACCCAGGCGCTACAATAAGTGGCGCAAGGCGGAGCAATCGTGGAGCGAGAGATCTCCAACATAGCTTTCGCAACATGAATCCACCAAAGTTTCCCAGCTAATCCGACCCCGACGATGCCAAACACTGGATCAAGGAGATAGAAAGAATATTCCATGTTATGCAATGCACAGATGAGAAGAAAGTATTATTAGTGACATTCCAACTAGAGCGGGACGCTCATTTTTGGTGGGAGTCAATAGAAGCTACCTTACCCCATGAGCAAGTTACGTGGGGCGAGTTCGTAGAATATTTGAACAACAAATACTTCTCGGACCGGATTGAAGAAAAGAAAGCTGTGGAGTTTGCCGCACTCAAGCAAAGGACCTTATCAGTGGCCGAGTATGAGGCCCAATTATCTTGTCTATCGAGGTATGCACCACATCTAGTATGTACCGAGAAGATGAAGGCTAGGAGATTCCTTAATGGGCTTCGGCCGTAATACGTTACTCAACTGGCGGTGATGGACATTCAAGTCTATTCAGAGATGATAAGGCAAGCCCAATTATTGGAAGATGCCACGGAGCTGTCCGACCGGATCCGTGGGGAGGATAAGAAGGAGCACGTTACAAGCTCCGGTACTTTCAAACCTACTTTCAATAAGAAGAGGTCAAGCACTGGAGGAGATTCCTCCCAAGAGAAGAAATTTAAGACGAGTAACAAGCCCTTCTCTATCACTGCCACACCTTCCAAAGAGGTGTGCAAGCACTGCGACAAGGCCGACTATAAGGTCGAGGAATGCTGGAGGAGATTGGGAGCTTATCTCTGATGCGGGAGCCGCGATCATCGGATTCCTTATTGTCCTTTACTTAATGATCAAGCCAATGAAGAGAAGCGCTCGACAAAAAAGCAAGGCCGTCTCCAAGCTCTCTGAGAGGCAGAAAATGATGAAGGTGGACTTATGGAAGGTACATTAAAGATTTATTCTAAGTCTGCTTGTGTCTTGTTTGATATCGACGTAACCCATTCTTTTGTTTCTAAGAGATTTGTTGATCCATTACCTATGGAACCGAAATGGATAAATTTAGTTATTTCCACTCCTCTCGAAAACAATTCCGAGATTTCACATCATTACACAAATTGTGAAGTCATGGTTAAAGGACACAATTTACCTGCTGACTTGATATGCTTAGATATGGATGGATATGATGTCATTCTAGGAGCCGATTGGCTGTCCACACACAAGGCAATTATAGACTGTCGAAACGGCAAGGTAACTTTTAAGGATTTCCCAGAACTTGTCTACACTAGCCCTCAGAGTCGAAACAAGTCACCCCTTATTTTGGCCCTCTGAGCTAGTAAGCTGTTAAGAAAAGGATGTGTGGCTTTCATAGCTTTTGTGACCGCCATGGAAGTTAAGGAGTCTAAGATAGAAGACATCCGAGTGGTTCAGGAGTTTCTCGATGTGTTCTCGGAAGATTTGCCCGGATTGCACCCGCAAAGAGAAGTGGCCTTCACCATTGACCTTGTCCCTGGTGTTGGCCCAGTTTCTAAGGCACCTTATAGAATGTCCCCCGCCGAGCTCAAGGAATTGAAGGAACAATTGATGAAACTCTTGAAGAAAGGATTCATCAGGCTGAGTACTTCCTCCTGGGGAGCGCCTGTACTATTTATAAAGAAGAAGGATGGATCGATGAGACTCTGCATCGACTATCGACAGTTGAACCACCTTACCATCAAGAAAAAGTATCCACTGCCGAGGATCGATGAGTTATTTGATCAGATATCTAGAGCCAAGTATTTCTCAAAGATTGATTTCAGGTCGAGATATCATCAATTGAGAATAAAGGATGGGGATATTCACAAGATGACATTTTGAAGCAGGTATGGGCATTATGAATTTACTGTTATGCCTTTTGGACTATCGAATGCCCCTGCAACCTTTATGCAGTTGATGAATAACATATTCAAGCCTCACCTAGATCAATTTATAGTGATCTTTATTGATGATATATTGATATATTCAAAAATCGAACAAGATCATGATGAACATTTGAGGACTGCATTGCAAATACTAAGGGAGAATCAACTTTATGTTAAGCTTAGTAAATGTGATTTCTGGCTTGAGGAGGTATCTTTCTTAGGACATGTGATCTCAATGGATGGCATATCTGTTGATCCGTCAAAGGTCGAGGCTGTAAAGAATTTGGAAAGGCCGACAAATGCAACCGAGATCCGAAGTTTCTTGGGTCTAGCAGGTTATTATCGACAATTTATAAGGGACTTCTCCAAGATCGATGTTCCTCTCACTAGGCTGACACGCAAGGAGATTTTTTATAAGTGGGATGAAGATTGTGAACGAAGTTTTCAGGCCTTCAAGGATCATTTGACAACTGTCCCAGTCTTGGCATTACCAACTGAGGGAGAGAAGTTCGAGGTATATATCGATGCATCTGGTATCGGCCTCGGATGTGTCTTAATGCAACAAGGGAGAGTCATTACTTACTCTTCCCGACAATTGAAGAAGCATGAGGAGAACTACCCGGTGCACGACATAGAGTTGGCCGCGGTAGTATTTACTTTAAAGATATGGAGACACTATCTCTATGGAGAATAATTCACCGTGTACTCCGATCACAAGAGTCTCAAATATTTATTCTCACAAAAAGAATTGAATATGAGACAAAGGCGTTGGCTAGAGTATCTCAAGGACTTCGACTTCACTATACAATATCATCCTAGAAAGGGTAATCGTATAGCTGATGCCCTCAGTCGAAAGCCGAGAGCGTTATTGGCCAACTGTATGATCCAAGAGTGGAAGATGCTGGTACAATTTTCAAAGCTTGATATAAGCACGGATAAGGAGAATAGGTTTATTACTCTATCACACATGAGGATACAACCGAAGTTACTCTCCAAGATCAAGGAACTTCAAGACAATGACCCGGTACTGGTGGAAGTTAAAGGCAAGCTAGAAGAGAAACCCGATTTCAAGTTGGCATCTGATGGAAGATTATTATTCCGAGAAAGGACTTCTGTACCAGACTGTCTGAAATTAAAGAATAAGATTTTAGGAGAAGGTCACAGATCAAGGTATACGATTCGTCCCGGATGACCAAGATGTATCAGGACTTGAAACAGACCTTTTGGTAGCCCAACATAAAAAGGGAGGTAACAGACTTTATTTCTCGCTATCTCGCATGCCAACAAGTCAAGGCGGAATACCAAAATCTTACTTGTAAGTTACATCCCCTAGACATTCCTAAGTAGAAGTGGGAAGATATCGGCATGGATTTTATCATGGGCTTGTCTAAATCCAAAGACGGACATGACGTAATATGGGTTATCATAGATCGATTGACCAAGTCGACACACTTCTTGCCTATAAAGAGCCGATGGTCAGTAAACATTCTAGCCGCCTTGTACATCAAAGAAGTGGTTAGACTACATGGAGTTCCCGTTTCAATCATGTCTGACCAAGACCCGCGCTTCACTTCTCATTTTTGGAAGGGTCTACAACATTCATTGGGGACAAGACTCAACTTTAGTACAACTTTTCATCTTCAAACGGCTGGTCAGACCGAGAGAACGAATCAAGTCGTGGAAGACATGCTAAGAGCCTACGTTATTGATTTCGGTGGAAGCTGGCCTGACCACTTGCCTCTGGTCGAGTTTGCTTATAATAATAGTTACCAGGGAAGTATTCAAATGGCACCCTTCGAGGCACTAGTTGGAAGGAGTTGTCGATTGCCACAATGCTGGGATGAAGTTGGTGAAAAGCAACTACTAAGCCCGGACATGGTAAGGGATACTACCGGGAAGATTCAAATCATTAGAGAGAGGCTTCAGATGGCCCAGTCTAGACAAAAGATTTAAGCCGATACTAGAAGGAGAGACCTCGAATTCTAAGATGGAGACCACGTCTTTCTTAAGGTTTCCCCAGGATGAGGCATTGGAAGATTTGGTGTTAAGGGTAAGCTTACACCAAGATATTTCGGTCCCTTTGAAGTGCTGGAATGAGTTGGCGAGGTTGCCTATCGGATTGCCTTGCCACCACAGTTATCCGAAGTCCATAATGTGTTCCATGTCTCTATACTCAAGAAATATGTTCATGATCCAACCCACGTCATAGAACATGATAATCTAGTGATACAAAAGGATCTTACTTATGAACAAAAACCATTGAGGATCCTTGATCCTAAGGTTCGCGTGCTAAGGAACAAGACAATCCCTATGGTGAAGATTCAATGGAATAAGAATCTCGAACGAGATGCCACATGAGAGACCGAGAATCTATGAAGAAGAGATTCCTCGACTTATTTCAAAATTGTAAGTGTTCTGCACCCTCCATGTCTATATGCTATTGAATTTGGGACCAAATTTTTTTAAGTGGGGGAGGGTGTAGCACCCCGGATAAAATTATAGGAATAAAATTTCCTAAATAAATAAATTCTGCAAATAAAGCAAGACGAGGGCACAACATAAAACAAAATAAAAAGCCCAACTCACAAACATCACTAATGGGCCTCAACCATTACACATTAAAAAGCCTTAAATGATATATGGGCCTTACGAACAATGAGTTTAGCCTAAGGACTAATGGGCCTCACAATAGATTATGTACACAATTATATATTGGTGCGGACACCCGCGCAATCGAGAAGCAGGATACACCGAGCCACCGGTACCGTACGCGGAGCACCACCCGAGCCACTTCGGCGTCCTTCTGGCTCGGAGACAGTCTGGAGACTCCCCCTTGAGTCTCGGCATTTATCACATTTACTGGGACTTTATATGTGTGTAGTGTGTTTTTATTTGTCTTTAATCGGTTTGTAATTTGGTTTGTAAGAGGGGTTTATGTGTAATATGGACCACCTGGGTCCCGCGGGCCCCCTAGACCTCCTCCCATTGATCCACCTCATCCCCAGGGCCCATGTGGGGTCAGTCAACATGTCAATTGGGGGCTTCTAGAAGGGTGGGCCAAGTGGGGGACAAATGACTTGAAATGTCAAGGTTGGCCACCAACCTTGACACCATAGTCAAGGGGGCGCCCCCCTCTCACCATCAAGCATTTTATTTTTTGTAAAAATAGTATTAAAACTAATTAGTTCTATCCCATTTGTTTATTCCCCAAACCCTAAGTCCAAGGGTATTTTGTGTCTTTTGGCCTTTCATATAAATGGCTTGTATTTCCCAATTTAGAAGAATTAATGAAGAAGAAATCTTGATTACTGTTGGAAGGAGCCTTGGCTGCCCCCTTCTCTCTCTCCTCTCTCCCCCTTTGCAGCTGGGAAGGCTGTCTTCTGGAGGTGTGAAGCCTCCCCTATCAGTTCCGGAGCTCGTCGTCGCCGCCGCCGCCGCCGCCGCCATCGTGCCGCCATCGCACCACCACGGTTGCCGTCGGAAATCTATCTTCATCCAACAGCAGCATCTTCCACGAATTTCTACTCTTCACCATGAGATTTTCTTGAGCTGGGAGTTTTAAAGCGTGTTCCAGAGGTCCCCTCCAGCTCTCAGAAAAATTGGTTTGGCCTCTAGACTCCGAAATCTATTTTTCCATTTTCGTTCCCCATTTTATTCCAGATCTGGCTGCTTTCAGTCCAGATCCACTTCCCCCTTGAGTTTCTAGTCTTCGGACCTCCTTTTCATTTTTCCAGGAGCTCCCAAATTTACTGGGAGTTTTGTCTTCCTCTCCATCCCCAATTTTTCGTGGAATTTTTAATACTCATTTCATATTTTTAGAAATTCCCTTTCAGATCCATCTATAGTTCTGTCAGCCAGTGTCTAGATCTGACCACCAGTCAGTGTAAAATCCATAACAAATAGTAGCCTTCACCAATTCCTTCACATAAATTATTTCCGTTTTCCTCTCTTTCCCCTCCAAAACGTTGATGAAGAGCTCAAGATCTGAATCGGACGTCTACCCCGTGGTCAAAGGCAACTCTCAGGAAAATTCCGTGCTGTACTGAGAGTTCGGGTACTGTGCAACAGAAACTTCAAAAATAGTTTAAGGCCAGATCCGTGCAGATCCAGTTCATCTCTCTGGGTCTAAATTGAAGGACTTCGAGAGAGCTTTCCAGTGGTACCTCCTGTGCTTCAATCCAACATCAGGATTGGTCGCAGCGTCTGATCTCGCCAGAGCGCGCGCTGAAAAACAGAAGCTTCAGTCCGTGGACAGCAATTCCACAACTTGGCGATCGGAGCTGATCGGCCCCCGACCGGTACTTCCGGCCGACCGTCATCCAGGGAAGCGTGCCACTAGGGGTCCCCATCACAGCGGGCCCCACCCCACCAGAGTCGGAGGTTGGAGTGGTCCGTGGGCCCCACGGACCCTTAGATCGCGCCGTCCAGACAGCACCACAAACGTGTGTTCGGCACCGCCGGGTGACATCAAGATGCTGCCCGTCAACCCAATTATCGTGATTCCCAGGTCCCACATGTGACCTTTTACCTCCCTGCATGGAGTGGGTCAAATTATTGTACTGTTGTAATAATTGTTAACCGGGGGTCCGTGATTGGCCGGGGTTGTCTTCCCCACGCCGGGTGCGTGGAGGTAAAGGTCGTAACTTCTTGGCATTTACTTGCTAGTTTAGTATATGATCTTAGGCCGCTTCCGAGAGTGATAGATACTAGCCCGTGAGTCCATGTCACCGCTGTGAGCGTGAGAGTGACCCTTCCCGTGGCTTGATCTGAGTCCGGAAGTGAGTCGACTACCCTTGAACTCTACCAGTTCCTCAACCGTGCACGATCCGTGTTTCCCTCGCTTGGGACGACGAGTGAGCTTGCGTTTCTGTTAGCGACGTATAGCCCATAGGAACTCATAGTGTCTGGCCAAAGTCTCTCCAATTTGTGTGTTGTTGGTCTCATCTCCATCTAGAGTCCGAGGTCCGCATCATATAGAGTCGGTCTCCCGTGTCCGTCCCGTATCAGTTTGGTATCAGAGCAAGTCGAGTCTAGGATAGTCATTGCATAAGTTTTGCATAGTCTAAGTCAAGTCTAGGATCATCATTATTTTCAAAAAAAAGGGGTGTTTTAAAATTGCATTTCATCCCGATACTCTGGTATCTTAAAAGGTGTTGCCCGAACGTTAGGCTATGCCTACCGGGAAGGCCGCACACTTCCGGGAGTGATCTTCGGATCGATTAACTCCGCCGCGTACTAGATATTGGTTTAGGTGCATTAGTCGGTGTTGCATCAGTTTGTGTCTCCTAGTTCGTGTGTCTTTGCATGCCAACCCATCGAGGTACCCAATACTCACCACCACCACCTATGGCGGAATCCCGAGCCCGTAGCTCCGATGAGTCCTCAACGGCCGAGATGTTCCGAGCCATTATGAAACGTGTCGACAAGCGTATGGATGGCCTTAGTACGCGTCTAGATGGCGTAGGAACGCATCTAGAAGGGAGAATGAAAGCCCTCGAGGATCGGGCTGAATCTTCAGACCAGTCCATCTAGGGTCTTGTTGGGAGGATAGCCGTCCTTGAGTGGGCCCCAGCGGCGGCACAACCTGCGCCGACCAATGGTCAACAAGAGCCGGCTCAGCAACCTGCTGCACCAAGGGCTCAGGCAGTGGATGTTGAGAGGCAACAGGTGCATGTGGTGGATGACTATGCATCTGATAATGAGCAAGGTGGTCATGGTCGTCGTAATCAACGACGGAACCGTGATGATGATGATGACGACCATATTCTTAGGGGCGTGCATGCGGACCCTCCCACTTTTAGTAGGTCCTTGGACCCTAGGGTGTATCTAGATTGGGAGGCCGGCATGGACCAGTACCTCGAGTGGTTTGAGATGACGGACCACCGAAGAGTCTGATACGCGAAGATGAAGCTGTAAGGGCAGGCCCAAACTTATTGGACCAATGTGGAGAGCCTGCTCAACCAGCAACGTCAACCCCAAATCGGTACTTGGGATGATATGAAAACCAAGTTGAGGGAGAAATACCTTCCTGCCTCATATCGCCAACGTCTCATAGACAAATGGCAAAGCATCTACCAAGGGAACCGATCCGTGACCTAGTACACCGCCGAGTTTGATGAGTATTACTTACGGTGTGGAGTTACGGAGGAGAGCACCATGACTATATCTTACTTTTGAAGGGGTCTGCGGCCCAACTATCAGTATGAACTCTTTCGCCGCAATGCTACCACCTTGGAGCAGGCATATCAAGTTGCTCTCAAAATGGAGCAATTCGAGGCCGAGTTCGAGTCTCCCCATCGGTTGGGCTCCTTTCCCCTACGTAGTGTCGAGCCCCGTGGCTCATCTAGCACGTATCCGAGGGCCCCCATGGCTCGACCTCAGGAGCCTGCTCGTCCCGAGCCCTTTGCTCCTAGGCCTCGCCCTCCACCCCCGAGGGACCTTCCTCGTCCCCAGCATCTTACGGCACCCACAGCCAGCCCATTGGCACCCGCACCTCCTGCACATCCTTTGTTGCCTACACCTCATATCCGTCGGGAGGATAAAGGGAAAGGACCTTTGATTGGGGAACCTAGTGGATCACGGCAACAGTGTTACAGCTGCAATGGGTTTGGCCATTTTGCCAACCAGTGTCCCACCCGCCCATATCTTATCATTGGGGACACAAAGGCCGAGGATACCACCCCTGCGGGCCTCGAGTTAGTCACCTATGAAGCAGATCAGGAGCTAGCTGACGAATACTATGAGATTGAAGGTGGTGGCCTGGATGGCCCGCATACCGATGATGCCCACGTGGGGGTCATCAGGTGTATTCTCACCCAGCCACAGGCCAGTGATGACTGGCGATGGACCACTATTTTTCATACCTTCTGTAGGCTGGGCAAGCATGCATGTAAAGTGATCATCGATGGCGGGAGTTGCATCAATGCAATCTCCACGGGTGCTGTCTCCTGTCTTGGTCTTACACCCGTGGATCACCCTAGCCCCTATCGTGTATCATGGGTGGATTCCACTTCCATCCCGATCAGGCTGCGGTGCTTGGTCCCACTACAGTTCTACGCCTACCGTGACGATGTATGGTGTGATGTCCTACCCATGGAGGTGGGCAATATTATTCTGGGTAGGCGATGGTTATTTGATCGGGATGCCACACTCCATGGCTGGTCGAACACCTGTACCTTCGACCATGATGGCCAACGGATTACTCTCCAACCTCATCAGCCCAAGAGCTGATCAGTTAGGGGTCCTACTGGCCCTAGTGCTCCGGAGCCTTCCATTCCCGGGCCCAGTACCCCGTCCCCAGCTCGGGCTATGACCGTTACATCTGGCCCAGGTGAGCCCTCGACTAGGAGATTGATGTTGATTAGCTCCCAGGAAATAGAGCGGGAGGCTAGTCGGGGCTGCCCCGTGTTTGCCATTGCAGTCCGAGAGGTAGAGAGAGACTCCGAGGGTCCCACCCGATGTCATTCCTATTCTGCAGGAGTTTGCTGATATTTTTCCCGAGGAGCTTCCCGAGGGACTCCCACCTATGCGGGATATTCAGCATGCCATCGACCTTACTCCGGGCTCTTCATTGCCCAACCTTCCACATTATCGCATGAGTCCCACATAACATGCCGAGCTAAAACGGCAGGTTGATGAGTTGATGCAGAGAGGATTTGTTCGGCACATCATGAGCCCATGTGCTGTACCTGCTTTACTCGCCCCGAAGAAGGATGTCACATAGAGAATGTGCATTGATAGCCGTGCCATCAACAAAATCATCGTGAAGTACATGTTCCCTATTCTTCGTCTGGATGACATGCTAGACATGATGGCTGGTGCCACCATCTTCTCAAAGATTGATCTTAAGAGTGGCTACCATCAGGTGAGGATTAGGCCAGATGATGAGTGGAAGACCGCATTCAAGACCAAGGATGGTCTATATGAGTGGTTGGTCATGCCTTTTGGGTTGACCAATGCCCCTAGCACATTCATGCGACTCATGACTCAGGTCCTTCGACTGTTTATTGAAGTCTTTGTGGTTGTGTATTTTGATGATATCCTTATCTATAGTCGCAACACGAGGGACCACTTAGACCACCTTCGGCAGGTCTATCTTCTCCTTAGGCGAGAGCAGTTGTATGCCAACCCACAGAAGTGTGCCTTCATGACACCCCAGCTTACCTTCTTGGGTTTTATTATGTCTAGTACTGGGGTCTCCGCCGATCCGGAGAAGGTCCGGGCCACTGTTGAGTGGTCGGAACCCCGTACGGTTCATGATCTCCGCAGCTTTCATGGCCTTGCGACGTTCTATCGTCGCTTTATCCGCGGATTTAGCTCCGTCACCACCCCGATCACGGATTGTATCCGGAAGGGCACTTTTGTATGGATGAAGGCCGCAGCTGCCGCCTTCAAGGACATCAAGGAGCGCATGACCCAGACACCTATCCTTCGATTGCCTAATTTCTCGAAGGTGTTTGAGGTCTCTTGTGATGCGTCGGGTGTGGGGATAGGAGGTGTGTTGAGTCAGGAGAACCACCCGGTCTCATATTTCAGCGAGAAGCTGAATGACGCGAAACTGCGATACTCCACTTATGATAAGGAATTTTACGCAGTTGTTCAGGCTCTTAAGTATTGGAGGCACCATCTTTTACATCAGGCGTTTGTCTTATACTCCGATCATGAGGCTTTGAGGTACCTCCATTCCAAAAAGAAGCTTAATTCACGTCACAGTCGTTGGGTTGAGTATCTCTAGCAGTTCACATTTGTGTTAAAACATAAGGTTGGAGTGGAGAACAAGGTGGCCAATGCCTTGAGTCGGCGAGCGTGTTTTCTTACCACCATGAGGGCCGATGTCATAGGGTTAGAGAAGATGAGAGAGGCCTATGTTGACTGTCCTGACTTCGGTCAGATTTATACCACTCTCCAGGCCAGACCCTCGAGAGACCTTGATGATTATGTGCTTCAGGATGGTTACCTCTTTTGAGGAGGCAGGCTTTGTGTTCCCCGAACTTCGGTTTGAGACTTCTTAGTCTGGGAACTACATGCGGGAGGTCTAGCCGGCCACTTTGGTCGGAACAAGAATATTGAGGCAGTGGAGCATAGATTTTATTGGCCGAGCTTGAAGCGTGATGTTGCTCACATCGTGGCTCAATGCCGTACATGTGCTACGGCCAAGATGAAGAAGCAAAGCTCGAGCCTCTATACGCCTCTCCCCGTGTCTGATGCCCCGTGGCAGGATGTTAGCATGGATTTTGTCTTGGGATTGCCACGTACCTCCAGGAAGCATGATTCGGTCTATGTGGTTGTTGACCGATTCTCGAAGATGGCCCTTTTTATCCCTTGCTCAAAGACTTTGGATGCTTCGAGGGTAGCCCACCTTTTTCTTACTTGGGTGGTGTGCAAGTTCGGGTTACCTTGTACTATAGTGTCTGACCGTGACGTTAGATTCACTAGCTATTTTTGGAAGACACTATGGCACATGATGGGTACTCATCTCAAGTTTTTCACTGCATATCATCCCCAGACAGATGGTCAGACCGAGGTGGTCAATAGGAGTCTGGGAGACCTTTTGAGATGTCTTGTCAGGGACCACATAGAGGATTGGGATCTCATTCTACCCATGGCAGAATTTGCATATAATGATTCAGTTAATAGGTCTACTGGTATGAGTCCATTCGAGATTGTCACAGGTCGTAGGCCTAGGAAGCCAGTGGATCTTGTCCCCATGCCCATCCTTGCACGAGTGTCGGAGTCTGCCGAGTCGCTTGCTAGGCATGTTAGGAGTCTGCATGATGACATCCGTCGTCACATTGAGGCCAGCAATGCACGGTATAAGGAGCTAGCCGATGCCCATCGACACCACCGAGAGTTCCAAGAGGGTGAATATGCCATGATCAGGGTAAGACCTGAACAGTTTCCCTCTGGAACCGTAAAGAAACTGCAAGCTTGCGGAGCCGGTCCATTTAGAGTGTTGAAACGCGTTGGATCCAATGCGTATGTTGTGGACCTGCCTGAGGAATATGGTATAAGCTCTACTTTTAATGTATCGGATCTAGTTGCATATAGGGACCCAACGGTGATCCCTAGTGAGCCTTTCGAGCCATTCCCTCCCATTGAGAGTGATCCCACACCTAAGTGTCCACCTCCAGCCCCTTTTCCATGGCAGCGAGAGCATATAGATCATATACTGGATGAGCAGGTGACAGTTACCAGGAGTGGATCCTACCCGCGCTACCTAGTGCGATGGAGAGGAGGGCCCGCCACCGAGGATACGTGGATCACCCACGGAGAGTTGCAGCAGATTGATCCGGACCTACTAGAGCGGTACCACAGTGATGCAGACCCTTACTCGACAGGGTCGAGTTTCTCCCACTCGGGGAGAATTGGTGCGGACACCCGCGTGATCGAGAAGCAGGATACGCCGAGCCACCGATACCGTACGCGGAGCACCACCCGAGCCACTTCGGCGTCCATCTAGCTCGGAGATAGTCTGGAGACTCCCCCTTGAGTCTCGGCATTTATCACATTTACTGGGACTTTATATGTGTGTAGTGTGTTTTTATTTGTCTTTATTCGGTTTGTAATTTGGTTTGTAAGAGGGGTTTATGTGTAATATGGACCACCTGAGTCCCGCGGGCCCTCCAGACCTCCTCCCATTGATCCACCTCATCTCCAGGGCCCATGTGGGGTCAGTCAACATGTCAATTGGGGGCTTCTAGAAGGGTGGGCCAAGTGGGGGACAAATGACTTGAAATGTCAAGGTTGGCCACCAACCTTGACACCATAGTCAAGGGGGCGCCCCCCTCTCACCATCAAGCATTTTATTTTTTGTAAAAATAGTATTAGAACTAATTAGTTCTATCCCATTTGTTTATTCCCCAAACCCTAAGTCCAAGGGTATTTTGTGTCTTTTGGCCTTTCATATAAATGGCTTGTATTTCCCAATTTAGAAGAATTAATGAAGAAGAAATCTTGATTATTGTTGGAAGGAGCCATGGCCGCCCCCTTCTCTCTCTCCTCTCTCCCCCTTTGCAGCTGGGAAGGCTGTCTTCTTGAGGTGTGAAGCCTCCCCTATCAGTTCCGGAGCTCATCGTCGCCGCAGCCGCCGCCATCGTGCCGCCATCGCACCACCACAGTTGCCGTCGGAGTTCTATCTTCATCCAACAGCAGCATCTTCCATGAATTTCAGCTCTTCACCACGAGATATTCTTGAGCTGGGATTTTGAGGGCGTGTTCCAGAGGTCCCCTCCAGCTCTCAGAAAAATTGGTTTGGCCTCTAGACTCCGAAATCCATTTTTCCATTTTCGTTCCCCATTTCATTCCAGATCTGGCTGCTTTCAGTCCAGATCCACTTACGCCCTGAGTTTATAGTCTTTGGACCTCCTTTTAATTTTTCCAGGAGCTCCCAAATTTACTGGGAGTTTTGTCCACCTTCCTCTCCATCCCAAATTTTTCGTGGAATTTTGAAGGCCCATTTCAGATTTTAGAAATTCCCTTTCAGATCCATCTATAGTTCTGTCAGCCAGTGTCCAGATCCGATCACCAGTTAGTGTAAAATCCATAACAAATCGTAGCCTCCACCAATGCCTTCATATAAATTATTTCCGTTTTCCTCTCTTTCCCCTCCAAAACTTTGATGAAGAGCTCAAGATCTGAATCGGACGTCTACCCTGCGGTCAAAGGCAACTCTCAGGAAAATTCCCTGCTGTACTGAGAGTTTGGGTACTGTGCAACAAAAACTTCAAAAATAGTTTAAGGCCAGATCCGTGCTGATCCAGTTCATCTCTCTAGGTCTAGATTGAAGGACTTTGAGAGAGCTTTCCAGCGGTACCTCCTGTGCTTCGATCCGACATCAGGATTGGTCGCAGGGTCCGATCTCATCGGAGCGCGCGGTGAAAAATAGAAGCTTCAGTCCATGGACAGCAATTCCACAACTTGGCGATCGAAGCCGATCGGCCCCCGACTGGTACTTCCGGCCGACCGCCGTCCAGGGAAGCGCGCCACCAGGGGTCCCCATCACAGAGGGCCCCACCCCACCAGAGCCGTAGGTTGGAGCGGTCCGTGGGCCCCACGGACCCGTAGATCGCGCCGTCCGGACAGCACCACAAACGCGTGTTCGGCACCACCGAGCGACATCAAGATGCTGCCCGTCAACCCAATTGTCGTGATTCCCAGGCCCCACATGTAACATTTTACCTCCCTGTGTGGAGTGGGTCAAATTATTGTACTACTGTAATAATTGTTAACCGGGGGTCCGTGATTGGCCGGGGTTGTCTTCCGCACGCCGGGTGCGTGGAGGTAAAGGTCATAACTTCTTGGCATTTACTTGCTAGTTTAGTATATGATCTTAGGCCACTACCGAGAGCGATAGATACTAGCCCGTGAGTCCATGTCACCGCTGTGAGTGTGAGAGTGACCCGTCCCGTGGCTCGATCCGAGTCCGGAAGTGAGTCGACTACCCTTGAACTCTGTCGGTTCCTCAACTGTGCACGATCCGCGTTTCCCTCGCTTGGGATGACAAGTGAGCTTGTGTTTCTGTTAGCAACTTATAGCCCATAGGAACTCATAGTGTCGGGCCAAAGTCTCTCCAATTTGTGTGTTGCTGGTCGCATCTCCATCTAGAGTCCGAGGTCCGCTTCATATAGAGTCGGTCTCCCGTGTCCGTCCCGCATCATATATACATATGGGGCTTGTGGTTTAAACAAATGACTTATCCCGTTCGAACGTGCATGGCATTAGGGTTTGAAACCCCAACCAAGATAGAGGTCATGGATATAGTAATAGAGAGATTAACATAGCAGTTTAAACCTGTTAGGATTCACCATAGGAGAAACTTAAATCCCATTAGAAGTCAGAGATATCAATCTCTATAAATAGAGACCTCCATCGAATGAATTCAAGGCTATTACTGCATTCAAAGGAGCCCTGCGTCTTCCTATTGCTACTGCCATATTACGACGTGAAGACACTACTCCTTCACCTTTCTTCTTCCACGGTAGTTGCTGCTAGACGTGCGTGAAGAGGAAGCAGTTGCTTCTGCTGCTTCATACTGCTGCCGAAGAAGCTTCATCTTCTTCTTCTTGATCGAGCTGCTACTGCTGCTGCCGTAGTAGTTACTCCTATATTCTTTCTAATTCTTCCCAGATCTCTTCATTTCCGTCATCCAAATCAAGCTAAAAAGGTAGGTTTTCTCAAAAACTGAAGCACAAACCTATAGTATAAGTGTAGTGCATGCATATAAATCAAATTATCATAACTTCATATCTCCTGCTATTCTGTTCATGTATTCATTTTGAGTTTTATGTCTACAGGGTAATAGCGACCAAGTACTGGTCGTCTATTAATGAACGACCTCGCAGAAGGTCAGAAGTTTAAAATTAGCGACAGTCCTAAGGGCGCAGTTTAATGTGTGACCCTACCCCTGCCACTATTTACTGTAAACAGAATTAATAATTACCCATGTTTAAAAATTTAATACATATGAAATCTGGCGTTAAAATTCTTGCATGAGCATGATTCTAGATTCCCTATATTTTTTTCTAGCTACCATGTCTTTAGTTTCTGGAAATTTCATGTAAATAGTGAAGTGCTATTGTTCATGTTCAAATGAATAGTGATTTGTGTCTGTGAACATGTCTGCCCGATGCGTAGCAGAAAAAGAATAGATGACTGTGACACAGTCGCCCATTAGAGAATAAGCGCCCCTATGAGGAGGCGTAGTTTTATAAAAAAATAGTAAAAATAGAAAATATGTGAAAAACATGAATCTGCGACATAAGATTGGACGTTATTTAAAGTTTAAGCGCCTTTGTACAAGGTCGCCCATTTATAATTAAATGCTATTAATTTCTGGAAATTCTAGAATTGGCGCCCGCGTACAGTGTCGCTAATTCTTAGTATATTTCCTTTAATCTTGTAAATAATGATTAGGCGACATTTCACACAGACACCCAATCGTGATTGAGCTCCTGTCTGAATGGACGTCGATTCTTGTCTCTCAGATTTTGTCGATTTTCTGGCCCATATCGCGGGTCTATTGACACTCTCATCTCACATAAGTAGATGGAGTCTCTGTTTTATTTCTATCGATTACACACTCAACTCTTGGTGATGATTGGACCCTCTGTGGGATATTCTTTCTTTCGGATTGGTACTTTCTTCAATGAGACCTTCGTAAGTCTACGCTAGCCTTGGATTCTCTCAAGGTAGTCGAGCAGGTTGTACCCTTAAGACCCTGAAACCTTTATTTGTCATGTCACTCTGAAGAAACGTGATGTTAGCCCTCATAGAGTGCAGGTTCTGGCCTCTGCTAAGAAGTTTGTCTCTGTTAGTAATTAGTGACCGTGACTTGGATGGCAGAAAGAATTGGCGACCAGGCCAGTGGCGCTATATCCTTGATTTAGCGACCTGAGGATGGATGCTATTTCATCGTGCCTGTATAGTTCACATGAATGAGCGACCATACAGTGGACGCTATTTCTGTAATTGATGGCGACTAAGTGGACGCCAATTACCCAGTTTCATGATATGTCTTGATTTTTCATGTGATTTATCGGTATGTCATACTTGTTCAAGTTCTGTCCTTGAACGCATAATTTCATGAAATCTACCTTATCATCCTTCAATGGCTTATTCCCTTGGAACTCTATTAGTTATAAGCTATAATGGATGTCTAAATATATACATGATGCAATGCTTGTGCATATAGGGCCCGATCTGGTCTTGGGAGGAGCACCCGAAAGTACTTGTACCCATGGGAGTTGATTGATCACGGTGTGACATTGCACCGATGTGCATGACTTGCTTGATTTTGACATTTCACGACTCGTACTTGACTTGACTTTAGATGACTTGCATGGCCCGGAATGGGTATTTACTTGCTTGAAATTATAATAGCCAATTCACATGACATGACTTGATATTTACATGCTTGACAATGTTGATATATTTCACATGATTATTTTGAAATCTTGCTAGTTCATCTCTATTAATTGTTGATACTCTACTCTCGTCTTTATCATGCAGACATGCATCGCTATACTTACATAGTTCATGTAACATGTAATTTACTTAAAGCAAGCTTGATCTTGAGATATAATTCGTACTGGGCGTTTGCTCACCCTAGTTTTTTCCCCTATTTTTCAGGTAACTTCGATGACGAAGATCATTTAGATGGGAATGTACATGAGTGAAGAGTATATAGCCATCCGACTATTGAAGCGTCTACCTAGTCGTGTCTTTTCATCTTTCTTGAGTCTATCATTGTAATTTTCTCTTTATTGAGTCTAGTTTGTCATCAAGTATTCCTTTGCTTTGAAAGATTATATGTGGAACTAGTTGAAGTTATTAATGGAATAAAGGATTTGATTTATTATCTTTACTTGTGCGCACTCTATCTATAAGGTCGAATTCTTTATGCTCTGATTGACATGAATGATATAAACTCGTCATGCATACCAGGTTCCTTCCGTGCTCGGGACGTGACAGTTTTTGTGGTGTCAGAGCCTAGGATATTCAATTCCTAGGAAACCAAGTCTAAGGATAGGTTTATACTTTTACGGAGAGATTGGGTCAAGCCATGGTTAAGTTAACGTAGGGATTAAGACCCTTAGTTAATCATATATTAATGTAGTTACTTAAATCTTGTAGGATCATGGCCGCCGATCGTGCTCAATGGCGCGATATGCAACGTACCGTTCAAGGCCTTACCCAGGCGCTACAACAAGTGGCGCAGGGCGGAGCAATCGTGGAGTGGGAGATCTCCACCATAGCTTTCGCAACATGAATCCACCAAAGTTTATCGGCTCGTCTGACCCCGACGATGCCGAACGATGGATCAAGGAGATAGAAAGAATACTCCATGTTATGCAATGCACAGATGAGGAGAACGTATTATTAGCGACGTTCCAACTAGAACGGGACGCTCGTTTTTGGTGGGAGTTGATAGAAGCTACCTTACCCCATGAGCAAGTTACGTCGGGTGAGTTCGTAGAATATTTCAACAACAAATACTTCTCAGACCGGATTGAAGAAAAGAAAGCTACGGAGTTTGCCGCACTCAAGCAAAGGACCTTATTAGTCACCGAGTATGAGGCCCAATTCTCCCTTCTATTGAGGTATGCTCCACATCTAGTATGTACCGAGAAGATGAAGGCTAGGAGATTCCTTAATGGGCTTCGGACGTAATACGTTACTCAACTGGCGGTGATGGACATTCAAGTCTATTCAGAGATGATAAGGCGAGCCCAATTATTGGAAGATGCCACGGAGCTGTCCGACCGGATCCGTGGGGAGGATAAGAAGGAGCACGTTACAAGCTCCGGTACTTAAACCTACTTTCAATAAGAAGAGGTCGAGCACTGGAGGAGATTCCTCCCTAGAGAAGAAATTTAAGAAGAGTAACAAGCCCTTCTCTATCACTATCACACCTTCCAAAGAGGTGTGCAAGCACTGCGACAAGGCCGACTATAAGGCCGAGGAATGTTGGAGGAGATTGGGAGCTTGTCTCCAATGCGGGAGCCACGATCACCGGATTCCCAATTGTCCTTTACTTAATGATCAAGCCAATGAAGAGAAGCACCCGACAAAGAAGCAAGGCCGTCTCCAAGCTCTCCGAGAGGCAGAAAATGATGAAGGTGGACTTGTGGAAGGTACATTAAAGATTTGTTCTAAGTCTGCTTATGTCTTGTTTGATACCGGCGTAACCCATTCTTTTGTTTCTAAGAGATTTGTTGATCCATTACCTATGGAACCGGAATGGATAGATTTAGTTATTTCCACTCCTCTCAAAAATGAATCCGAGATTTCACATCATTACACAAATTGTGAAGTCATAGTTAAAGGACACAATTTACCTATTGACCTGATATGCCTATATATGGATGGATATGATGTCATACTAGGAGCCGATTGGCCGTCCATACACAAGGCAATTATAGACTACCGAAACGGCAAGGTAACTTTTAAGGATTTCCTAGAACTTGTCTACACTAGCCGTCAGAGTCGAAACAAGTCACCCCTTATTTTGGCCCTCTGAGCTAGTAAGCTCTTAAGGAAAGGTTGTGTGGCTTTCATAGCTTTTGTGACCGCCACAGAAGTTAAGGAGTCTAAGATAGAAGACATCCGAGTGGTTCGGGAGTTTCTCGATGTGTTCCCGGAAGATTTGCCCGGATTGCCCCCGCAAAGAGAAGTGGCCTTCACCATTGACCTTGTCCCTGGTGCTGGCCCAGTTTCTAAGGCACCTTATAGAATATCCCCCATTGAGCTCAAGGAATTGAAGGAACAATTGATGGAACTCTTGAAGAAAGGATTCATCAGGCCGAGTACTTCCCCGTGGGGAGCGCCTATACTATTTGTAAAGAAGAAGGATGGATCGATGAGACTCTACATCGACTATCGGCAGTTGAACCACCTTACCATCAAGAACAAGTATCCACTACCGAGGATCGATGAGTTATTTGATCAGATATTTGGAGCCAAGTATTTCTCAAATATTGATTTCAGGTCGGGATATCATCAATTGAGAATAAAGATGAGGATATTCACAAGATGGCATTTCGAAGCACATTTGGGCATTACGAATTTATTGTTATGCCTTTTGGACAAACGAATGCCCCTATAGCCTTTATGCAGTTGATGAACAACATATTCAGGCCTCACCTAGATCAATTTGTAGTGGTCTTTATTTATGATATATTAATATATTCAAAAATTGAAGAAGAACATGATGGACATTTGGGGACTGCATTGCAAATACTAAGGGAGAATCAACTTTATGCCAAGCTTAGTAAATGTGATTTCTGACTTACGGAGGTATCTTTCTTAGGACATGTGATATCAAAGGATGGCATATCTATTGATCCGTCAAAGGTCGAGGCTGTAAAGAATTGGGAAAGGCCGACAAATGCAATCGAGATCCGAAGTTTCTTAGGTCTAGCGGGTTATTATCGACGATTTATAAGGGACTTCTCTAAGATCGATGTTCCTCTCACTAGGCTGACACGCAAAAAGATTCCTTATAAGTGGGATGAAGATTATAAACAAAGTTTTCACGCATTGAAGGATCATCTGACAACTGCCTGTGGACGCACTAAAATTCGAGGGGGAATCTGTTCGTTTGTTGATCGGGGTTAATTCGTTTATTTAGTGCGAGGGTGTGCCAGTCACAAAGTGACGATTTATTCGGGCTTCGTGGAAGCCCATGGTGCGCGCGATCTGACTAATCAGACAATTGTGTGGTTCATGTCGGGATCGAAACCCGCCGTGCCGTAAAGGCCACGGCGTTATTTACATCCCCCATATGGGGGAACACCCTTGATTGATTGCCGGAAATAAGGGCCCTACGGCCTAAAGGGAATACTAATAATGTAGGAGGATAGTGAAAGATGAACTATGCTAGAAACCCGTCTCGGGACGTGAATGTTCAGACTATGTCGGTCACTCGTGGGCCACTGCATGTTCGGACGTAGGTCCGTGTTTGTAGTATAAAAGATGATAACAAAAACCGCGCAAATGTCTACCACGAACAAGGCAAGTTTAATGAGAATACGAGATTGGATCCCGGTAGAGACGGATCGAGTTGATAGACTGTTGGCCGGAGATGATTTCGGGCTATGGCCATGTCAGAAATTCCGTAAACCACGTCCGATACCATAAGGCGTCGTCGATTTTCTCTTTGCACCCAGTCTGAGGGAGTGAATTATTAAGTGTGTAGCCCGAGCTCACTAACGTGCGCCCTCTTTATATAAAATTTTAATCGAAGCACGGGTAATAGAGTTCCTTTCATTTTTTTTATTTCGTATTGATCTTTGCATTTTTTGTTTGAACCTTTCTCCCTTTTATTATTATTATTTACCTCCCCCTCTTTATATAAAAGAGGCGCGCCGGTTAAATGGATATGAAGGAAGAGAGGAGGGGCGCACTGGTTAGATGGACATGAAGGAAGAGAGGAGGGGCGCGCCGGTTAGATGGACACTAGGGGCGCGCCGATTTAACATGATGCAAGAGAGGCGCGCCGGCTATGGAGGTGTAAAGGGGGCGCGCCGGGTTAAGTTAATGCCAAGGAGGGAGAGTGGGGCGCGCCGGAATAGCCTAAGAAGAGGGGGGGGGGGCGCCAGTTTGAGCTCCAGAATTCCGAAGTGGATTTGAGTGTGGAGCTAATCCGGCGCGGGGGGATAGCGCGTCGGATTAGCCCACGCCGGATTAGGGGGCGCTGGGTTAAGCCGTATTTCATTCTGTTTGTGCTCTGTTTATTCTTTCTGTTTTCGTTCTTGTTTCTTCAACCTTTAGACTGACATTTTGATTGGTTTATTCACTTGATTGATGGGTTAAGTTGATAGAGAAGGTGGTTAAAGCTCTCTGATCGTTTATTCAGATGAACGAGCATGAAGATTGAATATCTTATTAAGGGGGAATTATGCAAGAACTTATTTGGTTTGCTTCAGAGACGGCTTCAGACATGCTGTTCTTACTCCCAGAGGGCTTGGCTTGTTCGGCTGTTCTTATGCTCAGAGAACTCATCCTGCTCGTCTGTTCTTGAGTGTTCTCATCCTGGCGAAATTTGGGCAGCACCTCCCCTGGACTGGGAGTTGCCAGAGAGCAATAAGGAACACCAAACGGATAACTCCGGGGTGCACCTCAAATCTGGACCTCATGTCGGTCCAATAACCCAAATGTGAGTGTTGGAAAGCTCGAGGACTAGCCTTCGAGAGTTCTCACCACTCACGGGTGATGACTTCGTGGAACGGGATAGATGTAGGCCACAGGTGGCCATGAATGTTCACCCTTCGAACTGGTTCCCTCAGAGTTCATGCCATAAAAGGGCAAGCTTCTGAGGACCCCAGGTGATGTTGAAAACAGGGAGGGAGAAAACGGAAGAAAAGGGGAAGAGGTGAGAGCAATAGAATGCCATTTACGCCCACAAGAGTCACTCTTTTATTCATCCTCAAGGGGAAAGGAGATCTACCCCCAAAGCATGGGGGAGAATACAACGGAGAAGATAAAAGAAAAGCTAAGTGTTGAGGTGGGGGAAAGAAGATACATCGGTGGGGGAGAAGGAGGAACAGAGCACAAGCTCTTCCCCCTCTCTCCCCTCTCTCTTTCTTACCCTCCCTCTTTTTCTTCTTCACCTTGCAGATGGGGATGGATGTAGCTTCCACTTTTCTTCGGACGCTGGGAACCTTAGCCGAACCAGCAGCCTTCCCTCCAGCCTCTTCTCTCTTCTTCTTCTGTTCCCTCCTATTGGTCCCTCCTCTTCTTCCTCTTTTTCCTTTTTGGGCTTCACAATGCTGCCCCCTTTATATATCAGCCAGCCTGGGAGTGTCCCTGCCACTTCCACCTCATCCGCAACGAGGTCGGGAGTTTACTGGCTGTGCTGGACGCTGTTCATTTGTCCCGTACACTACTGCTCGTCTGAGGATGGGACGCTCAGAGATCTGTCGGAGCTTGCCTTGCTGCTACTGCTTGTGTGCTGTCGAACGAAGGTAGAAGCAGAGTCATGGGCATTGAATGTTCTCTGCACGCCATAATGATGCAAAACAGAGCATCAGAATGTAGATGGGACGGATTGTTTGTGCGCCGGATTAAGAAGGGATGCAAGGGAAAGGGTGCGCACCGGTTTAGCACATGATGAAGGGGAAAAAGGGCGCGCCGGTTTAACCCAAGATGAAGGGGCGCGTCGGTTTAACCCAAAATGCAAGGGGCACGCCGGTATAACCCAAAATGCAAGGGGTGCGCCGGTTTAATAGCCAACCAAGGAATAAAGAGGAAAGGGGCACGTCGGTGCTTAGTGGCGCCGTTTTAAGTGCATATCGCGCCGATTTAAGCACCGAACGGATTCTTTTCAAGTTGGGGCCGTTTATATGAATGTCGGCATTCCCGACATGTTCTGGTTGCGATGTATGGCCTCCGTAATATTCTGTTCGCAGCCTCCAAGACTCGGTCTCAGACTTTGCGTGACTTTCGGTGCGTGCCAAGACTGTGCCGGAGTTCCCAACTTTTCTTTTATTCAGCTCTCGACATGGCCGGTCGGAGCGTTGTAGCTGTATCTTCTGCTTAGGAGGCTTCCTTAGCGGGTAGCGGACCACCAAGGGGGTTCTCGTCCTGATCGGGCGAGGCATGAGGTTTATTCGGCATTTCTATCTTTGACTCGCGCTCTAATGTGTAGATGCGAATGTCGCCATGATCATCATCATCATTTTTTTGGCGTCCACAAATGCCCCCCACTCACGGGCGGCGCAAGCGAGGGATGAGTGCGCGGGGCCCGCGAGTGTAGAGTTCTTCAACATGACGTCTGTTCTTCCGAGCCAGTGGGATGCTACTCCGGTGCAAATTCACGAGAAAGCGCTCACTCCTTCAGCGAAGGGATGAGGGGATCGCTTCACCGCATATGCACGCGGACTGAGATGTCAGAATGGGGGTTTAGTCATCGGCATGGGGTGAATACCGAAGCGGGAACGAAGGGTCTACGTGTCGTCTCGGGCAAAAGGCCCCAAACAACATAGACGAGGCCAACCCCAAAGAGGGAGTTGTTGACTCGTGCTGGGCTTAGGAAAGTTGTTCATTCACCGACTCGGACGGAGGGTCCGAGCCGAGTAATGGGATGCACTTTTGTTTATGGACTGGGATGGATGGTCCGAGCCAGGCAAGGAGGGGTTTCTTTCTGTTCATGGACTTGGACGAAAGGTCCGAGCCAAGCAAGGAGGTTCTTTTTTTTCTCTTTTTTTGTTCATTGACTTGGACGGAAGGTCCGAGCCACGTAAGGAGGTTTTTTTTGTTCATCGACTTGGACGGAAGGTCCGAGCCAAGCAAGAAGGTTCTTTTTTTTTGTTCATCGACTTGGACGAAAGGTCCGAGCCAAGCAAGGAGGTTCTTTTTGTTCATCGACTCGGATGAAAGATCCGAGCCAAGCAAAGGCGTTCTTTTTGTTCATCGACTTAGACGGAAGGTCCAAGCCAAGGGTTTATTCATCTATGGGACTGGAGTTGTAATATTGAGGTGGTTTATTCATTGACAGGGGGTTAGTGCCAAAGCATGGGTATTTTTATTCATGGCACCATACGGAAGGTCCAGGCCACTGGTTCGTTCATCGATGCCGACAGGGAGTCAGAGACCGACATGGTTCATTCATCGACACGTGGTTGGTGCCAAAGCAAGGGTCTTTTCGTTCATGGAACCCGACGAAAGGTCTAGGCCACTGGTTTCTTCGTCGATGCCGACAGGAAGTCGGAGACCGACATGGTTCATTCATTGACACGGGGTTGGTGCCAAAGCAAGGGTTTTTTCGTTCATGGAACCAGACGAAAGGTCTGGGCCACTGGTTTATTCGTCGATGTCGTCAGGATGTTGGAGACCGACGTGGTTCATTCATTGACACGGGGTTGGTGCCAAAGCAAGGGTCTTTTCGTTCATGGAACCAGACGAAAGGTCTGGGCCACTGGTTTATTCGTCGATGTCGACAGGGTGTCGGAGACCGACGTGGTTTATTCATTGACACGGGATTAGTATCAAAGCAAGGAACAAGGGTTTATCCCCAACCCTTGACGGAAGGTTCAGGTGGGGTGTTCTCTGTCAGTGCCGACAGGATGTCAATAGCTGACATGGTTGATTCGTCTATTGAAATATTCGTTGGTACGGGCTGGTGCCAACGCAAGGAGAAAAGGTTGATTCCCCGATCTCGAACGAAAGGTTCGGGTGGGGTGTTCTTCGTCAGTGCCGACAGGATGTCAGAGGCTGACGTGGTTGATTTGTCTATTGAAATATTCTTGGAGATAAGAGTGAGTGTTAATAAAGGGAGACTGATTCCTCCCCCCTTTTCCTTTATTTTTTTTTCCTTTTTTTTTCTTCTTATTTTTTTCTTCTTATTTCTTGTTTTTTTCTTCTTTCTTCCTTTTTTTTCTCTTTTTTTTATTTTATTTTTCTTTCTTATTTCTTCTCCTTTTTTTTCTTTTTTTTGACATGCAAGATAAATAGTGCCCAATCCATCTGGACAATAGTAATGCAAATTCGCCCGGGGCAGGGCAGAGAAAAGCATTATTCCTCGAATGGGGGAATCGGAGCATGGTACAACCTCAGATGCCTACCATTGAGGGGCGGAAATTGAACCTCCCCCCGATGGTCGACGATTACATATGCTCCGCCCTCGTAGACTTTCTGGATCACATAGGGTCCAAGCCAATTCTCATTCAGCTTGCCCTTGGGGTTGGAAGCCATGACTTCTCTTTTCTTCACCATAACGAGGTCACCCTTCTTGAATTCGCGTTCCTTGACGAGCTTGTCAAAGGCGCGAGCTATCCGGGCCTAATAGACCTGGATGTTCTGCTGGGCTTGGAGCCGTTTCCCCTCCAAGTTGGAGAGCTCTTCGAGCCTTCGCTCGACATTTGTCTGCTCTTCCCAGACCAACCCGTGTTGGACTGCAACCCAGAGGGAGGGTATTTCCAGCTCGATAGGGACAATTGCCTCTGAGCCATATACCAGGGAAAAGGGTGAACAACCTGTCGGAGTTTTGTACACAGTTCGATACGCCCACAGGGCCTCGTACATTTTCTCTTCCCAGTCTCTCTTGTTAGAACTAACAATTTTGGACAGGAGAGTGCAAAGAGTCTTGTTGAAAGCTTCAGCCAAGCCATTGGCCTGTGGATTGTAGGGGGTCGACATCCTCCAGTCGATCTTGTACTTTTCTGCCAACCGGTAGACCTTCTGGTTGCGGAAGTGACTTCCATTGTTTGAGATAATTTAGTTCGGAGTGCCAAACTGGAATATGATGTTGCGGCGGACAAATCTGGTGACGATCTCCCCAGTCACTTCTTTCAAAGCAACAGCCTCCGCCCAATGGGAGAAGTAATCAGTTGCGGCCAAGATGTACTTGCACCCAGCTGATGACGCGGGTAGTGGACCCACAACGTTTGTTCCCCATTGGGCAAAGGGCCAGCTGGGCAGTGTTGGATGCAGGGGCACAGGCGGTCTCTTGGGCACCGTCGCATGCTCCTGGCATTTTTGACAAGACTTGGCATACTTGCAGCAGTCGTCGAACATTGTCGGCCAATAGTAGCCGAGCTTCTTTATTTCAATCTTCATTTTCGGTCCTGCCTAATGTGCACCAGTTGTTCCAAGCTTCTTCAGTGGATAAACATCAGAGGAGCACCTTCCGTTTGGCGTCTGTCATAATTCGGAATAGGATCCTGTTCCGAACCTCATAAGAGTCCTTTGTTCTGATTAACTTGATCTTCTCTTCCCTTTGCCTGGGCAGCTGCTGATATTTAAACCACTGCAAAAGGGGGTCTCTCCAGTCGGGCGGGCTAATGGCTTCCGCTGTGATGACCTCAAGTTCTTCTTCTTCTGGTCCTCCAATCATGCTAGGCACTTGGCACTGATTCACCACCCGGATGCTGAGGGATCCATCTGGCGGGACTGCTAATGAACTTGCCAGTTTCGCTAGTGCATCGGCTTGTGCATTTTCCCCCCTGGCAACATGGCCTATCTCAATGAGGTAGAACTGCTGCATGAGCCGTTTCGCCTTAGCATGGTAAGGGAGTAACTCGGGTTTTCGGAAGTCAAACTGTCCCTGGACCTGCTTGACGACCAGCAATGAATCGCCAAACACATGTAATATTTTAATCTCCATCTGTAAAGCGACTAGGAGACCAATGATCAGAGCTTCATATTCTGCCTCATTATTTGTGCAGGGCTTGTTAATGGAGCAGGATGTGTGCAATACTTCTCCCTCAGGAGATTTAAGGATGATGCCGGCCCCGACCCGTACTTTTGCGTGACCTGACGGGGTTGTTTCTGTTCTTGAAGCTCCGTCAAAGTGCAGCTGCCAGGCGATCTGTCGGGCTTGGTCCACTGCCAGTGTTTCATCTTCAGGCAACTCTGTGGCCAGTGGGGAATTTCCAGGCACAGGGTGTGCTGCAAAGAAATTGGCCATGGCTTGACCCTTAACGGCCTTCTACGGCACATAGGTGATGTCGAATTCCATTAATAGTACTGCCCACTTGCCGAGACGCCCCTTCAGAACTGGCTGGGAGAGAATATGCTTGACTGGGTAGGCCTTAGAAATCAGGCTCACTTCATGCGAGAGCATGTAATGCCTCAGCTTCTTGACTGCGAAGACCAAGGTGAGACAAACCTTCTTAATCGGGGTGTATTTTGCTTCTGCCCCCATTAGTCTTCGGCTAAGGTAATAAAGAGCTTGCTCCTTCCCCTCATCATTGTTCTGGGCGAGCATTGCCCCCAGTGAACATTCGGTGGCAACTATATATAGAATAAGCGGCCTCCCCTTGACAGGTGCCCCCAGCACAAGCGGGGTCTTTAAGTAATCCTTCAGCCGATCAAAGGCCTTTTGACATTCATGGTTCCAGTTGAAAGGTGCATTCTTCATCATTAATTTGTGGAATGGTTGACAGCGCCCTGACAAATTGGAGATAAATCTTCGGATGTAGGCTAGCCGACCTTGCAGGGAACTTAACTCTCCCAAATTTTCCGGAGGAGGTAGCTCCTAAATGACTTTTATTTTAAAGGGGTCGATCTCGATCCCCCTATATCGGACAATGAAGTCGAGAAACGTTCCACTGGAGACGTCGAAGGCACACTTCATTGGGTTCATTTTCAGCTCGTACTGCCGGAGTCTCTCGAAGATGACTCTAAGGTCATTCAAGTGATCCCCCCTTTTCTTTGTCTTGACAACCAGATCATCGACGTAGCATTCGACTTTGCTATATAGAAGTTCGTCAAATATCTTGGTCATCGCCCGCTGGTAAGTGGCGCCAGCGTTCTTGAGGCCGAAGGGCATCCTTTTGTAGTGGAATATTCCTTTAGGTGACCGGAAGGCCGTATGAATTCGGTCATGTTCAGCTATCCATATCTGATTATAGCCGGATGATCCATCCATGAAAGACAAGGCCTCATGGCCGATAGTTGCATCAATCATCACTCAGTGACGGGCACCGGAAAGTCATCTTTGGGGCAAGCTTTATTCAGGTCGCGGAAGTCCACGCAGATCCTGATCTATCCATTCTTCTTCTTCACCGGTACAATGTTGGCCAACCAAGTAGTGTATTGATTTTCAGCTACAAAATTGATATCTATGAGCTTGTCAACTTCTTTGCAAATTTTTTTTATCAGCTCCGGCCTCATACGCCTGGGGGGCTGCTTCACCGGCTCCACCTTAGAATCAATAGCCAGAATATGTTGAGTCACGCCGGGGCTCAGACTGGGCATCTCTTTGTAGTTCCAGGCGAAACAGTCCCGAAATTCTTGCAGCAACTTGACATATTGTACCCTCTCCAGTGGAAGAAGAAGGGCACTCAGAAAGGTCGGCCTGGGGTCACTTTCTGTGCCTAGATTGATTTCAATGAGCTCATCCACTGTGGCGTGGCCGCCCTCTTCAAATTCTGGAGGCACTGGTAGCAGGTCAATGAAATCCTTGTCTTCACCATCTTTTGCTTCAAGGACACCATAGGTGTTTTCTTGCTCTGCCTCATTGGGTAACGAGGCTTTGCTTGTTTCCCTCTCTATTAGGCTTGCTGTGTACGGCTCTGGGGGCTCTCTTGTGTGGAGAAGTAAAGGACTTCTTCGGGATCTTCTTTGTAATTGTCATAGATTGCTCTTGTAGGGGCTAAGGTGATTGATTGCCATACTGGGGGCTGCTGCTCTGCTGGTGGCTGGGGTTGCCCATTCTCAGCTGCACCTTCAAAAATCTGGTGCTGAACTGAGACCATGTAAACACTTCTTTCATGGCCGCCTGCCACATGGGGGCGTGGCGGACCGACCACATAATCTCCCATTCTGAGCTCATCTCTCTCAATCAGGTCTTGAGCAATGTCCTTGAAGACGTAGCAGTCTTCGATGGAGTGGCCCAGTATTTGGTGATAGGGGCAGAATGAGGGGTCACCACTTTTGCGAGCATCTTGTGGCCTCTTTGACCTTGGGAGGGAGACCTTGCCATAGTAGCAGGCCCATTCAAAAATTCATCTGATTTTATTCCTTGGGAAAGAGTAGGGCCTTTGCATCTTCTCCCGCAGCGTGGGGCTTCGCTTGACTGATTGCCTGACCGTTGAAGCAGCTACATCCCTAGCCTCCCTTTTCAGGTGCCCGGGGGCGTTTGGGATGGTGTTCGCGGACCGGTGCGCGCCGATGCTTTGTCGACAGAGGATGCCTCTGATGAGTACAGTCATTTCGGCCAAGCGAACCTTCAGCATTTCGATCTCTCGCTGTTGCCTACAGTATAGGGCGAGTAGGGTAGAGTCGCACCGAGTGAGGTTCGGGGCTCGGCCCGCTTCCCCACCCTTGGGTCAGTGTCAGACGAGGGCAATGGCACCCCGCTGCTATAGCTATTCGAGGTTGGTCCCTCAGAGGAGGATGGGACTTTCCCCTTGCTCCTACAGGGAGGTGGATTCCATAGGAATATTTCTTCATCTTGCTCTTCGTTGGACAAAGGTGTAAGGCACTGGCGGCCTTCAACCTGTCATGGGTCTGCATTGCCTGCGCGGCTATTGCTGCATGAAGCTGAGACTGATATCACATCAGCTTCATAGGAGTCTTCTAATGAAAAGCCCAACCCTGGATGCCGGGTGATTTGTAGCAACCTCCGGTCCAGGTTTGGTGGGTTCCACATTTTCTTGAACATTTCTTTCCGACTGGAGAGCTGGCAGAAGGGGATCCCTTGCTTTCTGGCCATCTTGACCACAGGACCGGCTATGTCAGGAAGTCCCATTATTGGGACGAGTGGGTCGTGCAGCTCATCCGGGAGTCTACAATCATCATCCCCCTTGACCGGGTGCTCCTTGGCCACATAAAAGATGGTAGGCAAACCATTGGGGTTGGGCACCTCGAAGGTCCTTAACGGTTCAGCCACCTGGCACTCAGCTTCTGCAAGAGGCTTGATGATCCCGGGAGGGACCCTGATGTCTTCCAGCAAGTCTTCAAGGTATGGTGTTCCCGGTGTAGGGTAGATGGGAAGGTAGGTGGCCCGGAATACCCCTTCTGCTTCAGAAACGAATGACACCTGAGGGGGAGCCACATAGCCAGGCAGTGGTGGAGGGAACCAGCTGTCAAGCTCTGCCTTTTTCTTTCCTTTGTCCTGAGTAGCTTGGGAGGCTTGCTTCGACTTTTCCAAATAAAGATTAGCATCCGACAAGTGACATTCGAACACTTCGAAAGGATGGAGGTCGGCGAAGATTCTCTCCTCTTTCCCGTTGCCGGGGTATTTGATGCATTGGTGCAGAGTGGATGGTACAACCCTATTTTGATGTAGCCAAGGTCGGCTGAGCAACGCCTTGTAAGAGGTGTTGGAGTTGATCACATGGAATTGGACCTTGGTGGTGAAGTCACCGAGGGAGAGGTTGAACTCTGTGACCCCCATAGGGACTTCGCACTTCTGGTTGAAGCCGGCAATCTTGACGTTCCTGACCTCGACCAGGTGTACGTCAAAGTAATGCTTCTGATACACCCGATAGGGGAGTATGTTCACTGCTGCCCCAGGGTCGATCAAGACTCTGTTGATGGGATGCCCATTCAACTGTCCCTTCATGTAGAGTGGCCTGTTGTGACTGCAGGTTGGTAAAAGCATGTCCTCTTCAGTGAAGGCCACAGGTACCTCAGGTGACATTTATGCAAGGCAGGCTTCAACATATGCTGGTGTCTGGAGTGCGGCGATGACAGCTTGCCGTGTTTCTTCATCTAAGGATAGGATTTCCCAGACGGTAAACCTGGCTGGGATCTTTTTCAGGTGTTTGACTATTCTGTTGCTAGCTCGGACTTCGAGCAACTTCATTTCTTCAGCTCTACTACGCCTGCCCCCAGTCTGGGCCTGGGGAGTCGGCTCAACGGGTGCCTCCTATACTGGGTCAGATGCCGCTTGAGCTTGTGGGGCCTGCTGGGTCACTTCCTTTTCTTGCAAGAACTCGACAAGATTTGGGATGTTGTCGGGCTCTTCCCTTGGCCGAGGAGGGATTGCTACAGACGGAGCCGAGGGGCTACCTGCCCCTTGGGTCTGCCGGGACTCGCGGGGGCATGACTGTCCTCCCCTCTGAGTTGTAAGAAATTCAATGAATGACGGGGCACTCTGGCCACTTGGTTCTCCGGGGTAGAGGCCCGATGGAGGGGGGATCTCCACGTCTTGGACCCTAGGCTCAGGGATGTGATATGGCTGTTCTCCCCTAAGCAGGATGTTGTAGTTGGCCTTAGGAGGGCATCCCCACGCTCTTCCCGACCTGGTGGCATGTTGGGAGGTGGATGTTTCAACCTGATTCACCTCTGATGGCTCAACAGGCACTTCTTGCTCTTCCTCTCTCAGGGAGAGGGCTGTGTCAAATAATGCTGAGAGGGTGTTGCAAGAAAGGACCACCCCACTCTTCTTCTTGTTTCTAGGTCTTCTCTTCTTCTTTTTCTTTTTCTCTTCAGTGGCTGGCAACTGCTCTTGGGGAAGCTCACCCCATAAGAGAGGCTCTTCTTTCGTCTCGGCTTCCGCTTCTGGAGCGAGTTCGAGTGACTCGAACTCCTCCTAGGGGACATACTTCTTCAACTCCATAGGCTGGATTTCGGGCTGTTCATAGTCTTCAAGCCCATCAATGATGGTCTGGAGCCTTTCTACCGCAGGGCTGGTTTCCTTGTACACCCGCATCGGGATGTGTTTCTTCTTGTTGTGAGTGGGTGTGGACGCGGGATTTTTCTCCTCTTTTTCAATTTTATTTTTATTTATTTATTAATTAATTTGGTTTATTAGGCATGCCAGTCACATGTGTGACTATTTCATTGTGCGCTCGACTTGACTTGATCAGTCGATTGTGAAGTCCGAGTCGGGACCGAAAGTCCGCCATACCATAAAGGCTATGACATTAATTACACCCTTCCTAAGAAGGACAACCCTTGATTAAACGCCAAAATAGGAGGCCTCAGAAGGCAATCAAAATATCAATGTGCGAAATAAAGGCTTCATGCTTATGGAAGAGGACGAATGGAGGGCGGATTTATTTAGTTCGACGGACTAAATCGGGCGGCACAACCTTTAACTTTGAGCCATACCGGGTAAGGATAGAAGACCATCCACGTAGTGGCGGGACAGAATTCGGCTAATCATTAGGGTATTCCCTTTTGACACTTCCACTCGACCGGATGCTCCAAATAGGTTCGTTTCCCCCGAAGATGGAGCCGGATGGGAAGTGTATCGGAGACACCCCCTTGACTCATCGGGGTTGATGACATTGGACTAGATTTCGGCAGCATCTCTCCTCAACTTGGAACATGCCCAAGGGGAAATAGGTGATCATCCACGGAATGCCGGGATGAAAACCGAAAGAGAAAGGCACTGGGCCCTGGCACGATGTGATGTTGGGGATGGTTCCCCGTTTATTTATTCCATGTGGTGTACCCTGTGACCTGCAGATATCTATCGAATTAGTGTGGCATGGTGCTCAAGGCTTGGGCAGAGGAGGAGAGGCTCTCAGCATGGCTGTAACGAGCATAAGCAGGCTTCCCGGCGCGGGGGAATGGGTTCTCGGCATGAGGCTCTCGGCATGGTTTTGAAGAAGGAGGAGGGCGCTCTCGGTGTGAGGTTCCCGGCGCGGGGGAATGGGTTCTTGGCATGAGGCTCTCGACATGGTTTTAAAGAAGGAGGAGGGAGCTCTCGACGTGAGGTTCCCGGCGCGGCCCGCGCCGGGAGCTATTCATAGCGCCGGAAAGTTTTGTGGAGGTTTGTGGGGGTTCTACGGTGCTCTGTTTTGGGGATTTTTCCTGGGATTCAGGTAACGGCTAGGGGGTTTTAGGATGCAAACGAGGAGGGGGCCGAGGGCTCTACCAAGTCACCAGATTAACATCAAGGAGTCACATGGATAGAAGGGATTCGAGGGATTGAAGTCACCAGGCGTTCGAACCCTCTGGAACAGGCTTTATGCCATTCATATCGCCGGCCATCCAGGAGATCAAGAGATGACTGTCTCTGATCCCTGTAATGGCCCCAACGGCTTAAGAAACTCGAGAGGACTATGGACTTCGCAACGTTTAAACCATCGATGTCGTCGAGGGAGAGAGAGGGACAAAGCCCAGAGATCCACGGTAAGGATCGAGGCTCTGTTACCTCCTTTCCATCTGAAACAATCGTGCATATAGGCACAAGAAATCACTGGAATTATAAACATCCGAGCAATTAATGCATGCGGGGGATAACATACATTCCGAGAGAGAGAGCCTAGGGAGAAGAGGGCCAACCAAAACCATTTCATCGGAACAACCAAGAGTTGCATTTCACTGTTTCATCGTTTACATCATTCATAGAACAAAGGGGACGGAGGGAAGAAAAATAGACTAATACTCTATCTCCTCGACAACAGGGAGATCCCTTCACTTCGAAAGCGGAAAACGGAATCGAAGCTTATACATCAAAAGAAAGGGAAGCAGGAAGGGACGACGGCAATAAAGGGAAGGGGAGGGCGGAGCATTGACTCCTCTCCCTCCCCTAGCACCCCACCTTCTCCTTCCTTCTGACCTCGCAGCAGCTCTTCTTCTCTTCTCTTTTTTTATCTGGCTATTTGGAGATGCCTCTCTTCGCTCTTTTTTTTTCTCCCTTGCTTTCTTTTCTTCTTGCCCTCTCTGTCTCTGTATGTCCTCTCCTTTTTAGATGAACACAGGAGGGATTTTATAGGCACAGCAGCCCCCTTCTCAGCATGACCCTTCCCAGCGCGCCGAGGACGACTTCCCGGCGCGCCCTTGTCAACCGGGGAGGCTTCTCGGCGCCCCTATGGGCTTTGGACCTTGTGAGGATTTCCCGGTTCCACCTTAGTGATCCCATTTGGGCTTTAATATCTTGAACTCCCTCGTTATCAAGTCTGGACTATCAAAGACATATAACCTGCCTTTTCATTTGTGAGTCCTTCGAGCCTGTCAGAACAGGTGAAGGTTGATTAGTGAATTGACATAGTCTTATCAGAATATTTCTGGATATTTTCATCAGTCAGTAGACCGCAGTTCTTCATCAGTACTGTTATCTGAGCGACGACAATACCGGACATCAGCTTGGCCGAGAAGGGCTTCAGCCGGGTGGCAACTTTAGTGACGACTATTCTATAATTCTGGCTTTGCAGGAATCTCTGAGAGCTGCATGTATGGTTCAATCTTCTCTTTGGTCTCATCTTTATTCTCAGTTATATTTCAGGTGTCAACAATTGCCCCCCACTTGCAGGTGGCGGGAATGCAGGATAAGTGACACGGTGCCTGCAGGTGTGTATATCATTCAGCATCTAAACACATTTATCAGCTTGGCATTGCTAGTCATCTTTCATTTTGCAGCTTGGAAGCATCATTACTTTGGCATTTCTTTTGATTTCTCTCAATTTCTTTGCCTTGAACGCCCTTGGCGCGAGCTTCTCGGCGCACGGTCTTTAGGCACAGCCTTCTCGACGCGTTGGCTCTCGGCGCATGGCTTTTCGGCAGGGCTTCTTGGCGCGCCCAGTCACAGGGGTTCTCGGCGCCCCTTTTGGCATATGGGCGGCTCTCGGCCTGCCCCTTTTTTTGGCGAGCTTTTTGAATTGGGGGGGGGGGGGGGGGGTTCTCTGCGCGCTAAAAGCCGCGCCGAGAACCTCTCTTCTGCTTCCACTATTTCAGGCGTCGGGAGGTTTTTTCTTCTCATTTTCATCCGAGCTTCCTCTCTCTTCATCTCTTCTCTTCGGCGCGAGCTTCTCCCCCTCTCGGCCGTCCCATTTTCCTTCCCGGCGTATACTTCACTCGGTAGGGCACTGTTTTGGGATTAAATCCCTTTTGTCCCCGGGATCACTCCCTCTTGGTGGGTGACTCCCTATCTTCTTTGGGCAGACCCTGAATAAGGGGAGATGTTGCCGAATTTTTCACATGGCTTCACACTATAATCTTTATAAGACTGTTTCTTATTTTAGGACTTTCATTCACATCTTTTCTCTGACTGCAGACATTGCAATGGCTTCTAGCTCTGCTGCTACATCTTCTGGAGCTGTTGGGGCGAGCTTGTCAGCGTAGCCAGATATATCACGGGCTGTAGTAAATTGGCTGAACGTGCATAGCCTGGACTTCGGGTATGACAAAGTTGCTGCCGTTGATGAATCGTCTGATTCTGAGACGGATACAGTATCAACATCGAGGGTATATTCCACTGCAATGGAGACATGTTTTAGACAGGGCAACGACTATCGGCCGGATCTTCCGAAGGACCGCTACTTAATGCCGTTCATCCGAACTTTCACAGTGGGTGGCATGCGAGACTATCGGGTAGCCCGTGCTATCGAGGCTGCCATCCTTGCCAAACGAGATAGCCTGAAGGAGTCGGTGTACCGCCACAAGGCCTCTATCTTCCCGGGGAGAAGCGTGACTGGGACGTAGTCCTCGGTATATCAGAGCTTGAGCCGGAGAAGAAAATGTTGACCCGGGCCCCGGAATTTATACTTGCCCGGTGGGATAATGCTAGTGGCCGAGTTCATAGGGAGAAGCCTGGCTATGGTCTATTCCTGGCACCGATAAAATGGAGGTACCGCGAAGAGCCCTTTATGTTGAATTGTTCCGCCGTCCAGTTCAAGTATCATCTGGCTGCTGGTTGGTTTGGAGATACCAAGATCACTGACGCCCACCTGTTCCGGGTGGGAGCGGTGGAGTTCACCGAATTTGTTTTAAAGGAATACACCCCTCTGCTGATCAGAGCGGGGTATATCACAGTGTCTTTGCTTCTAGATTCCGCTATCCCATATCCCGAGGGTTATGCTGTGGAATGTTTTAAGTATTCTGCCCTTTGTTCAACATATTTTATATAGCAGAGGGTGAAACATCTCTCGACCTCTGGAGTTTGTCACAACTTTCTGGTCTGCCTATTGACGGCGAGCCGTATGAAGAGGTCTACTTGGCGGATTCCGAGAAGGATAGCTCAGATGGCGAAGGCAAGTATTCACTTGGCTATTCCTACCGGTATTTAATGAAGGCCTATCGCTCCATCTGTCTGGCGCATAGTAGAGGATCCTCCAAGGGTTACCATCCTCGAGAGAAAGGCAGCAAGCTGCGGGTCCGGATAGGGCAGTGGATTCAGTATTTCTTTGACGGTCCCTTAAAATATGCAGACTTCCCTTCCATGGGTCCGACTTCCAGCAAGCAGATAAGGGCTCCTCGCTATAAGTCAGCGTTGCCATCTTCATTGCGCCGTGTAGGCAATGGTGGTCCAAATCCAGCAGGGGTGGACCCTATCACACATTGCGTGGCTTACTTAACATTCTGGCTGTGCACTTTCGCTCTCCCTCAAGGGGATGAGACAATCATTCGGCCCGAAGCCATATACCCGGCATGCCAGATGGCCTGGGGAATGAGGCTGTCACTTTGCCCAGTGGCCTTGTATTTAATCTACAAATCTTTGGGGGATTTGTATAAGCATCGGACTCCCCATTCTTTAAGGACCGTGGGCCCTTTTCATTTCTTCAATGCCTGGGTCTGCAGTCTATTTCCTGAATTGGCTCCTAGAACTCTGTAGGCAGATACAGTGTTACCCAGAATGATTAAATTTGCCAGTGCCGAACCTGGCTCTTTCTCTGATCAGTTGTTCAAAATAAGGGGCCGACTGATAAGGGTACCAGTGGATGCCCCTGGCAGCAGGTTCAGCTCCTTTGGTTCATTCTCAAAGAGAGTGTAAGATGGAAGAGGTAGAGACCTATGTTCACCCCGTTTCAGGGGCTAATGCTGTTAGGTCTATTCTGGAGCCAGAGCTGGTTAGATGGGCCATGGCCATTCGACCCAGTGTTTTAGTCTTCAGGAAGGGTGGTCTGCTTCTTCTGGAACCATATTATCCATTCCGCTTCGGGCGGAACTTTGGCTATGACCAGCATATCCCTACATCAGTTGCCCAGTTTCCCCTGGATAGCCGGGCCAAGCACGGATCCGCCATTGTCGGTGATGGCCGGTTGTGCTGGGATTTCTATCATCGCCATGATGGCGCCATTTTCAGAGTTCCCACTGTTTCCAACCGTGTCCCCTACGTCACATCAGAGTATATCAAATGGTGGAACATTCGGACAAGCTTTTACAGGGATGGCAGGGGTGCATTCAGGGACTTGGCCGAGCTTTCTTTCCTAAAACAACAGCCCGGGCCGGTATTTGACATCCCCGAGGCCCACCTAAAAAGGATTTATTCACAACATCCGAGGGAGGCTGAGAACTATCTGGCTCAACGTCGGGTTCTGAAAGAGGAAGGCTCCGAGCCGCCCGCTCCTGTCTTTGCTGCCATTAACGAAGATACTTTTATGAAGAACTTGAAACATCTATGTCATGTAGGAGGCGCTTGTCTGGAGGCGCAACAGTACCGTTTCCCTGTTGAAGAGCCGCTCCTGACGGTCGTCCCCTGGAAGGGTCCGACAGATAGATTTCATCCCTACAGGACATTTGTGCGCAGGGAAGATAGGACTCAGACGTACTACAAGCACACGTCTTGGCTGTTTGTTCTGCTAAATGTACATGGGTTATCTGCAGAGAGTCCGATAGCCGGCATATTGAATAAGCCATTGTTTATTTCTTTTCATTATGTCGACGGCTGGGGCATGGATCACCTCGACTTATTTCGATGTGTTGATTTTCATGGTCATAGCGATCTGGCATCTTTAGTGGAGAAGTGCCAGACATTTGGTGATGTCTGTTGGCTTATCAAGGAGGCTGCTTTCCGCTCCAAGGAGGTAGCTTATCTGTACTGGCTGCTTTCTATCTTTTATGATGGCCCAATAGGTATGGTCTTTCCTTTTTGACTGTAGTGCTTTCTGTTTGTTATTCAAACTCTGCATCTACTGGTCTCATTGCTTCTTTGACGTCTTCAACAGATAGGCCAGATATAAAGTGGCAGGGGCTTTACAGAAAAATCATTGCGCAAGCTGAGAAGCCTGCTTATTTCGAAGTCCCTGCAGCAGCACCGACGACCACTCCCCTACCTCCGGGCAAGAAGAGAAAGATTTCTGTAGTGAAGACTGTAGTTGGGAAGGCCAGGAAGGCTAAGAAGGCCCATGCTCGGCAGTCGGCTTCAGCATTGACGGACCCTGGGACCCCTCTTCCTGATATCCCCTCCTTTGATGAGTTTGAATCTCAAAGGGAGGGCGTCCAGACGTCAGTCAAGGGTAACATCAACAGCCTGCAGTTATATCTTTCATCGTCTTTTGCTGAATTTTATAGAAATCTTCGAATCTAACCCCCCCCTTTTGCACAGCCCAAGAGCCAGTTGTGACACCTTCCGTGGTGGAGACCAGATTGCCTTCCCCCACGCCGGCTAGTGAGGCGGAGGGTAAGTGTGCTTTTTCATCTTCTTTTGCACATTTCGATTATCTATTTATTATCTCTCTCACGAACCTTTCCCTGCAGTGACGGTCGGTGAGGGGGCTGCAGTTACGGGAGCAGCTGGCGATATAATTCAGCCACAGGAGGGCCATAAGACCCAGACGAAACGGGGCCTTGTCCTTGTGAGGCACATAGTTACCCGGTCTTCATCTAGGCAGCCATTAGGGACGCAAGTCCCGCCCGTGGATAGCGTAGAAATCTCTTCTAGCAGCTCCGCGACCGCTTCTGAGGGAGAGGGAGAAGGAGCAGATTTCAGCGAGAGCGAGACGGAGGGTATCTCCCAATCAAAGGCCCCACTTGTATGTACTGCCATTGTCCCACTGTTCACCCCCTCCAAACTGCTGGTGCCATCTTCTGAGGAGGAACTGCCGGAAGAATTTGCTGGCTTGGACACCGAGGCAGATATAACTCCTCCCTTTGCTGCTTCAGCAGCAGAGCTTTCCTCTTCCTTGCACTCCTTTGAGGATATCGACATCACATTAGAAGTGGGTCTCTCTCCTTTTTCTCATTATTGTTATTATTATTATTTTTTTTATCTGCTGCTTGATGTTGCATTGATCTATTCACAAGAATCCCCTGTTGCTAGCCCGGTAGCGACTGCAGCCTTTGAAGCCATTCTATCTGACACCTTGGCTACTGTCCCTGCTTCGTCAGCCACTTGTGCAGGCGTTTCTGAGATAATTCGCCCTGTGCCGGTGAGGGTACAGTCTTCCACAGACTTAGCATTGCTGGACTTGAGGACCTCAGGGGAGAGTTCGGCCCTCATTCGGGTCTTGGATTTTAGAGCTGAGACGGACCCAGCTAGGGGTTCTGCCTTTATACCGGCCGCAGTGATGACCATTGCGCCAGAGTCAGCAATTCCCATAACAGTAATTAGGGAAACTGAACTTTTGCCTCTACAGTCCGTAGCCCCTGCCGCCTTGACATTGAAGGAACTGGCCGCTGAAGCGGGGATGGAAGAAGGGGAGGTAGCTGCCACAGAGACCGGAATATTGTCCATAACTGACCCAGAATCGATCTCCTTGCTCTCAGAATCTGAGGAGGAGGTGCCCCGAGAAGAGGATGCTGAAGATGCGGGTATCACATTGGGGACCCAGGAAGCAGCCGCTCCAGCAGTTATTAAAGTTGCCCCTACGAGCATTCAAATAGCAACTCCTGAGGAGATGGCGGTGGAAGGCCTCTTGGTTTCGTCAGGGGTTGCAGAGAGAGCTCAGTTGGCACCTTCCGCAGACCTCCCGTCTTCCTTTTCCCAGCCTGATGTTACACCATAGGCGGACATAGACAGTGAGGTGACTTTCGAAGTAGCTCCAGTTCCTTCTCCTGGCTTCGCTTCATCTGAGAGTTTTGTCTGGCAAAATATTGACATGCTGCGCCAGCTGGTGGAGTCCTAGCCTGGACTGACTTATCTGCGGCTGAAGGAGATAGCCGAGCGTTTCACCGCCGGTCTATAGGCGATGGGCTGTCCCATGGAAATATGGGCCCAGCGGGTTGTATTGTTGTTAAAGTTTATACATCGCCGGGACTTCTTGGCACATATTATGTCTGACATACTGGCAGCTTTGAAGTTGCAAAGGAAGGAGTGCAAATCTGAGGTGGAGAAGGTGGGCTCTGTTCTCCATGAGCGCCAATGCCAACTGCAGTCTCTGGCGTAGTGGGAGCAGTTCTTGTGCAGTCGGATAACCATCCTGGAGGCTGAATTGTTTGACCTCCGGGCTGAACTACCGCAGATAACAACTTCTCGGCCGCAGCTTGCGGAGGAAGTAGCCCTGTTGGAGGGGCAGGTGGCGTCCTTTCAGGACGAGTCTGCTCAGCTGCAGGAGGAGGAGGCTCGACTTCATGAGCTGGGGGCTGCCCCGCATGTAGGGCTTCTGGCCTTCGAAGACATATTCCGGCGTCCGTGAATATCTGTTTCCCCCTTTTTGTAATACAATTCCCCCTCAGGGGCCCTTCTTGTATTCCCCCTTTTTTTTATTCAATGAAAAGGAATCTTTACACCAGTCTCATATGTGGCTAGTCCTTTACTTATCGCACCATCAATATTTCACGGTGATTTGGCAACGGTTTCAGCGGTCCCTATGCGAACAGCCCGTACCTAGCAGGAGAGCGTCCACCCTTTCAGAGAAAGGATGGCGACGGTGGAGTGAGCCTAAACCCAATTCTGGGGGTAGCTGAATAAAAGAGGTTTAGAACATTGTCTGGAACAAACGGATGGTTCGTCTCGGACAGGTTTCAAAGCTGGTCGGGGCAATGTATCAAACGACCAGTGACGGATTTTATCATCGATATTGGGTTTATATCGACGCAAAGAAGTTTTATAGGTTTCATCAGAACAGACATAAGGTCTAGACTGGGTAGACTTGATCACAGGTGGGACGTGAAAGGGTATGTGGTTTTCATCAGGATGGACGTAAAGTCTGAACTGGATAAGTTTTCATCATTGATCGGGCAATGTACCGATCGACCAATGGTTGGCTTCATCATCGATATGGGGTTTATATCGATGCAAAGGGATTTCATAAGTTTCATCAGGATAGACGTAAGGTCTAAACTGGATAGGGTTTCATCACTGATCGGGCAATGTGCCGGTCGATCAATAGCTGGTTTCATCATCGATATTGGATTTATATCGATGCAAAGGAATTTCATAAGTTTCATCAGGATAGACGTAAGGTCTAAACTGGATAGGGTTTCATCATTGATCGGGCAAGGTGCCGGTCGATCAATAGCTGGTTTCATCATCGATGTTGGGTTCATATCGATGCAAAGGAATTTCATAAGTTTCATCAGGACGGACGTAAGGTCTAAACAGGATAGGGTTTCATCATTGATCAGGCAAGGTGCCGGTCGATCAATAGCTGGTTTCATCATCGATATTGGGTTCATATCGATGCAAAGGGATCTCATAAGTCTCATCAGGATAGACGTGAGGTCTATTCCAGCAGGTTTTATCGCGGTGAGATGTAGAATAGGTTTCATCGGGATAGACGTAAGGTCTAAACCGGACAGGTTTCATCGTGGTGGGTCTTAGACAGAAACAAGTGGAAGTGTTTTATCAGAACAGACGGAAGGTCAATCCCGAGGTAGGCTTATTATCGAGGGAAATTTTTCTTGAGCAATGCATGAAGGCTTCAACAGAATAGACGTAAGGTCCATTCCGGATGGGTTTAATCGTTGATCGGGCAAGGCGCCGGTCGATCGACGAGGAGTTTTATGGTGGGAGGTGAGGCTTTCTTTGAAATCACCACATTACCGACCCAAGCGCCCTTTCGGGTTTTCGCCGGAGCCAGCCCCCTCTTGCTTTTGCCCACGCGCCCTTTCGGGTTTTCACATGGCGGGGTACCCGATTTTGCCTGCAGTGCCCTTTCGGGTTTTCACCACAGCTGGGTTTTGGGCCATTTTTGCACTTGTCCTTAATATAGGAGCAAGTCTGGCGGGGTATCTATATTTTTAACCCCATTTCTTTTTACTTTCTTTTTGTTCTTTCTTCTTCCTTCCTCTTTTTTCTCTTTTTTTTTTAGAGGGTGACAGGTCAGAATGCCACCAGCTCAAGATGAGGGTAGCTTGGCTAGGGCGGAGTGCCGCTAGACCGAGAAAGGGTGTAGCTTGGCTAGGGCGGAGTACCACTAGACAAAGGAAAGGGCAGCTCAGTTAGGGCAGAGTGCCACTGGACCAAGGAAAGGGTAGCTTGGCTAGGGCGGAGTGCCGCTAGACCAAGAAAAGGGTAGCTCGGTTAGGGCGGAGTGCTGCTAGACCAAGGAAGGGTGTAACTTGGCTAGGGCGGAGTACCACTAGACCAAGGAAAGGGCAGCTTGGTTAGGGCGGAGTGCCGCTGGACCAAGAAAGGGTGTAGCTTGGCTAGGGCGGAGTGCCGCTAGACCAAGAAAAGGGTAGCTCGGTTAGGGCGGAGTGCCGCTAGACCAAGGAAGGGTATAGCTTGGCTAGGGCGGAGTACCACTAGACCAAGGAAAGGGTAGCTCGATTAGGGCGGAGTGCCACTAGACCAAGGAAAGGATAGCTTGGCTAGGGCGGAGTGCCGCTAGACCAAGAAAGGGTAGCTTGGCTAGGGTGGAGTGCCGCTAGACCAAGAAAGGGTGTAGCTTGGCTAGGGCGGAGTGCCGCTAGACCAAGAAAAGGGTAGCTCGGTTAGGGCGGAGTGCCGCTAGACCAAGGAAAGGGTAGCTCGGTTAGGGCGGAGTGCCGCTATACCAAGGAAGGGTGTAGCTTGGCTAGGGCGGAGTACCACTAGACCAAGGAAAGGGTAGCTCGGTTAGGGTGGAGTGCCACTAGACCAAGGAAAGGGTAGCTTGGCTAGGGCGGAGTGCCGCTAGACCAAGAAAGGGTGTAGCTTGGCTAGGGCGGAGTGCCGCTAGACCAAGGAAAGGGTAGCTTGGTTAGGGCGGAGTGTCGCTAGACCAAGGAAGGGTGTAGCTTGGCTAGGGCGGAGTACCACTAGACCAAGGAAAGGGTAGCTCGGTTAGGGCGGAGTGCCACTAGACCAAGGAAAGGGTAGCTTGGCTAGGGCGGAGTGCCGCTAGACCAAGAAAGGGTAGCTTGGCTAGGGCGGAGTGCCGCTAGACCAAGAAAGGGTGTAGCTTGGCTAGGGCGAAGTACCACTAGACCAAGGAAAGGGTAGCTCAGTTAGGGCGGAGTGCCACTAGACCAAGGAAAGTGTAGCTTGGCTAGGGCGGAGTGCCGCTAGACCAAAAAAGGGTAGCTTGGCTAGGGCGGAGTGCCGCTAGACAAAGAAAGGGCAGCTTGGTTAGGGCGGAGTGCCGCTAGACCAAGGAAGGGTAGATTTTACCCGATTACTCAGGGAATGTTGGTTGTGCTGTATGATACAGTCTCAGATGTCTTCCGTTTAGTGGCGAGAATTGGATTTCCCCTCGATGGTTAACAACCACGTAGGCCCCTCCTTCGTAGACCTTCTGTATCACATAAGGACCTTCCCAATTAGCATTCAGCTTCCCTTTTGGGTTGGACGCCATGACTTCTTTTTTCTTGACCATGACGAGGTCGCCTTTCTTGAATTCTCATCCTTTTACGAGTTTGTTGAATGCAGTGGCCATGCGGGCCTGATACATTTGGATACTCTTCTGAGCTCGGAGGTGCTTCCCTTCCAATTCAGCCAGCTCTTCTAGTCTTCTTTCTACATTGGTCTGTTCGCCATGGGCCAGGCCATATTGGACTGCCACTCTGAGTGACGGGACTTCCAACTCTAGCGGAACCACTGCCTCTGAGCCGTATACCAGCGAGTATGGTCAGCACCCTGTAGGTGTCTTGAAGACAGTGCGGTATGCCCACAAAGCTTCATACATTTTCTCTTCCCAGTCCTTCTTATTAGAACTGACGACCTTGGCCAGCAAGGTGCAGAGAGTCTTGTTAAAAGCTTCTGCCAATCCGTTTGCCTGTGGATTGTAAGGGGTGGAAGTCCTCCATTCGATCTTATATTTCTCAACAAGCCGATGGACCTTCTGATTTTTGAAATGACTTCCATTCTCGGATATTATCCGGCTGGGGATCCCGAACCGGAAGATAATGTTCTGTTTGATGAATCTGGCGACCAATTCACCAGTCACTTCTCTTAATGCTATAGCCTCCGCCCATCGGGAGAAGTAATCTGTTATGGCCAGTATGTACTTATGTCAGGCCGAAGAAGTCGGCAGTGGCCCGACTACATCAGTTCCCCATTGTGCAAATGGCCAGCTGGGAACTATAGGGTGCAGAGTTGTAGGAGGCCTTCTAGGCACAGTAGCATGCTCCTGGCATTTCTGGCATGATTTTGCAAATTTACAGCAGTCTTCAAACATGGTGGGCCAATAGTAGCCCAGCTTCTTGATTTCTATCTTCATCTTGGGACCAGCCTGGTGGGCACCTGCTGTCCCAGCATGTGTTTCTTTCATCGCTTGCCAGGCTTCCTCAGTGGACAGACAGCGGAGTAGAATTTTCTTGCGTGCATCTGCCATTATTCGGAACAAAATTCCATTCCTGAGTTCATAAGAATCTTTGATTCTTAGGAGTTTCATCTTTTCTTCTCTTTTCTGCGGCAGTTGTTGGTGTAGAAACCACTGCAGCAAGTGTTGTCTCCAATCAGACGCTTGTTCTGTGCTGATGGTGGCAACCTCGTCTTCTTCGGGGCAGTCTTCTAGCATACTGGGGACTTGCCGCCGGTTCATAACAACAATGTTCAGTATCTTATTTGGTGGGACTGCTAGTGAGCTGGCCAGCTTCGCCAGTGCATCAGCCTGGGCATTGTGTCCACGGGCCACATGCTTGAGCTCAACATGGTAGAATTTCGCCATGAGGCGCACAACTTTTTGGTGGTAGGGACTCAGTTCTGGCTTCCGCACTTCGAACTCCCCTTGGATCTATTTTATTATCAACATTGAATCCCTGAATACTTAAAGCATTTGGATACCCATGTTGAGGCTGATATATAGCCCGATTATCAGAGCTTCATACTCGGCCTCATTATTGGTGCAGGGCTTGTTTATAGAACAGGAAGTATGCACGACCTCCCCCTCTGGTGATTTCAGGATAATACCGGCTCCAGCCCGTATTCTGGTCTTTCCATCGGAGTCTATCTCTGCTCTAGATGCTCCATCAAAGAATAGTTGCCACATAATTGGCTGGGCCTGGCAGGCCTCGAGTGTCTCATCATCAGGTAACTCAGTCCCTAGCATATCATTTTCCGGCACAGGATACTCTGCGAAGAAATCAGCCACGGCCTGTCCTTTCATCGCCCGCTGGGGTGTATAGGTAATACCGAATTCCATCAGGATCACTGCCCATTTGCCCAATCGGCCCTTCAGTACTGGCTGAGTCAATATGTATTTGAGCGGATCTGCTACAGATATCAATCTGACTTCATGTGACAACATATAGTGTCGGAGCTTCTTGACAGCAAAGACCAGTGCCAAGTAGGTCTTTTCTATGTAGCTGTAGCTTTCTTCAGTTCTAATCAGCCTCCTACTCAGATAGTATAAGGCTTGTTCTTTGCCTTCTTCATTTATCTGTGCCAGCATTGCCCCCAGGGAACAGTATGTGGCTGCGATATACAGTATCAAGGGCCTGCCCTTAATTGGTGCCCCCAGCACCGGAGGGGTCTTGAGATATTCTTTCAGCTTATCAAAGGCTTCCTGACATCCATCATCCCAGGGGAACGGTACATCCTTCATCATGAGCTTGTGAAAGGGGTGGCATCTTCCCGACAGATTTGATATAAATCGTCGGATATAGGCCAGCCGCCCTTGCAGAGATCTCAGCTCGGGCAGATTCCTTGGTGGAGGGAGCTCCTGGATAGCCCTAATCTTGGATGGGTCGATTTCAATGCCCCTATGCCGGACAATAAACCCGAGGAACTTTCCACTGGACACGCCGAAGGCGCATTTCATGGGATTCATCTTGAGTTCATATTTGTGTAGCCTCTGGAATACTACCCTCAGGTCTTGCAAATGGTCTTCTCTTCTTTTAGTTTTTACTACCAAATCATTGATGTAGCACTCTACTTTCTTGAAGAGCAAATCATCAAAGATCTTGGTCATAGCTCTTTGGTAGGTAGCGCCCACATTCTTGAGGCCAAACGGCATCCTTTTGTAGTGGAATATCCCCTTCGGGGTACGGAATGCAGTGTGCACTCTGTCTTCCTCAGCAATCCAGATTTGGTTGTATCCGGATGACCCATCCATAAATGATAGAGCCTCATGACCAGTAGTCGCATCGATCATCACTTCAGTGATTGGCACTGGAAAGTCATCTTCGGGCAAGCCTTATTAAGGTCCCGGAAATCAACACATATTCTAATCTGCCCATTCTTCTTCTTTACGGGCACTATGTTGGCTAACCATGTAGTATACTGATTTTCTTCAACAAAGCCTACATCAATCAGCTTGTCAACCTCTTTGTTAATCTGATTTATTAATTCAGGGCGCATTCTCCTGGAAGGCTGCTTTACAGGGCTAGCCTCTGGGTTTATTGCCAATCGGTGCTGCGCCACATCAGAACTCAGTCCCGGCATTTCATCATATGTCCATGCAAAGCAGTCTCAGAATTCTTTCAAGAACTGTACATACTGTTCCCTGGTAGCTGGCTCTAGCAGTGCACTGAGGAATGTCGGCCTTGGCTCATTTGCGGTCCCCAGATTTATTTCCACAAGCTCATCGACGGTGGCTTGACCTCCATCTTCGACCTCGGGCGGGGCTTCTTGCAAGTCAATGAAGCCTCCCGGGATATAATCTTCTTCAGTTTCATGATTTTCTATTTCATCATACTAGCCGTCAGCGGGTGCTGGCTCATCATATACGGCCAATATTGTTGGATTCTGTTCAATCTGCCCCGAGGACATGACTGGCTCAGCAGGAAACTCAAAAACGGAGTCTTCCGCCCTTAGAAGCTCTTCTGATGCAGACGCCCTTGAGAGATCATCATTCTGTAGAGCCCGGACTTCTTCCAGGATGCGCTCAAACTCCAGGCACTTCCTCAGCTCTTTGGCTATTTGGTCTTCATCCGGGGTTCCCATATCAAACTTTGCTTCAGCATGGAACAGATCCTCTTTGCAAGGTAGGTCTTCCCAGCACCAATCTTTCTTTGCTTCATCAGACGTCCCAGTCTCCGGCTGACTGTCTAGGGCTTCATTGTTCATTATGGATTGATAAATGATTTCTTCATCTTCCGAGGGGTACTTGTCATATCCCACCTCGGAAGGGTCTTCATGCTGGTAGGAGACAGAGATGACGTCCACTTCAGCTTCATAGTATTCTTGAAGGGTATAACCCAATCCCTGGTGCTGAGTGATCTTCCTCAGTTCTTTATCATCCCGGGGCGGATCCCATAGCTCCTGGAACGCCTTCTTTTGGGCAGCAGGTTGTAGTGATGGCATCTGTATCTTAGAGAACATCTATGAAACCCGTCGGGTAGTATAGTCCAAGCTTGTGATCGGCACCATCCGGTTTGCATATTCTTCAGGGACCATGCAGTCTTGATCATCGTCTTCGACTGGCTCCCCGGTGTAGAATATGGTAGGAGGCTCGCAGAAGCGAGGGATTTCCATAGTCTTCAGAGGTAGCACCGTTTGGTATTCTAGGCTACCGATGGGCTTGATTAAACCCTGCGGAACCTCTACCTGTGTGTACTTTTCTTTCATCTCTTCATCGATATCATCCGGGCGAATGCTAGGAGGGGTGATCCGAGCAAAGTCACCAGCATAAGAGATGTGAGATACCTCATGCTTTTTAATATAGCCCTTTGGTGGCGGGGGAGACCAGTTTCTTGCCTTCGTCGCTGACTTTTTCTGACCGACCCCAGCCTCTTTCTCTTCACCCTTTTGCGACACCTTCGTGTAGTAGGATGCATCGAGCATATGGCACTCGAATACTTCGAAGGGATGCAGTTCCGCAAACACCCTTTCTTCTTTTCCTTCATGGCAGTATTTAATGCACTGATGCAGCGTGGACGGCACTATCTGATATTCATGCAGCCACGGTCTCCCCAGCAGGGCCTTATATGTGGTGTTGGAGTCGATTACATAGAATCGTACCACGGTAGTGAGGTCCCCCAATGTGAGGTTAAAATCAGCCACCCCAAGGGGCGTCTCACATTTCTGGTTGAATCCCGCAATTTTCATGTCTCTGACCTTGGTAAGCTGAAGATCAAAGTAATATTTTTGGTAGATGCGGTATGGCAGAATGTTCACGGCAGCCCCGGGATCTATCAGTATCCTATTCAGTGGCCGACAATTCAGGGAGCCCCTCATATATAGCGGTCTGTTATGGCAGGAATTCGGAATCAGCATGTCATCCTCTGTGAATGTAACTGACGGCCCAGAATTCACTTCTGTCAAGAGTGCTTCATATTGTGCCGGCGACTGCAAGGCATCAACAATTGCTTGGCGAGCCTCCTCACTCAGAGAGAGAATCTCCCAGATGGAGAATCTGGTAGGGAGCTTCTTTAGCATTTTCATGATCCGGCTGCCCACCCTGACATTAGACAGTCTCATTTCTTCCGCCCATCGGGGTTTTGGAGGTTCATGTGGTGCCCATGGCCTCTGCTGACCAGTGCTGGTTTCAACCTCTGGACTGATTTCTTGGGGGGCTTCCTCTATAGCAACGGCCCCTGGTGCTGTCGGAGAGTTATCCTCCTCTTTCTCATTCTGCTTGTGGGCTACAGATGTCGACTGCTGAGGTCTCTTGCCTTTATCTGGCCCAGCCTGTATCGACTGCCCATTTTCCAGACTGGATAGAAATTCCAGAAATGTTGGAATTTGACCTCCCTTCTTCTCTTCCTGGTATAAGCTGGCAGGGGGAGGAATCTGGACACCCCGCACCTCTGGTTAAGGAATCTGGTAGGGTTGTTCCCCTCTGAACATAATGTTATGATTAGCTGGCAGTGGGCGCCCCCACCTTCTTCCGGAGCGTGTTGCATGTGCTGAGGTTGAGGCCTCGGCATGGTTGGCCTCTAGCGGGGCATTTGATGTTTCATCCTCATCATTCTCCCCGAGCGAGGTAAAGAGTGCCGACAGGGTGTTACATTGTACTGTTACGACCTTCTTTCCCTCCTTGGACTTGGGCCGTCTCTTCTTTTTATGGGCATTTGGCTTTATCGGCCCCTGCCCCCAGAAGGGTTCAGTCTCAGTCTTTTCTTGTTCTGCCTCTGACTGCTCTTTAATTTTCAATTCTTCGAGCTGTTCCTAGAGTATACAGTCTTTCACCAGCAGGTGCCCGGGCTTCTTCTGTTCATATTCATCGAGCCCATTAATATACTGCTGTAAATGCCTAGCTGCAGGACTTACTTCCTTATGTGCAGGTAGGGGGACTTGTCTTCTCCGGTTATGAGTGGGGATCCGGATGACTGGCCCTGTCTCAGCTGTGCGCCATACTGGCTTTACTGGAGGCGGTTCAGGTCTTGGTGTGACACCGCGGATAAATGCTCCATTGGTTTTGGCTACGGGAGTCTTCTTTCTGTTCTTTATGGGTTTCATCTACCATCCTTCCTGATCCTTCAGTGGGGTGAGGAAGCAAGCTTCATAAGTATGCCTAGTACATTCTTGAACGGCCTCCTTAGGCAGCTGCTGGTAGATTGAAATCATATTGGCGGCCATCTTTAATGCCGGAGGCTCATGTGGACGAGGTGGCTCTACCTGGTAATCTCCCAACTGTAGCTCGCCCTTTTTGACCATGCCTTCTATAATATCTTTGAAGACGTAGCAATCTTCAATTGCGTGCCCCAGCGCACGGTGATATGGACAGAACAGTGGATCACCTTTCTTTGCCGCGTCCTCGGGTCTCTTTGGCTCAGGCAATGTTACCTTGTTGAACTTGTATGCCCAGTTGAATAGTGCGGCTGTCTTATCTTTTGGGAAAGAGTACGGCTTTCTCATTTTGTTTCTCAGAGAGACTTTATCTTTTCTTTCTGCTGTGTCTGCTGGCGGGGGAGCTTCATCTGCCCCCTTCTTCCCTTTCTGTTGCTCGAAGGTTCTGAAATCGACGGTGTTGGCCTCAGAGTGCGATGGTCGTCGATCATTAGATTTCCCTTTCGGCACAGTTGGAGCATTGGCCGTCGGACGCTTAGACAGGAACGTCTCGACCTCCGCCACTATATTGTTCAGCCGGTCAAATGTTCTGACATCTGCACCAATCATCTTTTCCAGTACCTCTCTCCTGAGGCTCTGCTTACATATTTGCACTGCATATTCTTGATGAGGAGGTCTTCTGCATCTCATAGCTAAGTTCCTCCACCTTTTGATGTAGTCCAGTGCTGTTTCATCTTGCTTTTGCCTGGTTGCATATAGTTCTGCTATTGTAATTTCTCTTTCCGTGACGTGAAATCTATCGCGGAACTTTCTTTGCATATCAGGCCAATCGGTCACTGACCCAGCCGACAGGCTTGAATACCATTCAAAGGCTATCCCGGTGAGGGATGAGCCGAAGAACTTAAGCAGATAAGCTTCATCAGCTGCCAAGTCACCCATAATTGTGGTATAGTAAGCTATGTGCTCCCTGTGAGAGCCCTCGCCATTAAATTTCTCAAACTTCGGCGGCTTACTGACGCCTGGCGGTAGTCTCTTAGCAGCATACTGGGGAGGATACGGTACCCTGTACACATCGTAGGTACTAGCATCATCACCAGTCTTTTCAGACAACTTCATCTCCACAATCTTTTCAATCATCAGCTTCTGGGCTATGGCTGGATCTATGTTTTCCGGGAAGAAGTGAGCCTGTTGCTGACTATAAGGAGTTGTCATCACAGTTGCGCGCAAGGCCGGCGCGGCAGGCTGCGTCTGAGATACAGAGGGCTGAGCTACCGTCTGCTGCAGAACGGGTTGGCTTGGTGCTTTACCCTTATCAGCCGGGAGAGGATTAGCTGGAACAGCCATTTCGGTTGAGCTGGCAGTCTGCCCCACATGCTCGGCTTGCTTGGAGACCGGTGTAACTTCATGCCTCTCATTTAGCTGTCTTCTGAGAGCATTGATCTCTTGTTGATATCTTCTAAACATCATCTGGATCATGGGATCCAGGGTTGACGGGATCTGTAGATCTTCTGAAGTCCCTTCAGCATCATCAACGGAGGGATTGTCTTCCTCTTCCGTTGTCACCACATTAACTGTCATAGTGGTGATCTTGCAGGCTTCATCATTAGTCTTCATCTTATCTTTGGCCGCCTGACTTCTCCTTGTGACGGGACCTGGTCTGGTTGCCAATCTGAGCAGTTCATCTGGCTGTGTCGGTAACATATCCTGTCCTTTGACAAGCCCGACCATATTACAGGCAAAGATCTGCATCCTTTCCCTCTGCCTGTGGATTTTCCTTCTCACTTGATCGGGGTATTTGAGTCGGTCAAAGACTGATATTCTTTCTCCAGCTTCTTCCCTACGCAGGTCTTCTTTCCCATACCCGGCTCTGTGGCCTTCTTCATAATCATTGGAATCGGAGGAGGAGACTCCGAGCATCACTTCTTGAAGGGTTTCTTCTTCTTCATCATCCATGGTGCCCAAGGCACGGGATAATATTTTCCGCCCGAGGGCGGAGTTCCCCAGGTAGTGAAAGTAGTCTTGAGCCACTTGTTTCATCTCCTCTTGATTGTGCCTTCGTGGCTCTGGTTGGAGCATCAATCTTTCCCGGCTCTTCTGCTGATAAGCCAGTCTCTCCACCTGAGCAGTCAAGTGCTCGGCTCTACAGTATTTGAATATATCGGCCTATCTGGCACAGGCTCTTGGTCTTCTTAGAGTGGCAGCAGTGACTGGTTCGCTTATTCTCATTTCCTCTTCCTCCCTGAACCTTCTACTCCCATCTTGGCAGCAGTTGGCAGCATAATTCTTTCTTTCCCATCTTTTGACCCCAGCCATGGGGTGGGTGACTGTGAGGTCTTCCTTCTGCTGATATCTTCTGCCCCTCATCCTGGGGTGAATAGTAGTCAGATTTCTTCCTTCGTTCTCTTCCTCATCTCTCCTACCCCGAGCCCTGGGGTGAACAGCAACAACATTTCTTATGTCTTTTCCTTCTTCTCTTCTGCTTCCTGCCCTGAAGCGGGCAACAGTGGTATCAATAATGTTTTCTTCCTCTCGAGCTGGGACCCAGCTCTGGATTTTCTTCGGTCGCCAGATCTGCCTGAACTTGGGCGGCTTCGGTGCCAGTGGCTTTCTATCCTCCTCCTTCATGTCGACCCTCCTGGCAGCTAGTACCCGGAACCTGTTGGTAGTAGGCACCATCGGGACGATCGTGTCTGGCTTGACCGCCCTTGGGCGACCACTAAGTTTTACCCAGACATCTCCAATCAGCACTGTCTTTCCTGAGTTGGATATCCGACGACCCGCAGCAGTGGGTCGGGCTCTCCTGTCGGATCTCCTCCTTCTTCCAGCAGCAGAGGATGTGCCCCTTTTCGCCTCGTGATGGACGAAGCAGGCCACGACCTCAGGAGTATCCTACATCACCTGGCTCATTTTGGGGCTGGTAGCTTGCGTCAATGTCTCGACAACAGTCTTTTGCTCCTGGTTGTCAATCTCGAGCAAGTCAGTGAAGATGAGGCCCAGGCAGTTGGGCATCCCGACAGCAGACGGCATCGATCCGAACGAAAGAGGTACCGCCAGGTAGCCTTCTCGAACATGCACATCGACCGCTTGTTGATCAAAGCATACAGACATGATTCCAGCCGTCATCGTAGCTTCCTGAAAATAGAGAAAGCACGGAATCAGAAATTTGAGGGGGGGCCCACTGGGCCTCCTATTTTGGCATAGAGATGAAGGGAGACTAGGTACCACCGGGCGTGCCAGACTTGTGGACGCGGGATTTTTCTCCTCTTTTTCAATTTTGTTTTTATTTATTTATTAATTAATTTGGTTTATTAGGCGTGCCAGTCACATGTGTGACGATTTCATTGTGCGCTCGACTTGACTTGATAAGTCGATTGTGAAGTCCGAGTCGGGACCGAAAGTCCGCCATACCATAAAGGCTATGATGTTAATTACGCCCTTCCTAAGAAGGACAACCCTTGATTAAACGCCAAAATAGGAGGCCTCAGAAGGCAGTCAAAATATCAATGTGCGAAATAAAGGCTTCATGCTTATGGAAGAGGATGAATGGAGGGCGGATTTATTTAGTTCAACGGACTAAATCGGGCGGCACAACCTTTAACTTTGAGCCATACCGGGTAAGGATAGAAGACCATCCACGCAGTGGCGAGACGGAATTCGGCTAATCATTAGGGTATTCCCTTTTGACACTTCCACTCGACTGGATGCTCCAAATAGGTTCATTTCCCCCGAAGATGGAGCCGGATGGGAAGTGTATCGGAGACACCCCCTTGACTCATCGGGGTTGATGACATTGGACTAGATTTCGACAGCATCTCCCCTCAACTTGGAACATGCCCAAGGGGAAATAGGTGATCATCCACGGAATGCCGGGATGAAAACCAAAAGAGAAAGGCACTGGGCCCTGGCACGATGTGATGTTGGGGATGGTTCCCCGTTTATTTATTCCATGTGGTGTACCCCGTGACCTGCAGATATCCCTCGAATTAGTGTGGCAGGGTGCTCAAGGATTGGGCAGAGGAGGAGAGGCTCTCGGCATGGCTGTAACGAGCATAAGCAGGCTTCCCGACGTGGGGGAATGGGTTCTCGGCATGAGGCTCTCGGCATGGTTTTGAAGAAGGAGGAGGGCGCTCTCGGCGTGAGGTTCCCGACGCGGGGGAATGGGTTCTCGGCATGAGGCTCTCGGCATGGTTTTAAAGAAGGAGGAGGGAGCTCTCGGCGTGAGGTTCCCGGCGCGGGCCGCGCCGGGAGCTATTCAAAGCGCCGGAACGTTTTGTGGAAGTTTGTGGGGGTTCTACGGTGCTCTGTTTTGGGGATTTTTCCTGGGATTCATGTAACGGCTAGGGGGTTTTAGGATGCAAACGAGGAGGGGGCCGAGGGCTCTACCAAGTCACCAGATTAACATCAAGGAGTCACATGGATAGAAAGGATTCGAGGGATTGAAGTCACCAGGCGTTCGAACCCTCTGGTACAGGCTTTATGCCATTCATATCGCCAGCCATCCAGGAGATCAAGAGATGACTGTCTCTGATCCCTGTAATGGCCCCAACGGCTTAGGAAACTCGAGAGGACTATGGACTTCGCAACGTTTAAACCATCGATGTCGTCGAGGGAGAGAGAGGGACAAAGCCCAGAGATCCACGGTAAGGATCGGGGCTCTGTTACCTCCTTTCCATCTAAAACAATCGTGCATATAGGCACAAGAAATCACTGGAATTCTAAACATCCGAGCAATTAATGCATGCGGGGGATAACATACATTCCGAGAGAGAGAGCACAGGGAGAAGAGGGCCAACCAAAACCATTTCATCGGAACAACCATGGAGTTGCATTTCACTGTTTCATCATTTACATCATTCATAGAACAAAGGGGACGGAGGGAAGAAAAATAGACTAATACTCTATCTCCTCGACAACAAGGAGATCCCTTCACTTCGAAAGCAGAAAACGGAATCGAAGCTTATACATCAAAAGAAAGGGAAGCAGGAAGGGACGACGGCAATAAAGGGAAGGGGAGGGCGGAGCATTGACTCCTCTCCCTCCCCTAGCAGCCCACCTTCTCCTTCCTTCCGACCTCGCAGGAGCTCTTCTTCTCTTCTCTCTTTTTATCTGGCTATCTGGAGATGCCTCTCTTCGCTCTTTTTTTTTCTCCCTTGCTTTCTTTTCTTCTTGCTCTCTCTGTCTCTATATGTCCTCTCCTTTTTAGATGAACACAGGGGGGATTTTATAGGCACAGCAGCCCCCTTCTCGGCATGACCCTTCCCGGTGCGCCGAGGACGACTTCCCGGCGCGCCCTTATCAACCGGGGAGGCTTGCCGGCGCCCCTATGGGCTTTGGACCTTGTGAGGATTTCCCGGTTCCACCTTAGTGAGCCCATTTGGGCTTTAATATCTTGAACTTCCTCGTTATCAAGTCTTGACTATCAAAGACATATAACCTACTTTTTCATTTGTGAGTCCTTCGATCCTGTCAGAACAGGTGAAGGTTGATTAGTGAATTGACATAGTCTTATCAGAATATTTCTGGATATTTTCATCAGTCAGTAGACCGCAGTTCTTCATCAGTACTGTTATCTGAGCGACGATAATATCGGACATCAGCTTGGCCGGGAAGGGCTTTAGCCGGGTGGCAACTTTAGTGACTACTATTCTGTAATTCTGGCTTTGCAGGAATCTCTGAGAGCTGCATGTATGGTTCAATCTTCTCTTTGGTCTCATCTTTATTCTCAGTTATATTTCAGGTGTCAACACTGGGCCGTCTCATAACGAGCCGGGGGGCTGTGTCATGCAAAATAAGTGTCAGAGGTGGCGGTACTGGTCGGGGTGTAACACCCCTTATGCGAACCTCTGGAGTGGGCCGAGGAGCTTGTCTTCTTCTTCTGTTCTTCATTGGCGCGGCTTGCCAACCTCCTTGATCATGAGCTGGCGCCATGACGAAGGCTTGATAAGTGGCCTGTGTACTGGCCTCCACCCATTCTTCAGGCAGATGTTGGTATAAAGATACCATGTTCATAGTGGTGCCGAGGCTCAGAATCTCGTGCGGCTGCGGAGGATCCACTCTGAGCTCCCCCATGTCCAGCTCTCCCTTCTTGATCAAGGACTCAATGACATCCTTGAAGATGTAACAATCCTCAATGGTATGCCCAAGCATCTGATGGTATGGGCAAAAATGAGGATCATCCTTCTTCTTCAAGTCACCAGGCCTCTTTGGATATGGTAATGTGATCTTGTTGTACCTGGTGGCCCATTCGAACAGGACTCGGGCTTTGTCTTGAGAAAAGGAATACAATTTGTTCCTCATCTTCTCCCGCAGGGAGGGACCTTCCCGCCGTTCAGTGGAGGTGTTGGCCATCTCTTTGGCTTTCTCATTCTATTTCTCAAAAGCTTCGAAGTCCAGTGTATGAACTTCTGGCGGTGTTGGCCTCCTCTAAGCCTGTCTGACCCTCTGACTTGATGCAGCCGGAGCGGAAGAGTATCGAGCAAAGAATGCTTCGATCTCTGCCACTATGTTGTTCAGACGGTCGAACGACCTTACCTCAGCACCGATCATCCTCTCAAGGATCTCCTTCTTCAGATTCTGTTTACAGATCTGCACTGCGTCCTCCTGATGCGGGGGACGTTTGCACCTCATGCTGAGGTTCCTCCATCTCTTTATGTAGTCGAGTGCCGACTCCTCATTTCTCTGTCTCGTGGCGTAAAGCTCAGCCACGGTTACCTCCCTCTCAGCTATGTAGAATCTTTCCTTGAATTTCTTCTGCATATCAGGCCAGTCTGCAATGGACCCGGCGAGCAAGCTCGAATACCACTCAAAAGCGAGCCCGGTAAGTGTCGAGCCAAAGAACCTGAGGAGATAAGCTTCATCCCCCACTAGATCCCCCATAACATTCACATAATAGGCAATGTGCTCCCTGGGAGACCCTTGCCCATTAAATTTCTCAAACTTTGGCGGCTTGGTGATGCCGACCGGTAGCCTCTTGGCAGCATAGTGTGCCGGGTAAGGGACTCGGTATACGTCGAATGGTGTGTGATCACCATCGCTCCTCTCTGCCAACTTCATATCTATCATTTGTTCGAGCATTAGTCTGCTTACTGTTGCCGGGTCAACCGGGTTTGGGTAGAAATGGGCCGGTTGTGCCAGCGGCGTTGTTAACACTGTTGCCTGAGGTGCAATAGTGGACCCCTGGAATGGCAGGTTCGGTGGCGGGGCCGGTGTGACATGTTGTGGCAGATGCAGGGGTACGCCTCCAGTGTAGGTAGGTATTGGGGGAGACACCGTCGCCTGTGGAGAAGCTTCCGAGGCCTGCCCGTTGCCCCCAGGGGTCTCTGGTAATGCTTCAGTCTGCCTGGATGTTGAGGGCTGAGCGGCTCTTTCAGTCAGTTGTTTCTTCAACAATTCGATCTCCCGTGGATATTGTTGCATCATGTGCAATACCGCGGGGTCGTTCATGGGAAGGCTAGGGGTGCCCCCCCTTTCTTCGATCGGCACCTCTTCGGATGAAGTGGATGGTCCTCCCGCTGTGCCTTCTGTAATAACATTGGCAGCCAAGGATGTTGAAGGTTCCTCATAGTTAGCTCCTCCAGTGTGGACTTGTGTCTTTTCAGCTGCCGCTTTCCCTCTTCTGGTAAGAGGTCCTGGCCTTGTGGCAAGCCTGGCTACTTCTTCGGGGTCGGTTGGTAGAGCCCCGTACCGGCCAGATACCCCTGCCATATTGCAGGTATAAACTCTTAGGTCTCTGCCTCTTCTTGTTGTTCTTCTCGATGGCCTACCTGGAAAGACCAATCTGTCAAAGACCGCTCTCCGCGGCTTCACTTCTTCCCTCGGCGGGGACTAATAATGCTCCTCAGAGTAGTTTCTTGACTCGGCACTGGGCACTGGCCGGGTCTCTTCTTCTTCAAAGGTAGAGGCTACTACCCCCAGTAATCTCTGGCGACCCAAGGGGGTGCTCCCCGGGCCCCGCAAGTAGTTCTTCATGGCTTGCTCCACTCCTTCCCAGTCCTGGTCAGGAGGAGAAGCCGGTGATGTTGCCCTGTTGGCAGCAATGGGCATGTGGATTACAGGCTCCACACGGGCAGCCTGATAGTGACGTCGATAGTGTCGACGGTGGATGTTCTCCAGTGGGGCCGGTGTAGTTAATGTCGTCTGGTAGACGGGGGCCGATGTCTTAACCCGATCTCCTTGTTGTGCCCTTGCCGGGCGGAAGGTGCTGGGCCTCGCCTGGGCTGGTGAGGTGAACCAGGCCCCCTTGGGAACCCAAACTTGCTTAGCTTTGGTGGGCCTGGAGGCTGACTGATGTTGCGGCGCTGGGGCCTGAATGGCGGGCGTCATCCTGCCCTTCATCTTCTCCAGTGCCTGAAAAGAGTTGCGCACTGGTACGGCGGGTACAATGCGATCCGGGATCACCTTGGAACTCTGTCCGTTAAGATGCACCCGGAAAGTCCCGACGACAGCCGACTTGCCGGTGCTGGAGAACCGGCCTCGGTATGATGTTGAGGCATGGCTCCTTCGGAGCCTCCTTTGGTGAGAGGCCGACCCAGGGTGAGAAGGGCCGGCAGTTTGGTGCACGTGGTGCACGTTGCAGCTCAGCGTCCCAGTCGGGACGGTCTTGGAAGTCTCGGCCATCAATCGGCCGACAGCAGCTTTGGCGGCCCCCTGGATGGGAGCATTGCTTTCAGTCCTGTCAGACGCTTCCACGTCCAGCAGGTTCGTGAAGTCTACCCCAAGGAAGTTGGGGAAGCCTACCGCGGGAGGAAGCTCCCGAAGCTGAGGGGGACGGCCAAGTAGCCGTTCTGAACATGGCTCTCGACGGCCTGTTGGCCGAACGTGGGGGCCATCCTGGTGTTCGGCATGCAACCTGCATTTGCAAATCAAACAATTAGCATTACATGAAAGGGGCCGTAAAGCCCTTAGTCCCGGCAAAGAGATGAAGGGTGATTTCCGTCCCACCGAGCGTGCCAGACTTGTGGACGCACTAAAATTCGAGGGGGAATCTGTTCATTTGTTGATCGAGGTTAATTCGTTTATTTAGTGCGAGGGCGTGCCAGTAACAAAGTGACGATTTATTCGGGCTTCGTGGAAGCCCATGGTGCGCGCGATCTGACTAATCAAACAATTGCGTGGTTCGTGTCGGGACCAAAACCTGCCGTGCCGTAAAGGCCACGGCGTTATTTACATCCCCCATACGAGGGAACACCCTTGATTGATTGCCGAAAATAAGGGCCCTACGGCCTAAAGGGAATACTAATAATGTAGGAGGATAGTGAAAGATGAACTATGGTAGAAACCCATCTCGGGACGTGAATGTTCAGACTATGTCGGTCACTCGTGGGCCACTGCATGTTCGGACGTAGGTCCGTGTTTGTAGTATAAAAGATGATAACAAAAACCGCGCAAATGTCTACCACGAACAAGGCAAGTTTAATGAGAATACGGGATTGGATCCCGGTAGAGACGGATCGAGTTGATAGACTGTTGGCCGGAGATGATTTCGGGCTATGGCCATGTCGGAAATTCCGTAAACCACGTCCGATACCATAAGGCGTAGTTGATTTTCTCTTTGCACCCAGTCCGAGGGAGTGAATTATTAAGTGCGTAGCCCGAGCTCACTAACGTGCGCCCTCTTTATATAAAATTTTAATCGAAGCACGGGTAATAGAGTTCCTTTCATTTTTTTTATTTGGTATTGATCTTTGCATTTTTTGTTTGAACCTTTCTCCCTTTTATTATTATTATTTACCTCCCCCTCTTTATATAAAAGAGGCGTGCCGGTTAAATGGATATGAAGGAAGAGAGGAGGGGTGCGCCGGTTAGATGGACATGAAGGAAGAGAGGAGGGGCGTGCCGGTTAGATGGACACTAGGGGCGCGCCGGTTTAACATGATGCAAGGGAGGCGCGCCGGCTATGGAGGTGTAAAGGGGGCGCGCCGGGTTAAGTTAATGCCAAGGAGGGAGAGGGGGGCGCGTCGGAATAGCCTAAGAAGAGGGGGGGCCGCCGGTTTGAGCTCCGGAATTCCGAAGTGGATTTGAGTGTGGAGCTAATCCGGCGCGGGGGGGTAGCGCGCCGGATTAGCCCACGCCGGATTAGGGGGTGCCGGGTTAAGCCGTATTACATTCTGTTTGTGTTCTGTTTATTCTTTCTGTTTTTGTTCTTATTTCTTCAACCTTTAGACTGACATTTTGATTGGTTTATTCACTTGATTGATGGGTTAAGTTGATAGAGAAGGTGGTTAAAGCTCTTTGATCGTTTATTCAGATGAACAAGCATGAAGATTGAATATCTTATTAAGGGGGAATTATGCAAGAACTTATTCGGTTTGCTTCAGAGACGGCTTCAGACATGCTGTTCTTACTCCCAGAGGGCTTGGCTTGTTCGGCTGTTCTTATGCTCAGAGAACTCATCCTGCTCGTCTGTTCTTGAGTGTTCTCATCCTGGCGAAATTTGGGCAGCACCTCCCCTGGACTGGGAGTTGCCAGAGAGCAATAAGGAACACCAAACAGATAACTCCGGGGTGCACCTCAAATCTGGACCTCATGTCGGTCCAATAACCCAAATGTGAGTATTGGAAAGCTCGAGGACTAGCCTTCGAGAGCTCTCACCACTCACGGGTGATGACTTCATGGAACGGGAGAGATGTAGGCCACAGGTGGCCATGAATGTTCACCCTTCGAACTGGTTCCCTCAGAGTTCATGCCATAAAAGGGCAAGCTTCTGAGGACCCCAGGTGATGTTGAAAATCAGGAGGGAGAAAACGGAAGAAAAGGGGAAGAGGTGAGAGCAATAGAATGCCATTTACGCCCACAAGAGTCACTCTTTTATTCATCCTCAAGGGGAAAGGAGATCTACCCCCAAAGCACGGGGGAGAATACAACGGAGAAGATAAAAGAAAAGCTAAGTGTTGAGGTGGGGGAAAGAAGATACATCGGTGGGGGAGAAGGAGGAACAGAGCACAAGCTCTTCCCCCTCTCTCCCCTCTCTCTTTCTCACCCTCCCTCTTTTTCTTCTTCACCTTGCAGATGGGGATGGATGTAGCGTCCTCTTTTCTTCGGACGCTGGGAACCTTAGCCGAACCAGCAGCCTTCCCTCCAGCCTCTTCTCTCTTCTTCTTTTGTTCCCTCGTATTGGTCTCTCCTCTTCTTCCTTTTTTTCCTTTTTGGGCTTCACAATGCTGCCCCCTTTATATATCAGCCAGCCTGGGAGCGTCCTTGCCACTTCCACCTCGTCCGCAATGAGGTCGGGAGTTGACTGGCTGTGCTGGACGCTGTTCATCTATCCCGTACACTGCTGCTCTTCCGAGGATGGGTCGCTCAGAGATCTGCCGGAGCTTGCCTTGCTGCTACTGCTTGTGTGCTGTCGAACGAAGGTAGAAGCAGAGTCATGGGCATTGAATGTTCTCCGCACGCCATAATGATGCAAAATAGAGCATCGGAATGTAGATGGGACGGATTGTTTGCACGCCGGATTAAGAAGGGATGCAAGGGAAAGGGTGCGCGCCGGTTTAGCACATGATGAAGGGGAAAAAGGGTGCGCCGATTTAACGCAAGATGAAGGGGCGCGCCGGTTTAACCCAAAATGCAAGGGGCGCGCCGGTTTAATAGCCAACCAAGGAATAAAGAGGAAAGGGGTGCGCTGGTGCTTAGTGGCGCCGTTTTAAGTGCATATCGCGTCGATTTAAGCACCGAACGGATTCTTTTCTAGTTGGGGCCGTTTATATGAATGTCGGCATTCCCGACATGTTCTGGTTGCGATGTATGGCCTCCGTAATATTCTATTCGTAGCCTCCGAGACTCGGTCCCAGACTTTGCGTGACTTTCGGTGCGTGCCGAGACTGTGCCGGAGTTCCCGACTTTTCTCTGATTCAGCTCTCGGCATGGCCGGTCGGAGCGTTGTAGCTGTATCTTCTGCTTAGGGGGCTTCCTTAGCGGGTAGCGGACCACCAAGGGGGTTCTCGTCCTGATCGTGCGAGGCATGAGGTTTATTCGGCATTTCTATCTTCGACTCGTGCTCTAATGTGTAGACGCGAATGTCGCCATGATCATCATCGTCATTTTTTTGGCGTCCACACTGCCCCAGTCTTGGCATTACCAACTGAAGGAGAGAAGTTTGAGGTATATACCGATGCATCTAGTATCGGCCTCGGATGTGTCTTAATGCAACAATGGAGAGTCATTGCTTACTCTTCCCAACAATTGAAGAAGCATGAGGAGAACTACCCGATGCACGACATAGAGTTGGCCGCGGTAGTACTTGCTTTAAAGATCTGGAGACACTATCTCTATGGAGAATAATTCACCGTGTACTCCAATCACAAAAGTCTCAAATATTTATTCTCACAAACAAAATTGAATATGAGGCAAAGGCAATTGCGAGAGTATCTCAAAGACTTCGACTTCACTATACAATATCATCCTGGAAAGGGTAATCCTGTAGCTGATGCCCTCAGTCGAAAGCCGAGAGCGTTATTGGCCAACTGTATGATCCAAGAGTGGAAGATGCTGGTACAATTTTCCAAGCTTGATTTAAGCACGGACAAGGAGAAAAGGTGTATTACTCTATCACACATGAGGATACAACCGGAGTTACTCTCCAAGATCAAGGAACTTCAAGACAATGACCCGGTACTAGTGGAAGTTAAAGGCAAGCTAGAAGAGAAACCCGATTTCAAGTTGGCATATGATGAAAGATTATTATTCCGAGAAAGGACTTGTGTACCAGACGTCCGAAATTAAAGAAGAAGATTTTAGAAGAAGCTCACCGATCAAGGTATACGATTCATTTCGGATGACCAAGATGTATCATGACTTGAAATGGACCTTTTGGTGGCCCAACATAAAAAGGGAGGTAGCAGACTTTGTTTCTCGATGTCTCACATGCCAACAAGTCAAGGCAGAACACCAAAAGCCTACTTGTAAGTTATATCCCCTAGACATTCCTAAGTGGAAGTGGGAAGATATCGGCATGGATTTTATCATGGGCTTGTCTAAATCCAAAAACGAACATGACGGAATATGGGTTATCATAGATTGATTGACCAAGTTGACACACTTCTTGCCTACAAAGAGCCGATGGTCAGTTGACGTTCTAGCTGCCTTGTACATCAAAGAAGTGGTTAGACTACATGGAGTTCCCGTTTCAATCGTGTCTGACCGTGACCCGTGTCTCACTTGTCATTTTTGGAAGGGTCTACAACATTCATTGGGGACAAGACTCAACTTTAGTACAACTTTTCATCCTCAAACGGCTGGTCAGGCCAGGAGAACGAATCAAGTCGTGGAAGACATGCTAAGAGCCTACATTATTGATTTCGGTGGAAGTTGGCATGACCACTTGCCTCTAGTTGAGTTTGCTTATAATAATAGTTACTTGGCAAGTATTCAAATGGCACCCTTCGAGGCACTTTATGGAAGGAGTTGTCGATTGCCACTATGCTGGGATGAAGTTGGCGAAAAGCAACTACTAGGCCCGGACATAGTAAGGGATACTACCGGGAAGATTCAAATCATTAGAGAGAGACTTCCGATGGCTCAATCTATACAAAAGACTTACGTCGATACTAGAAGGAGAGACCTCGAATTCCAAGATGGAGACCTCATTTTTCTTAAGGTTTCCCTAGGATGAGGCATTAGAAGATTTGGTGTTAAGGGCAAGCTTACACCAAGATATTTCAGTCCCTTTGAAGTGCTGGAAAGAGTTGGCGAGGTTGCCTACCGGATTGCCTTGCCACCACAGTTATCCGAAGTCCATAATGTGTTCCATGTCTCTATGCTCAAGAAATATGTTCATGATCCAACCCACGTCATAGAACATGATAATCTAGTGATACAAAAGGATCTTACTTATGAACAAAAACCATTGAGGATCTTTGATCGTGAGGTTCGCGTGCTAAGGAACAAGATGATCCCTATAGTGAAGATTCAATGGAATAAGAATCTCGAACGAGAAGCCACATGGGAGACCGAAGAATATATGAAGAAGAGATTCCCCCACTTATTTCAAAATTGTAAGTGTTCTGCACCCTCCATGTCTATATGCTATTGAATTTGGGGACCAAATTCTTTTAAGTGGGGGAGGGTGTAGCACCCCGGATAAAATTATAGGAATAAAATTTCCTAAATAAATAAATTCTCCAAATAAAGCAAGACCAGGGCCCAACATAAAACAAAATAAAAAGTCCAACTCACAAACACCACTAATGGGCCTCAACCATTACACATTCAAAAGCCCTAACTGATATATGGGCCTTACGAACGATGAGTTTCACCTAAGGACTAATGGGCCTCACAATAGGTTATGTACACAGTTATATATATATATATATATATATATATATATATATATATATATATATATATATATATATATATATATATATGGGGCTTATGGTTTACACAAATCACTTATCCCATTCGAACGTGCATGGCTTTAGGGTTTTAAAACCCAACCAAGATAGAGGCTGTGGATATAGTAATAGAGAGATTAACATAGAAGTTTTAAACATGTTACGATTCATCGTAGGGGTAACTTAAATCCCATTAGAAGTCAGAGATATCAATCTCTATAAATAAGACCTCCATCGATCGAATTCAAGGCTATTACTGCGTTCAAAGGAGCCCTGCATCTTCCTATTGCTACTACCATATTACGACGTGAAGGCACTACTCCTTCACCTTTCTTCTTCCACGGTAGTTGCTGCTGGACGTGCATGAAGAGGAAGCGGTTGCTTCTGCTTCTTCGTACTATTGCCGAAAAAGCTTCATCTTCTTCTTCCTGATCGAGTTGCTACTACTGCTGCTGTAGTAGTTACTCCTATATTCTTCCTAATTCTTCCCAGATCTCTTCGATTCTGTCGTCCAGATCAAGCCAAAAAGGTAGGTTTTCTCAAGAACTGAATCACAAACCTATAGTATAAGTGTAGTGCATGCATATAAATCAAATTATCATAACTTCATATCTCCTGCTATTCTGTTCACGTATTCATTTTGAGTTTTATGTCTACAGGGAAATAGCGACCAAGTACTGGTCGTCTATTAATGAATGACCTCGCAGAAGGTTAGAAGTTTAAAATTAGTGATAGTCCTATGGGCGCAGTTTAATGTGCGACCCTACCCCTGCCGCTATTTACTGTAAACAGAATTAATAATTACCCATGTTTCAAATTTTAATACGTATGAAATCTAGCGTTAAAATTCTTGCATGAGCATGATTCTAGATTCCCTATATTTTTTTCTAGCTATCGATGTCTTTAGTTTTTGGAAATTTCATGTAAATAGTGAAGTGCTACTGTTCATGTTCAAATGAATAGTGATTTGTGTCTGTGAACGTGTCTGCCCGATGCATAGCAATAAGAGAATAGACGACTATGACACAGTCGCCCATTAGAGAATAAGCGCCCCTTTGAGGAGGCGTAGTTTTATAAAAAATTTGTAAAAATAAAAAAATTGTAAAAAACATGAATCTGCGACATAAGATTGGACGTTATTTAAAGTTTAAGCGCATTTGTACAAGGTCGCCCATTTGTAATTAAATGCTATTGATTTCTGGAAATTCTAGATTAGCGCCCGCGTACAGTGTCGCTAATTCTTAGTATATTTCCTGGAATCTTGTAAATAATGATTAGGCGACATTTCACACAGACGCCCAATCGTGATTGAGCTCCCGTCTGAATGGACGTCGATTCTTGTCTCTCAGATTTTGTTGATTTTCTAGCCCATATCGCGGGTCTATTGACACTCTCATCTCACATCCGTAGATGGAATCTCTGTTTTGTTTCTATCGATTACACACTCAACTCTTGGTGATGATTGGACCCTCTGCGGGATATTCCTTCCTTCGGATTGGTACTTTCTTCATTGAGACCTCCGTAAGTCTACGCTATCCTTAGATTCCCTCAAGGTAGTCGAGCAGGTTTTACCCTAAAGACCTTGAAACCTTTATTTGTCACGTCACTCTGAAGAAACGTGATGCTTTGCCCTCATAGAGTGCAGGTTCTGGCCTCTGCTAAGAACTTTGTCTTTGTCAGTAATTAGCAACCGTGACTTGGATGGCAGAAGGAATTGGCGACCAGGCCAGTGGCGCTATATCCCTGATTTAGCGACCTGAGGATGGACGCTATTTCATCGTGCCTGTATAGTTCACATGAATGAGCGACCATACAATGGACGCTATTTCTATAATTGATGGCGACTGGGTGGACGCCAATTACCCAGTTTCATGATATGTCTTGATTTTTCATGCGATTTATCGGTATGTCATACTTGTTCAAGTTCTGTCCTTGAACTCATAATTTCATGAAATCTACCTTATCATCCTCCAATGGCTTATTCCCTTGGAACTCTATTAGCTATAAGCTATAGTGCATGTCTAAATATATACATGACTCAATGATTGTGCATATAGGGCCCGATCTCATCCTGGGAGGAGCACCCGAAAGTACTTGTGCCCATGGGAGTTGATTGATCATGGTGTGGCATTACACCGAAGTTCATGACTTGCTTGATTTTGACATTTCACGACTCGTACTTGACTTGACTTGATATGACTTGCATGGCCCGGAATGAGTATTTACTTGCTTGAAATTATAATAGCCAATTCACATGACATGACTTGATATTTACATGCTTGACAATCTAGATATATTTCACATGATTATTTTGAAATCTTGCTAGTTCATCTCTATTAATTCTTGATACTCTACTCTCATCTTTATCTTGCATACATGCATCGCCATACTTGCATAGTTCATGTAACATGTAATTTACTTAAAGCAAGCTTGATCTTGAGATATAATTCCTACTGAACGTTCGCTCACCCTAGTTTTCCCCCAACTTTTTAGGTAACTCCAATGACGAAGATCATTCGGATGGGAACGGACATGAGTGAAGAGTATAGAGCCATCCGACTATTGAAGCGTCTACCTAGTCGTGTCTTTTCATCTTTCTTGAGTCTATCATTGTGTTTTCCTCTTTATTGAGTCTAGTTTTCATCAAGTATTCCTTTACTTTGAAGGATTATATGTGGAACTAGTTGAATTTATTAATGGAATAAAGGATTTGGTTTATTATCTTTACTTTTGCGCACTCTGTCTATAAAGTCGAAACCCAAAGAAGGGCAGGGGAGGTGAGCCGGCGCCCTCTCCTCCCTTCCACACTGAATCGGCCAGCCCCTCCTTGCAATATGATACGGCGACAAGGCTCTCAACCCTACTGAACCGGTGGCAGAAACAAAAAAAAATGAGAAGTGTCCCTTCTTATCACTATTCATCCCACACGAAGCTCTGTTTGCACGGGATCATCCCAGGCAAGGTAGCAAAAGAACGAAAAAATGAAGAAAGGGAAAGGGGGTTCAGGTCCTCACCTGTAGGCCTCCAGCCAGTGGCCACGCTCTCAATTGTTATAAACATCGCATAAAATTGCATGAAATACCCAAAAGGGGTATTCGTATCTCATTTATCATCCATAAGAGCATCAGGATATAGAGGAGAAAGTAAAAAAAAAGAATACAAAGGGAAGAGGAAGGGGTAGCGATCCCATGTTCTCCCTCCCTCACCTCTCTTCTCTCTCTCACTCTCCTTTTCCTGCAGATCTTCTGCAGGCTAGCGGCAACTTTCGTGTGGGGTTTTTGGGACTTCAGAGGATGGCCATCCGGGGGTTCACTCCAGAGGAATCAAGAGAGAGAGAGAGAGAGAGCAGCCTTCTAGCCTCCCTTCTCCTTTTATACATGTACACTAGAAGCTTCATCGACGTGTTTGTTTATTTTTGTCTTTCTTTTGCCTTTGCCGCTCGAACGTGGGTATGGTGTGCTCTGCTCCTCCGCGCTGCTCGAGCCCCAACTCGTGGCACATCCTCCACCCTGCCACCGCATGCACAGCACATCACCGACGTGCCCGCCCTCTCCTGTAGGTTCATTAATGGGCGAGCAGAGGGCATGGGGGAAAAGCTGTTGCACCGGATGGGATGCTAGCAAGGCTGCCAGATGAGCTTCTTTGGAGGCCGCCGGATGAGTGCGTGGGGGAGCCACTCCTCTCTGCCGTATCAGGTGTGTTTGGGGGGTCTTGCGTGCTAGATCAGAGCAGGGGGGTTAGCCGCCGTATAAGGTGCCACAAAGGGCCGCCGGATGGGTGCATTTGGGGCCGCCGGTTCATGTACACTGGGCAGCCGCCGATTCAGTGCCCTAGGGAGCCACCGTTTTAGCCTCCCCTTGCCCTATTTCTTCTCTTTTCTCCTTTCTCTTGTTATATCATTTTTTTTGGCAATCTCCTTTTAATTTCCTTTATTTAGCTTAGTGAGGATCTTTACTCTTGAAGCTAATTTTTAGGCGTCAACAGGGGATGGATCCTTGGCCCTTGCATTCTATTTTATTGCGATTTGTAGGTCAAGGTGAGGCCGAGAGGGGGTTTCCTTCCATGTCGGGGTGAAATAGCATGTTTTTAGGGTGAGCGATGGATTTGTTGATTCAATGGTGTATTTATGGTTTGAATGAGACCCCCCAATAATTTAGAGGTTGGGGTATGATTCTCCCATGTTTCCCCACTCATTTGGAGTGAGTGCGGTGTGGATTAGGACCCCACAGAAGGGGTTTTACATGAGCGTCACCGGAATCGATCGACCGATTGGGCAAATTGGTCGACCGATCGGCCATTCGCCACAAAGGAGTCTGCCATGCATTGGTCAACCGACCCACTGAATTGGTCAATGGATCCAGTGTTTTGGTCAATCGATCCAGTGGATTGGTCGACCGATTTGCGGTCTATTGGCTTTTCTGGCCATTGGTTGACCAATGGCTTGCATTGGTCAACCATTGGGTCTTTAGGGTCGACTGATGGCCTGCGTAGGTTGACCTATTGGGTCCCTTTGGGCATCCTTCACCTCGTGAATATTCCAAACACCTTTGTTGACTTGGATTCATGTTTCTAGGTGCCTGAGGAGGATGTGGCTTCTCAAAATATGTACCCATGTGGTTTTGAGGGTCTGGGTGACCCCGTGTGTTCTGAGCTTCTTTGTGGTGCTAGTCTGAGTCACCATGTACCCGAGTATGTGCGGAGGGCTATCCCCACATAGTGTTTGTTGTGTGGGAATTGCTGATCTAGAGGGGAGGGGTGAATAGATCTGCCACTCTTTTTCTAGAAAGAAAGGATTGCAGCAAAATAAAACAACTAGCACATGAAACAAGAAACTATACGCAAGATGATGAAGTGTAAATAGACAATGGGCCTAAGCAAGCATCTTGCGCAGGGCGATCATGCACACACAAACCACAAGAACAAGGATTTTTAGGTGGTTCGAACTCAAACCCGAGTTCTACGTCCACCCCTCACTTAAACCAAGTGAGACTTCACTAGTGCCACCACACTAAGCCGCTGTAAACACAGTAAACAGCACAACCGACCAACCACAGACAAGAGAAGCCCTCTGTCTGTCTTCCTACAGTACCAGGTAGGGACTGAAACACCATAGACCGGAGAACACCTTCGTCTGTCTTCCTACAACACCGGTAGGGAAGGTTCACAGTTTTTGATAAGAACAAACAAAAAAGAATAATGAAGAGCTCAGACAGAAAGAATGAAACACAGTGTTAGATGCAAATATTCTTGTCTGAGATGTGGAGAGCTTGGCTTGCTGCGTTGGGGTTCGTTGCTTCTTTGATGATGACTTTTTCTTGCAAGAAAACGAACGGGTGGATGAGAAGCTTGCTGCCTTGGACCGGATCTTCATGAAAGGCTTGGAGCTCCTCGCCTTCTCCTCATGCTTCCTCTTTTCTTCTTCTAATCGTGGCTGGCTTATTGCGTTTCTTTTTTTCTCCGGGAGACCCAGCACCTGGTGACAACTCCCTCTCTTCTTCCAGGTGTACCAACGACCACGACACAGCAGCAGCAGCTCACCTTCACTTCTTAAACTCTCTCTCTTTCCTGCTCATGCATAAAACCCCTTGCTTGCATAGAAGTGTGTGTCACTTTTTACTGCCCAGGGGAGAGAGTTTTCCCTCCAAAAATGATGTCCTGCGATTGGTCTAGTGGGGATAGAAAAGTGTTATTTCAGATAGGATTTATTTTGATAGCCTAGAGAAATATTTGATGTGGACACTTCTTCAACTTCAAATCTGAGCATTTAATGACCCTCAGAGAAGGATATCTTACGGTCTGCATTCTTATTTGCTCTGGTCACTTCTCTGCACATAATACTTTTCTAGGAGCATCTTCCATTGGTTGACAGCAAATAGGTAGTGACATGATGCCAGACTTTCCCATATTTGAACCCTGTCATAGTAGTCTCCAAAAAGGTGTGTCAAATGTGATGATGATGGCTGGGACATGTTACAGACTTGGAACTTTCCTCCAGACCTCGAAATCTGTATTTTTGGAGGTTTTCAGTATATATAATTAATCCTTGGAAGACCTGACGAATCTGACAGAAAGGGCTTAAAAGGCTTCTCAGAGAACAGTGGTGTCGACCTACTGAGATGGAGGTGTCGACACTTCTAATGAAAACTTCTTATATAACGGTCTCTGGAAGCCCATGGTTTCGACCTTCTGTGATAGAAGTGTCGTCACTCCTTTAGTCAATCGCCAGTAGGGTTTTTGGAAGTTGTCTGAGGTCAACTTGTCCTTTGCGTTTTTTTGGACACACAGCTGACTGAACTGGTGAGGTCGACCTATCTGAATCCTGAGGTCGACCTATCTTGGTGAAAGGCCATTTATAGCGCTCTCTGGGAGGCAGGCAAGTCAACCTTCTGTAACAGGCAGGTCAACACTGCAAGATGCAGAAGCGTTTATAATGCATTCTGTGAGCTGCACAGGTCGACCTCCTGAGACAGGAAGGTCTACACTTGTCCTTGCATGCTTCAACTGTCCGAAGGCTACTTGACCTGTGAGGTCGACCTGTCTCCACTATGAGGTCGACACTACAGTTGTGAAAAACACTCTTTGATGTCCTTTTTTACCCTTGCTTGGGTGCGTTCACTAAGCTTTAACTTTTTCCTTTTTTAATGGTTCATTTGGCTTATCTGTCATGAGAATATCAACTATGTCAGCCGTCAAGGGATGAGAATATTAATGACTCATAGTGTTGGAGATTATCAAAATCACAAGGACACAACATTCTCCCCCATTTTGATGATGGTAAAACTGTGAGTCATTACATAGAAATTTCAATGCAAATCAAGCATTTTCATGACACGAACATATATAGAGATGTAGTATGAATGATGCATGAGCTATGCTCCCCCTTACTCCTTCAATGAGACCGAGCTACAGCATGCACTTTAACAAGTGACTCTCCCCCTGAATGGATGACTCGCCAAGAACTCTCCCCCTTGATGTAACTCTCCCTCGAAATGTATGGATGATGGATGTAACTTGCCAAGAACTCTCCCCCTTTGACATCAACAAAAGGAGGCCCAAAATATAGTGGAGAGAGGAGAGGGTATGAAAATGAGGCATTTTGGAGAACTATAACCCATGACACAAGTTGAAGATACAATTTGATACAAGTCTCATAGTCCAGAAAAGGGACAACTCTGAAAGAGTCAACCATTATATACAATTTGATACAAGTCTCATAGTCCAGAAAAGGGACAACTCTGAAAGAGTCAACCATTATACAAATCTGAAACAAGTCCTTATTGATTTTGCATGGTTCAAATCTAATGAAATCTGAGTTCATCAAACATAGTTGAAAAGCATCTACATCCATGTTTTAATAGAAATAAACCAAAAGTGCATATCATAACAAAGTGTAACCTTCCTTTGACTTACACATTCACATTCAAAGACTCCTCCGAGAGTTGCATAAGCTAGTATTAAGGTTAAACAAACAGACTTCCATATGGAATTATAGAATATCAGCACTATTTTCTTTTGTGTTTTGCTATCAAGTTCATATTTTTCATTGAGCACACCATGAATTTTACGAGGAATTAAGTCTAGTACATGCCTTATATCCATAAGGATACATGTTGTTTAGATGCCAATATCCCTAGGTACTTGGTATGACTGACTGTCATGCCTCAGATTGAATAGAGATAGCATTGTCACCTTATGACATATCTGAGCTCATTTCTTTGAAGATGAGACATATTTCTCAGCAACTGTGCCATTGCTCTGCCTAGAGTTTATTTCATTTACAGCAGAGATAACAGAGGCACTTCATGACATGTCTGGCCTCATTTCTTTGAAGAGTGGACATATTTCTCAGTGAACCAGTGTCATTGTTCTGTCAAGATTAGTTTTTATGAATTCCAACACAGCAGATCGTTTAAAGACAATACTAAGCTTTAGCACCTCAACCAAAGTTGCCCAAAATTTTGAATCTTCATATTTCAGGAAGAGTTTCTCAGGGCACAACATGCAAGTTCTAGTTAAGGTCTATTAAACACATTGACTCACACATGATTTCAAGACATTTGAAACAATACTTCAAAGAAATCATTAAAGCTGAACCATTTTTATTGGATGGACAAACATAAGTTCATATAATAGAAGACTCTTACTTCATAGTCCATTCTGTTTTATGATCAAGGTATTCAGACTGGAAGTAATTGGAATTCAGACTTAAGTGAGTGACAAGAGCAGCAAATGATGATGATGTTGGACAGCCAGTACTCCCCCTGAGGATATGTAGTGAATGCAGACAAGAGCAATTTTGCAGGCATAGGTGAATGGTCAGGTTGACCTGAATGAGTCTGAGGTTGACCTGAAAGCCATGGAGAGGTAGATCTGTGTGATACACGGGTCGACCTGGTCAACATGAAAAAGGAGGATTGCTATGTAAGATGCAACTTATGCATATGTCAATGGTTGTACACTTATTAAAGTTGACAAAAAGAAGACAACATGTATGTAAGAGTGGATCAGCATGGCGTTGATAGGGTGCAAGGCCCGGATACAGAGGGGGGGTGAATGTATCCCTCTTTAAATATAGCCTAATTAAATCTCTAATGCACAGATATGCGGAAATAAAAGTTGTTGCAAAAATATACTGAGAATACTTAGAAGGATCAAAGCAAGACAACAATTTAAGTAGCCCTCACACGATCCTAAGCAAGCATCTAATGAGCGCAGCAATGAAAAAAACACATAAGGAAAATCAGACCACAAGAGAACACCAGGATTATTTAGGTGGTTCGGTCCACAGACCTACGTCCACCCCTCACTCCAAACCGGAGTGAGGCTTCCACTAGAAAGGCTAGAACAGCAGACTCAGTCTGCAAAAATTGCTGCCAAACAGCTTGACAAATCGAGGGAAACAAATCCCTCAACCCAAGCTCTGCAACCCACAGAAGCATGACACCTGGACTTGCTACCCAAAAGACCAGAACCGGAGATGAATCTCCCTTCCTCCAAACCGGAGGGGAACTGCTAGTGACAGCCCGTCACTGGCAAACCAGAGATCACAGATCTCTCTTCGTCTGCGAACCCAGAGGGAACCTACAAGTGACTCCCAGCCACTTGCAACCCAGAGGTCTCGAACCTCCCTTCCTCCAAACCGGAGGGGAACCACCAGTGACACCTAGTCACAGGCAACCAGAGACGTAAGTCTCTCTTCCTCCAAACCAGAGGGAACCCGACCTCAAACTAGAGGATCGGAAGAACAACTGTGAACAGTTAAAAAGAGAAACAAAAAAATGCAGCGACTGAAAGCTGGAAAATGAAATGCACAAGGTAGCTCTCGCAGGAGCAAACTGGATTGGATCTGATCCAAGGTCCAGTGAAGACAATGAAGCTTCTCTTCTTCTTCATGAGCTCTCCATCTCTCTTTCTCTTTTTCTTTTTCTTCTTCTGCTCTCTCACTCTGGCTCCTAGCTTCTCCCTTCTTCTTCTTTCCTTTCTTCTACTACTTCTGCTCTTTTCCTCTCTACTTCGATCACTCTTCCTTGATCTCTGCTCTATCTCGATCTCAATCTCCTTTTCACAATCTTTCTTCTTCTGAGGAAGAAGCTTCGCATTTATAGCAACAGCGGCTAGGGCGTGTGTAGGGCTTGTGCCCTCTTTGTCCTCAGATCACGTGCCAGGTGCCAACCTCAGATCACGTGCCAGATGCCAACCTCGGATCACGTGCCCAGACACCTTTCTTCTCGAAGGATACACCTATCACATAGTCATAAGAAAATATCATAGAGATGTACATACTTGCTGGGTAACACAAGACCACCGTGTACAGACTTAGTATGAAAGATAGAATGTATAGACTTAGAAATAAAGAATGTACAGACTTTGTCTTGAAGGAGATGCACATATGCACTGAAGTGTGTACAGTCTTCACTGAAGGATGTTCAGACTTTAAGTGCTGAAGTGTGTACAGACTTTGCTGAAGAACATTCAGACTTTAAGTGCTGAAGTGTGTACAGACTTGTTTGTTCGTGCATGCCACAATGTGAAGACTTACTGTTTGTGTAGCAGACAATGTATAGACTTATGAACAGATGCAGACACAGGCTGTACTGGCTTGATCGATGCACAAACAAGCGGCGATGTATAGACATGCCAGCAATGAATGTATGGACTTGGTGTGCATGGCAGACAATGTGTAGACTTTAAGTGAATGCATGAGACGATGCATGAGACGATGGGTAAGACGGACACGTGCATGCGAAGGACGTTGTACAGACTTTGAAGCATGAACACGGCGCTGTACAGACTTTACAGTGAAGAGTGTATAGACTTGATAAATGCGTGATACGCTGAATGAGACGGTCGGATGTACAGACTTGCTGAACGAACGATGCCCAAATGAGACGGTGGATGTACAGACTTGGGCTGTACAGACTTCAACTCAAATGTGCATATGAGACGCTGAACGATAACAATGTATAGACTTTGGAAAGCTTGAAGCACAGAGACGCTAAGAAGATGCACCGATGTACAGACTTTGAGATGAATGCATGAACAATCCGATGTATAGACTTACACGATGTATGGACTTGCCAAAGGAGTGATGCATGAGCAGGCAATCAATGTATAGACTTCATGTGCAGAATGTACAGACTTGCCGAATGCAATGTTCACACGACTGGACGATGTACAGACTTGAGCTATGCAAGCTACAGGGTAATGTATGGACTTTGAATGTGAGTGATGCAGCGATGTATAGAATTTGCATATGTGAGACACTGTACAGACTTTCAGCAACACACGATGTACAGACTTTCTAGGCATGAAGGCAACCGCTGTACAGACTTCGTGTGCACTGGCTAGACAATGTATAGACTTGATGAACATGCAAGTGAGCGATGTATAGACTTGCTAAACGATGCATGCCACAATGTATAGACTTAACGATGCAAGCGATGTATAGACTTTGCTAGACGATGCATGCACAAGCCAACCGATGTACATACTTTGCCAGACGATGCATGCACAAGCCAACCGATGTACAGACTTGATGACCAGTTCAATAAGACTCTGTACAGACTTGGCCAATGTACAGACTTAGCAGCGAGATGCATACGATGTATAGACTTAGTGTTCTGAACGTAGGTGAAGATAAGGTCTGTATAGACTTTGCGTGCCTGAAGCAGGGCAATGTACAGACTTGCCACCAATGTACAGACTTGCTATGACATGTGTGTAGATGACACCATTGTGCAGACTTGGAAATGCTCGAAGCACACGATGTATAGACTTGTTCAATTAACAATAGATGGTTGTATAGACTTAGGCAAACGCTGTACAGACTTTAAGTATGCAAGACTATTGCATGTATAGACTTTGTGTGGCCTTATGCAAAGACAATGTACAGACTTAATGCACGAACTGTGCACATGAATGAAGACCACTCTGTAGACTTGTGTGTGCATGCTGCAATGAAATGTGTAGACTTTCTATGCTGACGATATTCAGACTAGACTGCAATGTGTAGACTTCGCAAAAGCATGAAGATAACAGCAGAGAGTGTATGGACTTACTGTATGCATGAACTACCCTGTACAGTTCATATGCCCAAAGCAGAACAATCATTCAGACACAGATTCATGATATGCTATCATCAAAATCATGGATATCTAAATCATGTCACAGATGTTCAAATAACTCATAGTGTTTGCTATCATCAAAATCACAGGGGCACAACAATATCCCCCTTTTTGATGATGGCAACACTATGAGTCACACTGACTCATGTCAAACTATTCATCCCCTTTGACTTCATCAAAAAGAAAAATAGTTTGAGATGAGAAATACAAGCATACATGATATGAATAAAGAAAATACTCCCCCTTTGACTCAGTCATTTAGACATGAAAGACACAGAGGCAGTTAAACAATGAAGCACAAAACAAGTCAATGATGCAGCCGAATGCTCTCCTATACATTCAGATCAAATCATGCACAACATGTGACAAGCAGGTTAATCTCCCCCTTAAAGCCAGAAAGGAGTTGAGGTATGTCAAGAGGAGATAAGCATCTCCCAGCAAAAGCACATAGGCACTCAAGGATTACCACAATCTGTAAGCATAATGAGTAAATGAGGAAGCAAGATTTTCATTAGCACACCAAATTCATAAATCTTTGTAAACGAATTTCAGATTCTTCAATTATAATAGATTATGAATGAGTTTAAACTTATCATCATGATTTAAGAGTGATGTATTCAAAGTTTATCAAGAAAATTCAATACTCATATCTGAAACACCTTTTAATAAAAATGAACCAACAACTCATTTGATATTCATGTTTAACCTTCTTCCATCTTACTCATTTAAATTCAATGACTCCTATGGAAGTTACACAAGATAATATTGAGATTAAACAGAGATAAATGTGACTGAACTTGTCTTTAGTTTTTTAGATTTTTCTATTGAACAACACTCATTTTTTCTGAGCAAGTTTGGTTCAGTCAACACCTTTTTACGTGAGGCACAACACGTCTTAGGTGAAGTGACCCAGTTACTCAGTGTGACAACCATATGGCCTCTCAAGGAGAACAGAGTTAGCAATGGAGTATCTTTTTACATGAGGAGACACCTTAATGAGAGGCCAGAATCCCCAGTTACTCAACACAACCATGCCATTACTCTGTCAGATTTTCTATCATTTTTATAAGAGAGGTAACTATGGCACTTCATGACATGGGCTTACTCTATTTCTTTGATAGAGAACCCAGTTTCTCTGTGACCAAAGGCATTGCTCTTGCTTTAAAATTTTTAAATGTTTTCAGATTTTTCAAACAATGCTCAGTACACTGAAATGTTTAAGAACAATACCTTCTACATGTATCTTGACCAAAGATAGCCATGTCTTTTAAAATTTCAGTTTTCAGAAGGTTTTGCATGAAGTTCATGAGACAAATGGTTAAGATTTATTAAGCATGATGATTCAGATATTTTCAGGTCTTTTACATCAAAACCTAATAAATACATTAGTCTTAAATCAATTTGATTCATCAGACATTCTTAAGCTAGTATAATAGAAGATTCTTCTTTTCAGAATATGTCTGATTTATGTCTAGGATGCACTGACTAAAATCTTTCCTCATTCAGATGAATCATTGACATTGTCAGGAAATCAGTGGAGTCAACAAAGCATTTTTATTGAGAGAATAGCAGAGAGCAATCAGTAGCCAGCATTAAGGACTAAAATTCAGTCAGATTAGCTTGGACCAGACTTGACAAGATATGAAGAAATGTGAATGATAGGAACAAGCTAGCAATTGAATTCACAGTAGACAGAATCAATAGCTTAGTTTGGAATACAGACAGAACAGCTACACAAGTATAGACATCAGGGAATTCAAGTGAACCATACAATTGCCAAGAGAATGGATCAGATTGCTAGATAGAAGGAGTTCAAGAGGTGAAGAAGTGATCAACCAGGAATGCTCCCCCTGTCTTGATGCAATGAGTCATTTCTTTTTAGATTTTTCAATGTAAGGAAATGCAATACATTCACTATATGTATGCATATGCAATTTCAGACAATCATTAATATGCAAATCATGTATGAGGAGAGTTCAGAAAATTCAAATCTGACAATGCTGAACATTAAAGAATGTGCAAAAACATATTTAACATGCTATGCAGTAAATCTAAGAACAGGAAGTGCAGAGAATCTACCTGAAAGGGGCTTTATCAACTTGGGTGCCTTGGTTTAATTTACCCCTCTTTATTCCTCAGTCCAAGGCACACCTGCAAAGTTTTTGATCATTTTGATCCTGCAGGGACCCAAGCAGCTTTGGGTCCTGCGTTAGCCCTGACAGGTGTTCTAAACAAATTCTTAGCAACATGGTCATCATGAACCATCAGGTAGCAATTGTCCATAGAGTGACCATAGTTTCCACAATATCTACATGATGTGACTGGTTTCTGGTTCTTATGATGCATAGTAACAGCAGTATGAGGTTTATAAACATGATCATAAGATTTTCTGTTGTATGCATGAGTAGTTTGATTCTTATTCTTAATCAGCCAACATTCAGCAGATTTGTGACCTTGCTTACCACAGTTATAGCATGAAAATTTTGCAAATGGTTTTACATGGAATTTGACAACATAGGGGTTAACAGAGTTCTTCTGAACATGCCAACAGTTCTTGACTGTATGGCCATTCTTCCCATAGTGAGAGCAAGCAAAAGAATTTCTTCTATGAAAACCTGACCAGAATTCAGTAGCCATATTACCAGACTTGTCAGATAGATGGCCATTAGGTCCCCTTGGAACAGTGGTTCTCCTTGGAGCCTTAAACTCATTCTTCTTCAAGAACCAGCAATCATGGTTTGCATGACCAGATCGTCCATAATGGGAACATTTGAGTTACCTCTTCTGGGCAAACTGATTCTTGGGTGAGCTTTTAATAAAATGCATATTAGTATTTCCTGAATTTTTTATTTCCTTCATTCTATTATGAGCATTCAATTCATCAGATTTCAGGATATAATAGTTATGCATCATATGACCGAATCTTCCACAATAACGACATGATCCCTTTTTAAGGTGAGTGTGTGAGAGATCATGTGACTTGTGTGCAGCTTTCTTTGTACCAATAGGAGTGTCTTTTTCCTTTTTCTGTAAATTTTCACTCTTTTTCAATTTTTGAGTTTGTTCCACAGTTTTAGGTTTCACAGTGGATTTTTGTGCAGTGAATTGAAAGATAGAAGGAGCAGTGGTATTGTTTTGATTAGAAGCTCTTACAAACATAGTGGACATTTTATTCCCAATAATCCTTTTGTTTGTAGCATTGTAACCCAGTCCCTCTCTCTGAAAATTATCACTCTTTCTAAGAAGCTTATTCAGATTATCCTTTCCTTTGACAAATTTTGATAGAGAGTTTTTCAAATCTTGAATCTCAGAATTTAAGACATCAATATTAGCTTCATTTCTAGACAGATCTGTTTCACAGGAAATGACTTGTTGATGCAAGGCATCATTCAGACTTTTGAGTTTTTCAACTTCCTGTTTTAATTTTATTTCATTGTCAGCTTCAGATAGGGACTTGTAAAGATCATCAACTTCTTATTGAAGGGATGTGATTGTAAGCTCATATCCAGCTATCTTCTGTTCACAGCAAGTGACATTTCCACTCAACATTTGGTTGATGGTTTTTAGACTCTCAATTTCTTGTTCAGCTTCCACCAACCTACCAGAATTATCCATGCTCACACACTTGCCTTTTTCAATTGTCAATAACCTATCTGACAGTTGGGTGTTTAGATGTTTCAACTCGTTGATTTCCTCTCTCAATTTATTATTTTGCTCTGTGAGTTCATCATCAAACACCCAATCCTCTGATGAAGACTGACATTCATAAAAAATTTCTTGCTATTTTTCAGACTGAAGTTTGTCGAGATTTTTCTGAAGCTCTAAATTTATTACTCTATCAGCCTCCAGCTTCTCAAAAATCAGTCTATTTTCTTTTTCAAGATTTATTGATTTGTGTTCAAATTCCTTGAGCTGGTTTTTGAGTATTCCATTTTCAGATTTCATGTCTTCCAATTCAGAACTGAGACACTCTAAATCTCTCATCAGTTTCTTGCTCTGATCTTTTAAGTAGACATTTTCTTCTTTTAGAGATTTGATTAGTTCCTTTTGAAGATTATCATCAGAATCAAGATCATTTATCAAGTCTCTTAAAACTGCACAAGCATTGCAAGAATCTTCTCTAATGAGTTTGGTTCTGAGGTTCTCATTTTCAGATTTCAAATTATTCAACTCAGCTTTAGTCTATTCTAGCTGTATTTTTCTGTTTGATAACTCTTCATTTTCGGCTCTAAGAGAGTCATTTTCAGATTTTAGCCTACTTAGTTCAGAGCGAACACATTCAAGTTCCTTCATCAATTTTTCATTCTGATTTTTACGCATATGGATATCAGACAAACATGCATCATGAGATTGCTTCATATTTGAACAATTTTCACATGGAGAACTTGAACTACCCCGATCACTTTTCTTTTTCAAGTTCTTGTATTGTTTTCTTAAATGTTCATGAGTTTCAAGCAACTCAGCATATGCATTCTCCCAATCATCTAAAGAAAAATTCTCGAAGGGATTTACCTCTTCATCATTATCATCTTCATTCTGATTGCTGCTTTGATTATTTCTGTTAGTCATCATGCAGCTGTCCTCATTTCTTCTGTGTGCTAGCCTCAGCATATCCATAATATCCTTAGCAGAACTACAGTCATGAAAGCAAGAATGTAAGGCCTTGTCAGTAGCTGCTTTCATTAGATTCATAGCTGTCTGATTCTCTTCATGCCTTGATCTGTGACTGTCAGTCCATTTGGACTCTTTCTTTGGTAATCTATGAGGACCTTGTGAAATTAGTTTCCACATATCGGGATTGATAGTAGTAACAAACATATGCAAGTTTTTAAACCACACATTAAAATCCGTACCTTCGAAAATCGGTGGATGAGCCATGAAGGTAAATCAATCAAGCAATTTCAAAACTGTATGCAGAAGACAGAGATGCACCGAAAGCCAGCAGGATCCTCTACAGATCGTTGGATCTGGAAAGTCAGAGACCCGCTCTGATACCAATTGATAGGGTGCAAGACCCGGATACAGAGGGGGGGGGGGTGAATGTATCCCTCTTTAAATATAGGCTAATTAAATCTCTAATGCACAGATATGCGGAATTAAAAAGCTGTTGCAAAAAAATATTGAGAATACTTAGAAGGATCAAAGCAAGACAACAATTCAAGTAGCCCTCACACGATCCTAAGCAAGCATCTAATGAGCGCAGCAACGAAAAGAACACATAAGGAAAATCAGACCACAAGAGAACACCAGGATTTTTTAGGTGGTTCGGTCCACAGACCTACGTCCACCCCTCACTCCAAACCAGAGTGAGGCTTCCACTAGCAAGGCTAGAACAGCAGACTCAGTCTGCAACAATTGCTGCCAAACAGCTTGACAAACCGAGGGAAACAAATCCCTCAACCCAAGCTCTGCAACCCACAGAAGCTTGACATCTGGACTTGCTACCCACACGACCAGAACTTGAGACGAATCTCCCTTCCTCCAAACCGTAGGGGAACTGCTAGTGACAGCCCGTCACTGGCAAACCAGAGATCACAGATCTCTCTTCCTCTACGAACCCAGAGGGAACCCACAAGTGACTCCCAGCCACTTGCAACCCAGAGGTCTCGGACCTCCCTTCCTCCAAACCGGAGGGGAACCACCAGTGACACCCAGTCACAGGCAACCAGAGACGCAAGTCTCTTTTCCTCCAAACCGGAGGGAACCCGACCTCAAACCAGAGGATCGGAAGAACAACTGTGAACAGTTAAAAAGATAAACAAAAAATGCAGTGACTGAAAGCTGGAAAATGAAATGCACAAGGTAGCTCTCGCAGGAGCAAACTGGATTGGATCTGATCCAAGGTCCAGTGAAGACAATGAAGCTTCTCTTCTTCTTCACGAGCTCTCCATCTCTCTTTCTCTTTTTCTTTTTCTTGTTCTACTCTCTCACTCTGGCTCCTAGCTTCTCTCTTCTTCTTCTTTTCTTTCTTCGGCTACTTCTGCTCTTTTCCTCTCTACTTCGATCACTCTTCCTTGATCTCTGCTCTATCTCGATCTCAATCTCCTTTTCACAATCTTTCTTCTTCTGAGGAAGAAGCTTCACATTTATAGTCGCAATGGCTAGGGCGTGTGTAGGGCTTGTGCCCTCTTTATCCTCAGATCACGTGCCAGGTGCCAACCTCAGATCACGTGCCCAGACACCTTTCTTCTCGAAGGATATACCTGTCACACAGTCATAAGAAAATATCAGAGAGATGTACAGACTTGCTGGGTAACACAAGATCGCCGTGTACAGACTTAGTATGAAAGATAGAATGTATAGACTTAGAAAAAAAGAATGTATAGACTTTGTCTTGAAGGAGATGCACATATGCACTGAAGTGTGTACAGTCTTCACTGAAGGATGTTTAGACTTTAAGTGCTGAAGTGTGTACAGACTCTGTTGAAGAACGTTCAGACTTTAAGTGCTGAAGTGTGTACAGACTTGTTTGTTCGTGCATGCCACAATGTGTAGACTTAGTGTTTGTGCAGTAGACAATGTATAGACTTATGAACTGATGCAGACACATGATGTACAGGCTTGATCGATGCACAAACAAGCGGCGATGTATAGACATTCCAGCAACGAATGTATGGACTTAGTGTGCACGGCAGACAATGTGTAGACTTTAAGTGAATGCATGAGACGATGCATGAGACGATGGGTAAGACGGACATGTGCATGCAAAGGACGTTGTACATACTTTGAAGCATGAACACGGCGCTGTACAGACTTTACAGTGAAGAGTGTATAGACTTGATAAATGCGTGAGACGCTGAATGAGACGGTCGGATGTACAGACTTGCTTAACGAACGATGCCCAAATGAGATGGTGGATATACAGACTTGGGCTATACAGACTTCAACTCAAATATGCATATGAGATGCTGAACGATAACAATGTATAGACTTTGGAAAGCTTGAAGCACAGAGACGCTAAGAAGACACACCGATGTACAGACTTTGAGATGAATGCATGAACAAGCCGCTGTATAGACTTACACGATGTATGGACTTGCCAAAGGAGTGATGCATGAGCAGGCAATCAATGTATAGACTTCATGTGCAGAATGTACAGACTTGCCGAATGCAATGTTCACACGACTGGACGATGTACAGACTTGAGCTATGCAAGCTACAGGGCAATGTATGGACTTTGAATGTGAGTGATGCAGCGATGTATAGAATTTGCATATGTGAGACACTGTACAGACTTTCAGCAACACATGATGTATAGACTTTCTAGGCATGAAGGCAACCGTTGTACAGACTTCGTGTGCAATGGCCAGACAATGTATAGACTTGATGAAAATGCAAGTGAGCGATGTACAGACTTGCTAAATGATGCATGCGACAATGTATAGACTTAACGATGCAAGCGATGTATAGACTTACCCAGAAGTTGCATGCACAAGCCAACCGATGTACATACTTTGCCAGACGATGCATGCACAAGCCAACCGATGTACAGACTTGATGACCAGTGCAATAAGACTCTGTACAGACTTGGCCAATGTACAGACTTATCAGCGAGATGCACACGATGTATAGACTTAGTGTTCTGAACGTAAGTGAAGATAAGGTCTGTATAGACTTAGCGTGCCTGAAGCAGGGCAATGTACAGACTTGCCACCAATGTATAGACTTTCTATGACATGTGTGCAGACGACACCAATGTGCAGACTTGGAAATGCTTGAAGCACACGATGTATAGACTTGTTCAATTAACAACAGATGGTTGTATAGACTTAGGCAAATGCTGTACAGACTTTAAGTATGCAAGACTATTGCATGTACAGACTTTGTGTGGCCTTATGCAAAGACAATGTACATACTTGATGCACGAACTGTGCACATGAATGAAGACCACCATGTAGACTTGTGTGTGCATGCTGCAATGAAATGTGTAGACTTTCTATGCTGACGATATTCAGACTAGACTGCAATGTGTAGACTTCGCAAAAGCATGAAGATAACAGCAGAGAGTGTATGGACTTGCTGTATGCATGAACTACCCTGTACAGTTCATATGCCCAAAGCAGAACAATCATTCAGACACAAGTTCATGATATGCTATCATCAAAATCATGGAGATCTAAATCATGTCACAGATGTTCAGATAACTCATAGTGTTTGCTATCATCAAAATCACAGGGGCACAACAGGCCTAAATGCAACATCCGCTCATGGTACTCAACAGAGGTGAGTCTTTACGCATGGTGAATATTTTCAGACAAGTATAACTTGCCCTTTCACAATTCATCATTTTATATACCATGGTCATGCAAAGATAATGCAGCATCCCATGCAATGCAACATGAGCAAGGATTCAACCAATTGTGCAAGCAAGTGCAGAGTGACATGTTTGACTATGAACAATGCATGTGCACAAGTAACAAGCAACAACAATAGAATAAAGATAACCATCAATTTAATATTTATTTATTTGAGGCCTACATAGTCCAAGCTCCCTTCTAAGTGTTGTAAACCTATCATTACACAAGGGTTTGGTGAAAATGTCAGCAACTTGATTAAGTGTATCAACAAAATGCAGTTCAAAATTTTTCTTAAGGACCTCATCTCTAATGAAGTGATGCCTAATATCAATATGCTTGGTCCTAGAGTGCTGGACTGGATTTTTTGCAAGATTGATTGCACTCGTGTTATCACATAGAATCGGGACACAACCAAGATCCACTAGGTAGTCTTGGAGTTGGTGTTTAATCAACAACACTTGGGTGCCACAACTCCCCGCAGCCACATATTCTGTCTCTGCGGTTGAGAGGGCAACCGATTGTTGTTTCTTGGAGGCCCAAGAAATTAAACACCCGCCCAGAAGCTGGCAATAGTCACTGGTACTCTTGCGATCCAGCTTTCACCCAACGTAGTCCACATCTGAATAAGAGATAAAAGATAAATCACAGGATGATGGATACCACAATCTCAAATCTTGAGTTCCGGTAAGATATCTAAAGATATGCTTGACGGCAATCAAGTGGGATTCTTTAGGACTAGCTTGAAATCTAGCACAAAGGCATACACTAAACTGGATGTCTGGTCGGGATGAAGTCAAATAAAGCAGTGAACCAATCATACCTCTATAGATTTTTGCATCCACCAATTTACCATTTTCGTCCGCATCTAGTGAGGTTGTAGTGCTCATAGGAGTTGCAATCATTTTATAGCCTGTCATGTCAAACCTCTTCAGCAGCTCCTTGATGTACTTAGCTTGACTTATGAATCACCCATCTTCTCCTTGATTGACCTACAAGCCGGGAAAGAATTGAAGTTCACCCATTAAGCTCATCTCAAACTCACTAGTCATAAGATTGGCAAATTCCTCACATATTTCTGATTTTGTAGAACCAAACACAATGTCATCAACATAAATTTCAACAATCAAGATATTCTTACCTTGCATTTTGGTGAAGAGTGTTTGATCTACTTTACCTTGTGTGTACCCCTTTTTGGTGAGGAACGTGCTTAGTCTAGCATATCAAGCTCTTGGTGTTTGCTTGAAACCGTAAAGCGTCCTGTCTAACTTGTATACACAATCTTCATGGTTAGAGCTTTCAAAACCAGGGGGCTACTCCACATAGACTTTTTCTTTTATCAACCCATTCAAGAAAGCACCTTTTACATCCATTTGATATAATTTTATTATATGAGAGCATGCAAATGCAAGCAAAATTCTGATGGCATCAAGTCTAGCTACTGGGGCAAAGGATTCTTCAAAGTCTACCCCAAATTCTTGATTGTAACCTTGAGCCACCAATCTGGCCTTATTCCTTAATATCTTACCATCTTCACTAAGTTTGTTCCTAAAGACCCATTTGGTCCCTATGACAGATTTTGATCAAGGTCTAGGAACAAGATGCCAAACGTTATTTCTTCCAAACTGGATTAATTCATCCTGCATGGAATTTATCTAGTTTTCATCTTTCAATGCTTCATCATTATTTTTAGGTTCAATTTGAGAGACAAGAGCAAGCTGGTCTAATTCTTCAATAATTCTAAAATGTGACCTGGTTCTAGGTGGGTCATTCAAGCTACCTATGACTTTTTCCAAAGGATGATCTTTAAGAACTCTAATATTAGTAGAATCATTACCTTCACCGGTAGCTTGATCTCTTGTTTTACTTGATTCCCCCAAGTCATCATTTCCTCTTGTCTCTTCTTATGGAGGATCATGTTTTTCCTTTGTGGATAGGAACTCCCCATCGTCGTCATCTTTCCTGCAAGATTTGTCACTTTTAGCATCATCATTAAGTTCATCAAAAGTGACATGGGGTGATTCTTCCACAACTAGAGTTTTAGTATTGTAAATTCTAAAAGCCCTAGATCTATCAGAATAGCCAAGAAATATACCTTGATCACTTTTGGGCTCAAACTTATCCAATTCTAGTGGTCATTATTATGTATAAAGCATTTAGAACCGAACACTTTCATATGAGAGAGAGAAGGCTTCTTACCTTTGAACAATTCATAAGGAGTCTTTTTGGAGTGAGGCCTTACCATAGATTGATTAATGATGTAGCATGCTCTATTTACCGCCTCAGCCCAAAATCTCCTAGGAAGTTATCTTTCTGCCAACATGGTTCTAGCCATTTCTATGAGTGTTCGGTTTCTCCTCTCGACTACCCCATTTTGCTCAGGCGTCCTAGGTGATGAAAATCTGTGTGATATTCCTTCAATCCTGTAAAAATCATAAAAGTTAGCATTGTCAAATTCACCACCATGATCTGATTGAATGTTGGAAACTTTGAACTCAGTGTCTTGCTTTATCTTCATGTAGAGTGCCTGAAACTCATCAAAAGCATCATTTTTATGTGTAAGGAAGAATACCCATGTGAACCTAGAGAAATCATCCACCAAGACATAGCCAAATCTTCTACCACTTAGACTAGCAGTTCGAGTTGGCCCAAACAAGTCCATATGAATTAGCTCAAGTGGTTTGGAAGAAAGACTTTCAGATCTATTTTTAAATATTTTTCATGTTTGTTTCCCTAGGGCACATGCATCACAGGTTTTATTATCTTGCTTAAATGAGATCAGGCAGCCCTTTCACCATTGAATGCTTCATGAGTTTATGCAGGACATTGTAGCTAGCATGTCCTAGTCTACGATGCCATAACCATGCAAGTTCAGATTTTGATGCATCAAGACATAGATTCAAATGTGCGGGATCATCTAGGTCGATCATGTATACATTATTGACTCTCTTACCAGAAAATTTTACTATGTTAGATTTTGGTTCCAAAATTTTGCATTCGAGAGTGGCAAAAATCACTCTATGGCCTTTATCACATAATTGACTTATACTCAGTAAGTTATATTCTAAACTTTCAACTAACAAAATATTTTCAATGGAGTTGGAGAGATTCTTACCTACATTACCCGTACCGATGATTTTTCCCCTGTTGTTCTCTCCAAATGTGACGTATCCACCTCCTTTTTCCATCAGAAGATAAAATTTGGTTCTGTCCCTAGTCATGTGTCTTGAGCAGCCACTATCAAGGTACCATTGATTATGTACGACTACAAGACACTCCTGTACAAAGAATTAAGTGACAACGTTTGGACCCCAACAGAGTTTGGGTCCCATCAAACTCTTCAATTATTCAAAACATGATACCATACTCTTTGGAATCCACATTTTCTTTTCATTTTTGATTTTCTTGCTTGCTGCCATGTTTTTGTTCTTTTTGTTCATTTTCACATTCTTCCTTTGTTTCTTACCCTTTGATTCATGATGGATGTGTGAAAAGGGGTGTTTTTGATTCCAATACATTGTTTTCAATTGATGGAAGGTGGTATGGTTCATGGGAAAATGATCCTAACTAGGCCGGTGTGTGTGTGAGGCATAATAGGGCCAACCATACGATGGAGTCGACCTGTGTGTGTTGAAGTGTCGACCTGTTCTTTGTGCTACCCACTCATAACTGTCTCTAGATGACTGAAGTGTTGACCTCCTGTGACTGGAGTGTCGAGTTGTGCTCCATTTTCCCCAGTTATAACGGTTTCTATTTGGTTGAAGAGTTGACCTCCTGTAAGTGGAGTGTCGACCTGATGGGTAGTGTCTGGCGGCCTGACTAGGTGATGACCACGGGCGTGTAGACCTGGGCTAGGTGAAGTGTCGGCCTGTGTCATTTCTATTTTGAAGATGTGCAGACCTGTGCTGTGATTGAGGTTGACCTGCCTAGTTGTTTTGAAAGATTTTCTTGGGAGTTCCAGGAGTTATCACTTTAGCTGATTCAACCTTCTCTTTTCCCTTGTTGGTGGATTTTTCTTGGTTTTGGATGGATTTTGTTTTTGAGGTGGAAGCACTTGTGGAGGATACAAAGGTGACAGTTTTCAAACCAAGTTGTTTTTTGTTGGTGGGATTAAAACCCTACCCTTCCTTGTTGAAGTTCATTTTTGTACCTAGCAATGCATCTAGGTTTTCCCTGCCATCTACAAACTTTTTCAAGGATTGTTGTTTGTCATTAAGTTCTTTCTATAGTTTTCAATGTTTTCAAGAAGTTGAGAATTGACTTGCTTGAATTGAGTCCTCAGTAGTGCTTGACTTTCTCTCTCTTCCATTTTCTTGTGAGAGAATCTCTGGTTTTCCCGCCGCCTTCTCCTTGTGTGTCTCCCTCCTTGCCGGCCATGGCCGACGTGGCGGGAGATCCTCCGCCTCCTCTGGCGCCGTCGGAGACTGCTTCAGCATCTCAAGTGGTCTCCCGTCGGACCTTTGCACAGGCACTCATGGAGTCTAAGTTTAGGCCAACGATTCCAATTCTGGTGAAGGAACCTGCCTTCACCGATCGGGGAGAGCCTGCAGTGTTCTTCACCAAGGCGGATGTCCAAGCGTCCCTCCAATTCTATTCTTTCTCCATTGTTGCCAAATGTTCTTATGGTCGGCCCAATTTTTTCGAAATCAAAAGCTGCTTGATGCAGCGGCTGGATTTAGCTTCTGACTTTGTCATTAGTAAATTGAATCCACGACACCTGCTCTTCCGATTTACTTGCGAATCGGACATCTTGAAGTTGTTGATACAGAAGAATCTCTACATTAAGGGATTCCTATTTCATTTCTTCCGCTGGACACCGGAGTTTAACTTTGATGCAGATCCGCCGACGGTGCCAGTCTAGATCGGCTTTCCAGCATTGCGTTCTAACTTGTATCACGCAGATTGCTTGCGGTCTATAGCTGGAAATTTTGGGAATGTGCTGCGCATTCATGAAAGAACTCTGGCCATGACGGATACATCGGAGGCCTTGATTTGTGTAGAGATGGATCTATCTGCCTTGCGCAAGGAACGATTATGGATAGATCTGGATGGAAATGGTTATTGGCAACCTATAAATTACAATCGTGCTCCGCTGCTTTGTTCTTTCTGTCATAAGCTTGGTCACGCAGTTGATGGTTGCAAGAAGAAGCAGGGAAGGTTGGCCAAAGCCCGATCCACAAAAGAACCAGATCCCAAGAATCCCAAATAGGCTTTCAGGCCTCGGCTTACTAATCCTCCAGCTGTTCGGCTAAATGTGGCTGTGGAAAACAAGTTTGAGATCTTACAACAGGCTGCAGAGTTACTGGAACTGGAACAAAATAACTCTGACTCTAGCATCAATGTAGGGCCTCTCCAGGTCTCGGAGTACCAAGAAGGGGCGCCTCCAGGCCCTGTTCTTCAGCCCCCTTCAAAATCTGACAATGGAGTAGTTGGTGAGCTGTTACAATTAGCCAACCAGACAAAAGAAGACTCTCTATCTGATGTGGAGGCTTTATTACCAGAATTGGAGATTCATAAGGCCAGTACACTAATAGCGAATACCGTCTGTCTGGATAATGACATTTTGCAGATCCAGTTACTTGAAAAGGGTGGTGAGAATGCTAGAATAATACATAATGGTGGGATAGTAACTAGATCTAAAGCTAGATCGATGGAGGAAATTGTCCTAAATCCTCCATGATTTTACCAATTCTAATTTGGAATATTCGTGGGGTAGGGAACACTACTTCCCGTAGAGGCTTAAAACACTTAGTTCAGTCTAATAAGGTCAATTTGGTGGCCATCAGTGAACCTATGTTGAGTATAAATAAAGCTCCTCAATTGGGAAGATATCTTAAGATTGGGAGGTTTGCAGGTAACAACCCTCTTGATTCTAAGATTTGGGTATTCTGGCATGACAGTTATGATCTGGAGGTTATTGCCTCCTCTTCTCAATAAATCACTCTTGGACTGAAAGTGAATAATTCATTCTGTACATATTACTCTTTTGTATATGCTTCTTGTGCTCTTCACCTGCGACAGTCCCTCTTCAGTGATCTAGCTCTCTTTGCTGCTTCTATTACTATTCCCTGGTTGGTGGGAGGTGATTTTAATTGTGTCCTAAGGCCCTCAGAGAAGATAGGAGGCGGCCTCCCAGCTCTAGCCTCTATGTCAGAGTTTAACAATTTTCTCTGTTCTGCTGGTCTGATTGATGCGGGATTTCAAGGGCCTACTATGACCTGGACAAATAATAGAGTCGGTACAGCTAACATACGGGCAAGGCTTGATCGTGTATTAGTGAATAGCTCTTGCCACTCTGTAAATCCACAACTGACTATCAAACACTTATCTAGGGGTCCCTCTGACCATGCTCCACTGCTTCTTAATATTGATAGTTTGTCTAATTGCCCTGGCCGCTTCATTTTCCAGAGGATGTGGTGTACCCACATATCCTTTAAACAGTGTGTTTCAGATGCTTGGCAGCAAACCAACATTAGTCATCCAAATGCCATGGTTCGGCTCTTTGTTAAATTGAAGATTGTTAAAGACTCTTTGCGAAAATGGAATAAGGAAGTCTTTGGGGATGTATTCCGCAATGTAAGTCTTGCTGAAGATGAAGTGGCACTTAAACAGAACACTTATGACTCAGACCCTTCTCCAATTAATAGAGAGGGGCTAAATGCTACCAATGCTAGTCTCCGCCAAGCTTTACTCAGAGAAGAAATTTTCTGGAACCAGAAGTCCAGAGTAGAATGGATAGAATGTGGGGACAGAAACACCTCCTTTTATCATGTTGTTGCCCAATGTAATAGAAGGAGAAATGCTATCAGAAGATTGAAAGTAGGAGACCCTGAAGATTGGTGTGATAATCAGGAAACTTTGAGGAGTCATGCAGAGGCTTTCTTCAAGAACCTTTTCTCTACTGAGGAACACTTCATAAATCCAAACTTGATGGAATGCATTCCACAGGTTATAACTGAAGCTCAAAACTCTACTCTTTGTGCCAAACCAGACGCTTCAGAAGTCCGAAAAGTGGTGTGGTCTCTAAAGAGCTCCAGTTCTCCTGGCCCAGATGGTTTTTCTAGAGAATTCTATACAGTAGCCTGGGATATAATTGGGCAAGATGTCACTGAAGCTGTTAGTGCATTTTTTGAAGGTTTCCCTCTTCCAAGAGGTTTATCTTCCTCTCTCATCACTTTAATCCCCAAGGTGCCAGAGCCTAGGTCTTTTAGTGATTCAGACCTATAAGCTTGTGCAATTTCTCATATAAAATCATTTCCCGCATAATCTCTGAAAGATTGGCTCCCTTATTGCCAAGCATTATATCAGTGGAGCAAGGGGCATTTGTTAAGGGGAGATTAATCTTAGACAATGTGGCTCTTGCTCGGCAGTTAATGATGGATATAAATAAAAAGGTACGTGGTCATAATATGATCATTAAGCTTGATATGGCAAAGGCCTATGATAGGATGGAATGGGATTTCATCTTGACTGTCATGAGAAAATTTGGTTTCAGTACCAGATTTACTTCGTACATAGGAATGCTTCTTTGTAATTGTTGGTTTTCGGTTAATTTCAATGGAGTGGCATCATGCTTTTTTAAGTCTAGTAGGGGCATTAGGCAAGGGGACCCCATAGCCCCATACCTGTTCATAATTGCTTCTGAAGTTTTAAGTAGAGGCCTCTCTGCCCAATTTCAATCTGGAAGCTTACAAGGTTACAAAGGACCAAGGCAGTCTATGCAGATTACACACTTACTATATGCAGATGATTCTCTGGTTTTCCTCAATGCTAGTAGACAGAATGTTGTGGCATTCCAACAATTCATATGCAGATATGAGCAATGCTCAGGGCACCAAGTAAATGTTAATAACAGTTACTTTATTCTTTCAGAGAAAGCACCTTCCTCCCTTAAACAGTCAATTCATGTTCTTACAGGTTTTAAAAATCAGACTGCTGGTATCAACTATTTGGGTATTCCTGTGAAAAAGGGTAGGTACCTCTGCTCTGATTTTAAATCCCTGATTGAAAGGGTTCAGATTAAGCTGGAAGGTTGGAAATCCAAACTTCTATCCCAAGCTGGCAGAATTGTTCTTCTAGATTCTATTATGCATAGCATGCCAATCCACCTTGCTTCTGCCAGTTTTATCCCAAAGAAGGTTATCAGATTCATTGACAGTCAATGTGCTAATTTCTTCTGGCAAGGCAGTGATGGCAAAAACTGAAGACATTGGATAGCTTGGTCAGTAATTCAGAGGCCACGCTCAGAGGGAGGATTGGGAATAAGAGACTTACAATGGGTTCAAATTTCATTGGCAGTTAAGAGTTTATGGAACATTCTCCATGGGTCTTCCCTCTGGTCTCGATATGCTAGACAACGTTTCATTAAATTTCACTTTGCCAACTGTACTAAGCCTTTCCCTGCAGGTATGCCTTTGGCAGTTTTCAGGCAAGCCCAAGATTTTTTAATAAACAACAGCAGGTGGCTTATTGGAAATGGGGCAGAAATAGATTTTCTGAGAGATAACTGGACTGGTCTAGGCCCTGTCATTAATGTTGTTCAGATCGATGGTAGAAATAGAGGTGCTGATCTCCCTCTAGCTTCTATCCGAGAAGTGCTCCAGGACTCTCAGCATATTGCCAGGGGTTTTCTAATTAACAACTTTCACTTTCCACACATCCAGTTTAGCAATGAGGCCAACATCTATATTTGGACAGGCACTTTAAAGGGTAATTTTTGAGTAAAATCAGCATGTAATTTGATCCGAACAAAAGGTATTCGGAGGCCAGCTTGGGCCAAGTTATGGCACACAGCTATTGCTCCAAGAGCAGCTCTCTTCACCTGGAAAATACTCCACCGAGCAGTGTCGGTTGACAGTAGGGTGGTTGAATGTGGGATTCAAATGGCCTCTAGGTGCAGATGTTGTTCATCTCCTTCCCAAGAAGACCTTAACCGTGTTTTCATCTCCACTGAGTTGGCTTCTGAGTTATGGGGCTGGGTGCACCCTCTTGTGAGCAACAAGATTGCTCTTTGTGAGCAGATTACAACCCGAAGCTGGAATTTAATCTCTGCAACCAACATGTCATCTGCAATACAGTTTATTGGGATGTATGCTGTAATCTTGATGATATGGGAAATATGGAAACATAGATGTGCTCTGAGATTTGAAGGAGTGGCCCTTAATAGTGCATCCATCAAAAGGAAAATAATCTCTTCAATAGCTTTGGTGTTGGACAAGCTAAATTTTCACAAGCCCTTATCTCCAGCCCAATTCCATTGCTTAGCCTCCTTCCAATTATATCCACGAGTGGAAATTAAACAGCCACTCTTGGTCTATTATCGATTGGCTGCCCAAAATTTTACACTGCATGTAGATGGAGCCTCGAAGGGCAACCCCGACATATGTGGAGGTGGAGGATGTATCAAGGACCCTACAGGCAAACTCATAGTTGGTTTTTCATTTCACTATGGCCAAGGAAATAGTATCTCAGCAGAGACAAGGGCTCTTCATGATGGTTTAGCCATTGCAAAGCAATGTCAAATTAGGTTGGCAGCAGTGTACTCGGACTGTGCCCTCCTGGTAGAGGCAATCCGGAATGGAATGGCCCCAAGCTGGATGGTCCTTCCCTGGTGGAAAAGGACCTTGGATCTCCTCCAAGACAATGGGTGTCCGGTTTGGCATGTATTCAGAGAAGGAAATCAAGTTGCTGATTCCCTTGCCTCTTATGCATGCACCAATACTGAAAACACAATTTTCACTCAAGTAGGGGACCTCTCGCGAATGGCCATGGGAGCGTTAAGAATAGACAAAGTTGGACTGCCAGCTATCCGTCTCTGTTAGCCTCTTCTGGGGAATGCCCCGAAGCCAAATGTACAGACTTCACATTATACAGAGTATGGACTTCTTAATGTTCAGACATTGAATGTACAGGGAGGGCAGTGTATGGACTTCACAAAGCTGGCAGCGAAAGGGTGTGCAGAGTACAGACTTCACAAAGCTGCAGAGAAAGGGCATACAGTGTACAGACTCACAAAGCTCAGACTTTGAATGTACAGACTTCAATAGAGAAAGGGAATGCAGTGTATGGACTCCTTAAAGCTCAGACATTGAATGTACAGACTTCAGAAGTGAAAGGGAATTCAATGTATAGACTTCTTCACAATGTACAGACTTCAACAATGTACAGATTTCTTCATAGTGTACAAACTTCTCCATAATGTACAGACTTCACCGTCTTCAGCAGCTGTCTTCACATTGTACAGACTTCTCCACAATGTACAGACTTCAGCAAAGATAGGAAATGCAATGTATAGACTTCTCATTAAACAGACTTTGACTGCTATACAGTGTATGGACTTCACAAAGCTGATGTACAGACTTCATTGTCTTCAGCAGCGAACGGGCTTTACCAGCACAATGTACAGACTTCTTCACAATGTACAGACTTCAACAATGTACAGACTTCTTCATAGTGTACAAACTTCTCCATAATGTACAGACTTCACCGTCTTCAGCAGCTGTCTTCACATTGTACAGACTTCTCCACAATGTACAGACTTCAGCAGAGAAAGGAAATGCAATGTATAGACTTCTCATTGAACAGACTTTGACTGCTATGCAGTGTATGGACTTCACAAAGCTGATGTACAGACTTCATTGCCTTTAGCAGCGAACGGGCTTTACCAGCACAATGTATAGACTTCACCGCAGCAGCGAACGGTCTTCACATTGTACAGACTCCACATTGTACAGACTTCACAATGTGTAGTGTATAGACTCACTCTTTGGGTTTGTAGATCTGTAGATCCTACTTCTTTCATAGCTGCAAACTGTAAATGTTCAGGGGTATGCCCCGATGATCCTGTATTCATTACAAAATCAATAAAATTCTATGGCCACAGAGTTAGTCTGGGGGAGTGAGAACACTGTCCCCTGCTGGGGGATGGTGCACTCGACTGGACATTAACTCTGTTGGTCGGTGATTAAAAAAAAAGAATTGACTTGCTTGACAGCTTCATATTTTTCATTGCACAGTTTGCTGTCATTTTCATAACTTTGCATCTTCATTTTTATTTCATCAATTTCATTTCTTAAGTATTTATTTTCAACTTCTAAGTCAACCATTTCTTTTCTACCATCTTCCAAATCTTCAATCAATTTTTTTAGGTATTCAATTTCAGATTCCAGGGAGACAGTTTTATCACTCATGCTTTAATCATACACAGTTGAGTTAATTTTCTTTTTCAAGACTTTGTTTTCCTTCTTATACATGTCATACTTATCCATGAGTTCTATGTAGGCTTCTTCCCAATCACTAGTAGTGAAGTGCTCGAAAGGAGAATGTACCTCAGATTCTTCGTCTCCTATGGCCATTAGGTAGAAGTTTTCCTTTTCCTTCTCCGTGGAGCTTGTTTCATCGTCATCTTCCTCCTCATCGCTCCACGTGCATACCATGGCTTTGTTCTTTTTTTTTTTTCATTTCCATTGGCTAGCTTCCTTTACCCTTTCAGGACACTCAGTCTTGACATGTCCTGATTTGTTGCAAGAGTAACAAATAATCTTGTTAGCTTTCTTAAAATTTTCAGAACTCGATCTATAACCTTTCTTTACCTGTGGCTTCCTTTTCATGAAGCCCTTACCTTCTTTTCTCAGAAAACTTCTGAACTTACATGTTAGCATGGCCACTTGATCCTCATCTTGCTCACTGGTAGAAGTCTCATCTTCCTCAGAGGTAGTTTGGTGGCTAGGTCCGGCCTTTAGAGCCAAAGGCTTCTTCTTGGTCACTTCTATCTCCTTGTTCTTCAAGTTAATCTCATTGGTCATGAGTGACCCTATGAGCTCTTCTACCTTGGTGGTTGATAGATCTCTGGACTCTTCAACCACAGTAGCCTTGGTATGCCATGTCGGGGTTAATGATCGAAGAATTTTTCTCACTATGTCTTGCTCTGTATATTTCTTTCCCATATCAGTTAGACTATTTGTGAGTGTAGTTAAATGAGCATACATATCTTGAATGGACTCATCAGACTTCATTCTAAACATTTCATACTCAGAAATCAAGATGTTAGCTTTGGTTTCACGTACCTGAGACGTGCCTTCATATATTACCTCTAAGCGACTCCACATCTCCTTGGCTGTCGCACAGGTTGATACTCTTGAAAACTCTACTGGATGAAGAGAGCACTACATGATGTGCTTAGCACTCCAGTTGACTGTTGATCTTCTTATCTGCTCCTTAGTCCAGACATCTTCATCTTCTGGAAGCTCGTAGGGGCCCTTGCTAATAACTCACCAGAGCTCATAGTCTTGGGCGCGGATGAACACTTGCATACGATTTTTCCAATAAGGGTTGTTAGATCGAGTGAAGTAGTGCGGTCTGTTAACAGAATGTCCTTCGGGCATAAGACCCTTGGATGCCATTCCACCATTTCTCTCAAGGTCATTGGACCCCATCATGGGAGTTTGGCTCTGATACCAAGTGTTGTGTGGGAATGGCTGATCTAGAGGGGAGGGGTGAATAGATATGCCCCTCTTTTTCTAGAAAGAAAGGATTGCAGCGGAATAAAATAACTAGCACATGAAACAAGAAACTATACGCAAGATGATGAAGTGTAAATAGACAACGAGCCTAAGCAAGCATCTAGTGCAGGGCGATCACGCGCACGCAAATTACAAGAACATGGATTTTTAGGGGGTTCGAACTCAAACCCGAGTTCTACGTCCACCCCTTACTTAAACCAAGTGAGGCTTCACTAGTGCCACCGCACTAAGCCGCTGTAAACACAGCAAATGACACAACCGGCAAACCACAGACAAGAGAACCCTCTATCTGTCTTCCTACAGTACCATGTAGGGACTGAAACACCACAGATCGGAGAACACCTCCGTCTGTCTTCCTACAACACCGGTAGGGACGGTTCACAGTTTTTGATAAGAACAAACGAAAAAGAATAATGAAGAGCTCAAACAGAAAGAATGAAACACAGTGCTAGATGCAAATATTCTTGTCTAAGATGTGGTGAGCTTGGCTTGCTGCGTTGGGGTTCGTTGCTTCTTTGATGATGACTTTTTCTTGCAAGACAATGAACAGGTGGATGAGAAGCTCGGTGCCTTGAACCGAATCTTCATAAAAGGCTTGGAGCTCCTCGCCTTCTCCTCCTGCTTCCTCTTTTCTTCTTCTAATCGTGGCTGGCTTCTTGCGTTTCTTTTCTTCTCTGGGAGACCCAGTACCAGGTGACAACTCTCTCTCTTCTTCCAGGTGCACTAGCGACCACGACACAGTAGTAGCAGCTCACCTTCACTTCTTAAACTCTCTCTCTTTCCTGCTCATGCATAAAACCCCTTGCTTGCATAGAAGTGCGTGTCACTTTTTACTTCCCATGGGAGAAAGTTTTCCCTCCAAAAATGCTATCCTGCGATTGGTCCAGTGGGGACAGAAAAGTGTTATTTTAGACAGGATTTCTTTTGATACCCCAGAGAAATATTTGATGAGGACACTTCTTCAACATCAAATCTGAGCATTTAAGGACCCTCAGAGAAGGATATCTTGCAGTCTGCATTCTTATTGGCTCTGGTCACTTCTCTGCACAGAGTACTTTTCTAGGAGCATCTTCCATTGGTTGACAGCAAATAGGTAGTGACATGATGCCAGACTTTTCCGAGATTTGAATCCTGTCATAGCAGTCTCCAAAGAGGTGTGTCAGATGTGATGATGATGGCTGGGACATGTGACAGACTTGGAACCTTCCTCTAGACCTCGAAAACCATGTTTTTGGAGGTTTTCAGTATATATAATTAATCCCTGGTGTTGACATGTTTTCCTACCCCTTTGCTCCTTCTTACCTTCCTTTTCCAAATATATCAAAGCGTAAGACAGGCGATGCAAGGGAAGAAAGAAAGAGTGGAAAAGAATATGTGATCGTGATCGCCACCAAGATACCAAAATGCAAAAGGATGCACCCGTACCTTGGAAAAGGGAGACACTCGCCTATGAATCAGCACTGCAGAAATAAGCGGCTCTGGAAGAACCGCCCTATGAATTAGACGGCCTCTCGATAGACCGCCAAACAACGCTGGGAAGGACGCGGGAGGAAGAACAATGGACAGTCGGACGGTTCGGAGGCAACCGTTCAAAGGTTCAGAGCGGTTCGTGGAGATCCGCCTTCCTCCTCAAACGGACACAATTAAACCACGTTGTTCCATCATCCACCAAGTCATAGGATGTGAACCTCCACCCCTTCCGGCCAGCTAGAGGGGATGGGCCTTGTGCTAGGATGATGCTGACCTGCAAAACAACGTGAAGACCACAAAAGAAAACCCAAATCAGAACTGGAGGGTGTAGTAAAAGAAAAGAACATGAAAGATGAACAAACTAACATGGCCTGGGGGATACCTGGGAAGTTTTTAAACCCCTTTGGGGTGTAAGAAAATAGTAGGAGGGTGTGTGAATGAAGTACAAGCAGTGAAAACATGGAAGAAAGGAACGAAGAATAGAAGCATGCAAGTGAATGAAATGACGACGGGACTATCAAACAAAGACTCAAAACTAGAACAACTCCCTGAACAAGAGGCCTGTGGATGCACTTTTTTTATTAAGATCTTTATTTATTTGTTTATTGGGTTTATTAAGTGCGTGGGCGTGCCAGTCACCTAGGTGACGATTTATTGTGCGCTCGATCTGACTAATCAGACGATTGTGTAATTCGTGTCGGGACCAAAACCCGCCGTGCATGGCGTCATTTACATCCCCTCGGAGAGGGGAACACCCTTGATTAATTGCTGGGAATCAGGGCCTCATGGCCGGGAAACTATATCGAGAGAAACAAGCCGATAGCGGTCTCGAATCGGTCGGCAAGCCCGATGTCTAGGGAAGCAAGCATTCGAAATATGTTGGTCACTCAAGGGACCGTTTTGATATTTGGACGAACGTCCGGCTTCATAAAATCATGATCGTCACGGGAAAAAAATGGAGCATATGTATGCCAGGGTACGACAGATTTATTGTTCAAGGGGATAGGAGACATTCGGTTGAATCTCGGTTCGAGTGGTCGGGAATCAGCGAGTTTATTGGCCCGGTGCGAGATCGAGTCAGGACCATTCTGGGGGTGCCTCCCGCGGTCCAAACGAGGCTTACGTGGGCATCGTTAATATTTCCGGTGCCGAAGGGCAGCGGGAAAGTGTCCCGGGACTAGATTCCAAAACAAAGGCGTGTACAGAGATAGCTGGCTACAGGCCTAGGATGTGGGTCAGGCAATGACCATGGTTGGGGCGAACCCAAGGTCCAAACATAACTCACAAAGGTCTTATTTATATTTCCACACGTAGGGTTCGGGGAAGACGAGAGCCGTCTCGTTCCATTCAGATTTTTTTGGTCATTCATGGACCACTTTATGTTCGGACAAAGATCCATATTGAAGGCATGACGTAAACAGAAATAAACCCATACAAATGTCTGCCGTGAGTACGGCAAGTTTAATGCAAGTGCGGGATTAGATCCCGATATATATATGTCGGTCATTGACAGACCATTCGTTGTTCGGACGAGGGTCCGCATTTGAAGCATCGAAGACAATGACAAAGACATACGAATGTCTGCCGTAGGTATGGCAAGTTTAGTGTGGGGGGGAATTAGATCCCGGTATATAAGTGGGTCAAGTTAATGGACTATTGGCCTGAGACGGTTTTAGACTATGGCCATGTCAGGGATTCCGAGGTCCACATCTGACACCATGGGGCATCGTTGATTTTCTCTTCACGCACAGTCCGGGGAAGTGAGTTGTTAAGTGTGAAGCCCGAACTCGCCAACATACGCCCTCGCACGTGGATCGACCTGCGCGGTCAGGTCATGGGGGTCAAGGAAGCAGCACCCCTTGCGGGTGTTTCCGTGGGCGCGCCAATTTTAGGTGGAACAAAGGGGCGCACCAGTTTTGGTGCAAAGAACGGGGCACGTCGGTTTTGAGCAAAGAGAGGGGTGCGTCGGTTTTGGTGCAAAGAGAGGGGGGCGCGCCGGTTTTGGATGTGAGTGAGAGGTGGGGATGTGTTCTGGTGAGAAGGTTTAATCCGGCGCGTAGGGGGCGCGCCGGTTTGGAGTCAAAGGTGGCAAAACGGTTTATGAGTGTGGGGCTAAAGCGGCGCGGGGGGGTACCGCACCGGATAAGTGCGCGCCAGATTAGGAGCGCACCGGATTAGGCTGTTTTATGCTTTTCAAAGGCTTGCAGGCTAGCAGATGGTTAAGTTGTTTGTTCACTTAGCAAAAATAGGCGGATTGGAAGGTTTCAAAGTGTTTTTTTTGTTTGTTAAGATCAAAGTTTGGATGGTTTGTTCAAAGGGGTTTGGAAACTCCAAAGCTCAGTTCATGCTCTGAAGGAACTCAATTCATTCTTGTTGTTCATGCCCCTGACAAAAATTGGGCAGCATCTCCCCCGGACTGAGATTTGATGGGGCGAATGGAGGATCGTCAAACGGAATACTCCGAGATGACCTCCAATATTCGGAGTGGCCAAACGGCAGTCCGGTGACCCATAGTTAAGTGCAGAAGCCCCGAGGACTAGCCTTCAAGGGGTTCTAGCAGTTCATGGGTAGTACCTTCGCAGGAGCCCCCAATGGGGCAGATATTCGCCAAGGAAGGCTGTGAATATTCATCCCTCGACGGTTCCTTCGAAGACCATGCTATGGAGGAGCAGGCTTCAAAGCACCATGGATGAGTAGGAGTCAGAGAGAAAGAAAGAAGGGAAAAGAGGACGAAGCAGTAGAACACCATACGTTGTAAAAGCTCTTCTTTTTATTCATCCTCAAAAGGAAGAGAGACGAGATACATAGGGGGATTTACCCTAAAGAAAGAAAGATACATCGAAGAAAGAAGAAAGAGATACATCTGTGGGGGAGGGGGAACGGAGCACAAGCTCTTCCCCCTCCAAGCTCACCTCTCTTCTCTCACACTCACTCTCTTCTTCTTCACCTCACAGGTGCAGGGGAAAAGAGCTTCTTCTTTTCTTCGGAGGGAACTCCCAGCTGAACCAGACTCTTCCTCTCGCTCCTCTTGTCATCTCTCTCTCATCGGCCGGCCAGCCTCTCCCCCTTTCTTCTGACAAGTTTGTCATATATATATGGAGGTGGAAGGGGAGAAGTCTTTGAATCCCCCTTCCCTTTCATTTCATTCTTCTTGTCCTCTCCGTGTCTGAAGCTCTCGAGTGGCCTGCAGGTGGAGGGGTTGATAGAGTAGGCAAGCTGCCTCCACGAGATTGGCCGACGGTGACCAACGAAGAAGCGACGTTCGGTGCGGGGCTCGAAGCCTTCCATTCCTAGGAGCAAGAAGGGTTCAGGCAGTTGCACACCGGTCAAGTGCAGGCTGTTTGGTCATTTTAGGTAAGTTCTCTTTGTTCGCACCCGAAAATAGGGGATCAGACTGAAGATGGGACGGCACCCTTGGTTAAAACGGCACGGGGGGTAAGCGCGCCAGTTTAGGACCAAAAGAGGAGCACGCCGGTTTAACAAGGGAAGGAGGGGCGCGTCGGTTTAAGGCCCCTTAGAGGGGCGCACCGGTTTAAGTGGTCCATAGGGGCGCGCCGATTTGATGGCCAAGGGAGGGGTGCACCGATTTAGGGCAATGTAGGCACAGCCGCGCCGGTTTAAGTGTCGAAGGGTTTCTTCCAAGCTTAGCGATGATTCGGCCGAACGCTTGCCCTCCCGTGTTGCTTTAGTTGTGAGCCTCCGAATCCCGGTTCAGGGCTTTGGGTGATTTTCGGCGAATGCCGAACATGCGTTTGCATTCTCGAGTTTCTTCTGATTCGGCCTTCGACAATGGCGACTGGAGAGCCGAGGCCATCTCTTCTGCCCGAGGGGCTTCTCGTTGGGTGGTGGAGCACCGAGTATATATATTTGTCCTACTTGGAGGAGGTATGGGGTTTGTTCGGCCTTTCCATCTTCGACTTGCTCTCGGGGTGTCGAGACGTCTGTGCCACAGGAACGTTCCTTTTCTTCTCTTCTTTTTTGACGTCCACAAGGCCTGAATGGAAGTAGAAGGCCTTCCTACCTGACTGTAGGTCGCTCGACAATTCGGCAGAGCTTCACCGTCGACCTTAGATCTCCCCCCTTTTCAAGCTCGGGTTAGTGGTCCTATTTATAGACCCCCAAAGTCCAGCTCAAATTTAGGGTTTTCTGATGAAAATTAGGTCGAGATAATAAAAGATAATCCATAGACAATATTCCCATCTCTCGACCAATTCAAACGGCACCCCATTTGGTGGAGTATCCGCTGAGAAATTAGTGGGAGAAGTTGGGAATTAAACCACGGACGGAGAGAGAAAGATCATTAAAACCTCAAAAATCGGGCCATTACGCGGTCGCTCGATAGACCGTCCAGTCTATTGCGCGGTCCATTAGAAGACCGTCCAAGGCTGTTGGTGGAAATTAAATAAAATAGGAAAATAATCCAAATATCCATCAAACTGACCGACTATTTCACTCTTGGACTCTCAAGGATTGAACGGTCTGATGCAGACCACTCAATGCATAGAGCGGCTCATCTACAACCGTGTAGGCCCTGTCGGTGATAAATCCCAAGAAAATAGATAAATAGATAATCATCTGAAAAATCCATCGAGTGTAGGACTCTGAAAGAAGGACGGTCATATGCTACCCGTTCAATTGATTAAACGGCTGAACATAAACCGTGCAATAGCTTGTCGGTGAAAATTTGGAAAATTAACTAAATATCCAAGAAATAGATGAATGGTTCAATGACAACCACCTATTGACTAGATGGCCGGTAGATAGACCATGCAAAACCTGACGCTTGAAATTCATAAAATGTGATAAATTAAGCAAAATTAAAGCCCATTAAGTCCTGAATTGAAGCAGACCGAGCCAGGGAGGGAGGTACCCATAAAATGGGTCCAAGGACATGCCTGAAAATAGCCCAATGAGTAATGGAAAACTTGAGGCATCAACAAAATGATAGTAAGAGAAATGACTTAACTTATCGGTAAAAAATGGGTGTCAACAGATGCCCCTCCTTAACGTCCTCTTTGCAGGGGAGTGAGCGGAGGCGAAGCAAAAATGAAATGAAACATGAAGATGAAGCGGAGATGAAGCGAAGCGGACAGAAAAGCGGGCGTTAAGGCATAAGACACCCGTTTCATTGCCAACGAGCGATAGGAAACTTCCGGAAAACTCTGAACCAAACACAAGGAATGAACAAACCAAAACGACGCCAGTCTGGAGGAACTAAATAAAAGGAAAACACACGATCAACCTCATGGGGGACACAATCCCTCGGACCAATGAGGGGACCGGAATAAGCAACAAAAAGTAAAGGAATGGACTAAAACTCCAGACAGGGACCTTAAATCAATCAAACCAGGTGAACAGACCAGAAAAAACCTTCCAACTCTGAATGGAATAGTTCCTCTTACTCAAGACCATGGGCACACAATCATCCATTACTGACAAGATATTTTTAGACAAATCATGGGTCATGAATACTCAAAGAGATGCGTATGATGCATGCTGGGCTACAATAAAAGAAATCATTAGATCAAATGCAAAGAAAGTCACAAAAATAGAAAATACTTGAGAATAGTATTGCTAGACCGGATCAATTAGGGTTAAGACACTATCTGCAACCATGGCGTGCAAGATAGAACCATCGTCCCCTAGTTTTCCCAACCTAATGGCCCATCCGATGATTAAACACATGAACCTGGATCATCATTGTCACGCCCCGAGCCTTTATTACAGCGGAAAACTAGCTCGAGGAACGTGAACAACCGGCATGGAAAGCCTCTTGCGAGTAAGAATGATCAGAGCGCAAGACAATCACACATAAAAATACAATTGCACAATAATTTACTCAAACTCCAATTTTATTTCATTAGATCAAAATATTCAAATACAATAACTTTTTAACCTTCTTTAATCCATCAGACTCAAGAAAAAGGAAATTACAAAGACTTGATCTAAACAAGATTTGACCTTCCTAAGTCTTCACTCTCATTTTGATATGACTTTCATTCGCTCTCGGACCCGCTACTTGTATAACTCGAATTCAAATTCGAATCACTTCCATCTCCTGAAAAAGATTGAAAATAGGTAATGAGCACACTTGCCCAGTAGGTATATTCGCATCAACATGAAGGCACTATTAAAGTGATTAGCATTTTAGCTATAAAGAAAATAAAGTGAAATCATGCGTATGCGATAAATCATATGTAAATAACCAAGGTAACAAGACGATCATGTAAGATAGAATGAAAAAGTATGAATTAGCAAGAATGTATCAAGAACATGATATGGCCTTTTATGAACAAGAATGTACTAGCAAACCACGTAATCATCACACAAACATCTTTTACTTATGAGCAAGTCTTTGGTGAATTTCTGTGGAATATCATGTAACAAGCAAGAAAGTCATGTACGTATATATGTCGTGCCTTGTGGATTTTTGCTTATTTATAGAGAAAGTACTCCCAGCGCAATGCGATGCTAGTAGCATCATACCCCATGGTTTACAGTATGTTTCCGACAATCAGCCGAGGGGACTAGCATAGAGCCCTGGAGCACAATCAATACTCGATCGCATCTTCAAGTATAAATTAAGCTACTTCCACGTTTCAAGCAATAAAATATGGCCAGTAATATAACAAGTTCATGATAACAATAATTCAATGAATGAACGCTTCAATTAAGAATACGAGGGATCAAGAATTACTTAAAATAAGGTTATGCTCATGGAAACAATTCGACAGCATAACAGTACATTCCTTATCTTCCATAATTTGAAATTAAGTATCTTGAACAATATGACAAGTCCTAGAGCGTCAATAATCTATCTAGGAACTTTGAAATATCAACCCTTAGGTCAAACCGCGGGTTAAAGTACTCAGGAATTGTGACGATTAATTAATGGGCCGTTACATGAACATGACGGTCTAGTATTGGACTGTTAGAATGGGCTGAATCCAGAAAGAATAAATTGGACTCAGTAAATGTGACGGTTGTGTGCTGGACCGTTATATGGGCCTGACTGTCGAGTAATAGGCCGTTACATTGACAGATTTCAAAACTTCGGTAGTGCTTTTCTAGATAATTTGGCTTTAACGGTACAACCAACTCGGCGTCCGAGTGGAAATTCCAGGCTCGCGGAGAATTACGGAGGCCTTGAAATAAGATTTCCTAGTCCATTGGAAGGAATATCTAATAGAGAGGTCCTCAAGTTAAAGAATGTGTTCCTATAGTGCAAAAAGTGTAACTAGTGGACACATACTGGAGTATATGCCACGTACTTAAAGAAAATGACTCTATAAATGAGAAAGAATTTGTAACGATGTGAAATCATGATAAACTCCGTCAATACAACTTTTAAAATCATGTTTTTAATACAAAAGTATAGAGTTTGACAACTGAAATTAACATATGCTTAAAATAACTCAAGGTGCTTTAGACATGCAATTTCTATCATGAATCAATAAATAAACTTAAAGTCATGAAAATAGGTCAAAACTTGGATATCTAGGCTTATTTATAAGCTAATTTGACTGTTCTCAATTCTGTCCCGAATAGACAGAACACAGCACTCTAGCGGTCTAAGACAGGCACGTCATATGGCTGTGACGGTTTATCGTGGAGCCATCAGAAGAATATGACGCATTGATTCTGGTCCGTCAGAGATTTTAGAGAACTTAAGTGACAGAAGGTCTGACGGTCTATCGTAAGGCTGTTAGAGTCATGTGACGGTCTAACTATAATCCGTTAGAGCATTGCTGACAGTAAAAATAAAAGAACTTCGGTTTAAAACCTCTCATGCAAGAAAAATAAATAACTACTATAGTCACGACAAAACGAAGTAAAGGCCATCTAGATGCATAGGTTTTAGTGAATTTATAGGATAAATACCGTTTTATCTTTAATTTAGGCTAAAAATATGCATGTATGCATAGATCGAACTAAATCATGAAATTCATGGTCCATAGTGCATGAAATCAAACAAAACAAGAGGGCTTTTACTCCTATCATGATATTCTTACCATTCATGAGATGACCTACCCCTTTCCTAGGCTTTCAACTTCCAATTCGGGACTGCAAGACACGCCCTACTTCTTCCCTTCCTGTGAATTTTCAGTAACTTCACGTTTCTCTAACTCCGTAATTCCTTGACCTATAAGCGTGAAATTTGGAGGGTAAGAAGATGACACTAAGGGAAACAAAAAGTTCTAAAGAACCGAACTCTAAATACATTGTTTTGGTGTTCTAATCTTCTGATCTTCAGCACCCCGTTGTACAGTTTCCTGGGTTGATGTGATGAAACCAGCAACTTTGCAAGGTTCTAGCTCCTTGTGTAGTCGATCTCCTAGCACGAAATTTTGGGAGATGTTAGTCCTATGTATTAACAATAAAAAGTTCTAAAGAACTTACCCGAAATACTATCTCCTTACCTTAGTTTCACGCGAGCCAATGTAAGGGTCGCACAGGTCAAAACTAGGGTCTATTTATAGGTTCTTGCTAGGGTTTTGAGGATTAGATCAATTCTAGAGTCCTTATTAGACCTTAGATCGACTTCAGAGAGTCCTTAACACGTTTACTAGCCCTCCCATCTCGATCCCTAAGAGATAGACTATCAAAAATCTAATCTTTTTGGTCATTCTTCAATTCACGAAACTGACAGAGTGTAACGGTCGAACTCTGGAGCGTCAGGTCCGTGTGGCGGTTGAACGATAGACCGTTATCTATCGTAGGTGCCGAATTTGAAATGAATTCAAATTCTAATTTCGTCTTATCCACTCATTTATTTAATTAATGAGTATTTATCCTTATAATTCATGAATAGGCTAAATAACCTTCTAGAATATGGGCCAAACTTAATGGGCATGGTCCTTAAACCTTTTGGGCTTCAATTAAATAGGCTTGATTAATCGTTTACCATAATTGGGCCTTAAAAAATTTCTAATAAATTCCAAAAAATCGTTAAATAATTTCTGAAATAATATAAATATTCTAGGTCATTACACCCTCCCCCACTTAAAAGAATTAGGTCCCCAAATTTAATACATGGATTAGATAGAGAGTGTAGTTACAGTTGAATAATTTTGGAAATCTTTTCCGCATGACTTCTTCTGTTTCCCATGTCTCTCCTAACTTTGTCCACTGGATTTTAACCACGGGAATAGTCTTGTTCCGAAGTTGACGTACTTCCCGTTCAAGTATTCTGATTGGTTTTTGTTCGTATGTCAAGTCCTTCTTAATCTCCAGATTGTCGTAAGTGATGACATGGAAAGGATCAGGTGCATACTTCTTGAGCATCGAGACGTGAAATACATTATGAACTTCGGATAATTTTGGAGGTAAAGCAATCCGATAAGCTACTTCACCAACTCTTTCCAGAATTTCAAAAGGATCAATAAATCTTGGAGTAAGTTTTCCCCTAATACCAAATCCTCGAATACCTCGACTTGGAGAAACTTTAAGAAATACATGATCTCCTACTTGAAACTCCAAGTTGCGCCTTCGATTATCAGCATAAGATTTTTACCTATCTTGTGCCATCTGCAATCTTTCTTGAATGAGCTTAATTTTCTCTGAAGAATCTCTGATAATGTCGGGGCCTAGAAATTGCCTTTCCCATATTTCATTCCAACATATTGGTGATCTACAGCTTCTTCCATATAAAGCTTCAAAGGGTGCCATCTGTATGATGGCCTGATAACTGTTGTTATATGCAAATTTCACAAGAGGTAAGTGATCATGCCAACTTCCTCCAAAATCAATAGCACAAGCCCTGAGCATATCTTCTACTACCTGATTTATTCTTTCAGTCTGACCATCAGTTTGTGGATGAAATGCTGTGCTAAAATTCAATCTAGTCCCTAGTGAGTGTTGTAGACCCTTCCAAAACTGTGATGTGAATCGAGGATCTCTATCAGATATAATAGTGACAGGGACACCATGTAATTTGACAATTTCTTTTATGTATAATGCTGCTAGAATATCCACAGACCATCGACTTTTGATTGGTATGAAATGTGCAGATTTAGTCAATCGGTCTATGATTACCCAGATACCATCGTATCCTCCTCTGGTCTTAGGTAATCCCATGATGAAATTCATTCCTATGCTTTCCCACTTCCATGCTGGAATATCTAAGGGGTGTAATTTACCTGCGGGTCTAAAATGCTCTATCTTTACTTGTTGGCAAGTGAGACAGCGGGACACAAAATCAGCTATTTCCCACTTCATATTGGGCCACTAGAAATTTCTTTTAAGATCTTGATACATTTTGGTACTACCAGGGTGAATGGTGTACCTGAACTTATGTGCTTCTTCTAGGATCAGTTTCTTCGTATCCTCGTGATCTGGTACACACACTCGGCCCTTAAATAGTAATCTTCCATCATTGGAGACAGAAAAATCCGGCCTCTGTTCTATGCTGGCTTTGATTTCCAATAATACAGGATCATTGTCTTGTAGCCTGACTAGATCTTTCATTAATATAGGTTGAGCTCGGATATTGACTATAAAACAATCTTCTTCTTCCTTCATGTCAATATCTAAGTTCAACTGAGCAAATTGAGGAATAAGATTAGTCATACTAATCATAAGACTTGATAGCTTTCCCATTGGTTTTCTGCTGAGTGAATCAGCTACAACATTAGTCTTGTCAGGATGATATTGAATAGCCAAATCAAAGTCCTTGAGATATTCTAACTATTTCCTCTGCCTCATATTTAGCTCTTTTTGAGAGAATAAGTATTTCAAGCTTTTGTGGTCCGAGTACACCGTGAACTTCTCTCCATAGAGATAATGACGCCAAAATTTTAAGGTGAAAATAACAGTAGCCAATTCCAAATCTTGCACAGGGTAATTCTCTTCGTGACGTTTCAATTGTCTTGAAGAATAACAGATTACCTTTCCGTTTTGCATGAGGACGCACCCTAAGCCAATGCCAGACGCATCCGTATATACTTCGAATCCACCACCTTCCACCGGTAGTGATAGAATAGGAGCTGTAGTAAGATGGTTCTTAAGAGTTTGAAAACTCTCTTCATATTCCTCTGACCAAACAAAATGATTTTCTTTTCTTGTGAGTCTAGTTAGAGGAACAACAATTTTTGAGAAGTCCTTAATGAACCTCCTATAATAACCAGCTAGACGCAGAAAGCTCCTTACTTCTGATGTAGTCGTTGGCCAGCTCCAGTTTCTGATAGCTTCTACTTTAGAAGGATCCACAGTGATACCTTCTTTTGAAATAATGTGACCTGGGAATGAAACTTCCTTGAGCCAGAACTCACACTTGTTAAGCTTGGCATAAAGTTTATGTTCTCTAAGTGTTTGCAATGCTATCCTCAGATGTCCTTCATGTTCCTCTTTTGTCTTGGAATATACCAGGATGTCATCGATGAAGACGACGATGAACTGGTCCAGATATGGCTGGGAAACATTGTTCATAAGTTGCATAAATGCTGCAGGGGCATTTGTTAACCCGAACGGCATCACCATGAATTCATAGTGGCCATAACGACTTCAAAAAGCCGATTTATAAATGTCTTCTTCTTTAATTCTAAGATGATGATAACCTGATCTGAGGTCAATCTTAGAGAAATACTCTGCTCCTGAAAGCTGATCGAAGAGCTCATCAATACGCGGCAACGGATACTTATTTTTTATTGTAAGTTGATTCAGTCATCGGTAGTCTATGCATATCCTGAGAGAGCCATCCTTCTTCTTGACGAATAGAACTGGCGCACCCCAGGGGGATCTACTAGGTCTGATGAAACCCTTATCTAATAGTTCATGCAACTGCCTCTTTAGTTTCTTAAGTTCCGTGGGGGACATCCTGAAACGGGCTATAGAAACAGGTGCTGCTCCTGGAATGAGTTCAGCAGTGAAGTTTACTTCCCTCTCGAGTGGTAAACTGGGTAATTCGGGTGGAAACACATCTGGAAACTCATTTATAATAGGAATGTCTGCTATGATGATTTTTTTGGACTCGGTAATAATGACAGAAGCAAGAAAAGCTTCACATCCTTGCGAGATAAGTTTGCAAGCTTGAAGAGAGGATATGATAGTGGGATATTTCCTATACTTGATGTAACACCCGAGAATTTTAAAATAGAAATATACAAAATATATATATATATATATATATATATTTAATTATTGAACTCATATTCTAATTCTATTGATTTAACCAATTAAAACATTTAATTACCAATATATGCTTTAGAAGATGCCAAATTATATTTTAGGAAATGCCAATTTATATTTTCAATCACTTAGGAAATCAATATTACACTATTCCAAAGAAATAGGAAATAGGTTATATAGATAGTGTTTTAAAGGATAAACATCACTTTTACAAGATACCAATTCATATTTTCATAATTTAAAATTTTTCATATTTCAACTTTTTCATTATATCATTATTTTGAAGAAATAAGGGTATATAAATGAAGTGTTAAAGGATAAATATAATTTAGAAAGTGAGAAAGGGTATATAGACAATTTTGGTTAGTGTAGAGTGAATACAAAAATCTCCGTTCAAAATAACGACGCATGTTAAGTCGTTATTTCCTAAACGTGAATAGTGACATGAATAGTGCCACTTTTCATTTAAAAATAATTTTTCTAAAACATTTATATGTAAAAATATAGAAAAACGTAAGGGTCTCACCTCTGAAATTTCATAAACAAATTCCATCAATTTTTAAAGATAAAAATCTTTGAAGTTTAATATGAAAATCTTAACTTATGAAATACACGACCCTCTCTAGGGCGTCATTTCTTTTCTGACAATTATCACGATCATTCTATCCTTCCAACCTGTGTAGGCTGTCAACTCACTAAATACTTTATAATTCTGGATCTTGTCTCCCATCCTGTCGACCCTAAGGTTATAAAATACACTATATTATCCCTATTTGGTTAGTTCGACGGCTAGATACGGGAACAAGTTCTGAAGAGTTGCAGAGGAAGGGAAGGGCTGCTTCTTCCTCTCCTGTCAAGTCCTGTCACTTCACAGAGGTAGGTGTTCTCAAATCCTTGCCTAACTAGTAGCTAATAGGTTAATTGATTCATGTTTAGAGTTCGATCAACTAGTCAACCATGCTATATATATCATCTGGCTTTACCGTAATCAAGCAATAATCATGTATGTATCATGTTATTTTGATAGCCTGTTACATATCACCATGATCTTTAAGAGTTTAAACTTAGTTTGTTAGTATGATTTTTATGAGTTTTTGAACATATTTTATCACACTAGTTTTACAGTATTAATAACCATGTTTTAAACCTTAATATATAGTCTCTGTTAACATAATATGTTCATAGTTTAAAGACACGGAGGCTCCCAGCCCTCTGGTAAATGGCGCCCCTGACCAGGGCGCCATTTTTAAAATTGAAGACTGTTCGCACAGTCGTCATTTAAATGAAGACACCACCAAGGTCATCAATTCGATTTCTAGAATTTTGAGTAATTGATAATTCAACACATTCAAAAATCCATAACTATCAAACTAAAGCACGAAATTTTTGCATGAACATGTTTCTGGAATCCTGGTATTTTTCTCAACACATTCGTGCCATTACTTCCTGATTCGGAGTTTTTTTCACACTGATGAATAGTGACACCTCTCTGTAATTGGCGCCCCTGACCAGGGCGCCAATTTCAGAATTGAAGACTGCCCGAGAGGGCGTCAATTAATTGAAGACATGCACCATGTCGTCAATTCCGTTTTCTGGAATTTTTACAAATCAATAAATCAACGCATTCAAAAATCTATAACTAATGAACCGGACCTTGAAAATTTTGACAGAATATACTTCTGTGACCCTGAGATTTTTCTCCATCTGACCATGTCTTCAGATTCTGATTTGGAGAAATTTTTTCGAAATGAACAGTGATTTGAGTCACAAAACGTATCTGCTAGGTGAAAATCACTGAATTGAAGATGGCCCTTAAGTCTTCAATTTCAGAATTGAAGACGGCCCTTAAGTCTTCAATTACTGAATTGAAGACGGCCCTTAAGTCTTCATTTTCAGAATTGAAGACGGCCCTCAAGTCTTCAATTACTGAATTGAAGACGGCCCTCAAGTCTTCAATTTCAGAATTGAAGATGGCCCTCAAGTCTTCAATTAATTGAAGAATGCTCACAGGGGCGTCAATTCCGTTTCAAGAGGAATTAAAGTTATAACATTATAAAATTCATATCTGTGAAACCAAAACTCAGTAATTATATCTGAACATGTTTCTGGACTCCCAAGGAATTATACTAAGTATTCATATCCTTATTTTTGAATTTCGAGAAACTTTTTCGAAATGAATAGTGCTTTGAGTCACAAAACGTATCTGCAAGGTGAAAATCACAGAATTGATGACGGCCCTTAAGTCTTCAATTTCAGAATTGAAGACGGCCCTCAAGTCTTCAATTAATTGAAGACTGGGTAAAGGGGCGCCAGTTTCATATATATATAGTTTTTTTGAAAAATTAAAATTTTGAAAGGTTGGGTAACCCCAGGCGTCAATTCTTTAAATGACGACTTCCAGGACGTCTTCAATTAAATGAAGACATCCTGAGGGGCGCCAATTTGATATATACATATATAAATTTCTAAAAATTGAAAATTTGAAGGATTAGTAAACCCTCAGATGCCAACTCAGTAATTACAACTTCTGATCTTGATTTGTCTTGAGAATTGTGTAAACACAACCCTAATCCATACTCCTGCATATGATGAGTTCTTAAAATTTTGTTCCATGAAAAATCAACTTGCGTATACCCTACATGGTCAAACCTTGAATCTCTTAAGCTACTATTTGGGAGTGTAGGAACTAAGTGCCATGCAGGGCAAAGTGCTACGTTGTGGGAGCCACCTCTTGAGGCTATACGGCGTAAAGTGCTACACGACGGGAGTCACCTCTTGAGCCTGTAGAGGCCACCTCTAGAATCCTCCATAACCAAATGACTAGTTAATCTCGTCTGAAATACTATGTTTCTAAATTCTTGAAATTCTATATTGGCTATAAATGAGAGTGGATGTCAAAGGTAATACATGAAATGCTGTGCATATAGGGCCCGGTCTGGTCCTAGGAGGAGCACCCGAAGGTACTTGTGCCCATTGGAGTTTATTGACCACGATGTTTAGCATTGCACTGGAGTACTTGCTTGACTTGAGACACTCCACCCCTACTCTCTCTCTCTCCTTACTTACTTGACTTGCGTGGCCCGAAATAGGTAATACTTGACTTGTGGCCCGAGAAAGGACAAAATACTTACATGATAATAGCCAATTCTACTGATACGTACTTGACAATACTTGCTTGAATTGAATTTTTACTTGATATACTTGTACATGAGTTCCTTCTCATACCTACGTTCATACTTGTACACGAATCCCCGCTTGCTAGAAGTGGCATTTACATCTGTAAATTCTTGAAATTCTGCTTGTCAAATACTTGAAATCTTGTTTACTCTCTTTATACAGTTCTTGATCTCTTATTGTTCATCATGCCTAGATTTACCTGTATACCTAATTTTTTTATTATACGTACATCATGTAGAGCCATACTGAGAATACATGCAAATTGTAAATCACGTAAAGATTGTTCGTATTTGAGATGTAATTCCTACTTAGCGATTCGCTCATCCAGTTACTTCCTAACATTTTTAGGTGATTCGGATAGCGACAAGAACGGGTTTGAGGCCGAGTGAAGAGTGCTAGAACGCCATCCATTTATCATTAGCTAGTCGAGTCTTTGAATTTATTTGAGTCTACCTTGTATTCCTTGTTATGTTAGTTAGTGGTATAAACATTGTGTTAAGCCGTGTAGCCTAATGTTTGGCTTTCTAAATTTGGAAATTTGTCATGGACTATCTTTATTTCCTTTGATTAATCAAATAAACATCACTTGGACTATTAGAATTTATTAGATTTTTAGTCATTTGCGCACTCCAAAATTTTGTATGTTAAAATTCTTATCGCTCTAATGACACGATCTATATAGACGCGTCACGCATCCGAGTATCTTCCGCGCTCGGGACGTGATACTTGATGCCAAGGAAAGAAAATCTTGGAAGACCAGGTTTTCGAAAGGATATAATCTTATTTCGGCAGTTAATATCATCATCATGATCTATAAGCCAATCTACCCCTAAGATGGCATCATAACCTTTCATGTCAAGGCATACTAAGTTTGCGGGGAGATTGTGACCTTCTACTATTACCTCACTATCAGGATAATACTCGGTAAGCTTTGTTCCAGAACCTAAGGGTGTTGTAATAGCAAGATCTGAAGGCAGGGGAACTGATGCAATTGGTAATATTTTTACAAAAGTAGTGGAGATAAAAGAATGAGAGGCACTAGTATCAAATAGCACAAATGTAGGACGGGAACAAATTTGAAGGGTACCATCCATAAGCCCACCATCCCTGGGCGCTTCTTCTTCTTCTAGAACAGCATTGAGGCGAGCCTGCCTCCATCGTCCACCACCAGACGATTGATTCTTCATAAGGGGGCAATCTGGCATCCAATGCTCCCTGCTTTCACAACGTAGACAAGCACCAAGGCGCTTCCAACATTCTTCAGCCGAATGGCCGAACTTCTCGCAAAATGTGCAAGCCACCATGACTTGCTCCTTCTCATCCTTGACTTTCTTGTTCTTCTGGGAACTTCCATCGTTCCCACTCCAAGATCTTTTCTTACTATCACGGCTTTTGTGAGGTTCCGTGATGCTGAATTTTTCTTTCTTATAACGCCGATCAGATCGTCGGTTGGACTCTTCTCCTTTTCCTTTCAATTTCTCGACCTTTTCTAAGGTCCTCTCACAAAAATATGCCCACTGGACCATCTCGGCATAGGTACAGATGTTTTGGGTCCCGAGCTACTGAATTAAATCGGGTCGTAACCCATCCATAAACCGATTAGCCTTCAATAAATCGGTACTGATTAAATGCGGTGCATAGGGTGCTAGCCTGGAGAATTGAAGTTCATACTCCGCGACTGTCATCATTCCCTGACGAAGAGAGGTGAACTCCATAGCCTTTCTTTCTTTAACATGCTCAGAAAAGTACTTAGCACGGAATAGAGTAAGAAAACCGTCCCATGTTTGAGGTGCATCTACCGGAGGTGTAGGTACTGATTTCCACCATGTGCGTGCATCTTTATTAAGTTGAAAGGTTGCAAGACGCACTTTTTCTTGATCTGTACACTGGATAACATCGAAGATACGATTCATTTCATATATCTAGTTTTCTGCCTCATCTGGATTAGAAGAACCGTAGAAACGCGGAGGGTTTAAGCTCCGAAAATTGCCATGCAAGTCACCAGCCCTCGCCCATGCGCCTACCTGGGCCATAGATTGTAATGCCTGAGTAAGGCCGGCAACCGTTTGTTACATGCCACCCCAATCTACGCGATGAGCCATTGTAATAATGAGGTACCTGAGAGAAATAACAATTTGTTAATTCTCATGGAATTAGAAAGAGATAAATCTTAAAAATACTTAATTATCTTATCCCGGGCTCTACCCAATTCTCGCATGGGTGAGGAAATTTCTTCCGTAGTTCATAGGTAGGGGTCCTTAAGCCTTTGGCTTATCCTATGACGTGACTCTTTTCTCTAAGTCCTGAGACTTAGGCTCTGATACCAACTTAACTGTCACGTCCCGAGCCTTTATTACAGCGGAAGACTAGCTCGAGGAACGTGAATAGTCGGCATGGTAAGCCTCTAGCGAGCAAGAACGATCAGAGTGCAAGACAACCACACATAAAAATGCAATTGCACAATAATTTACTCAAACTCCAACTTTATTTCATCATATCAAAATATTCAAATACAATAACTTTTCAACCTTCTTTAATCCATCAGACTCAAGAAAAAGGAAATTACAAAGACTCGATCTAAATAAGATTTGACTTTCCTAAGTCTTCACTCTCATTTTGAGATGATTTTCATTCACTCTCGGACCCTCTACTTGTATAACTCGAATCCGAATTCGAATCACTTCCATCTCCTGAAAAAGATTGGAAATAGGTAATGAGCACACTTGCCCAGTAGGTATCTTCGGATCAACATGAAGGCACTATTAAAGTGATTAGCATTTTAGCTCTAAAGAAAATAAAGTGAAATCATGTGAATGCGATAAATCATATGTAAATAACCAAGGTAACAAGACGATCATGTAAGATAGAATGAACAAGTATGAATTAGCAAGAATGTATCAAGAACATGATATGGCCTTTCATGAACAAGAATGTATCGAGAATGTACTAGTAAACCACGTAATCATCACACAAACATCTTTTGCTTATGAGCAAGTCTTTGGTGAATTTCTGTGGAATATCATGTAACAAGCAAGAAAGTCATGTATGTATATATGTAGTGCCTTGTGGATTTTTGCTTATTTATAGAGAAAGTACTCCCAGTGCAATACGACGCTAGTAGCATCATACCCCATGGTTTATAGTATGTTTCTGACAATCAACCGAGGGGACTAGCATAGAGCCCTTGAACACAATCAATGCTCGATCACATCTTCAAATATAAGTTAAGTTACTTCCATGTTTCAAGCAATAAAATATGGCCAGTAATATAACAAGTTCAATAAATTCAGGATAACAATAATTCAATGAATGAACGCTTCAATTAAGAATGCGAAGTATCAAGAATGACTTAAAACATGGTTATGCTCGTGGAAACAATTTGACAACATAACAGTACATTCCTTATCTTCCATAATTTAAAATTAAGTATCTTGAACAATATGACAAGTCCTAGACCATCAATAATCCATCTAGGAACTTTGAAATATCAACCCTTAGGTCAAACCTCGGGTTAAAGTACTCAGGAATTGTGATGGTCAATTAATAGGCCGTTACATGAACATGACAGTCTAGTATTGGACCGTTAGAATGGGCTGAATCCAGAAAGAATAAATTGGACTCAATAAATGTGGCGGTTGTGTACTGGACCGTTATATGGGCCTGATGGTCGAGTAATAGGCCGTTACATTGACATATTTTAATGCTTCGGTAATGCTTTTCTAGATAATTTGACTTTAACAGTACAACCAACTCGACGTCCTATTGGGAATCCCAGGCTCGCGAAGAATTACAGAGGTCTTGAAACAAGATTTTCTAGTCCATTGGAAGGAATATCCAATAGAGAGGTCCTCAAGTTAAAGAATGTGTTCCTATAGTGCAAAAAGTGTAACTAGTAGACACATACCGGAGTATATGCCACATACTTAAAGAAAATGACTCTATAGATGAGAAAGAATGTGTAATGATGTGAAATCATGATAAACTCCATCAATACAACTTTTAAAATCATGTTTTTAATACAAAACTATAGAGTTTGGTAAATAAAATTAACATATGCTTAAAATAACTCAAGGTGCTTTAGACATGCAATTTCTATCATGAATCAATAAATAAACTTAAAGTCATGAAAACAGGTCAAAACTTGGATATCTAGGCTTATTTATAAGCTAATTTGACTGTTCTCAATTCTATCCCGAATAGACAGAACACAACACTCTGGCGGTCTAAGACAGGCGCATCATATGGCTGTGACGATTTATCGTGGAGCCGTCAGAAGACTGTGACGCACTGATTCTGGTCCATCAGAGATTACAGAGAACTTAAGTGTGACAGAAGATCTGACGGTCTATCATAAGGCCGTTAGAGTCATGTGACGGTCTAACTATAATCTGTCATAGCACTGCTGACAGTAAAAATAAAAGAACTTCGGTTTAAAACCTCTCATGCAAGAAAAATAAATAACTACACTAGTCACAACAAAACGAATTAAAGGCCATCTAGATGCATAGGTTTCAGTGAATTTATAGGAGAAATACCTTTTTATCTTTAATTTAGGCCACAAATATGCATGTATGCATAGACCGAACTAAATCATGAAATTCATGGTACATAGTGCATGAAATCAAACAAAACCAGAGGGCTTTTACTCCTATCATGATATTCTTGCCGTTCATGAGATGACCTACCCCTTTTCTGGGCTTTCAACTTTCAATTCGGGACTGCAAGGCACGCCCTACTTCTTCCCTTCCTGTGAATTTTTAGTAACTTCATGTTGCTCTAACTCCGTAATCCCTTGACCTATAAACGTGAAATTTGGAGGGTAAGAAGATGACACTAAGGGAATCAAAAAGTTCTACAGAACCGAACTCTAAATACCTTGTTTTGGTGTTCTAATCTTCTGATCTTTGGCACCCCGTTGTATAGTTTCCTGGGTTGACGTGATGAAACCAACAACTTTGTAAGGTTCTAGCTCCTTGTGTAGTCGATCTCCTAGCATGAAATTTTGGGAGATGTTAGTCCTATGTATTAACAACAAAAAGTTATAAAGAACTTACCCGAAATACTATCTCCTTACCTTAGTTCCATGCGAGCCAATGTAAGGGTCGCGCAGGTCAAAACTAGGGTCTATTTAGAGGTTCTAGCTAGGGTTTTGAGGATTAGATCGATTCTAGAGTCCTTATTAGACCTTAGATCGACTTCAGAGAGTCCTTAACACGTTTACTAGCCCTCCTATCTCGATCCCTAAGAGATAGACTATCAAAAATCTAATCTTTTTGGTCATTCTTCAATTCACGGAACTAACAGAGTGTAACGGTCGAACTCTGGAGCGTCAGGTCCCTGTGGCGGTCGTACGATAGACCGTTACCTATCGTAGGTGTTGAATTTGAAATGAATTCAAATTCTAATTTCGTCTTATCCACGTATTTATTTAATTAATGATTATTTATCCTTATAATTCGTGAATAGGCTAAATAACCTTCTAGAATATGAGCCAAACTTAATGGGCTTGGTCCTTAAATCTTTTGGGCTTCAATTAAATAGGCTAGATTAATCGTTTACCATAATTGGGCCTTAATAAATTTGTAATAAATTCTAGAAAATCATTAAATTATTCCTCAAATAATATAAATATTCTGGGTCATTATAATCATCGTTTTTGTTATAGGGGAACATCAGATCCTGGAACACGTAGATAACCAACTGGTTCTCGAGATAATATAGCCTAGTACCATATAGTAATGCAATAAGGGATGTAGGGATAGAAGGCCATACCTGACTTACCTATGTAGGCGGAACGACATATTTTTGGATTTTCATTTTCAAATTTTTATGGATTTTCATGTATAAGATAAATAAGCAAGCATGGACATAGCGAAGATAACATAACATAACGATCAACTTGATGACAGACAACGCGACATAACAATCAAATGAAAAGTAGACAATGCAACAGAACATAACAAGGCAAACGAGCACATATACAATGACATGAATAAGCAACATGCATGCACGAACACGGTGAGACAAGATAACAACGCGGCGGGACAACGCACAGTTTGGACAAGAACATGAGGGATGACCAGACGGTTGGCACAACACATGCTTGGGACAAGAACACACGGTGGGACAACACATGGTTGGGACAACACATGAGATATAGGGGGGTGACTAACAACATATGCAGGACAACTAACAACATGCGGTGAGAGACAAAACAACATGCGTGGGATGACACGGAGGGATATAAAAAAGTGACAAGGACATGGTGGGATAGAAGACATGTTAAATACGCTCTTCAATCAAAACCCAAGATCAGAATTAGACGGAACCGCCGTGTTCATAATCATGAGGCAAAGTCCTCTCATGAGAATATGGCAAAGCGAGGCAATAGTTGAGAAGAACATGAGCTTCAGAACAGATCGAGAGATAAGATTGAAGAAATGAGAACAGATCAAAGATATAGACAGGATACAGCGCAAAAAAGATGAAGGGAGGAAACTTGAACCTACAACCTGCACACTTAGCAAACATATTACGTATTTATCCTTAAAACAAATGCGAATGCATGAAAAAGAAAATAAAGGACACATTTTTTAGATTTTTGTAATTTTTGTAATTTTTTTAACAATATTTGATTTTTTTAGATTTTTGAAATATTTGATTGACAATATCTCATTTTTTGGATTTTTGAAGTATTTGATTTTTTTTAGACTTTTGGTAATATTTGATTTTTTTGAATTTTGACATAGCAATCCACAGCACCCAAAGACAACCTCAAATTACTGGTCAGGGATCGTCGTTCCTACCCCTCTCATTAAAAGCTTCCCTTAAGCGGGGCATGTATGTGAGGGTGGCTCGCCACAACCAACCGCCTCTAAAGAACGGTGCCCCTACTAAGGCTATACCCGGGCTACAACCCAGCCTAAGAAGGAGAAACAGAAGTCAAATTGGAGACAAGCTTAATACAGGATGGGAGATATCAGAATTTGAATTCCTTCCAGGGCATTACCCCTCAAAGAGTAGGTCTGTTGCGTCGAGGCTGTGTCTTCAAATTTTTTGGACCCATGTTTACTAGGCACGCATGCGACCGGGCTCATGACGTCCCACGGGGAACTATACTGCCACTCTTGCCATGCCTTTGATTTCATAATTTTTGACATTGAATTATTTTTCTCATTTTGGTAGCCCTTATTGGGCAGATATTGCATGAAAGCTCACTTTTCAAAGGGTCAAGACTGCCCCTATTTGAGACCTCTCTCGTATTAGGGAGCGCCTAGGATGATCATCTCATCCATCAATCTCTTGCTCCTGCACTCGGCCGAGCAGAGAAAAGAAAATCCTTTGTGCATACCCAAAGTATGGCCAAAGCAGCAACGGTGTGTCTCAGAGGAATCGGTTATGGCTCGTCGTGTAGTGTGTGAAAAACCCATACTCAAAGGTCACCCTCAACAATCGGGGAATGAAACTAGACTCCCAGCGTGGAGCTACCACCAACCTAAGGATGCTACAGAAGCGAACTCATTTATTTGACACAAAGTTAAGATCTAATTAAACAAAGACTCCTAAAGCCATTCAATCATGTTAAGGAACTAACATTATAACCATGTGCAGAAATAATAGAAATAATGGGAACGAAAGCACGCTTCTTGCACAAAATAAAGATACCTTTGCAAATCCATGGTGTGAAAACCAGCATTCTGAAGTGATCTCGATCATTGAGCTTTGAGGAGCGCGGGTAGCTTTGTATTCCTTGCTTGTCAGGATAAAGGATGGAAGGAGAGTAAATGATTGGATTCCTCGACAAGGAAGAGCAGCAGACATCAAACTGGACGAAGAGGGGATAAAAAGGAAGAGAGACGAGGGCTAGAACTCCCTCGTTAAGGCACTGAGGCCCTGATAACAAGGAACCAAATATAGAAGAAACCAGATCAACTTAGATCAAGGCGGGCTAAAGCCTCAAAAATAGCAAGAAAAAGGGTAAGAACCCTGAAAGGGGGAGGAGAAGTAAGTAAAAAGACAACGAGAGGATTGCTGTGAAGATGAGGAAGAAAGAGAACGATCATCCGACGTGATCGGAGGTGGGGAAGAAGTGACATGATCGCCCGATAAAGTCAGGGAAAAGGAATGGAAACCACCCAACAAAGTCGGGGAGGGAAAGTGACGGTCGCCCCTACAAAGTCGGGGAAAAATCAGAAAAACCACTTGACAAGGTCGGGGAACGAGCATGAGGAACCCTCAACAGGGTCGGAGGAAAAGGATGAGAAGAGGAATCCAGGAGTACTCGGGGAGGAATACTAGAAGAAGCCCTTGGATCAGGGGAAGAGGAGGACATAGGCCGGGACCTAGAATGGTGAGGATAGAAGATGGTAAAAATATGGTCGGGTGGCGGAAGGTACACCACCCAAGGATAGGAACTGAGCAAGAGAAATGATGAGTGGATGGAAGAATGAGGTGGAGTGAGCCCCAGAATGCACAACTAGCGGCCCCTGAACTTACGCCGCCGCCTCTTCTTGGCAGAAACTGTCTTGCAACGGACCCGCCTGGCGCGGACTTGGACCTTCTGGCCTCTTATCTTACAATATCTTCTCATGTAACGGGCCCATCTGGTAGAGGGCCTGGCTCGATTATGAATATGCAGCTTTGTCAGAGTGGTTGCCCCTAGACACTCGGTGCTAACCATCGTCAGACATTCTTGGACAAATACTTCCTCAAAATGAATATTAGAAAACCACGGTGTTTCGTCACTTGACACTAGCAGCATGAGATTTCGCATCTCCACTTGGCAGTTGGGCATGAAGCATAACTCCCTTACCGAAAGTGTAGGATGATACTGAGGGAGAGTAATGTGTGGCGTTGAAGTGGCCGTCTCACCAACAAACCGAGAGAGATTACATAAGAAGTGCAGAATGCCCCTAGCCAACCTTGAAAATACGGCCAATTGCCCCTTGTATAGGGAATCCCTCAGGCTCATTACGGCCGTATGGGTTAGCATAATCCGAGTAGAGAACCCCTCTCAGCCAGTGAACTGAACAACAATCGAGCGAGATGTGATAACAGCATCGATAGTGAATCCTCCGGCGAGCAAAGAGATTGCCACCGGCCTCGCTCGAGAAGAATCTGGCACTAGCGCTAAGGAGCTTCTCTTGGCAACCGCCGTGGGAAGTGCAGGCTGATCATCCCTAAAATAGCCAAGGACCAGAACTCGGATCGGCATGCGTCAAATGAAATCTTGAAGCTTGTAATGCACAATCGAAGCCTAGCTCAGCTCATCATCTCCCTGCGGGCTAGACCCGAGGGGCACCAAGGGTAGTGAACACCCGCTCCGTGGGGTGGAAGGAGATGAGGAAGTGGAGGTAATAGGCTTAGAAGGCGTGGGTAAGGGCAATGTGAGAGGCGGAGGGATAGCGGCGATGATAGGCTCGGGTGGAGGCAAAGGCAAAGGTGGAGGTGTAGGAGAGGGTAAAGGTGAAGATGGAGGTGCGGGAAGAGATGAAGGCAAAGGTAGAGGCGTGGATGTAGGGGTAGCATGCTCAGGCTCGGATGATGATGGTGAATGGAGTGGCATCGGTAGCGGGGATGGTTGTGAAGGTGATAGAATAGAGATCGTTGTGAGAGGAGGTGATGAGGGTGATGGTGACGGCAATGGGGATAATAGAGGTAGAGAGGATGAAAGTGGTGGTGGAGTGGAGGAAGTGGCAGGTTGCGGCGTTCTTCGACGTATCGACACGATACGTCGAGCGGCCTTGGGAGCAAGAGCGGTGGTGGAAATGGAGGGTGAAAGAGGGGTATTTATCTGAGCAGAGGCTTGGATAGGCGAAGGAGATGGGATAGGAGAAGGGATAGATAACGGAGTGGGTGCTTCACTAACTGAAGAATCACATGGATGCCCCTGGTCTTGAAACGGGGACGGCTGACTAGAAGGCACTTGCTGCTACTGCTGCTTGCTGCGAAGATCCAAAATAACTTTATGCACATCGGTCCAATCAATCATCTTCTTGTCTTCCAAACCATGAACAAATTCCCGAAATTCGGGGCAATCCTCAACCAAGTGCCCCTGTTGACAATGAAACTTGCAAAACTGGAGCAAATTTCCGACCGTGGGTTGGCAGGGCATAACCGGAGGGAGTTTAAATGCGCGAGTGGCCGTCAAAGCCCCAAAAATATATGTAAAGGACTCCGACAACGGAGGTGAGGAGCCTGCTTCGGACATGGTGGATGTAGTGGAGGTGGTTGCGGGCATGGAAGTGAGGGTTGCAAAGGTAAAAGCGCATGGCAATTAGTGGAATGACCTGGCAGAGCCATGCGTGGAGCGGAAAGGGAGGTGGGAGGTATGTAGACGGCATCCACATTCTCGGGGTATGGTGTCTCCTTGACCGGAGTTGGAGGTTCACGCGGGTATGAAGAAGCAGAAGGCTGACTCATTGAGGGTTGATATGTGGAGGGGTATGTGGAGGTGTAAGGGTGTGCGGGAGCGGAAGGCCGACTCGTGGAGGGACATGTGGTAGAGGGTTGACTTATGGAGGGATATATGGGAGATGATGGGTAGGAGGCATATGTGGGCGTAGAAGTTGTTGGTGGATGAAGCGGGCTCGGCTATAAAGCTATTGCCAGGAAGTGATATCATTCAAGGTTAAAATACACTTGAACTCGGGCGTTGCATTAGAAATGACCGTCTTGATCTGCTCTCTCTCCAGAATATGTCCCGGGACTTGACCGGCCAAATGACGCCAGTGGTCGGCAAAGGTTGAGAATTCCTCTTTGGGCTTCATCTTCTCATGGGCCAGATCAACCATGGAGTATCTGGGCCCCACCTAGTCTTGATATTGTTGAATAAACTTCTCTTGAACGGCTTGAAAATCCACCACTTGTTCTTGCGGCAATGAAAATAACATATCCCGAGCCAGGCCTTCTAAAGACAGACCAAATAGATAAGCCATCATGCACTGGTCGTGTCAAAACTGGGCCGACTCATAGATAAACTCCTTCAAGTGCACGTAGGGGTCACCGACTCCACCATAGCGACGATATGTGGGAATCTACGAACGTGGTGGAAGTTAAAGACCTTGGAATGCAAATGGGACACTCAGAGAAGTTTGAGGATCAATTCGGCATTGTAGTTCATCAAGCTGGCATTGGGCTTGAGCAATCATCTCCCCAATGGGGAGATACCGAGAAGGATGTAAGCCAGCCTGAGCAAGAGAGTGTGAATTTAGACCAGGATTTTGATAGCGGGCCAGATAAGGGGATCTATCCTGAGAAGAAGAAGAGTCCGTTCCGGGAATGAAAGGTTGTGTGGGCCTGGGAGGATCATAAGAACAAGGACCCGTAGGGCTAGCAGTAACATGGGTGGAGTAAGAGGGCTTGTTAAGAGGAGTAGGCCCGCTGAAGAAAGGGGGCCCATTAGGAGAATAAGGCTTGCCAGCTGAATGAGGTGACGGGCCTACGTGGGAAGAGGAGTCCACGCGGGAATGGGAAGGCGAATAGGAATGGTACAGAGGGTTGATGCGATGCTCCATGGGAGAGAAATGGAGACCTTTTACAATGAGAACAAGGGGATACAATGAAGAAAGCAGGCCTAGGACAATGAGACTAATCACAGAGACAAAAGGTGAACTAGCCTAAATGGGCCTAATCAACAAAACCACTATGAGTGATGAGGATGCAACACAAAACCACACAAACGGGCATAAACAATCCCAAACAAACAATATGAGTGTGAGAGGGCTCAACCAAGATCAACAAGTTGATATGATCGTTACTTTTTATTTTTCCAAAGTTTTGATGGGCCTTTTAATGATTTGATTTTAAGATCAATTCCCTCAAGATAGGAATCCTATAGGGAATAATTCCAGACTTTGGGTTAATCTATGGTCAACTCTCTCACAACGTATGCAACATGCAAAAGTTATGGGGTGGAAAGGTACAATCGGCCCGGCGTCCGTGTGGGAATCCACGGCTCACGGGGACTTACAGAGGTCCCAAGTAAGGTCACCTGGTCGGCTCCAAGGAATATGGAGACGAGAGGATCCCCTACCTAGGTAGGAATGCAACTAATATGAAAAGTATGTATGGCCCTAAGTGCACCAGAGTGCATGCAAAGTCTAGCCTAGATCTATCAATCAATGATCAACGAATATGAAAAGAATGAAGACAATCATGCAAAAGTATGATGACAGTAAGGGGAGATCAATAGCAGCACCAAGTAGATGTGAAATAATATGAAATGTCAATCAAGTTGAAGGTCTCGGGTGCACTGTAGTAGACATAAACGGTCTGTGTAAGACCGTGCAGGGAGGTAAGCGGTCCTGTGAGGGCCGTTCAATGGCAGGGAGTAATGGGAGAACTGACGATATGAAAATAGAGACTGTAATGGACTAAAAGGGAGGGGAACAAACGCATACCTGGACGCACGGTATTGCGATAGACCGCGCAGATTCTGGGACGGTCCAGCAAAGACCGCAGAATATTAGCGCAAACAACCAGCGTAAGGATAGAAATGTACCTGAGCCGGCAATGATAAACGGTCTGTATCAGACCGTGGGAAGAAGTGGACGGCCTGCGCAAGGCCGCTGGGTGTAACAAGCTGACACGATAGCAGCACTGGGATGAGCACAGGACGGCCAATCCATGGCCGTGCAGGTACGTGAGTGGTTCTGAGGGAACCGCGTAAACGCCAGAGGACAGAAATAATAGATGGACTGGAGAGCAACCTAAAACACTCAAAGAAGAAAACTAACCAAGCATAAGAACATGTCAGCAAAACACTAACACGATGGGCACTAGGTGTCTCACCGTGATCACCAAAAAATGGGATGTTGACATGTTTTCCTACCCCTTTGCTCCTTCTTACCTTCCTTTTCCAAATATATCAAAGCATAAGACAGGCGACGTAAGGGAAGAAAGAAAGAGTGGAAAAGAATATGTGATCGTGATCGCCACCAAGATACCAAAATGCAAAAGGATGCACCCGTACCTTGGAAAAGGGAGACACTCGCCTGTGAATCAGCACTGCAAAAATAAGCGGCTCTGGAAGAACCGCCCTATGAATTAGATGGCATCTCGATAGACTGCCGAACAGCGCTAGGAAGGACGCGGGACGAAGAACAATGGACAGTCGGATGGTTCGGAGGCAGCCGTTCAAAGGTTTAGAGCTGTTCATGGAGATCCGCCTTCCTCCTCAAACGGACACAATTAAACCGCGTTGTTCCATCATCCACCAAGTCGTAGGATCTGAACCTCCACCCCTTCCGGCCGGCCAGAGGGGATGGGCCTCGTGCTAGGATGATGCTGACCTTCAAAACAACGTGAAGACCACAAAAGAAAACACAAATCAGAACTGGAGGGTGTAGTAACTTGAAAAGAACATGAAAGATGAACAAACTAACATGGCCTGGGGGATACCTGGGAGGTTTTTAAACCCCTTTGGGGTGTAAGAAAATAGTAGGAGGGTGTGTGGATGAAGTGCAAGTAGTGAAAACGTGGAAGAAAGGAATGAAGAATGGAAGCATGCAATTGAACGAAATGGCGACGAGACTATCAGACAAAGACTCAAAACTAGAACAACTCCCTGAACTGGAGGCCTGAATGGAGGTAGAAGGCCTCCCTCCCTAACTGTAGGTTGCTCGACAATTCGGCAGAGCTTCACCGCCGACCTTAGATCTCCCCCCTTTTCAAGCTAGGGTTAGTGGTCCTATTTATAGACCCCCAAAGTCCAGCTCGAATTTAGGGTTTTATGATGAAAATTAGGTCGAGATAATAAAAGATAATCCATTGATAATATTCCCATCTCTCGATCAGTTTAAATGGCACCCCATTTGGTGGAGTATCCGCGGAGAAATTAGTGGGAGAAGTTGGGGATTAAACCACGGACGGAGAGAAAGAAATCATTAAAACCTAAAAAATCGGGCCATTACGCGGTCGCTCGATAGACCACCCAGTCTATTATGCGGTCCATTGAAAGACCGTCCAAGGCTGTCGATGGAAATTAAATAAAATAGAAAAATAATTTAAATATCCATCGAACTGATCGACTATTTCACTGTTGGACTCTCAAGGATTGAACGGTCTAATGCAGACCACTCAATGCATAGAGCGGCTCATCTACAACCATGTAGGCCCTGTCGGTGATAAATCCCAAGAAAATAGATAAATAGATAATCATCTGAAAAATCCATCGAGTGTAGGACTCTGAAAGAAGGACGATCATATGCTACCCGTTCAATTGATTAAACGGCTGAACATAAACCGTGCAATAGCTTGTCGGTGAAAATTCAGAAAATTAACTAAATATCCAAGAAATAGATGAACGGTTCAATGACAATCGCCTATTGACTAGACTGCCGGTAGATAGACCGTGCAAAGCCTGACGCTTGAAATTTATAAAATGTGATAAATTAAGCAAAATTAAAGCCCATTAAGCCCTGAATTGAAGCAGACCAAGTCAGGGAGGGAGGTACCCATAAAATGGGCCCAAGGACATGCCTGAAAATAGCCCAATAAGTAATGGACAACTTGAGGCATCAACAAAATGATAGTAAAAGAAATGACTCAACTTATCGGTAAAAAATGGGTGTGAACACCTGGAAGACTTGACGAATCTGACAGAAAGGGCTTAAAAAGCTTCTGGGAGAACAGTGGTGTCGACCTGCTGAGATGGAGGTGTCGACACTTCTAATGAAAACTTCTTATATAATAGTCTCTGGAAGCCCATGGTGTCGACCTTCTATGATAGAAGTGCCGACACTCCTTTAGTCAATCGCCAGTAGGGTTTCTAGAAGTTGTCTGAGGTCGACTTGTCCTTTGCGCTTCTTTGGACACATAGCTAACTGAACTGGTGAGGTCAACCTGTCTGAATCTTGAGGTCGACCTATCTTGGTGAAAGGCCGTTTATAGCGCTCTCTGGGAGGCAGGCAGGTCGACCTCCTGTAACAGGCAGGTCAACACTGCAAGACGCAGAAGCGTTTATAACGCATTCTGTGAGCTGCATAGGTCGACCTCTTGAGACAGGAAGGTCGGCACTTGTCCTTGCATCCTTCAACTGTCCAAAGGCTGCTTGAGCTGTGAGGTCGACCTGTCTCCACTATGAGGTCGACACTACAGTTGTGAAAAACACTCTTTGATGTCCTTTTTCAGGCTTGCTTAGGTGCGTTCACTGAGCTTTAACTTTTTCCATTTTTAATGGTTCATTTGGCTTATCTGTCATGAGAATATCAACTATGTCAGCCATCAAGGGATGAGAATATTAATGACTCATAGTGTTGGAGAGTATCAAAACCACAGGGACACAATAATGTTGTTTCCCATGGAAGGTGGTTTTTGCATGGGCCGTGAGTATGGCCAATGACCGTGAGTTCTGTTTCCTAGCCAGGGGTGCTGGCAGTTCCTTGACCTTCCCTAGAGAGGGAAGAATCTCGGCGGTAGTAGGCCACCTTATGAGTTCTCTCCGCTCGTGATTCGTGATTTTGAGTTAGTCGTGGGCACTTGTGAGAGTGACCGCCCACTAGACAGTGCTTGCCTGGGCACGCGAGTGTTGACCCACGGGGAAGAGGTGGAGAGTAGTCCCAACGAGATAATTTTAGGCTGGTTTCCATAGGGCCTCCCACTATGGCGGCTTAAGTTCGGGTCGTGAGGAAAATCAGCTAGAGGGCTTGACGTAGCGTAGTCAGTCGGTGTGTGCACACGTGATTGGGGATGTCAGACATGTGCTGACGAGCATGACCCCAACTAGACCCTTGTTCAATGTTACTGTGTACGGTGTCGCAGTTATTGTGTTGAGGCAATGGGCGACACTTGAGGCGTGGCCTAAGAAGTTAGTGGACACAGCTAGCCTTGCCTCTAGTGGGTAGTCTCCTATCACTCCAGCTTTAGTTTTTCTGACAATTAAATGAGGTTTATGCGAGTCGTGACCCTCTTGCTGGTCGAGGTTGAGCTTACCGACGGTGAGGTCGCAGCCCTCCTAATAGTTGAGGTGGAGCCCACGATTGTGAGTATGTGGCTTCTTTTCGGACGTGACCAAGGTTTCCCGACTTCAATGTCGTGTTCCTCTCGAGGATGGAGGTAGTACTTTCAGACCAAGTGGTCTCGGACGTGTCTTGAGAAGAAATCCAGGTTCCTTGGGGCATGAGATATTACGTGTTTTCCAGCTAGGGGTAGCCATCGATCTCGACAAAGGTGTCGTGGGCTTTTCGGTGGTGATTTTGAGTAGTGGCTCCCGTTAGTAAGGACAGAGCTTCCCCGACCGAGGTGTCGAATGTTTCCCCAGTAGGGTAGCCGTTGTTTACCATTGGTTCAGGAATTCTGACAGGGTGATTGAGGTTTCCTCTATACTTGTAGAAGTAGCATAAAGTCTGGTTTCCTCCACTGATTTGTTATTGTTGTTATTATTTGTTGTTGTTGCTGATACTATTCGCCACCATTGTTTCTTGGCAGGGATCCGTGAGATCCCTACTGAGCCAATGAGATGAGACTCACCCCTTCTTTTTCAATTGTAGCGGCTCCTCCTCGAGGTGCGTAGGAGCGACGCAGCGATTCGTAGTTGCCAGCCTGCCAGAGCCAGGGGTGTACTTGACAATTGAGTATGCTTTATTTTCTGTAGACTGTACTTTATTGACTGGACACTACAGTTAATTTGATTAATTGAAAATGTAATTTATTTCTTGTTATTTAAACAATTCATTTTATAGTTTATTTTTGCATTATTTTGAATTTTAATGCACCTCCTCAGCACCCAAATTAACCCTTCCGAGCCTTTCGGCTCGTGGGTGGCGAGCCAGGATTTGAATGGTATCGGGTATTTCCCAGTATCCGGATTCTGGGTCGTTACAGTTGGTATCAGAGCAGGGTTGTGGACGTGCATGGGAATTTGAGATAACCACAATGTTTCTGAGTCCATAAGGTCCAGTATAGTCAGCAGCTGGCATAGGGTTTTTCTATTTGTTTGTCATATTATTTCTCGCACATGAGCTAGAGTAAGCGGTGACGGCGCTGTGAAGGTGGCTCTGGTTATTATCGGGTTGCCGGAAGGGGTGTGAGGAGCAAGATAGAGAGTTACCTCCTCCAATGGTGGTGGCCTCAGTTGTGGTGACTTAGGTAGAGTTTTTGTCAACTTGTGTTAGTTTTTGGTGCAACATCAGAGTAATCAATGATGAGGCCAGGTGGCTGGCGAGGATAGTTCATTACAAGATGGCCATGAATGTACTCTGAAGGAGTTAATGTCATTTTGGCCGCCCCAGTTTGATATTTAGCTAGCCCTGAGGCATCGAGGTCGTGGATTGAGGTGGTGGAACAGATTTCTCAATTGAGAGAGTGTCCAGATGAGTAGAGAATCCGTCTGGTGAGCTATTGATCGTCGAGCCTGACATTCTCATCATCCATCATGATGTCAAAGATGATGTACCAGTCCCAATCATTTTGGCAGATTTCAGAATAGGAATGTGTAGAGAAGTCAAAATGAGTTTTAAATCCTACATGTTTGCGTTGCGTTAGTTTCGGATCCGATTTGAGATAATATGGCGGTGGTTTAATTCCAGGCCCAGGTTGTGGAAATTGGGGCCATTAGGTACCATACTAGATGCGTTGCGCGACGTGGCAGATGAAGCACGAAAGTTCAGCGATGAATTCGAGACTTGAGGATAAGCTTAGGTAGGTGCAGATCATGGTTCGTGTTGTGGTTCTTAGCGTGGTGGTCTATGCCGTAGCAACATAGGAGGTAGATATTTTGAGGACCTGAGAGCTAAGAGTGGGATGATTTCAGTAAGGACAGATCCGATGGAATAATGTCCAGTGGTTAGAGGTGTAGCAGCCTTTGAGCCTGGCATCTTTAGTAGTTTCTTCGCTCCCCAGCAAGCTTTTTGACAGGTTAATGATTCTGGGATCATAAATAGGCATAAGATGGGAGCATGCAGCAGTGGCCAGCTCAACCGCTATGGCAGAGTGTGGTTGACAATGTTGGAACGATATGGTGGTGCACACCAAGATTCAGAGGGGGGGTGAATGAATCCCCTTTTAAAAATTCTCGCAGAAATAGAACTTAAGCTAAATCTTGGCAGATTAATAAACTATCATAGTTCAGGTGACTGTGAAAACACTTATGCAATTTACTCAGATAATCGAAGAGATCAATCAATTCAGATTGAAACCCACTAGCATAGTAGCTAAACATTCATCTATTAAGAGAAGAACCTCAACGAGATCTAATAGAGATGAAATCTCTATTCACAATGTAATCTGAAAAGCTAGATGGATGCAATCTCGACGATCCTATGCATACATCTATCAGCAGATTGGAAGCACAACAATCACACGGTGCATAAGGGATTTTTAGGTGGTTCGATCTCTATCCATAGATCTACGCCCACCCCACACTCCAACAAGAGTGTGGCTTCCGTTGATACACAGCTTGAACGGTTGGGCTTCACAGCTTGCCTACAACCGCTGATTCACAGCTTCAACCGTTGGGCCTTACAACTTTTGCCAACCGCTGATACACAGCTTCGCTGGGCCTTACAGCTTCGCCTCTGCTGACACACAGCTTGGAAAAGGAAATGGAAAATGAGAAATAACAGTAGAAAATAGTAATAGAAAGCTGAACAATTAAAGCTCAAAATATAGCTCACTGAGGAGCACTATAGCTCGCAATGGAGGTAGCTTGGATTTAATCCAGAGACTACGAGACCTTCTTCTTCCTTAGCTCTGGCTACTTCACTCTTTTTCTCTGCTCTCTCACAATAGCTCTCTTCTTCTCAGTTTCTTCTCTTCTCTGTAGCACTCACTCTTTCTCTTTCCTCTCAGACTCTCACTTTCTCTTCTTCTTCTTCTGCTCTCTATTCTTACTTTCAATTTTGCTGGATGCTCACCTTTCTTCTCTTCTTCTTTTCTATGCTCAGCGTCCTTATCTCCCAGTCTTCGATCCCCTTTTATAGGCAGACGATGGGCACATGGGTATCATGTTTCCCGCCCAACTTTTAATCAGATCTAATCCACTTTGGTTTCACGTGTCAGAATCGAGGTGCTGTCGCAGTCCACGTGGCTGGATCATCTGCTATACGCCTTCCCTCGGATCACGTGTTAGTCACTAATCAGAGTACACGTGACTGTATCAAGATGCTTGGCTTTACTGCTTCCTGGGCTTGACTTGTTCGAACCTGGTTCAATTCATAAGTCCCTGTTATCAGATAAAGGGTATTTAATCAAACACCTGATAGTCAAGAAAAACTATAATAATGATAATATGATTCATGGTTTATGAGGGTGATCATAATGGAAATGAAACCATGAAGACAAGGAGTCACAGGCCATTGATGCTAAATATGTGAAACTCATGTACTTTCATTGACTTGAATTCATAAGCCATATGTATGCTAGCACACACTTTTCAAGCATGAACAACTGGACTAGCACAGACTTTTCATGCGTGAACAACTGGACTAGCACAGACTTAACATGAGTGAGACACTGGGCTAGCACAGACTTAATGTGCGTGAAATACTTGGCTAGCACAGACCTAATGGTGTCATAGCAAATGTGCTCAGACCTGTCCTAGCAGATGTGCTCGGACCTCAAATCGTATGTCTACAGTCATTATACACAATGTGCACTAACTTGTGTGTGCACGATGCAGGATGTCCATCGACCTGATGCTATCCTAAAAAATATGCTCTGACTTGTCCTACCAAATGTGCTCAGACCTATAGCAAGCCTAAAGTAAGTGTGCATCGACATTATGTGCTATCCAACAGACATGCACCGACATTATGTACTATCCAACAGACATGCACCGACTTCATTTGACGACAGGCAAATGTGCTCGGACCCTTGCAACAAACATGCACCGTCTTCGTGAGCATATATGCATAGACCTATATGCATATAGTAGATGATGCGCCGACCTTCCTATGGACATGTGATGGATATGCACTGACCTACTACAGTGAAATGTGCAGACTTTAGATCAGTCTAAAGCAAATGTGCATCGACCTCAAACATGCACTGACCTTAACTAACATCGACCTCCATGTGCCTTAGACAAAAACTAGCACCGACTTTGACTAGTGTGCTACAGGGAATAGCATCAACTATGTGTGCATGTGCATGGAGTGAAACGTGCACTGACCTAGAGCTAGCATCGACCTTAGTTGATGCAAGCCATAACTAATATGCACTGACTTGATATGAACATGCACAGACCTGAACAGAGTGTGCATTGACTTTGCTATAGTGAAGTGCACGGACCCTAGGTATAAATGTGCTTGGACTTGGTATGCACTAAGGCTTGAAAATGCACAGGCTTGGATTGACATTATGCATGAGTGTGCACAGACCTTATAATAACTAAGTGTAAACCTACACTGACTTTATATGCCATTTTCAAACATGCACGGACTTTAACAATAATAGACAATACATGTGCAGACTTGCATGAGACAGATGCTTAGACCATGCCTAGTATGCATGTGCTTAGACTAGAAAGTGTCTGCACCGACTACATGAACGTGTGAACAGTAACGTGCACAGACCCTCTATATGAGTGAGAGGAAACATGCACCGACCTTGTGAATGCATGCAACCTGTTTGATTAAATGACTATGCATGCAATCTGATGAGGTTCTATGCAGCATGAAAATGCATCTGCCTAAAAAGGCATACATCATGCAAATGATTATGATGACAACATTAATGCACAGAACTCAATGCACAACAAACAATCCTCATAAAACCACAGTGCAAAGAATAGATATGAGCGTGGACCTCATATTCCACAGTGCAGCATCAACACATATGAATGCAATATGCACACACAACACATATGACATCATGCACCAATGACTCATATTTTTTGACATCATCAAAACCACAGAGAGAGGTACAACAATCTCCCCATTTTTGATGATGGCAACACTATGAGTCATAAAACAAACGTGCTGACTCATATCAAACTGTTATCCCCCTTTGACTTCAGGAAAAAGGGACTAAGGTTTGATAGAATGACTATAGTGAAATCCAAGACATGCATGATATGGTAGAGTGATGAAGTATTCTCCCCCTGACCAAATGATCCTAAACTCCCAGACAATGCAAACCAGTATGTATAATGTAGAATCATGCATCAATTGACAGAGAAATAACTGAATCTCCTCCTTAAATGTAGACCATTCTCCCCCTGAAGAAATGAGGTGGAGGGTATGATAAAGGATAGTCAAGATAATGATCAGCAAAATCACAGGAACAACCTGATAAGACAATTTTCCCATTTGTCAAAAACATAGGAAGAATTGGAATTGAAATATATTATCGGATATACAGAGATTAGATAGAAAGTAATTGTTGAGCTCACAAAGCATAGAGAGCATTGAGCAGAAGGAAGATTTTCAATAAGATACCAATTCTATAAATGCTAATAAAAGAATTTCAGACTCTTCTATTATAAGGACTTATGAGTAAGTCTTAATTGACCAGCATGGTTTAAGCATGATGCATACAACGTTTGTCAATAAAGTTCAATACTCATATCTGAGACAAATTTTAATAAAAATGAATCAATTATTCATGAGATATTCTTGTTTAACCTCCTTCTATCTTACTCATTCAGTTTCAATGACTCCTTTAGGAGTTACAAAGGGTAGTGTTGAGATTAAACAAACATGAGAGCATCTGGTTTTGTCCAATGTTTAGATTCAGTAATATTCAAATTTTCTTTCTATCTATGCATAACAATCTTTATTGTATTATCTTCCAAGATCAATCGAGTTTAGTCCACACCTTGTAACTAGAGGATACACGTTATTCAGACGCCAGTATCCCTAAGCACTTAGTATGACTAACTGTCATGATTCATATTGAACAGAGTTAACTAGGGCACTTCATGACATAGGATGACACCATTTCTTTGATGAGAGTCCCAGTTTCTCAGTGCAACCTAATCATTGCTCTGCCTTAACCTTCCACAGATTTTTCATTAAATTTTCACCAGAGATAACTAAGACACTTCATGACATAGTCCTTTGGACATAGTTTCTCAGTGATCAAAATCATTGCTCTGAACTTATTTCATTACCAGACATTACTCAGATCAAACAAATGTTTAAAAACAACACTCATCTCAAGTACCTCTACCAAAGAGGATCATTGAGTTAAAAAAACTTTCCGGCTTCAGAAGGTTTTACATGATATATCATGAATCAACTGGTTAAAGTTTATTAAAAAATTGATCCAGATACTTTCAATATGAACATATCCAAACTCAAGAAATACATGAAACTTAAATCAGCTGAAAATTTTGCAGATATTCATAATCCCGTATAGTAGAAGATTCATCTTAATTTTGCATTCAGATTTATGAATATGGTATACACATTGAAATCTTCTCAAATGAAGAGTCAAGGAGGTTAGAGAGCATCCAATTCAACTAGGCAATAGAGAGCACTTAACATGAATGAGAGTTACAGGCAGCTTTTGCCAGTTGTTGATAAAAGTTACAGAAAGAGACAGAATGAGTGAAGATATGGCTAGACCAAGAAGGTGTCGGTTGACATAGTGAGCAGTTCAGGTTGACCGAATAAGATAGGAAGGAAGTGGATGAATAGCCAGGTAATGAATGCATCAATGTAAACACCTTCATGTATTTGTGACAGTTGCAAAATGCCTGAACTCCCCCTGTCTACATATAGATATGATATAAGACACAAACTCCCCCTATCTATTTGCATTGGGCCACCTCTTTCTGGAATTATCATATGATGATATGCAATCAATCATAATATATGCACATGGATTGACTGGACCTTGAGTGCAACTCATGCAATGAAAAATATGCAATTAACACATGCATGCATATGCATTGACTCGCCCTGACTAAATGCATTAGACTATCATCTATGATATGAAGACCATGTAGGAGATCAATCTGACCAACCAAGAATAATGATAATCAGAACTACAACATTCAAGTGATTTGAATGATCATCATCTTAGCGAAGTTAGAGAACCATTCACCAAGTACTTGACGAAGTTACAGATCCTAGGATCCCTCACACAAGGAATGGCATTCCAGATTGGCGTAGCCAAACCTTCCAGGCACAACTTTTGATATACTTGGTTAGGTGGTACTGATAGCTTCGATCAAATGAAGATAGGAACAAATCAAGTGTTGCTGTATCACAATTATTAGAAATGGAAATCGGCCTTCAAGCATGACAATGCATTTCAAACAAAAACAATCCTAGATGCATTTTAGGTTTTTGATGATGGTCTGTCAATCGCATGTGTTTGCATATGACAGATGTATGTTACATATGTTCAGTGAATGCATTATGACAAGTGTCAATCAAATGCAATTAGCACAAGCACACATCAAATACATCTAATTCAAATTTCAAACTGCAAGTGAGTGTGCAGATGATATTTTATGAGTGACTGTGCAACTAGAAAATGCATATGTATGGATGCATGCAACAAAAATCTGAAACATATCAACTGATCCAAAGATGCAACAATTACTCATATAAAGTAAAATCAACTAAAAAATAAGAACAATGAGAAGGGGTTTAACTGACCTCATGTGCCTTGATTCCCCTTTTTATTTCTCAACTCCAAGGCACACCTGCAAAACAGAAAACTACTTGGCACAAATAGGCACCCAAGATGTCTTGGGTCCTGAAATGATAGTGACACCTTTAACATGTGCTCTAAACAATTTCTGTTCATTAAGGTCATCAAACCATATTAGATAACTATTATTCATTGAATGACCTATATGACCACAGTAATGATATGATGCAACATTTTTCAGATTCTTTTCATGCACATTACTATGAACATTGAACTTGTGAGCATTATCATGAAATTTCCTTTTAACAGAATGAATATTCTGTTTAACAAACCCAGTCTGTTTATGATTGACTCCCAGCTAACAGGTTGCAGCCCTGTGGCCTAACTTTCCACATTCAAAGCACACAATGTGTTTATCTCTAGAACCAAAATTACTTCTATGAGGACCTAACTAGCATTTAGTAGCCTTGTGACCAGGCTTGTTGCAATTGAAACATATGATGTGCTGATTTATTGAAGCAAATTTGTCTTTATTAAAATCATGACAGTTAACAGTAAATTTAGCATGCAAGTCATTCCTCCTACCAGAATTATTTCTATTAGCAGGGAGCTTAACGAATTCAGAATTGAGTTTCTTTCCCTGAGCATGCCAGCATTGAGCAGCAATGTGGCCTAATTTTCCACAATGAAAATAATGAATTTTGTTATTCAGATATGCATGATTTCCAGCATCAAAATTTCTTAGCATTCAGGTCATCTTGTTTCATTAGTTTACATTCATGCATAAGATGACCTATCTTATGACAATAAAAGTAATGGATTCTTTTGTTTAGAACATGAGAGGATTTCCTAGCATGAATTCTATCAAGTTTCAGATCATCCTTCTTCATGACAAAACAATCAATCATCTCATGACCAAGTTTTCCACAGTAAAAGCATTTGACGTTTTTCCTAGGGATAGAAAACATATTGGCCTGAGATTTTTCAGCATGTAATTTATTTCTTTTCTTTTTCAATTCTTTCTTTTTCACATTTTTATTCTGTTTGGTTTTCTGATTAGCATGCAATTTTGAAGGAGAGATAGAGGTACTAGCTAAATCAGAGCTACACACAAAAGTAGTGTAAAGTTTATTCCTCATAGCCTGCTTGAGTTGAGAATTACAGCCTTTCTTCTTACGAGCCTCATCTTTAGTAACATCTTTCTATTTTTCTTGATTTTTATCATATTTGGATGATGAGTTTTTCAGATCATGAATTTTATTTTCTAGGGAAACAATGTGTAATTCATAATTGGCAATCTCCTGTTCACTGTAATTAACACATTCACTTAGCACTTTATTTGTAGTTCTATATTTCTCAATTTCTTGTTCCAAATTGCTCAGTTTTTCAGAATCTTCAGAACAAATAGTTTTTACTTTTTCTAAGATTAGAAGTCTTTCAGATATAGCAGAGTTCAGATGCTTTAGTTCTTCATTTTCTTTCATCAATTGCTCATTCTGAACTAGTTCATTAATTAGGACATGATCACCTCCTAATGATTTTAGCTTGTTTTCTAGTTCAGAATTCTTAACCGCAAGTTCATTATTATCAGATTTCAGTTCACTCAGTTTCAAATTAACATGATCAAGCTCTTTTATCAATGTCTCATTATCCACAGAATTCAGAGTCTGATGATTATCAGATGAGTTCAATTTATCTTTCAATTCAGAAATCTTTGAATATAATTCATCATTCTCATTTTTCATCATAACCATATGTTCCTTTTGCTTGACAAGTTCAGCTTGATTTTCTTTTTGAAGTCTTTTAACCTTTCATTATTCTCTACAATTTGTCTTTTGTAGATTTTATTCTCAGACTTCAATTCATTCATTTCTGAAACAGTATTTTCAAAACCTTCCAATTGTTTCTTATAATTTTGAATATCAATCAAACACGCATCATGAGACATTTTCAATTTTGAACAATTTTCACAAGTTGAATTAGAGCAGTTTTGATCAATCTTTTTCTTCAGCTTTTTATTCTCAGATTTCAATTTCCTAGATATCTCTAGCAATTCTTCATACATCACTACCAGTTCATCAAACGAGATATCTTTTGATCCGGAGCTTACCTGAGATGACGTTTCATCCTGTTTATCACTCTGGTTGGCCATCATGCATTGTTCTTCTTGTTCCACATGTGTTACAGTCACTCTATCAAATATTTCCTTTCCAGAAGTACACCTGCAAACAGATGGAAATAAATCAATATTAACTACAGCTCTCAGTATATTAAGAACCATAGCATTTCCTCTGCCCTTCAATCTGTCCTCATTAGACCACTTGGTCTGGTCATGAGGTAGTTTATGTTGGCCTTTTGATACAAGATCCCAAAGATTAGAGTCAATAGAATTCATGTAAGTGCATAGGCCACCTAGCCAAGTACTGAAATTTGAACCATCAAAAACCACAGGAGATGCCATTGAAATACAATCGAATAGATTCAGATCTACGAACTTGAAAACAATATCTGAAAAATGCACCACACTAGAACAGTAAAGCATAAAATCAAATAAGTAGGATCCTCTGCAGATCGTTGCATCTGGAAGTCAAAGACCGCTCTGATACCAATTGTTGGAATGAAATGGTGGTGCAGACCAAGATTCAGAGGGGGGGGTGAATGAATCCCCTTTTAAAAATTCTCACGGAAATAGAACTTAAGCTAAATCTTGGCAGATTAATAAACTATCATAGTTCAGGTGATTGTGAAAACACTTATGCAATTTACTCAGATAATCAAAGAGATCAATCAATTCAGATTGAAACCCACTAGCATAGTAACTAAACATTCATCTATTGAGAGAAGAACCTCAACGAGATCTAATAGAGATGAAATCTCTATTCACAATGTAATCTGAAAAGCTAGATGGATGCAATCTCAACGATCTTATGCATACATCTATCAGTAGATTGGAAGCACAATAATCACATGGTGCACAAGGGATTTTTAGGTGGTTCAATCTTTATCCAGAGATCTACGTCGACCCCACACTCCAACAAGAGTGTGGCTTCCACTGATACACAGCTTAAATAGCTGGGCTTCACAGCTTGCTTACAATCGCTGATTCACAGCTTCAACCGCTGGGCCTTACAGCTTATGCCAACCGCTGATACACAACCTCGTTGGGCCTTACAGCTTCGCCTCCGGTGACTCACAGCTTGGAAAAGGAAATGGAAAATGAGAAATAACAGTAGAAAACATCAACAGAAAGCCGAACAATTAAAGCTCAAAATATAGCTCACTGAGGAGCACTATAGCTCGCAATAGAGCAATCATAGTTTGGATTTAATCCAGAGACTATGAGACCTTCTTCTTCCTTAGCTCTGGATGCTTCACTCTTTTTCTTCTTCTTTTTCTCTGCTCTCTGACAATAGCTCTCTTCTTCTCAGTTTCTTCTCTTCTCTGCAACACTCACTCTTTCTCTTTCCTCTCAGACTCTCACTTTCTCTTCTTCTTCTTCTGCTCTTTATTCTTACTTTCAGTTTTGCTGGATGCTCACCTTTCTTCTCTTCTTCTTTTCTATGTTCAGCGTCCTTCTCTCCCAGTCTTCGATCCCCTTTTATAGGCAGACGATGGGCGCATGGGTATCACGTTTCCCGCACAACTTTCAATCAGATCTGATCCACTTTGGTTCCACGTGTCAGAATCGAGGTGCTGTTGCAGTCCACGTGGCTGGATCATCTGCTATGCGCCTTCCCTCGGATCACGTGTCAGTCACTAATCAGAGTACACGTGACTGTATCAAGATGCTTGGCTTTACTGCTTCCTGCGCTTGACTTGTTCGAACCTGGTTCAATTCATAAGTCCCTGTTATCAGATAAAGGGTATTTAATCAAACACCTAATAGTCAAGAAAAACTGTAATAATGATAATATGATTCATGGTTTATGAGGGTGATCATAATGTAAATGAAACCATGAAGATAAGGAGTCACAGGCCATTGATGCTAAATATGTGAAACTCATGTACTTTCATTGACTTGAATTCATAAGCCATATGTATGCTAGCACACACTTTTCATGCATGAACAACTGGACTAGCACAGACTTAACATGAGTGAGACACTGGGCTAGCACAAACTTAATGTGCGTGAAATACTGGACTAGCACAGACTGTCACGCCCCGAGCGCGGAAGGAACCTGGGAGAACGCGACGAGTTTATATCAATCATGTCAATCAGAGCATGTAGAATTTCGACATCAAAATAGAGTGCGCAATAACATGAGCTTTTGAAACATAATCAAACACTGATACCAGTGATAATAACAAACCCATAAATAAAGTCACATACTCCAAGACTTAATAATTCGAACCAGGCCCATAAGCCTTAATTATTACAACACATTGACATAACACCATATCCAACGACAAAACTCCAAGAATAAACTAAGGACGACAAGACACGATAAATGGTAGTAGCCGCATGACGCTTGCAGGTTCTACGCTCGTCACTCTTGCTCCTGCCCATCTGAGTCCGAATCAGGGTCCGTATTACTTGAAAGGTTGGGGAAAGGAACTAGATGAGCGAACGCTCAGTAGGAATTATATCTCAAGAACTAAAAATTGGTTTAAGTGATTAACCTTTTCAAATGAAAATGCAAGTCTATATGTAAAACATGTAAAATAAAATGTTATGGAATTGAACAGGATAACGAGAGGAAATAACATATGCTGTTGATCCAAGATAGGGAAATTCAAGTATTCAAGTATTTGAATGAGTACAAAGTATATCAACAAAGTCTTTCATGTCGTGAAATAATGGCTATTAACAAGCAAGTACTTTGCCCATTCCGGGCCACGCAAGTCATGTCAAGTCAATCAAGTCAAGCACGCGAGAGAGAGATAGAGATATAGTGGAGATGTCGTAGATTCAAGCAAGTACTTCGGTGCAATGTCACACCGTGATCAATATAACTCCCATGGGCACAAGTACTTTTGGGTGCTCCTCCCAGGACCAGATCGGGCCCTATATGCTCTAACATTGTTACATGTAATATCTAGACAACCACTTTATGTATAGCCATGAAAATCTGAGAACAAACTCATGTAAGATATCAAGATAGATTTGTGGATAGGTTCCACGAAATTCAAGGAAATAGCTTTTAGAGTCCAAAAACCGATAATGACGGTATAATCATGAGTGTCGATAAAACTGGGTAGATTTAGTTCCCCAATTGGGTACCATAACAAATAGGTATCCATATACATGGATGGTCACCCATTTGATATAGAATTGAGGTCCACAAGAACAGCATATCAATGATATGATGTCCACATTCCATTAAGAATATACTCATGATATCCACATAGCATATCATGAGGGCCGGTAAACCATGTTTCTAAAGAGTGACATGGCAAAATAGTGTAAAGGGTTTTTATGGTACAACCTGCTCAGTCGGCCTTGAGGGAATCTAAGGCTCGAGGAGTCTTACGGAGGTCTCTATGACTAACTTGCTAGTCCAAAGGAACGGAATGTCCAATGGAGAGCTTGTAAGTCACCGAGAATTGAGGGGTAATGCGATAACCATCGTGAAACATGGGACTATATTCACAGATTAGAACATAGTGCCGATATATATATATATATATATATATATAGATATAGATATAGATATAGAAACCCTCGGTTCACAGAAAGCAGTATGAAATAATTACACAGGAAATTAGTGACTTAATCTAAGTCATTACTTATCAAATTAACGCCTTTTACAGGGGCGTTTATTTATAATTTGACAACTTATACAGGGGTCGTCCATTATATAATTATAATCTTCAGGAATTTCTATATTCTAGAATTTTAACAAAAACGCGCCTTGGACAGGGGCGTTACTTTTAAATTAGCACCCTTTGGTGGGGCGTCAGTTCTATAAGAGATGGCCTATATCAGGTCGTTAATTCAAGTTCATCCAAGATTTAACATGAACAGTGAAAATCTCCAGATAATATAATTTTGGGACAGCAAGTTACATGGTCATGACAAGAAAAATAGCAGGATTCAAGGGGTATAATCATGCATTATATTGGATTCATGGTTTCATAGATATAAAATTTTAAACATGAGTATTTAATAATTTCAAAGAATTGACGACTCCTGGGCAAGGCGTCAGATCTTGAATTAGCGCCCTGGGCTGGGTCGCTTATTTTAAATTAGCGCCCTTGGCAGGGTCGCTTATTTTAAAATCTTATAGAACCTTTGAAAACGCAATAAGACTATATGCATGAGATCATGGATGATATTATTACATAATCTATGCTAGTTTGGGCTACGTTTCTTGAGAAAACCTACAATATGATTATGATTTATGCTTGTTTGGGCTACGAGACTTGAGATAACCTACCTCTGTGGATGATCTGGTGAACAGGATGAAGGTCTGAAGCTTTTACGATGGTCTGTCTCAAACAACAGCAGGATGAAGAATGCACTTCGTGGTTCACAGGAGGAAGAAAATGATGACGATGAATGCCCGTGGTCTAGTGCAGGCCTCAGCAGGATGGCGGGGGAAGCAGAGGAATGCCTTCACACGTTCGTCAGCAGGAAGAAGAATGAAGAAGAGGGAGCTCCCCCTTCATGTTGCAGTCAATAGGAAGAAGAGGAAGAATGCCTTCGTCACTTGCATTCGCAGCAGCAGGATGGCGTCGATGCAGCAGTAACGTTGCTACGATCGACGGAGACGTAGTTTTATAGGGCTGTGTGGGTTCTGGGGGATTCAAATGCTCAGATACGGAAGGGATTTTTGATCAAGATTGGTAAGGTTTTAAACCTACTATGCATGGACCTCACCCCTTCCAAGATAGCAGCCGCCTGCTCCCATTTGCATCGGAGAACCCTAACACAGGCCATGCAGCGAACGAGCATGCCTTAATTTAACCCTCGGGGAAAGAGACGTCTGAGACAAGAGCGTCTTTTCATTAAGTAGCACCCTCACCAGAGGGTGTGTTTTTATAAAATGACGCCTTAACTAGGGTCGTCTTTTACATTTTCCATATTTTGGCGCTAAATTTCTATTTTTTTGTATGAATTAGCGCCCATGTTCAGCGCGTTATTTATACAACTAACGCCTTAAGAGAGGGCGTTATTTAATTAGCGCCTTAAGGAAGGGCGTTATTTCATTTTGGCCCAATTTTATGTATTTCTTTTGGATGGTTTTACGTTTATTAAGTACCTCTAATAATATATATCAATTATTTTTATTCGTTTGGAATATTTTATTCTTTATTAATTACCTGGGGTCTTACACAGACCTAATGGTGTCATAGCAAATGTGCTCAGACATGTCCTAGCAGATGTGCTCAGACCTCAAATCGTATGTCTACAGTCATTATACACAATGTGCACTGACTTGTGTGTGCACGATGCAGGATGTGCATCGACTTGATGCTATCCTAAAAAATATGCTCTAACTTGTCCTACCAAATGTGCTTAGACCTATAGCAAGCCTAAGGTAAGTGTGCATCGACGTTATGTGCTATCTAACAAACATGCACCGACATTATGTGCTATCCAATAGACATGCATTGACTTCATTTGAAGACAGGCAAATGTGCTCGGACCCTTGCAACAAACATGCACCGATTTCGTGAGCATATATGCACAGACCTATATGCATATAGTAGAGGATGTGCCGACCTTCCTATGAACATGTGATGGATATGCATTGACCTGCTATAGTGAAATGCACAGACTTTAGATCAGTCTAAAGCAAATGTGCATCGACCTCAAACATGCACTGACCTTAACTAACATCGACCTCCATGTGCCTTAGACAAAAACTAGCACCGACTTTGACTAGTGTGCTATAGGGAATAGCATCAACTATGTGTTCATGTGCATGGAGTGAAACGTGCACCGACCTAGATCTAGCATCGACCTTAGTTGATGCAAGCCATAACTAATATGCACTGACTTAATATGAACATGCATAGACCTGAACAGAGTATTCATTGACTTTGCTACAGTGAAGTGCACGGACCCTGGGTATAAATGTGCTTGGACTTAGTATGCGCTAAGGCTTGAAACATGCACAGACTTGGATTGACATTATGCATGAGTGTGCACAGACCTTATAATAACTATGTGTAAACCTACACTGACTTTATATGCCATTTGCAAACATGCACGGACTTCAACAATAATAGACAATACATGTGCAGACTTGCATGAGACAGATGCTTAGACCATGCCTAGTATGCATGTGCTTAGACTAGAAAGTGTTTGCACCGACTACATGAACGTGTGAACAGTAACGTGCACAGACCCTCTATATGAGTGAGAGGAAACATGCACCGACCTTGTGAATGCATGCAACATGTTTGATTAAATGACTATGCATGGAATCTGATGAGGTTCTTTGCAGCATGAAAATGCATCTGCCTAAAAAGGCATACATCATGCAAATGATTATGATGACAACATTAATGCACAAAACTCAATGCACAGCAAACAATCCTCATAAAGCCACAGTTCAAAGAACAGATATGAGCGTGGACCTCATATTCCACAGTGCAGCATCAACACATATGAATGTAATATGCACACACAACACATATGACATCATGCACCAATGACTCATAGTGTTTGACATCATCAAAACCACAGAGGGAGGTACAACAGACGACTAGTAGAGTCAGTGCTCGAGAGGTGGTGAGTTGTTGTTTGGCAAGTTATGATGGCGTACAGAGAAATGCTACAAGCGTGGTCCGATGGAACACTTGGTAAGTGTTGCTGAAGGAGCTAACCTAATGGTAGCGATGGTTTTTCCTGGTGATGAAAAATGAGGTTTCCACTACGCGTGGTGTAGTACCCCTGGTAATTTTATAGAATTTTTTAGAAATTTAAAAGGAATTATTTAAGAATTTAGTAGGCTTAAAGACTTAATGGGCTAATTGATGGTTTATAAATTGAAGCCTTTGGTAAAAAGGCCCAGCTATTAACTAGATGGTTAAGCCCACTTAAAATAGGCCTTAAAACCTAATTCTAAGCCTTTTTACCCAAGCCCAAACCCTAGAGACGTAATAGGATAATTTCCCTAATTAGAATGGGGAGATAAGGGATAATTAGAAGTGGAGTTTGCATAAAACTAAAATTTTAGAAAATAGGGCAGGTCGCGGTCTATCGTGCAACCGCGTTCTGAAGGTAGCGGTCGAGCCTCGACAGCGATATGATTCCGAAAATGGAAAGGGGTAAAACATAGAAAGCTCAGATTTTTGTCCATGAGATGGCCATGATTTGATGTGATCTAAAGAGGAAACCTACCCAGGACTCTTAGGGGATAGACTTGACACCCCATAGGACTCCTAATTCGAACTAAAACCCTAACCCTAGGTCATTCCCTATAAATAGGCCCCAAGTCCGTCTGATGCGAACCCCAATTATGGATCACGTAGAACGAAGGTAAGGTGTTGTCGTTTCAAGTTCTACCTTTAGAACTTTGTATTCCCCTTAGTATATTCTAACATCCCTCTAAATTTCATGATAGGAGAATAAGTAACCAAGGAGTTAGAGCATGTGGAAGTTGTTGTTTCTACGTAGGACGCGCAGGAACGAGAGCTCTCTTTTGGCGAGAAATTTGAAGTTTAGGACCAACCCTCGAGGTAGGTTGTCTCATGATCGTCTCAAACATTACGTTAGGAATAAAAGCCCTCTAGTCTTGCTTGTTTTCATGTTGCATGCACGGAGTATTTCTTGTTTTACCATGATCGCGTAATAGGATCTCTAGTTCATGTTGTCCATGCCATATTAACCAAAAAGGTAATATTTTTGATTGATTTTGTGCCTTGTCATGTGTTATTCAGGTATTAGTATGCTTTCCCTCTCAGTTTTATCTAGTTTTCATGTTGATTAGCCATGGAAAAGGGTCTTGTAAGGCCGGTATTGTCTCTGTCTGAGGCAGAATGATAGCGGTTGACCCAGGAGCCACGACTTGAAGTCGCGGATGCCCGACCAACCGCGACCTTCCAGAAGGCAGTCATGGTGAAAATCACGATCTGACTTATGTTTCCCCAAACAAGGATCAGATCAAGCTCCATGTTTTACTGTTATGTACAGTGTTATCTACACCAAATTTCATGCTGATTTAGTTTCCTGCTATATCCGATTTTAATAGGTTCATGTGTTATTCCTTATCATGTTTAAAAGGTTAGTTTTCATCATATGCTAATTTCACCATAAACTTGATAGTTTTGTACTAAAGTACTTCCAATTCTTTTGATGGAACTTTTACACATCGGTCTATGTTTTGCCACATTCACTGTCGATCTCTTTCTTTCATACTTACTTGCACATAGCCCGTACTCCGGTATGGTGCTATTAGTCACTTGCACATGATAGGAAAACCTTCTTGGACATTGAACGCCTCTCCATCGGATATTCCTTCTGCCAGACTATGTAGTCATGTTTCAAGGCCTCTGTAAGTCTCCGCGAGCCTGGGGTTCCCACTTGGACGCCGAGCCGGTTGTACCCTAAAAACCCAAAAGCAAGATGAGCACTTGATAGTTTTCTATACTCTGTCCTGATCGCGGCCAGTCTCTCAACCGCTGTTGACACCCGTTTTATGACCAATGAGTTGGGTCATTTTTTAATCTATATTTTATGATGTCTCGAGTTATTCACCGATTATTGGGCCATTATTGGTCAGTCTTTGGGCTTATTTATGGGTTGTTCTCCCTGGTTGGGCCTAGTTCATCTGATTTCTCGATATTACAACTTATTGGGCCTGGATAAGGGCTAATAAGGATTTTTATTATGGATTAACTTAGAGATTTATTGGCCTTTATCTCTTTTACCACATCCTTTGGCCTAGCGGGTGATCCTTTGCTAGACCGCTAATTGGCAGAGAGTCCTTCTGGGTTTCTTTGGTCTTATCTTTTCTGGACGAATGAGCCATGCGGTCTATCGCTAGACCGTTTCTTGAGCCTTGCGGTCTATCGCAAGACCGTTTGGGGAGACAGAGAGTCCTACTCTGTCTGTTCTTCCTCTTCTTCACCGTGGTCGAACTAGAGTCCTTGATGTGTTGATTTCTCTCTAGATAGATGCTCTCAGAACCTTCTGTTTGTTTCTATGGACTCTAGGGAGTATTATCTCCGAGATTTATCTAGGTTCAAGCCTATTTTAGTGTCATTATCCCTCCAACTTGAACCTAGGGTTTGGGGGTCTAAAAATAGAACCCTTGACTTCATGGCTTGAGGAGGAGATTTTTAGAGCTTGCCACGAAGTGTTGTTGCGTTCTGGAGCAAGCCCTAACTAGGGAGAAGCTATTTCTACGTCCTTAAGGCTTCTGGTCCAGGGAGTATCAAGTTCCATTAGTTGTCTTTGAGTCTTTTCCTCTTAGTTTTCTCTATTTTTCCTTGCATCATCATAGTATATTCCCTCTTCTTTTATCACGTTCTCTGCATTCCATTCACGTTTTAAAACATCCTCCTACTCTTTTCCACGCCCCATAGGGGTTAAAAAACCACCAACCCCCAGGTATTCACCCTTCCTTTTATGCACTTTAGTTTAATTGCATTATAGATACTACACTAGTCCAATGGCATATTGGGTCATTTTTCTTTGTGTCAACATTCTTTTGCAGGTTCACAGGACTCATCGCATGCGGCCCAGCTCTTCTGGCCGGCCAAGAGGGGTGGAGATTCAAAGTTCCACATTGCTATTCTGGGTGCCCTTGCGGTCGTGTGGAAGGCCGTTTGCAGATCTCAGGCGATCTATCGTAGGACCATTTTTCGTCTTCTAGTGGTCATCTGGAAGAGCATTTTCCTTTCACAGCACCTGGTTTTTTCTCTCTCCCACGGGCGGGTGACTTCACTCAGCTCTTTCCAAGGTACATATCACGGTTCTACTATGTTATTTACCTTGGTGGTGATCACATCACTCCTTATTTGGGCACTGTTCATCATCTTGCTTGCTCTTTTATTTTAGTTGCTCCACACCCCCGGTGTGTTTTCTTTTATTCCTTTACCTCATGCCCATGGCGTGTATTTTTGTTTCTCGTCTTTTCATTTCTTTAATATTGAGATGATATGCCCACATGCTTCAATTTTATGTTGATTGCTTGAGTTAGTGCACCACTTGCTCACACATATTTCTCATATTCACATCACTCGCCACCCATTCACATCATCACACACTCACATAAGAAAAACTATCAACACCCCTAATTTTTTGGCGATCACGGTGGGACAACTAGTGCCAATCGTGCTGAGTTTCTATCTGACCTGCTGTTCTTAGTTGTTCTCAGTTGCCCTTCTGTTTTCCTCGATTTTCCCATTTATTCCATGTTGTTTTCTGCTCTCTGGTTCCCTGGCAGTCTCCTCCCTGGCCATTTCTGGCTTAAAAGCGGTCTAGCGATAGACCGTCTTATCTCTTAACGGTCTCCTAGATGACTATTTCTCCAATTATAGGTACGCATCCCGAGGTTGCTATTATTTCTACAGTTTCTGACTGTGTTTATTATTCCTGGGTGTTGTCTGGTCTCCTCCTATGTTGTGACATATATATATATATATATATATATATCATTGTTTGCATATTGTTTTCTAGTTCTTAGGCCTAGAAATTGCATGCGCTCAGGTGCACATAGGGTCATTCATCTCTCATATCATAGTTGCATTCTCACCTTGGTGTGTGCTCCTCTCGCCTCCATATTCCTTGGGGTCGACTAGGTGACCACATCAGGGACCTCCATAAGTCCCCGCGAGCCGTGGATTCCCACACGGACATCGGGCCGGTTGTACCTTCACCACCCCGTGTCTAGGTTGAAAAAGTGAGGGAGAGTTTACACTTAGAGTTAACCAAGTTTCCAAATATCCTTCCTATTAGGAACCTATTGTTGGAGTGAACATTTTAATTGAAATCATTAAGGTTCTCAAAGAAGAAACAAATAAAATTTGTGCATCATTTTTAACTTGGTTGTCTTTGGGTGCCTATCATCCCTCTCTTATTTGCACAAGTTTGGAGTCATCTTGTCTGGTTACTTATTTTTGGTTGTTTGTGTTGTTTGTTTTGTTTCAAGGTATTACGTTGCATGTGGAGTTGCTTTCGTTCCTTAGATTCATCTCCTAGGGGCAATTCCTCTTTCAAGTCTTATTCCAATCCCTTGTTTGAGTCTAACATGTCTTCCTATGATCTTTCCCGTTCCCAGGAGGAATCTCTTTCTCAGGGTCTCTTAGAGGACCCGTCTAGGGTCATTCAAATCTCATCTGGAGAAGGGTCCATCCCTCTTCCATCCTATATCTCCATGGAGGGTGCGCAACCCTCCCTCTCCTCCAATAATCATACTAGTCACATCTTGCATATGGTGGCCCAGTTAGATCCGGCCCAACTTTAGGCCCTTTATCAGACCTTGTAGGGGTCCGGTGCCCCATCTCCCATGATTGCACAAGGTCTGTCCACTACCTCCATCTCTCAGTCTAGGGTTGATGGGCTTGGGGTTCCACCCATTACAATTGATATCACCCCGATTCAGCCCACGGTCCTTCGATTCTCTAGTCTGGAGGTGGGCCAGTCCTCTGGCTCGGCCCATCAAGTTCTCGATAAAGGGAAGAACGTTCTCCCCTCATTTACCCAGACGGAGTCTTATAGGCCCGTTCCATCAATGCCACAAGCCCTTATCTGCCCCGCAGATCTCGCTCGTCCTCAGCAAGGGGCGGTCCATGTCCAATCCAATTTGGGTCATCCTCCGGCCCAATACCCTTCTTATGTGCCTACACCTCCTTCTATCTACCCTTCGGCTCTTCACCTTGAGCTGGCTCCTTTCACTCCACCTACTCCATCTCGGAAGCAGGAACTCCTTGACAAATGGGCCGCCATGCAACAATAACTCAACTTCCTTCAAAAGCGGGTTGGCCCACAATCTTTAGCAGATGTCCCCGTTCCCAGCTTCCACAATATCCGATTCCCTCCCCAATCTGAGCTCCCCACATACCGCAAGTATGACGGGAATAGCAATCCATTCATTCATGTGAGGGACTTTATGTATGAATTGACGCAGTTTCAGTGTGACGATCGCCTTATGGCGTACTTATTCCGCCGATCATTAGATGGAGTTGCACTAGAATGGTTTTATGCTTTACCACTAGAAGATGTTGAGAGTTTCAAGGTGGTGAAAGAGAAGTTTATTCAAAGGTTCTAGGATCGGGTCGGCCCGGAATATTCATTTACAGATCTTGTGGCCGAGAAAATGAAAGCAGATGAAGACTTTGCAACGTATGACGACAGATGGAGGCAGATGGCCGCCCGTTTACCGGGTCGTATTCCGGAGGAGGAAAAGGTCAAGTTGCTCATATCTAATGCTACCCCCACTTTCCGCAACATACTGGCCATGAACGATATTGCCAACATGTACCAACTCTACAGTCGGGCAAGATTTATTCAAACCTAGTTGAAGGACTCCCCTATCCATTCTCTCTTCGAGGCCCAAAAGCCCAAATACACTAAAAAGTCTCAGGGGCCCGTTACCGAAGGAGTCCAGAACAATGAACAGGTGCAAGCCGTTTCATTCCCCTTCCCTAACCAATCCGCTCCGCTCCGCTTCTCGCAAACTCCCCGTAATCCACAATTCTCCACTCTGCAAAGTGCACAACCTATCTTCACTGCTCCACCATACACCCAGCCTACCTTCTCTACTCCACAAAATGCCTTCCCCACACCGCAACAGCCACAACAACCTCCGCAATATCACAATATCCCTCCACCCAATGGCTACAACAACAAATGCCCGGCTCCGAAGAGAGCGCAATGTCCTCCTTTGCCTGAGTCTCTTATAGACATCTTTTCTGCTCTCATGTCAATAAGTGCAATCCAGCTTCCGCCGGAACGGCCCAACTGGAACCCGACCGTTGATCAGTCCAAATACTGCATGTTCCAAAGGCAGCTCAGGCACACTATTGAGGGGTGTTATCAGTTTCGAGATCTGGTATACGACCTGCATGAAGGGTAGCGCATTGATTAGGCTGAGATGCATAAGGCCATTGTGGAGACAAAGGAGAAGAGAAGGCAAGCACTGAGGCAGCAAGTGTAGTAGCAACAAGCACCGCAGCCACAGCAGCAGCCACAACAGTAGCAACCCGTTCAGGACTTGGGGATTCACCAAAACCCCATGCCGAATCATCCGCCCGCTCCACAACCACAACCACCAGCACAAGCTCAAGTCAACCTCATTCAACCCCCGGCCCCTGACGTTGGGTGGCCCTATGACAATGAAGCCTCAGTACAGCGGCTCATGGCCCTCCACCATAACTACCGCAACCCTTCCTTACATTCTACCCCCGTGATGGGGACATCACCTCCCATGCCCACATTCATAGCTCGTCTCCTCGCCCCGGTTGCATCCGGCATGGTCTAGTCATTTAATTTTGAGTCCTATGTAATTTTTATTTGAGTCATTTGATGTATTTTCCCTTTTATTTGAGTCATGTTCCTAGGTCTTGTGTTCATTTCCCTAAGTTTGAGTGTCATTAGGTTGTCTAGTTAGATATTGGGCCCAATTCATTGGGCTTGGCCCAAGGGCTCTCCCTTACCCCCTCGGTTATTTGTCATTGAGTCAATTGTCAGGGACTTTTGTAGAAATGTGGGTTTCCTATATATAGGACCCCATTCCCCCCATTTCAACTTAATGAATCAATGAATGAAAAACTTGCCATTTTGAGAGTTTACACTTCTTATCTAGTGGAGAGATTCCATTTTTTGGGTGAGAGACCCTAGGGGAGAGATTCCCCACCCTTCCCTCTCTTAATCTCTCTTTTTCACTCCACTTTCTCTCTCCTCCACACCCAATTTCAAAAATTTTCTCTCTCCTCCCTTCCCAACCACCACTCTCCCACCTACCCCCATTAAAGGCCACTCCCCTTCCCCACACACCCCATTACTCCACCCCCTAGTCCCAAGAGAGCTTCCACCAATCCTAGCTCCACCTCCCAAACCCCAACTACCCCACCCACATCCCCAAGCACCCTTCCCACTACCCAAAGCAGCCCTCCACGTTCCCAAGGCATCTCTTCCCATCCCCAAGACCACCATTGATCACCCCACATTAAAGGAAATTCAAACTCACATGCCCTCCACCCACTTGTGCCCCCCCACCTTCCTCCTTCTCCCTCCAAGCCCAAATTCGTAGCTCCTCCTCCCACCACCTGTTAGACCCCCTTCCAGACCCTATTCTTCCCCTCTCACACCTTGGAACATCCCCTCCTAGACCCCCTCACAGCCAGGGTTCTCCCCACACTCATCCACTTCCATTTCCCCTCCCACATACCCCATTTCCCCCCACCATCTTCAACCTTCAGTTTTCAGTTCGCTGGCAGTAGAAGAGTAGCGGTTTGCAGAGGCTACCCCGACCACATCCCAGAAAATCGGAAGGCTCAGAGGCATCCACGGAAGCGTCTGCCTGTCCTCTTCGCAATGGTCATAGTTTCATCCCCATCGGAGATCGGTGCTGCTTTGGAGGTCCATTCTTCCCCGACTGCGCAGAGGTGTCCCTGCAGGTGTCCTGAGTCGGAGAGGAAGCTTCACCACGCCAAACCTCGGAGGAATCAGGCCAAGGGTTCTTCTACAAAGTTCTACCTCTCCCTGTCTACTTTCAGAATCAAAAAGTAGAACCCCGTTTGGCATCCGGTAGCAGGAGTTACCAATTTTCTCCCTCAGCTTCACAGTCCTGCTACCCACAGTCTGCTCCGGCCAGTCAACAGTGTTCAGAGTTACCTGGTCTTCTCCGGCATCGTCTGGCCTTTCCATCAGTTTTGCTACGAAGAGGATTCGTCCACGATTCCAACGACTCTGACGGTGCTCGATTCCGAGTTCGGGAGCTGCCGGTACATCCTCTGCAACCTGCTGTTACTGCACTGATCTACCCCCTGCAGAGTTTCTGAGCCGGAGAAAAAGCTTCACCACGACGAACCCAGGAGGAACCAGGCCACGAGATCTTCTACAAAGTTCTTCTCCTTCCTGTCTACTTTCGGAATCAAGAAGTAGAATCCCGCTCGGCATCCGTTAGCAGAAGTTATCAATTTTATTCCTCGGTAGTGCGACTCTACTTCCCCACAGTCTGCACTGACCTCTCCTCACTCTTCTGGATCCACTGTTCTTCTCCGGCATTGTTTGGTGTCCCCGTTTGTTCTGCTGCAAAAAGGACCCATCCACGGTTCCAACGGTTCTGGCGGCACCTGATTTGAAGTTTGGGAGCGGCCGGGGCAACCTCTTCTTCCTACTGTTAGTAACCAGTTGCTGTCAGTCCGGGAATCAGCGACCCTGTTCGAGCTCCTGCCCAGGCCAGCAGCAACCCTAGAAGAATTCGGCAAAATTCGAAGGCACTCCAGTTCCAGTAATGAAGATTTCCTCACTAGTCTCACCCTCAGAAAAATTACTGATCAAGTTCTGCAGCCATAGTTCCGACTGTCTATCCACAATTGCCGAGAGAAGGCAGATTCGGCATCTTCACTTCTTCATCGTTTTAGCCCTAGTTTTCCCCACCCCGCTTGGCCGGCTGAAGGCCCCTCCCTGCGGGGAGGTAGTTTGATTGTAATCCATTAATCCCCACCCCAAGATCCCCCTCCTGCGAGAGGTGTAGTGTTGTAATTTGGTTTGATCAAGTCAAGCTACCCCGGCGCGGCGTGTGGGGAACCCACGCTTCCCCGCTCGCCCTCGTCTCCGAGCGGGACCGGTTTCTTCAAACCGGTCGAGTAAGTGCTCTATAACCTTGCTCTAATTCATGCTTGTTCTTTCAATATTAGTTCATAGTTCCGCTGGCCGTGAGAGTGAGAGCTCGATCCTCAAGCCCCATTGCTTTGAGTGATCACCGTGGGAAGAGAGAGTAACCCGGTGCCTTTGGCACTTTGTCGGCCCCATTGAATTGGGCATCCACAACCTTTGGGATTCAAATCTTGGCCTTGCTGGCCTTCTACCAGCAAGGGCCCAACCCCTCAACCTCACCTTGGCATTGCCAAGTTACCCCGGGTCTTGGTGAGCAACGGGTGAGCAGTCGTCGACATCGGTCCGTTTAATTACGATTGTGCTTGTTTGTTTAAGTCCTAGGTTGTGTCACATCAATTGGTATCAGAGCAAGTTCACAACTTGTCTCTCCACAAGTTGGTCCTAGGGCATGTTTATGCATTTAGAGTCCTCGGTTGCATCTCCCATGTCCACTAGAATGGCCACTTCATACCCGCCATATCCATCCCCATCAACTTTCCCAAGAAGCCCAAATCCTCATGGAAGTTCTATTGCCAACAAAGTGGGTAGCAACACCTCTATCATAGAAGCCCTACCTAATGTCCTTAATCGGCTTGAAGATATCATGTCTCGACTCGGCCGACTTGAAGGAAATAGCCGTGCACCAAGAGTGAATGAGAGTGACCTTTGGGGAAATCTAGAAACCATATTTTTAGAACACTTGAAAATCAAAACCCCCGCCTTTGATGGATCCAACAGCCCAAGCCTTTACCTAGATTGGGAGATTTCCATGGACCAATTCTTTAAAAGTTGCCCCTTGAACGAAGGAAGAAGAATGAGGCTAGCCAAGGCACACCTCTCCAAACAAGCTAAAACTCATTGGTTAGTTGTGGAAGGTTTGAGAAAGATCCATAGGGAGGCCCCAATTAGCACTTGGGATGAGATGAAGACCGAGCTTAGAAAAACGTACACCCTCCAACCCTCTCCCTCCTACTCAAATCACCAAAGTCCAAGGAGCACTTCAACTCCACCCGATCAATCCCAGACCCCAATCACCCATTCCCCACCACTTCCCATCTCTCCTACCCCAACCACTACATTTACACCCCACCTCCAAGTCCACACCACAACCATAGGTCCCCATACCCAATTGGGCCCCATGGCCAACTCTCCACCTAAGCCCGTGGTAACCCCCACCACTACCTCTCCATCACCCCCAAAAGGGGACACTCCTCCCAAAACCAATCAACCCAAACCCCTTCAACCCACCCATCTTCCTCTCCCTACCCCAATCCAACTCCCACCAAAGCCTCCACTACTACCCTTACCTATCCTAACCCAAGTTTCCCACTACCTATCACCCCGGATATACTATGCCCCAATCATCACCACACCCTCAAAAGCCCCTCTCACCTCCTTGGAAGAAGAACCCATACCCCACCCCATAGTGGTGAACACTCCAAACCCACTCTCCACCTTGGAGGAAACCCAAGTCCAAGTTGAAGAAGAAACAACATGCGAGGGTCTTCACCTTACATCACCATCTTTAGTTGGAGTCAATCTCATCTTATGGGAACCCCTTGTTAGTTGGCTAAAGGAGAGCCCAATAAGAGAGATCACGGCCCACGATTTTCCACCCATGAAGGAAAACTATCCCATAGTGCCCATCTCCTCTTATCACACCACAATACAAGCATCTTATCAAGTAGAGACCTTAGAGGATTTTCTTAGAGGCTTAGCATGGCAAATTGAGTTCACTAGCATGTTGACCCCTATGGCCGAACAACCTAGGAGCCTTGGCCTCCTACACCCATGCATCGGGTCAATCACCTCGGTCTACACCATTGGTTGCTACACTAGCGACCTCCTTTTTCTTCTCCGTATGGTAGAAGAACCCATCTCGATCCACTCCCCTACCATTGAGATCCCAAATACTTTGATCAGCCAACCCACTAGAAAACTTGGCCCAATTACCTTGGAGGATGATGACTCACAATTTGGGAACCTTGAAGACATAGAGTGCCTCCCTCTAGGAAGACCTTTCCACGACCCCTTTGATCCCTTCCTATGGGTCTAGTTCCCCATGTGACCCAACCACCTTATCTACCACCCACCATTCCCTATCCCAACCCACCATGTTAGACCTAATTCACCCCATCCTAGATTCGGGTTGCACCTTGGGAACCATGACCTTAGGCCACATACCCCTAGGTAATAAGGTTGTGCCCCACCCCATGATGACCACCTTCTTAGATCCATTCGATCCTTTCCAATGGAAGTTCAAAGGTTGTCCCACACCTATACACATGGAAGTCACCTTTGAGAAAAGCATGCATGTGTCTAGACTTATCATACCCCTTGGCATGAACACTATGTTGGGTCCATTCATTCATATCACCCACATGTCAAGTAGAAAGTATGAGTGGTCCATATTCGGATGTCATGGTCCACCTTCATTCATCATGGGTCTTAAGCATGTCAAAGGCATCTACGGATGTCCGGGTCCCCCAATATTTATCACCAATTTGCATGATAGGGCCACCTACGGGTGCCCCGGCCCACCTAGGCTAACCAAAGTCTACACTGCATCATTACACGATAGGTCTACTTTTGGTTGCCCAGGTCCACCCATCACCCCTAGAATGTCTGCATTCACAACATTGCATAAAGAGATCCGCAAGCACATTAGCAAGAAGAATGTGACTTATAAAAGGCGAGCCAACTCTCATCGACGTCACCAAGAATTCCATGAGGGTGACTTTGTGATGTGGTAAGGACGGAGAGGCTCTCCCCGGGAGCCATCTCCAAATTGAGGCAACGTGGGGCTGGTCCATTCCAGGCCCTGAGGCGCATTGGTGCAAATGCCTATGAGTTAGATCTCCCCGAGGAATATGGGGTAAGTCCCACATTCAGTGTCGCCGACCTAGTGCCATACAAGGGACCCATGGTGGTACCTAGTGAGGATATTGAGCATATTCCCTCCGTTGAGAGGGCACCCACCCGTGAGGAGAGTCCACCACCCAAGAGAGCCCAACGTGAGCGCATTGAACGAATATTGGATGAACATGTCACTACCACCAGGAGCAACGTATACGAGCGCTATCTCGGCAGGTGGATGGATCGGTCTCGTTCGGAAGACTTGAGGGCAGTACCACTTCTACACCCTCCAAGGAGGGAAGGACACTTACTCGACGGAGTCGAGTTCCCCGCACCCCGGGGGTATGATGGGGACATCACCTCCCATGCCCACATTCATAGCTCGTCTCCTCGCCCCGGTTGCATCCGGCATGGTCTAGTCATTTAATTTTGAGTCCTATGTAATTTTTATTTGAGTCATTTGATGTATTTTTCCTTTTATTTGAGTCATGCTCCTAGGTCTTGTGTTCATTTCCCTAAGTTTGAGTGTCATTAGGTTGTCTAGTTAGCTATTGGGCCCAATTCATTGGGCTTGGCCCAAGGGCTCTCCCTTACCCCCTCGGTTATTTGTCATTGAGTCAATTGTCAGGGACTTTTGTAGAAATGTGGGTTTCCTATATATAGGACCCCATTCCCCCCCATTTCAACTTAATGAATCAATGAATGAAAAACTTGCCATTTTGAGAGTTTACACTTCTTATCTAGTGGAGAGATTCCATTTTTTGGGTGAGAGACCCTAGGGGAGAGATTCCCCACCCTTCCCTCTCTTAATCTCTCTTTTCACTCCACTTTCTCTCTCCTCCACACCCAATTTCAAAAATTTTCTCTCTCCTCCCTTCCCAACCACCACTCTCCCACCTACCCCCATTAAAGGCCACTCCCCTTCCCCACACACCCCATTACTCCACCCCCTAGTCCCAAGAGAGCTTCCACCAATCCTAGCTCCACCTCCCAACCCCCAACTACCCCACCCACTTCCCCAAGCACCCTTCCCACTACCCAAAGCAGCCCTCCACCTTCCCAAGGCATCTCTTCCCATCCCCAAGACCACCATTGATCACCCCACATTAAAGGAAATTCAAACTCACATGCCCTCCACCCACTTGTGCCCCCCCACCTTCCTCCTTCTCCCTCCAAGCCCAAATTCATAGCTCCTCCTCCCACCACCTGTTAGACCCCCTTCCAGACCCTATTTCTCCCCTCTCACACCTTGGAACATCCCCTCCTAGACCCCCTCACAGCCAGGGTTCTCCCCACACTCATCCACTTCCATTTCCCCTCCCATATACCCCATTTCCCCCCACCATCTTCAACCTTCAGTTTTCAGTTCGCTGGTAGCAGAAGAGTAGCAGTTTGCAGAGGCGACCCCGACCACATCCCAGAGAATCTGAAGGCTCAAGAGGCATCCACGGAAGCGTCTGCCTGTCCTCTTCAGAACGGTCATGGTTTCATCCCCATTGGAGATCGGTGCTGCTTTGGAGGTCCATTCTTCCCCGACTGCGCAGAGGTGTCCCTGCAGGGGTCCTGAGTCAGAGAGGAAGCTTCACCACGCCAAACCTCGGAAGAATCAGGCCAAGGGTTCTTCTATAAAGTTCTACCTCTCTCTGTCTACTTTTAGAATCAAAAAGTAGAACCCCGTTTGGTATCCGGTAGAAGGAGTTATAAATTTTCTCCCTCAGCTTCGCAGTCCTGCTACCCACAGTCTGCTCCGACCAGTCAACAGTGTTCAGAGTTCCCTGGTCTTGTCTGGCATCGTCTGTCCTCTCCGACAGTTTTTCTGCGAAGAGGATTCGTCCACGATTCCAACGACTCCAACGGTGCTCGATTCCGAGTTCGGGAGCTGCCGGTACATCCTCTGCAACCTGCTGTTACTGCACCGATCTGCCCCCTGTAGAGGTTCTGAGCCGGAGAAAAAGCTTCACCACGACGAACCCAGGAGGAACCAGGCCACGAGCTCTTCTACAAAGTTCTTCTCCTTCCTGTCTACTTTCGGAATAAAGAAGCGGAATCCCGTTCGGCATCTGTTGGCAGAAGTTATCAATTTTATTCCTCGGCAGTGCGACTCTACTTCCCCACAATCTGCACCGACCTCTCCTCACTGTTCTGGATCCACTGTTCTTCTCCGGCATCGTTTGGTGTCCCCGTTTGTTCTGCTACAAAGAGGACCCATCCACGGTTCCAACGGTTATGGCGTCACCTGATTTGGAGTTAGGGTGCGGCCGGGGAAACCTCTTCTTCCTACTGGTAGTAACCAGTTGCTGTCAGTCCGGGAATCAGTGACCCTGTTCGAGCTCCTGCCCAGGCCAGCAACGACCCCAAAAGAATTCGGCAAAATTCAGAGGCACTCCAGTTCCAGTAACAAAGATTTCCTCACTGGTCTCGCCCTCGGAAAAATTCTTGATCTAGTTCTGCAGCCACAGTACCGACTGTCTATCCACAATTGCTGAGAGAAGGCAGATTCGGCATCTTCACTTCATCATCGTTTTAGCCCTAGTTTTCCCCACCCCGCTTGGCCGGCTGAAGGCCCCTCCCTGCGTGGAGGTAGTTTGATTGTAATCCATTAACCCCCACCCCAAGATCCCCCTCTTGCGAGAGGTGTAGTGTTGTAATTTGGTTTGATCAGGTCAAGCTACCCCGGCGCGGCGTGTGGGGAACCCACGCTTCCCCGCTCTCCCTCGTCTCCGAGCTGGACCGGTTTCTTCAAACCGGTCGAGTAAGTGCTCTATAACCTTGCTCTAATTCATGCTTGTTCTTTCAATATTAGTTCATAGTTCCGCTGGCCGTGAGAGTGAGAGCTCGATCCTCAAGCCCTGTTGCTTTGAGTGATCACCGTGGGAAGAGAGAGTAACCCGGTGCCTTTGGCACTTTGTCGGCCCCATTGAATTGGGCATCCACAACCTTTGGGATTCAAATCTTGGCGTTGCTGGCCCTCTACCAGCAAGGGCCCAACCCCTCAACCTCACCTTGGCATTGCCAAGTTACCCCGGGTCTTGGTGAGCAACGGGTGAGCAGTCGTCGACATCGGTCCGTTTAATTGCGATTGTGCTTGTTTGTTTAAGTCCTAGGTTGTGTCACATCACCCCGTCATCCTCCCGCTTAATCATCAAACCTCTTCATCCCCTGCAATCGCCAAACCCCTCATCCTACCATCCGCTTTGCCCATTATCCCACCTATCTCCACTCCACCACCAGTACCTGCACCCATCATCACCATCCCTCCATCAAACCCTTCACCCGTCATCCCTCCGCAGCCTGTCATCTCCACGACTCCCATAACACCCCTTATCACCACCACTACTCCTATCACCCCTACGCCCTCTACCAAATCGTTCATCTACCCGGCCGAGCCCATCAAGCTGCTTATCTTAATCCCATCTAATGCCGTGTTAGCCCAAAACCTTGCCCTACGGAGTGGGCGTTTATTTCATAGAAATTGCCCTTCCACTGGTGCACTCGCACCTAATCCTCAGTCCTCGCAACAGGCCGCTGATCAAGAGGAGGCAGATCCGCTACCAGGGACACAATATGATTTGCTACATCACCTAGACCAGGTGCCCGCTAAGATTTCCATGCTAGAATTGATTAAAAGGTCCACACTTCACCAAGATGCACTCCGAAATTTCCTTCAGAAGGTGATAGTAAACGAAGACATGACAGTGCACAGCTTACCAACAACCCTGGCTACAATCTCCAAAGGGCCGGCAATTACATTCTCTGAGACTAAACTGGCACCTCCCGAAGCACGACAAATGCTGCTATGCATTTCTATTACTCTAAACAAAGTCAGCATAGACGCGGCATTGGTAGACACAGGGGCCTATATTAATGTCTGCCCTCTCAGCACTTTAAGGGCCTACAACCTTTCAGAAGATCTACTAAGGCCAACCCCGACCACCATTGCAGCATATGACAACTCCAGAAGGGCGTGTCATGGGGTAGTCACTATTCAAGCAGAGCTTGGGTCTCTTACTATGCCAATTGAATTTTATGTGCTGGACATCGACCCTATGTTCAAGGCTATATTGGGTCATCCGTGGGTTGATAATCTCAATGCCGTACCATTCACTGCTCACCAGTGCCTTAAATTCTCTTTTCAAGGGAGGGTGGTCAAGGTGAAAAGCATATCCACGGTCCAGTCTGTCAAGGCCGTCTCTGAGAAGATGTTGCCAACACTATGGGCCAACAATCGGCCTGTCATCTCAGTGTTGGATCTAGACTTTTCATGGGCATATGCTCCATGTAAACCCACCACTGCGCCAGTGAACGTTAAGGTGAAGCCCTAGATAGGAGATTCGAAGGGTTGGAACATGATATTAAAGCTGGGCTATCAGCTGGGGAGAGGTCTTGGTGCACAATTACAGGGGCGGACTAAACCAGTCCCCAAAGGCAGAAAAATGAAAAGGAGGGGTCTCAATTACTGGGAATCTTCATTCTTAATTTTGGGCGACTCTGGACCATTAACATGGGACTACCGCTAGCATTTTGTCAAGGGCCCTATCTAGCCAGGCACATTGAAAGCATCACCAAGTCAGCCCAAGGACAGAGTACAACTTACACAGTTGACAGCCCGCTATTGCTGCCCAAGGGGCCGGTTGATGATATGCTTGATTTCAGCCAGGCATTGGAAAGGTTGTTTTATGATAAAGAAAATTGCCAGAAGAATCAGGCAGTGCGGCTTGTGCTTTATGAGCCGAAGAAGCTAGCTTACCGTTCGCGGGAAAGGGGGAGCTCACCCGTCATATTCGCTTGGTCTCCTTCCCGCTTGTTTTCATTCTTTCAAAAGATGACATCTATACCCCGCTCACCTCCTATCTTGATCAAACCATTACTGCTCGAGCTTCCTATGGATTTTCTTATCGTCAAGACTTGTGATTGCTATCCACATGTCGATCTGTCTACTCCTTTCTTCTCCTCTTCCGACCCCTTCCTCGACATTTTCTATCCATCCAAGTATCCCCTTAGGCTTTCTCCTCCGCCTTCTCCTCCATCTTGTTACATGATCTCCATTGATCTCCAAAAAAAAAACGTCAAATTCGAAATGGAGATTTCAGTGGAAGATTACTCTATCTTCTCTCCATCTTCCTCCCAGGGGCGTGAGGCTCCTGCTCCTTCCCTCCCATTAGATTTTGTCTCTTTTAGGTTAGACATTGGGTCCATCGAGTCTAGGGTAGTAGAGTCTGTTAAGTCTATAGAAGTAGGGTCTTGTTCTAGGTCATCCAACCCATCCTTGCCTGAGCCGCACCTGCCGGCGCGACTTTCTAAATCCGTTCCTAATAGGTTCTTACAGGATCTAGCTCAGTGATGTCGTGCTCTTCTTAAATGCCCAGAGTTCATAGCTACAACGATTGTGATTGAAGAAGACGAGGAGCAAGACGGGGTGTGGAGCGATGACGGATTAGGAGTCTATGAAGTCATGGATGAAAAAGACCTAGTGGATCTTGAGGACAGCGATGTAGACGACACTGTCGATTTGTATGCACAAGGCCTAAAGAGATTTGATGAGCCATCGTCAACAGTGGATGACCCTACGAAGGAAATAAATCTAAGAACTAACGAGGACCCCAGGCCTATTATTATTGCCGCTAATCTCCCTTCAACAGTTGAAGATGATTTAGTCAAAGTCCTGAGGGAGTATAGCGATTCTTTCGCCTGGTCTTACGAGGACATGCCAGGTCTTGACCCCTTATTTGTGGAACATCGATTAGTGCTTAAACTAGTGGCAACACCTGTGAAGTAAAGATCAAGGAGATTTCACCCCCACATGGCCTTAAGGATCAAAGAAGAGGTCGATAAATTGTACAAGGCTAGATTTATTTGAGTTGTCTTATATCCCCAGTGGGTGGCAAACATAGTCCCTGTCATCAAGAAAGATGGAAAGGTGCGCATTTGCATTGATTTCAGGGATCTCAACAAAGCATGTCCCAAGGATGATTTCCCGTTGCCTCATATAGATGTATTAGTGGACAACACCACCGGGTACGAAGCATTGTCATTCATGGATGGTTACTCATGATACAACCAAATCCGTCTCGCTCCTGAGGATCAAGAGAAAACCTCCTTCACCACGCCCTGGGGTACGTATTGCTATGTGGTTATGCCGTTAGGTGTGAAGAACGCTGGCGCCACTTATCAAAGGGCGATGATGGCTATATTCCACGACATGATGCACATTTATATGGAAGCTTACGTGGATGATATCTTGGTGAAGTCAAGGACTAAAGAGGAACACCCTGCCATCATAGCCAAGGTGCTTCAGAGAGCTAGGGACTACCAATTGAAAATGAATCCAAAGAAATATATTTTTTGGAGTCTCTTCAGGAAAATTGCTAGGCTTCATAGTTAGCAAAAGGGGGATTCAGATTGATCCTAACAAAGCAAAGGCCGTCATGGAGATGCCTCCACTTAAGAATATCACGGAACTTTGAGGATTGATTGGACGCTTGCAATTCATTAGAAGATTCATATCCCAGCATTCTCAGAGGTGCCGCCCGTTTTACGAATTGCTAAAGGCGGGGGTCAAGTTTGAATGGAACCAAGACTGTCAAAAGGCCTATGAGGATTTGAAGGTATATCTATCTAATCCCCTGGTTTTGCAACCTCCTATCCCTAGGAAACCCTTAATCCTATACATTTCTGTCATTGAGGATTCCCTAGGAGCTATCCTGGCACAAGTAGATGATGAAGGCAAAGAGCGGGCAGCTTATTACCTTTCCAGGTTATTTAATCCCACGGAGGCCAAGTACACTACCATGGAAAAAACTTATGCCGCCTTAGTTTGGGAACACTACTTTCTAGCCCACCCAGTTATATTAATCTCTAGAATGGACCCCATTCACTATCTCTCAGAAAAGCTTGCCCTTTCTAGTAGATTAGCTCGCTGGTGGAGCTTCCTCTCTCAGTTTGACATCACTGAGCATCTCTGAGCATCTCTCAGCTTGTCAGAAGGCAATTAAAGGGTATGCCATCACTGAGCATCTCGCCCATCTTCCTATCCCCTGCACGGACTCTATTCAAAATGATTTCCCTGATGAGCATCTCTTCGTTCCTACTCATCATCCCTTTTGGTCTCTGCACTTTGATGGTGCACTCAACTCTCAAGGCCGAGGGATAGGAGCTAATCTACTTACTCCGGAAGGAGTAACGATTCCCTTTGCTTATCAGCTTCGTTGTCCTGCTACCAACAACATCGTCGAGTATGAAACTCTCCTGGCTAGATTGAAGCACGCCTACCTCTTAGGAGCACGCTATTTAAACATCATAGGAGACTCTCAGCTCGTTCTGCGGCAAGTTTTGTCCACTTACCGCACTCTTGACCTGAAACTCAAGCCGTATCAAGATTTGGTCACTCTCTTGGCTAGGTAATTCCGTAAACTGATCTACATTCACACTGCTCGATCTTAGAATATCCTTGCTAATGCGCTGGCATCACTCGCTTCCTCTTTGTCTTTCCCTCTCAATCGAAGCACTAAGACCATCATCGTCTAGAGATTGGACGCCCCTTCTCTTCATGATCTCTGGTTCGATATCCTTAGGAAGACTATAGAGGCTAGGGCTGAGAAGGAAGAGTTGAAGGAAGTGTCTTTAACTAAGTTAGAAGAAATTCTGGAGGAAGAAGAGTTGCCATGGTACCACGAAATCGAGCTATATTGCAGAGATGGATCGTTCCCAGAAGGGGCAAGTGCCGAGCATCGCAAGGCTATTAGAAGAGCCGCCTCGAAGTACACTATTATTGCTGGAGAATTGTATAGGCATGCTCTCAATGGGATGCTCATGAGATGTCTTGATGACAATGAAGCTTGGAAGGTGGCCGAAGCAGCCCATTCAAGTGAGTGTGAAGGTCATGTCAATGGTCAGGCTTTAGCGAAGAAAATCCTTAGGCAGGGTTACTATTGGCCCACTCTAGAGGAGGATTACTCCCTCTATGTCCGGACGTGTCTTAAATGCCAACTCCACGCTGATAAAATCCATGCTCCTGCTTCATCTCTTCATCCTCTCTCTGCTCCTTGGCCATTCTCCATGTGGGCCTTCGATATTGTTGGCCCGCTCGGTGATCCCAACTCTCAGACCAAGCAGAAATCCTTTATCCTCACCACCATGGAGTACTTCACCAAATGGGCCGAAGCGGAGGCGTACGCAGAGATCAAAGCTACCACGGTGTGCCGCTTCACCATGAAAAATATCATCGCGTGATTCGGAGTCCCAAGCTGCATCGTCGCCGACAATAGACCTCGGTTCATTTCTTAAGAGCTCCACGACCTTTGTAAGAAGTTCAATATTGCATTTCATCATTTATCTCCATATTATCCTCAAGGTAACAGTCAAGCCGAGGCCACTAACAAGACCCTTCTTAAAATCATAAAGAAAACATGCGAATCTCACAAATTTTCAGATTGGCCTGTACGGTTAGTGGAAGCTCTATGAGCTTACCGCACCTCCATCCATACTCCTATGGGGCAAACTCCCTATGCTCTTGCTTACGGGATGGAGGTGGTGCTCCCATATGAGATCCTAATCCCTTCCCTAGGGGTAAAGCTCTATAAGGAACTTAATCTCGATGAACGTCGAGAGGCATTTCTCGTCCAGTTGGAACTCTTGGATGAAAAGAGGATGAATGCAACCGATCACGTATCCATTTATCAAAAGAGAGTCTCGCGGTATTTTCAAAAGAAGGAAATCGTGCGCAAATTTCAAATAGGTGATATGGTTTTGAAACGTAAATTCATTAGGTCCGGAGGTCCTAGGTCTAAATTGCAACCTAACTGGGAAAGGCTATTTGTTGTCAGAGAGGCGTATCCAGGGAACGCATATCGTTTAGTCAACGCAGAAGGTGAGGAGCTGTCTCACGCTTGGAATGGGTTGTATCTTAAGCGCTTTTTTCCTGAGAGTCAGGCTAATGAACGCCCGGTAGCGAGGTGTCCTTTCCTTGACCACGAAGGAGGATTCTGAGTTTGGCAATCACACTGTAACACCCCGAAATCCGATCCCCAATTTATGGGTATTATATTTTTTTTCATCCATCGGATCTCGAGACATTACTTCACACATATCGCGGAAGCACAATACATAAACATGCATGCTTTCGCATGAGAGAGAGAGAAACCATAGTTACAAAAATGTAAATATCATCTCAACCATTCATAATTTCCAAAGAAGAGTACATGACCATTGTTCCAAAATAAACTTGAGCCCATACATGCTCACTGCCCATAGCTATACATATAAGAGAGACCTTCATCCATAGCATACCTAGTCAAACTACGCACTGGCACTACTCCTCAGCGACAGCGTCATCCTCAACCTCCTTCTCTATGTCTCCTGAAAACGTGTGTCACAAAAGGGGTAAGTGTGACGCTCAATAGACAGCCTAAACAAATCGTGGTTAACTTGCATTTATATAACCAAATTATATACATAATTCAGATGTTAATAATAGCATAATCCATTCATTAAAGTCTGCTGAAAATAACTCATAAGAGGAAGATACACATTCTTAAGCTGACATATAAGGTACCCATGCATGCGCTAAAACCACGGTGAATAAGCATTTACACATTATCACATTTCCATATTTTCACACTTTCACATATCACTTTTCCACATTTTTGCATTTCATATTTTCACATTTTCACATTTCACATTTCCACATTTTTGCATTTCACATTTTCACATTTCACATTTCACATTTTCCCATTTTCACATTTTCACATTTTCATATTTTGTTATTCATGGAAACAACAGCTGCCACAATCATAGGAGGCCCACACACACACAACGAACGAAAGAGTACTGCGCAGACCCGAGAGCGAACTCCCACCAAGATTCTTCGTGGCCTTGTGGCATTACGTAACACCACATCACAAAGGCCGCCCCACCCCAGGGACCGAAGACCGAATCAATAGGATTTTATTCCAGGGCCGTCCCCCCACAGGGACCGAAGTCCTATCCCACAGAAGACTGTTGTTTCCATTCAGATCATTTACATCATATTCGCATTTATACTGATTTTACAAATACTAGTATGATACTTTATCATAACATGCATGCTTCCAATAGTTTAAGTGGGCTAAACATACTTATATGTTAACTGGTGCAGAACAATGCATGATCAGGTTACGATATAAAAGTAACATGATTATCCTTCTAGGCTACATATGCATAGAAAATGATTTATATCTGAAAGTACAGAATTTCTATGGGCATGAAATTTTTACTGTGGGTTATTAACTTATCCTTATGCCATTTTCTAATTTTTTAGATTTTTATGAATTAATATGCCCCCTCAAAATTCTCCTTTTCTCAGTTTCTAGAAATTGGGTCTGTGCAGCATGTGCACCGACCCCACTAGAATATGCACAGACCTTACTGGAACATGCACAGACCTTGCTTGTGGCCAGGGCCAGACATGCACTGACCTCACTGGAACATGCACCGACCTCACTAGAATATGCACAGACCTCACTGGAACATGCACCGACCTCACTGGAATATGCATAGACCTCACTTATGATTTGAACTACACCTGCACCGACCTCACTAGAACATGCACAGACCACACCGAAACATGCACAGACCTCACTTATGATTTGAACTAAACCTGCACCGACTTCACTAGAATAGACCTCACTAAAACATGCACAGACCTCACTTATGATTTGAACTAAACCTGCACCGACCTCACTTGAACATTCACAGACCTCATTGAAACATGCACAGACCTCACTTATGATTTGAACTAAACTTGCACCGACCTCACTAGAACATGCACAAACCTCACTAAAGAGGTAACTCATGGAAGCCCGAAACTTGATGAAAGCATAAACCAAAAATGAACATGTTGGTGGTCCCCACATCCCTTAATCCCTCTTTAGAGTGTATAAAATACATTTGAAATCATTTTAATGCATCATTGACCCCTAAAGTTGGAGGTTTGGTGCCTACCTTTGAGATGGTAAACCGATGATCCGGGGATGAAATCCACACCCTAGATCCTCCTAAAGCTTTTCCTTCCGATCCGGGGATGAGTTCCACACCCCAGATGCACCCAAGACTTCACTGCAGGTTCACCCTTTACGAAATGCCAAGGTTCCTCACTTCTCTTCCTTACCCGAGAGAAATCGTAGATGGTGGGTGTTGATGATAGGTGTTGCTAAAGGCTGATCACCCTTGGAACCCACTTCTTTATATAGGTTTCAAGCCCCCCAAGGCCTGTCCCACGTCCATCAAGGTTCATCCCAGCCCCCAGGTCGCTGGCTTAAAGAGGGGTTAATGCTAAGCATCCCTTCGGGTTTGAACAGGTGTGACCCTTCGACCGCTCATAATAAATGCTAGTGGATGCACATTTCTGTTAAGAATTAGGTTGGGATGTCTTCATATGAAATGAAAAGAACTCCTATATCTAACTTTGGGTCATGGTTTCATCGAATTTCATGAACTCTAGCATGAGTTATGATTTTCACAATATTAACATTATTTCTCCTTTGTTCCAGTCGTGACCCTTCATCTAGCTAGTCATAAATGCAAGTGGGCGCACTCTTATGTTCGGATTTTGATTGGGATGTCTTCATATGGAATAAAGGGTACTTCTGAATCTAAATTTGGGTCATGGATTCATCAAATTTCCTCATTCCTAGCTCGAGTTATGATTTTTGCAAAATTAACATTTATGCTCCCTCATTCCAGTTGCGACCTTTCGGTACCCCCAGGTAATCCGGGTATATCTCTAGCATCCAGACAGTATTTGGTCTCATCCTCAACATAGAAGTTATAGCTAACATCCCATTCGAAATTATGGCCTTGGTTTCAGGTCCTTTCATTAACCACATACAAAGTTATGAATTTCTCATTAAATATATTCGAATTCTCCTAACAGTCACACCTCTTCGTGATAGCTGGCAGCAAATGAGCTCAGAACCTTAGGTTTTGGTGTGAATTTGATTTCCGTGTCAACAAAAGAGTTTGGGCTAAGGGCCCAAGATTTCTAATGAGACTACTTTCATCCCATTTGGTTGACTATGGACCAAGATATCCTTATTTTAACAGGTGACTATGTTTTCTGTAATAATTTCATCCCATTATCATAATTCCTTCTTATCTCCTATTAGGCCCACTTTTCAGAAGTTATGCTCTTCATCAAAGTTGTTCCTTACCTAATGGTCGTTGCATGGGATTTGGTTTCACCTAATTCCGACCTCCCTATATTAAGTTATGAATTTCCTAAGGATCCTTCAATAATCTGTCCAGATTTCTAGCTTATTGAGTTCATGGGCCCGAGTTGTTTTCATTTGGGCCTGTGCCCAAATTGGTGGTCATAACATCCTCTCCCCCTTAAAAATAATTTCATCTTCAAAATTGACTTGAGAAATTTCTCCATAAAACCTTCATCAGCCAGATGGTTTAGCTTGCTTGTCTTACTTCCTAATCCAGTCATCAATGATCAGTTGACCTTCTTTTGACATGGAGAAGAAGCTTTCACGTGTAATGCACAAGCTATGTTTCAAGGGTTCATTAAATATCATCTTACTTAAAATAATTGTAACCTACAACTCATGCCACACAGTGTATGCTTTTAGGGTTTTTATCAGTTACATTCGAAGGTTCAGCCTGTTATGCGACCTGCACACTAAAATGGGTCATTGCTCCATACCTTCAGTCATGGTAGGGGTATTGTCTGCCTCCTCTTACATTAGTGTATAAACTCGCCCTCTGTACTGAATCCTCTCCTGCGGTGGTACTGGCTTTTGCTGAGTCTTCTTACGGCAGTTCCTTGCAATATGTCCAGCCTCTCCGCATCCATAGCACTTGCCCTTTGTCCTCCAACACTCCTGCCCGGGATGGGTGCATTTACAATGGACACATAATGGAACCCCTAGCCTGTTCCTTGGTACCAGCTCCTGACGTGCCACCTTTTCCTTGTCCTGCCTTCCTTCTGCCCGCCTAGATCTTTTGTCCATCGTCTTCTACTCCTTGGAGAACCTATACATAGATATTCATTAGAACCTAACTTAATACGTCTCTTCGTTTTTTTTGTGTTAAATGTTAATTTATGAATTAATTAGTTTTGTGAAGACAGCTTTGTATTTGGTCAAAGAAATGGTTAGAAAAAGCCAAAATCTTAAGCAGACTCAATGCATGTCATTGCTGAAGAATGGTTGGCTAAGGGTGTTTAATATCAGTTAAGGTGACAAATAGGTCCCCCTTGGTGATAAATGGGTCTAGGTGAGAGTGACAAATGGCTTACAAGGTACATAGATAGTCCTTCTAGGCTATAAAAGGCCAGTAAGGCTTCAAAGTGGACATGGTGTATAGTAATATGGTCAAACATGTAAGCAACATGTGAGGAGAGTTCATGCCTTTGATGCCAATCTTTTGGCATGAGACTGAGAAGGGTATTTGAGGCCCACACATGGCAGAAGATTGTTCTCTACTTCCCAGGTGGACAAATGGAAAAATCGTAGGATCAAATCACTCTACCCAAAAGCTTTTACGGAGGCCTTGTTCTATATATATGGGTTCTAAACCTACTTTCCCCCTTTTTTTCACTCTAGCCTATTTCTTCTTCTAGTACTTGGACAATTGGAATGGTTGTAACCATGGTTTGTCTCTCGTGCTCTGATACCACTCTGTAACGCCCCGAAACCTGATCCCCAATTTATGGTTATTATTATTTTTTCATCCATCGGATCTCGAGACATTACTTCGCACGTATCGCGGAAGCACAATACATAAACATACATGCTTTCACATGAGAGAGAGAGAAACCACAGTTACAAAAATTTAAATATCATCTCAACCATTCATAATTTCCAAAGAAGAGTACATGACCATTGTTCTAAAATAAACTTGAGCCCATACATGCTCACTGCCCCATAGCAATACATATAAGAGAGACCTTCATCCATAGCATACCCAGTCGAACTACGCACTAGCACTACTCCTCAGCTACTGCCTCCTCCTCAACATCCTTCTCTATGTCTCCTGAAAATGTGTGTCACAAAAGGGGTGAGTGTGACGCTCAGTGGCAGCCTAAACAAACCGGGGTTAACTTGCATTTACATAACCGAATTATATATATAATTCAGATGTTAATAATAACATAATCCATTCATTATAGTCTGCTGAAAATAACTTATAAGAGGAAGATACACATTCTTAAGCTGACATATAAGGTACCCATGCATGCGCTAAAACCACGGTGAATAAGCATTTACACATTATCACATTTCCATATTTTCACACTTTCGCATATCACTTTTCCACATTTTCACATTTCACATTTTCACATTTTCACATTTCACATTTCTACATTTTCACATTTTGTTATTCATGGAAACAAACAGCTGCCACAATTATAGGAGGCCCCCACACACACAACGAACGAAAGAGTACTGCGTAGACCCAAGAGCGAACTCCCACCTAGATTCTTGGAGGCCTCGTGGTATTACGTAACACCACATCACAAAGCCCCCCCCGGGATCGAAGACCGAATCAATAGGATTTTATTCCAGGGTCGTCCCCCCACAGGGACCGAAGTCCTATCTCACCGAAGACTGTTGTTTCCATTCATATCATTTACATCATATTCGCATTTATACTGATTTTATAAATACTAGTATGATACTTTATAATAACTTGCATGCTTCCAATAGTTTAAGTGGGATAAACATACTTATATGATGACTGGTGCAGAACAATGCATGATCAGGTTACTCTATAAAAAGAACAGGTTTATCCTTCTAGGCTACATATGGACAGAAAATGATTTATATCTGAAAGTACAGAATTTCTGTGGGCATGAAATTTTTACTGTGGGTTATTAACTTAGCCTTCTGCCATTTTCTAATTTTTCAGATTTTTATGAATTAATATGCCCCCTCAAAATTCTCCTTTTCTCAGTTTCTGGAAATTGGGTCTGTGCAGCATGTGCACCGACTCCACTAGTACATGCACAGACCTCACTGGAACATGCACAGACCTTACTAGAACATGCACAGACCCTGCTTGTGGCTAGGGCCAGACATGCACTAACCTCACTGGAACATGCACCGACCTCACTGGAATATGCACAGACCTCACTGGAACATGCACCGACCTCACTGGAATATGCATAGACCTCACTTATGATTTCAACTACACCTGCACCGACCTCACTAGAACATGCACAGACCTCACTTATGATTTGAACTAATCCTGCACCGACTTCACCAGAATATGCATAGACCTCACTGAAACATGCATAGACCTCGCTTATGATTCGAACTAAACCTGCACCGACCTCACTAGAACATGCACAGACCTCACTGAAACATGCACATACCTCACTTATGATTTGAACTAAACCTGCACCGACCTCACTAGAACAAGCACACACCTCACTTATGATTTGAACTAAACCTGCACCGACCTCACTAGAACATGCACAGACCTCACTGAAACATGTACAGACCTCACTTATGATTTGAACTAAACTTGCACCGACCTCACTAGAACATGCACAGACCTCACTGAAACATGCACAAACCTCACTTATGATCAGAACTAAACCAGCACCGACCTCACTAGAACATGCACAGAGCTCACTGAAACATGCACATACCTCACTTTTGATTTGAACTAAACATGCACCGATCTTACTAGAACATGCACAGACCTCACTGGCACATGCACATACCTTACTGGAACATGCACCGACCTTACTGGAACATGCACAGACCCTGCTTGTGGCCAGGGCCAGACATGCACTGACCTCTCTGGAACATGCACCGACCTCACTAGAATATGCACAGACCTCACTTATGATTTGAACTACACCTGCACCGACCTCACTAGAACATGCACAGACCTCACTTATGATTTGAACTAAACCTGCACCGACCTCACTAGAACATGCACAGACCTCACTGAAACATGCACACACCTCACTTATGATTTGAACTAAACCTGCACCGACCTCACTAGAACATGCACAGACCTCACTGAAACATGCACAGACCTCACTTATGATTTTAACTAAACCTACACCGACCTCACTAGAACATGCACAGACCTCACTGAAACATGCACAGACCTCACTGATGATTTGAACTAAACCTGCACCGACCTTACTAGAACATGCACAGACCTCACTGAAACATGCACAGACCTCACTTATGATCTGAATTAAACCTACACTGACCGCACTAGACCATGCACAGACCTCACTGAAACATGCACAGACCTCACTTATGATTTGAACTAAACCTGCACCGACCTCACTAGAACATGCACAGACCTTACTGAAACATGCACATACCTCACTTATGATTTGAACTAAATATGCACCGACCTTACTAGAACATGCGCAGACCTCACTGGGACATTCACAGACCTTACTGGAACATGCACTGACCTCACTAGAACATGCACCGACCATGTCTCTGCTTGAACAAAACATGCACTGACCCTTACTATGGACATTAGGAACTATGCATAGGCCTTGCCATGAACCATATGCAATTTACACAGACCTTGCTATGGTCATCATGAAATATGTACAAACCCTGCTATGACCCATATGAAATATGTACAGACATTGCCCCAAAGGCTGACCTTCCTAGGGACTGTACTAATCCTTAGAGACTCAGAGGTAACTCATTGAAGCCCGAAACTTGATGAAACCAAAAACCAAAAATGAACATGGTGGTGGTCCCCGCATGCCCTTAATCCCTCTTTAGAGTGTATAAAATACATTTGAAATCATTCTAATGCATCATTGATCCCTAAAGTTTAAGGTTAGGTGCCTACCTTTGAGATGGTAAACCGATGATCCGGGGATGAAATCCACACCCCAGATCCTCCTAAAGCTTTTCCTTCCGATCGGGGGATGAGTTCCACACCCCAGATCCACCCAAGACTTCACTGCAGGTCCACCCTTTACGAAATGCCAAGGTTCCTCACTTCTCTTCCTTACCCGAGAGAAACTGTAGATGGTGGGTGTTGAGGATAGGTGTCGCTAAAGGCTGATCACCCTTGGAACCCACTTCTTTATATAGGTTTCAAGCGTCCCAAGGCATGTCCCACGTCCATCAATGTTCAGCCCAGCCCCTAGGTTGCTGGCTTAAAGAGGGGTTAATGCTAAGCATCCCTTCGGGTTTGAACAGGTGTGACCCTTCGACCGCTGATAATAAAAGCTAGTGGACGCACATTTTTGTTTTGAATTAGGTTGGGATGTCATCATATGAAATGAAGAGGACTTCTATATCTAACTGTAGGTCATAGTTTCATCAAATTTCATCAACTCTAGCATGAGTTATGATTTTCACAATATTAACGTTATTTCTCCTCTGTTCCAGTCGTGACCCTTCGTCTACCTTGTCATAAATGCAAGTGGGCGCACTCTTATGTTGGGATTTGGATTGGGATGTCTTCAGATGGAATCAAGGGAACTTCTAGATATAAATTTGGGTCATGGATTCATCGAATTTCCTCATTCCTAGCCCGAGTTATGATTTTTGCAAAATTAACATTTATACTCCCTCATTCCAGTTGCAACCTTTCGGTAGCCCAAGATAATCCGGGTATATCTCTAGCATCTAGACAGTATTTGGTCTCATCCTCAACACAGAAGTTATAGCTAACATCCCATTCGAAATTATGGCCTCAGTTTTAGGTCCTTTAATTAACCACAGATTAAGTTAGAAATTTCTCATTAATTATATTCAAATTCTCCTGACAGTCACACCTCTTCGTGACAGTTGGCAGCAAATGGGCTCAGAACCTCGGGTTCTGGTGCGAATTGGGTTTCCATGTCAACAAAAGAGTTTGGGCTAAGGGCCCAAACTTTCTAATGAGCCTAGTTTCATCCCATTTGGTTGACTGTGGATCAAGATATCCTTATTTTAACGAGTGACTGTGTTTTTTGTAATAATTTTGGCCCATTATCATAATTCCTTCTTATCTCCTATTAGGCCCACTTTTCAGAAGCTATACTCTTCATCAAAATTGATCCTTACCTAATGGTCATTGCATAGGCTTTGGTTTAACCTAATTCTGATCTCCCTATATTAAGTTATGAATTTCCTAAGTATCCTTCAATAATCTGTCCAGATTTCTAGCTTATTGAGTTCATGGGCCCGAGTTATTTTCATTTGGGCAGTGCCCAAATTGGTGGTCATAACACACACACTCTACAAACATCCCTCGTCGGATTTACCAATTTTTGTGTAAACCCCGTTTCTCCCTTGGACATGCTTGGGGGAAGTGAAAGTCCATGTCCGTTTCTCTCTTCGGCTAAATCTAGGGGCAAGAGGCAAATAAGGGGGGGGTGATGACAAACCTAGACACCCTGACGAGAGGAGGTCTCAAATAGGGACAGTCCGTTATGACCTAATTCCGCAAGAAAAGCAACAACAATATCACACAAAAAGAATAAAAAGAAAGAAAAGAAAAGAAAAAGGAGCAGGGATCAAAGCAAAGCCAAAAGCTCATCTCAAAAGCTCAAAGCTCGAAATCCAGAAAGCTCCAAAAGTATGAAACTAGGCATGGCAAGAGTGACAGTACAGTTTTCCTGTGAGACATTATGAGCCCGGTCGTACGCGTGTCTAAGGTGGATGAAGGTTCAATGACAGACACAAAGCCTCGGCGCAACAGACTGAATCTCTGAAGGGGTTGTCAGGAGAGGAACTCAAGCCCTAAAAAGCTCCATACCTGGTCTAGGCTTATCTCCCGAATTCATTTTTTCTTTTTAAGACTAAACCATACCCCGGGTATGGCCTCGGTAGAAGCACCATCATATAGATTGGCCCCGGCCGGGGATTGTCACTTTCTTAAGCACGCTAACCTCAGAAGATTCCTAGTGCGACAGATAGAGCTCTCATTGCCGGGACAAAATTTGCTTTCAAAATCCAAAAAAGAAATTAGCTTTCAAAATCTAAAAAAATCAGATATTTCAAAATCTAAAAAAATCAGATATTTCAAAATCCAAAAAATTAGATATTTCAAAATCTAAAAAAGAAATTAGCTTTAAAATCCAAAAAAATCAGATATTTCAAAATCCAAAAAAAAATCAGATATTTCAAAATCCAAAAAAATCAAATATTTTAAAATTTAAAAAAATTAGATATTTCGAAAACCAATAATACCATCGTCCTTGCATAGCATGCATTGCATCCATATATTTGCATTTTACCTATTTAATAAGGCTCCACCCCTTGACCAGATATCAAGGATTTGTCATTTTCTAACTTGCTACAGACACGGGGTTGAGTCTAAGAACAGATCTAACTTGTTTTCTTATTTTAAGTGTGTGCAGACACAGGTTCCATTGCCTAGGATTCAAAGCTTGCAGGTTTCTCTATCTCCCATCTCTTACGGTCTATTGGTAGACCACATGATTTACCCTAGCGGTCCTAAAGAGACCGTTTTCCTCACCCTAGAATCGGAACCCTCAGGTTGCTCTGTTCCTCCTCTCTAGCGGTCCTTTGATAGACCGTTTAGCTCCTCCCTAGCTGTCTACATGGAGACCGCATGCCATTCCCGAGAACCAGAAAACTCTGAGTTTTTCTGAGTGCTATTCCTTGCGGTCTATCGCCAGACCATTAGGCTCGTCTAGCAGTCCTTTACTAGACCGTTTTCCCAAACAGAGAACTCTGTCTTTTTTATCTATCAAGCCAAAAATTATGATTCCATTGCACATCTTTTAAACCAAACTCTTATTTATTCATTCAAAACTCATAATACATCATTCTTTCAATAAGGTTCAAAAACATGATCATAAGGTTCAAAGTACATTCAATTTCCTATCCGCATGAGGCCAGATCTTGCACAATTCTTGCACATAAGCACGGCATTCCTCGTCGCTCTCCTTCACTTCCGCTGGCAAGGTACGGACTCGGCTAATTTCCCACATGGTTAGAGCGCTCCGAACTACCCGTTCATCCTCCTCGGTCCCGATCTTCCTAGCTTGAAGGGGAGGGTAGTGAGATAATGATTGAACCATAGTATAAGGCAGCCTGATTTGCAAATAGCACCGGTGCGGGTTGTAGATCATGAGGGTAGTGTTCCCCACTAGCCTCAGGTCTAGGCCTAGTCGTCGGGGTAATCTGAGGGTAGTTCCTTGAAGAGCCTGATGTCGCATCACGAACTTGTCAATTGGCAAAGTATTGAGGAAGAGGCGCCAATCATCCCTTGTTTTCTTGTCCGCGGTCCGACATTCAACCTGTGAAGAGAACCCAAATACACCTCCTATAATGTAGAGTGGGTGGCTCCCGAATATACGACTAGCTGATGGCACGTTCTCCTTGGGTAGAAATTTGAGTCTAATTCTCATCCAACACTTGAGGATGATCATTGACCCGAAGAGGGGACCCCCTAGTGAAGCTGAACTAATGCCTTCATAAAGGTAAGAAAGGATGGCATGAGAGATGGATAAACCCCGCCACAACCCACTAATGACGTTGAGATTTTGGATGTCTAAGAGGTGGTCGGTGGTAGAAAAGAGTAAAACCCCGCACTGGTAAATGGAGACGGCTTTTGCTATGGCTTCATATTTCCCACATTTGTTTTTACAATGAGAGGTAATCCATTGAGCCAAGGGTATCAAATGGATATGGCGAGAGCTAATCATGGTTTTCACGTCCTTTGGATTAGGTAGGAAATCCCCCAAGATTAGTGATGGATCTATAGGTTCAACCGTGTGCATACCAAGTCTTCATCCCCCACCTTAGTCTTAGGAAGGGCTAGGTAGGTCTCTACCTCTTCTACAAGGACAATAGCTTCAAAGGTTGGGAATATGAAAGTGTGTGTTTGAGGGTGCCATAACTCCACTAGGGCTGAAATGCTTGGCCAATCATAAGAAATTTTCTGGAAATTCTTTGCTAGAACTAATAGAGGGTGAAGGTGCCATGCCCTTAGGATTGAGGTAACCTCTAAAGGGAGTTCTTTTATCATGGGAGCCACCCACTTCAAGCTAGAATAGCATCTTGGGCCAGGAAGGAGCTAGAAAAGGAAAGAAAAAAGAGGAAAAGAAGAAGAGAGGAATGTCATGAGAAGAAACTTGAGGAAATTCATGATTATTGAAGTTTATTTGAACTTACCTCTCTTGAGGAGCTTGTGCTTAGGTGCTTGGGGATTGAAGTCAGCCGTTGCAGCTCCCCATGTTCCCTTCTAGCTAGCTTTGGCCCGGTATAGGTCACCTCTCCCATGGTACTAGCCTCAAAGCTCCTCTTCATGGTGATTTTGGGGGATTTTGAGAGAATTTTCAAGGTTTAAAGCAGAGATTTCTGTCTGTGAATTCTAAGTGTATTCCTAGTTATAGGGCTTTAATTCTAGTCCTAAAACATTAGGATTGAGGCTAGATAGCTTCAACTTAAGTTAGGATAAGTTTTAACACAGATTAGGTGCTTCTAGCCCTGGGTTCGGACTCTCACGGAGAGTCCCGCTCGGGTTTGACTGTCTTTCTTCCCCTGCGGTCTATCGAGCAACCGCTAAGCTCCCTCAAATGGTCGTCAGACGACCGTTTCTTACCTTCCTTCACTGCTTTTTCTCCTGCTCGCCTAACAGTCCTGACTCGACCGTTTTCTTCCTCCTAGCGGTCTTCCAGAAGACCATTTTCTCCTATTCTCCCTTGTTTTGATCACTCTTTCTTCACTTTAATCCTCGGTTTCCTCCCTCTCTATCTCCCGCTCGCTTTCCTACTCTCTCTGTCAGTCCTAGAGGTCGTTGTTAGTGAGTCAGCATTTGCATGCACACATTTTGCACTTAACAAAAAGACAAAAAAGATCATATATTCACTAACATAGAGTCATGTACATGTATACATAAAAAAAGAAAAGAAAAGTACAAGTCATGCTCCAGCTGGTCCCTCTCCTGGACCCCCTCTGTCGTCGGTGCCCTCGTGTCTCTTCGTCGGCAGGGCCATGGAGGTGCTCCCCTCCTTCCAGTGTCATCGTCCCCTCTCGTCCTCCTCATTCCTCCACTGGCCAGAGGAGCCCGTAAAGTAGTCCCGGTGTACGCTGCTCACGCCGCTTTGTGACACGCTGTGGGAAGACCATCTGCTCACTAGCCGGAGTGCCCTCTCCAGCGCTCGGATCTCCACTCTCAGCTCTCTCACCTCTAGCTGAGAATCTTTCGCCGCTGCCGCTCCAGCTCTAAGTCTCTCCACCTCTGCGCGGAGATGGACCACCTCAGCCGCCTCTGCTCGGAGATGCTCCGCCTCCGCTCGGACGCGCTCTGCCTCGCTAAGCGCTACAGTCAGCTCCCTTGTCTGCATAAGCATTCATCATGTTAGTCAAAGTGCATTTTCTTATAGCATTAAAGAGAAGTCGGTCAGTTGCTTACCCTCTCCGTGAGAGTGGCCTCAGCCTCCTCGGCCCGAGCAACTACCCGAGCGAAGTTGGTGCTCTGCTCGGTCCGCCTACTGGGAAGATGAGGATGGAGCGTCGGGTCCCTGCCGTCCTGCACCCTTGGCCCGCTGCATTTTAGAAATCAAGTCAGTCACATGCATAAGCACTAGCATTTAAGTCTAAGGATTAGAGCTTACCAGGAGTTCCAGAGAGCGCTGAAGCTCGTCTCATGTGGGATGGACATGGGGACCGACTCTAAGTGATATGGACCTCAGACTCTAAATGCATACACAACCAGCAACATACGAGCATGAGAGACACTAGGCCCGACACTAGGAGCTCCTATGGGCTATACGTCGCTAACAGAAACGTAAGCTCACTCGTCGTCCCAAGCGAGGGAAACGCGGATCGTGCACGGTTGAGGAACCGGTAGAGTTAAGGGTAGTCCGACTCACTTCCGTGCTCGGATCGAGTCACGGGACGGGTCACTCTCTCACTCACAGCGGTGACATGGAGTCACGGGCTAGAATCCTACGCTCTCACAGCGGCATACGACCATATACTAAACTAGCAAATGAACGCCAAGGAGTCAAGACCGTTACCTCCACGCTCCCGGCGTGGGGAAGACAACCCCGGCCAACTCCGGACTCCCGGTTAACAAATATTACAGAGGTACAATGGTTTTGACCCACTCCACCCAGGGAGGTAAAAGGTCACATGTGGGGCTCGGGAGTCACGCGAATTGGGTTGACGGGCAACATCTTGATGTCGCTCCATCGGTGCCGAAACCCGCGTTTAGTGCTATCCGGACGGCGCGATCTACGGGTTCGTAGGGCCCACGGACCGCTCTGTCCTCCGGATCTGATGGGGTGGGTCCCGCGGTGATGGAGACCCCTGGTGGCGTGCCACCCTGGAAGGCGGTCGGGCAGGAACGCCGGTCGGGGGCCGATCGGCTCCGACCTCCAAGCTTTGGAGTTGCTGCCCACAGACTAGTTGCTTCAATTTTTAGGCGCGCAATCTGGTGAGATCGGCTACTGCGATCACTCCCGATGTCGGATCGACGCACAAGAGGTACCGTTGGAAATCTCTCTCGAAGTCCTTCGACTCTATAGGATTCATAAAAATTCACCGGAGCTGTGCTTCTGATGGGCGATTTTAGAACCGGCATGTTCTCAGTTTCTGATCTGATTGGGCAGAAACTGAATTTCCTGAGAGTTGGCGTTGACCGCGGGGTAGACCTCCGATTCAGATCTCGAGCTCTTTATGAAAATTGTAGAGGGAAGAGAGAGGAAAATGGCAATAATTCTTATGATTGATTTGGTGGAGGTTTGGGTGGGGAAAGTATTTTATACTGGCAGGTGGTCGGATCTAGACAGGGGCTGATAGAACTGAAAGGGATCAGAAAGTGATTTTTAGAAAATAGGTGAAGGCCTTTAGAAATTCCACGAAAATTCGTGGATGGCGGGGGTGTTGGACAAAATTTCCAGTAAAATTGGGGGCTCTAGGAAAAATCAAAACGTTGGTCGAAGATGGGAAGATCAGGGTTGCTGTCAAAGTATATAGAAACCTGGCAGATCTGGAATGAAAAGATGGACGAAAATGGGAAATTGGAAATTGGAAACTAGAGACCAAACCAAATTTTATGGAACGTGGGTTGGATCCCTACAACTCACCCTGAAAATTTGGCACTCAGAAGATCTCGGATCTGAGAGTTAAAATTCATGGAAGGGCTTGCTATTGGATGAAGACTGAACTCCGATAAGGTGGCGGTGGCGGTGCGACGGCGGCGATAGATCTGAGCTTCCCACTCAGAAGAGACTTGAAGGAGAGGCTTCACACCTCTGGAAGCAGCCTTCACAGCTGCAAGAAGGGGGAGGAGAGAGGAGGCGTGCGCACCAAGCTTGGAGGCTCCAACAAAAATTCTGATTTTTTTCGGCATTAATTCTAATCAAATGAAAATACAAGGAATATATATGAAATACAAAAAGACTTCAACTATCCCTAGATCTAGGGTTGGGGAGGGGTAAAAGAGGGAGTTCAATTTTATTTCTCCCATGTGATTTGGAATCAAATAAAATAAAAATTCAAATCCTATTAAACTATATTAAAGAGGGGGCGCCCCCTTGACTTCATGGCCATCTTCTTGGACTTTTTTTCTCATTTGTCCCCCCCTTGGTCCACTCTTCTAGAAGCCCACTATTGGAAGGTTGACTGACCCCACATGGGCCCTAGAGATGAGGTGGACTAATGGGGAAGAGGTAGGGGGGCCTGCGGGACCCGGGTGGTCCCATTTTACACATAAACCCTTATTACAATCTGAATTACAATCTGAAGTAAAACCAATAAACACACATGACACAAAAATAAAGTCCCAATAAATACTATAAATATCGAGTCTCAAGGGGAGTCTCCAGACTGTCTCCGAGCCAGATGGAAGCCGCTATAGCTAGGGTGGTGCTCCGCGTACGGTACCGGTGGCTCGCCGACTCGTGCCGCTCGTGTGCTCTGGTGTCCGCACCATCGTTCCTCTGCTGAACAGTGGAATGAAGGAGTCCCTGGAGCTCTGCTATCCGGCACTGGGGGTCTATCTGCATATAGAAGGTCAGATAGTCAATGCATCATTATAGGTATCAATCCATTAAATGTAATTTAGAAGGTCTGAGTTTAGAAGTCATACCGGTCGTCGAGCACCGCGGAAGACCTAGTCGCCGTACCTCCTAGCGTAGGCCTTCAGGTTGGCCTCATCGCTGCTGGCTCGGGCTCTCACCACCCAACCTCTTTGGGTCCAGTCTCGTACATGGTCGATCGCCCGGGTCACCCAGTCGATCTCCTCACTCAAGCCCATCAAGGACCGTCGGACTCACTCGTCGTCGCGTGTCAGGAACTCCACATCAGGCTGGTGCACACCTCGAGTCCTCATGATTAGGCGGTGGTGGAGTGGCTCGATGATATTCATGCAATGTAGCCATACCTCCCATCCCGCGTACGCCTGGGCCGCCTCCACCCAAGGCTATCCCTCGTGACCCTCGTCACGGTATGGTGTCCAGCGCACCTGAAAAGGCATGCATTTAAGTCAGTGTCAGCATTTATAAGAGCATTTAAGTGCATTTAAAAGTTTTGGAGTTTAGAAGCTTACCGATGCATGGGGGAGCATGTCCATGTCGTTCTGCATTGCCCGCGCTAGGCATGTCCCAAACCGCCATCCATCGCCTCGCGATGGGTACCCGGTCCGGATGTACCTCCTTTCCCCGCCCTAAGCCGGGGAGGTACAGATAGCTCCATACCTGCATTAGTCAAATGTCAGCATATAGCAATCATAATCATAATCATAATTATAAGCATTTAGAGTCGAGCATTTTTACCTGAAGCAAGGGTGAGAAGCCGCCCAGCATCGTCTGCCGGTCGGTGGTGCTCAGCTAGTCGAAGAAGAATGCTAACGCTACGGCGCCCCATGCATACCCTCCGACTCCATCCAGGTCCTGCAGCAGTGGGAGGAGCCTGACGCTCACTCCGTCTGCCCACATCGCGAATAGTAGCGTCCCGAACAGCAGCATCAGGAAGCGACGAAGGGTGTTGTCCCCCTCTGGTCCCAGTTCCGTGGCCACTCTCTCTCAGGCTCTGTCCGTCAGTCTCCCAAGATGCTCCTCTGGTAGCTCTCCCACGGCTATCGCCGCTCCCCTCAGTCCTAAGCTCTCCTGCAGAGTCGCCCGCCCTAGCATCAACGAGTGGCGCCCCAGTCTTAGCAACTCTAACCCGAGTAGCTCCTGCGCCAACTCTCGATAATCAGCATAAGTCCATCTTGTCACCGGTGCACCGTGTACTCTTAATCCCGTGATTCTCACTACGTCCTCAAGAGTCGGGATCATGTGTCCCCACAGGAATAGGAATGCCCGACTGATCGGATCCCATCTCTCGTGTAGCGCGTAGAGCAGTGCGGTGTCGATCCTCATCACCTCAATGCTGAGCAGCTCTCCGAAACCTATCGCTGCAAATCTCTCTCTCTGATAGTCCGTCAGTGCCAAGTATATTGCTCGGACCTGCAGCCAAGAAATTCGGGTCCGCCTCTTCCCCTACATCCATTTAAATAATCAAGGTCAGTCATTCATATAGTTTGTAAATCACCCATTGCATTGCATTTTAAACAAAAACATGAAAAATCACTCTGGTTGCCAAACGGTCATCCCTGGACCGTTTATTGTTCACAAGCGGTCGTGCCCTGGACTGCCTGGTTCCCTAGCGGTCCTGGAAGGACCGCTAGGCGCCCAGCACATGGGCGTTGTTTGCCTTGTTTCCCCAGGGTTTGGAAATGGCCCAAAGGCCGTTACATCATGTTTAATGGGTCCCCAGACCCATTCCCATTCCATTCCCCACGCATGTATAGTCTTGAAAATTTAAAAATATGATTTTTGGGGGGTCTCGACTTACCTCGAACGACCGTCGCCCGGACGCTATCGTCGGTATCTCCTCTGCCGTATGGGCCTCCTCTTCATCGTTAGTGGCCTCTCCAGGTCCTTCCTCCACTGTAGGGACTTCGTTCATCGCCGGTTGGGCCGTCAGCCGTTCTTCCCCCTCCAGTGGGTTCACTACCGCCAGAGGCTCTTCTTCTGCCTCTATCCACCGCCAAAAATGCCGGAGGGCCCTTCTCTTCACCATCCTTACGACGAGTGGGTGTGGTGGTAGTGGTGGTCGCCGGTGGGTCTTGTCGTCGGAATGGCCGGAGCGGGGTGGGTTGTGTGATGGAATGGGTGTGTGGGGAGAATGAACGTCGCTTCTATTTTTTGAATTCACTTAGAGCCAAGCGATCTATCGCCAGACCATTTACGCCCTCTTGGCGGTCTAACTGTGGACCATTTTCTATCTGAGTACCTTCATTGAAGAATGTGAACCGCCCTTGCCCATGCGGTCTATCTCTAGACCGTTAGTGGTCTTCTTACGGTCTATCGTGAGACCGTTTTCTGTGTTGCATATTTGATGATTTGAAACAATGTATCTGTTTGATTCTTGGCATTATTTTGGTATGGTTCATGTCTTATTTATGCCTTGATGATGCCTCATGATCGTTATATGGATATAATTATTGATGGCTAACCTTGCTTATTGTTGAATCATAAACGCCATCATGCCATCATCTCGCTATTGTGCCCCTGTGATTTTGATGATAGCAAACACTATGAGTCACCATATGTTTGTGTTTGCATGAAAGATTGAATGATTGCATGCTCAGTCATTTATCGAGCATGTTTCAAGCTCTACTACACACATCAGGTCCGAGCATATAGAGTGCGTCAGTGCATTGACCAATTCGTGCATATTTCTGATCAACGCCTGTTTGCATATATTAGCCATAGTCAGTGCATTCGTCTATCTCATGCATACACTAAGTCTATACATCCATTAGCTGATAACTGAGCAAGTCTATACATCCGTTAGCTCAGCTCATGACTTAGTCAGTGCAATCCATGTTCATTGTGCATGTGTGCATGTCTGCACATTCCTTAGTGGCTAGTTTGTACAACCTCCGGTTGATTCATTCGATCAAGTCTATACAGCCAGAGCCAGTGTTCTTCACGCATATACATAGTCAGTGCATCACCCTCATGCATACACAAGCACCCAAAGTCTGTACAACCATTATTGATATGTGCATTTAAGTTCATACATCACTTCATCAAGTCTATACAGGATGCATTCATGCATAAACACTAGGTAGCAAAGTCTGTACATCATCTTGGCGCATGCACGCAAAGTCTGTACATTGTCTTAGCGCATGCACGCAAAGTCTGTACATTCCTTGACAGCATGCCTGTGCATTCATCCTCAATGTGCATACTTTCATCTATGCAAAAGTGCATTACATGCATTTAAATGTCTGAACACTTGTTGACGGCATGTCAGTGCATCCATTTTCGTTGTACATACCTTGACAGATGCAAACTACAGTTCACACATTCAAAGTCTGTACATTCTTTAGTAGCATATCTGTGTATCGTTTGCACAGTACACACAATGTCTGCACACTCCTTGATGGCATGTCCTTTCACTTATCTTCAATGTGCATACCTTCCTATATGTATACTGCATTCCACGCCATTAAGTCTGTACAATTCTTGAACTTACTCGATGCATCTCCTTCCTTGTTCTTCAGATTAATTCGAACTGATAATCAAGCCTGATCTGATAGAACTGCTGGCACGTGATCCCAGGCAAATGATAGGCACGTGATCCGAGGAAAGGAAGCTTCTATCCCCTAACACGTGGACCAGTGGAATTTCAGTAGGGCTCTGTTGTTTGATCCATACGAAGCCCATGTTCCTATATAAAGCCACATCACCTTTTGAAGAAGGGTTGTTGGTGCTGTAAGAGAGGCCGTCAGAAGTAAAGGAAGGAGAGCCAGCAGAAGAAGAAGAATAGAAGACATCTGAGCACAACCAGGGAGAAAAGAGTGCAATAGAGAGAAAAAGAGAAGTTACAGAAGAATAGAGAGAGAGAGTTCGTGAAGAAGAAGATAGAAGACTCCATCAGAAGATCTATCTTCACTGGAATCTGGATCAAATCCAATCCAATCAGCTCCATGGGAGCCACATTTGCATTTCATTGATTACAACTTTTAGTCGCTCTTATTTCTTATTTCCTGCTTTCATTTTTAACCTTTCTTCAAGCTGTTTGTCAGCGGGCGAGGTGGATATCTCGGACAGCAAGCTGTGAAGCTCAGCGGTTTGCAGAGGAGGATTCCTCTGGATGGGTTAAGCTGTAATCCCTAGTAGTTACAGAGGTGTGGTATCCTCTGGTCGGCGAAGCTGTAATGCCCAACTATTCAAGCTGTTTGTTTGCGGTTGTAGGCAAGCTGTGAGGCCCAACGGTTTAAGCTGTGTATCAGCAGGAATCCACACTCGGGTTGAGTGTGGGGTGGATGTAGGTCTGGAAGACCGAACCACCTAAAAATCTCTTATCTACCGTGGTTTGATTGCTCATCTGATTGTCGCTAGATGAATGGATTGGTGCGTTTCAAGTGAGTATTCTGTCTGAATGCTTTAAGGCACACGCTGTTCTGATTTGATTCTGTCTACGGCTTAGACTTGCTCAGGTGCCTGCATTGTTGCAGTTCAACTGGTTGATAAGTGTTTCTTGGAATCGCTTCTTAAAGAGCCCAATTGATCTTTATTCCGCAACTGTGTCTAGTTACAAGCTTTAATTAGGCAATTTTTGAAGGGGAGATTCATTCACCCCCTCTCTGAATCCATAGCACCAGCTACAACAATTGGTATCAGAGCGGGTTGCTGTGCATTGGATCCAACGATCCACAGCAGATCCTGAATCTTTTGTGGTGCATTTCAGAGTGGGTTTCTTGTGCTCGGTGTTTTGATTCACTGATTTAGTGCCTTGCTTTGCTCATCTGATTACGGTGCATTTATCATCTCTCGATGGCTCATCCCCCAATATTCAGAGGTAATGACTTTGATCCTTGGCTAAAAAACTTCCATCGATATGTAAAATCAACCGATCCTGACCTTTGGAAGGTGATAACTCACGGTCCACATAAATTATCAAGGGATAAATCTAAATGGACTGATAAGGATAGATTAAAAGACTCTGTCAACTCTAGAGCATTAGATTTAATGAAAGCATCACTTGACAGAGCTCTAATTTCATGTGTTTCTTCTTGCAGGTCTGCCAAGGAGATTTTGGAGAAACTAAACCTTACCAGGAATCACAACACATGTCTGATGGTTGACGATGATGGACATCAAGAAGAAAATGAAGAAGAAGATGAAGATGAGGTACCTTCTGAATTTGATAATTATAATGTGGATGATTGGATTGAAGCATATCATGATTTGCTTGGTTCTTGCGAACAGTTGAAAAAATGAAATAAATCTCTGAAAAAGAAGTTGAATGATCATGTGAATGTTAATTCTAGAGGTGAGGACATGGAACTCCTGAAGACCAAAAATGACATATTTAGAAGATAATTAAAAGATTTTGATTCTATTAATTCCGATCTAGATCATTTGAAATATGAAAAAGAAACACTTATGAAACAAATTGGTTTACACAAAAAGAAAAATCAAGAGCTTGTTTGTGAAATTTCTGAACTAAAGGAAAGACTTAGCTTGATTGATGATGATCAGGGTCATAACAATAATGTAGTTCAGAATGAAAAACTGATGAGAGATTTATAGTGTGTCAGTTCTGAATTGGAAGACATGAAATCAGAAAATGAAAAACTCAAAAAATAGTCCAAGGAATTTGAACACAAATAAATGAATCTTGAAAAATAAAAAAGACTGATTTCTGAGAAGCTGGAGGCTGACAGAGTAATAAATCTATTGGTTCAGAAAAATCTCAACAAACTTCAATCTGAGAAACAACAAGAAATGTTTTATGAATGTCAGTTTTCCTTAGATGATTGGATGCTTGATGATGAACTCCTAGGGCAAAACAATAAATTAAAAGAGGAAATCAACAAGCTGAAACATCTAAACACCACACTGTCAGATAGGTTATTGACAATTGAAAAAGGTAAGTGCGTGAGCATGGATAATTCTGATAGGTTGGTGGATGCAGAACAAGAAATTGAGAGCCTAAAAACCATCAACCAAATGTTGAGTGGAAATGTCACTTACTGTGAAGAGAAGATAGCTGGATATGAGCTTACAATCATATCCCTTCAACAAGAAGTTGATGATCTTAACAAGTCCCTATCTGAAGCTGACAATGAAATAAAATTAAAACAGGAAGTTGAAAAACTCAAAAGTCTGAATGATACCTTGCATCAACAAGTCATTTCTTGTGAAACAGATCTATCCAGATATGAAGCTAATATTGTTGTCTTAAATTCTGAGATTCAAGATTTGAACAATTCTCTATCAAAATTTGTCAAAGGTAAGGAAAATCTGAATAAGCTTCTTGGAAATAATGTTAATTTTCAGAGAGAGGGACTGAGTTACAGTCCGACAAACAAAAGGATTAATGGGAATAAAACGTCTACTGTGTTTGTAAAAGCTTCTAATCAAAATAAAACCTCTGCTCCTTCTGTTTTTCAATTTACTGCACAAAAACCACTATCAGTTCTAAAACTGTAGAACAAACTCAAAAATTGAAAAAGAATGAAAATCTACCGAAAAAGGACAAAGACACTCCTATTGGTACGAAGAATGCTGCACACAAGTCACATGATCTCTCACACACTCATACTAAAAAGGGGTCATGTTATTATTGTGGGAAGGTAGGTCACGTAATGGAAGATTACAGATTGTTGTTAAAGGATTAGCATGCAAGTGAAACATTACATTCTAGAAATTCTTTTGGTAGAAACCATGCTACTAGGAAGCTTGATGCTTCATGTTACTATTGTGGTAAGCATGGTCATCTCATGAATGCATGCTTTATCCTGAAAGAAGACAATAAACCGCATGCCAGGTCTTCCATGCATTTTCATGGCCCATACGGAACTAAACACAAGTCTAGTCAGCACACTGTGTGCTTTAACTGCAACAAGCCTTGGCACAAGGCTGTTAAGTGCTGGTCATGAAATTACTGGAATGATTCTGAATCAAACAGCAAGCATCTCAGGTGCTTTGAATGTGGTAAGTACGGGCATACAGTCAGGACTTGTTGGTATGTTCAGGGAAGCCTTGTAAATGCAAAGTTTTCAAAATTTCCTGCAAGGCTATCAATGAATAATTCATGCTTCAATTGTGGTAAACTAAGGCATAAATCTACTGATTGCTGGTTGTCAAATAATAAGAAACAAACTGTTCATGCATACAACATAAAATCTTATGATCATGTTTATAGACCTCATACTACTGTTAATATGCATCATAAGAACCAAAAATCAGTCATTTCATGTAGATACTGTGGTAGAACTGGACATTCTATGGACAATTGTTACCTGATGGATCATGATGATAATGTTGCTAAAAGACTGTTCAGAACACCTGTCAGGGTTAACGTAGGACCCAAGGCTGCTTGGGTCCCTACAGGATCAAAATGATCAATATGTTGCAGGTGTGCCTTGGAATGAACAAAGAGGGGTAAATTAACCAAGGCACCCAAGTTGATAAAACCCCATTCAAGCACTCTTCAGGTAATACTTGCACTCTTCACATGTGGTTAATTGAATTCCTTAGTAATCTATTTTTAACTACATATCATGTTTCATGCATACATGCTCCTTTATTTGTTTTGACACTTGCATTGAGCTTCATGGGCTTACTTGTTTGTACTTTGAGCTGTGTGTGTATATATGTGAATTGCATATACATGCATTTGACATACAGTCATTGAAAATCTGATGCACTTAGGACTGTTGGTATTGCATTGTCATGCATGACCACTATGGTATATCAAATGGTAAGCTACTAAAAGGCAGGTGAAATCTGTCAGGAGGTTCTTACTATGTGTGAGATGGTCCTTTAGACCAAGTTCTCCACCTAGTACCATGGGTCATATTGCTTAATAGGGCAGTCTGAATGAGCATGAGTCCCAAAATCATATGTTCATCTTTCATTGCAAACATTGCATAATGTCAGGGGGAGTTTGTCTAGCTCCTGCATGCCTTCGTGCCACAAGAGGCTTGTATAGTCATTGAACATTTGATAGGACTACATATGCCCCCGATGCATCCATAAGCATAGTTCATGACTTCGCATACATAAAGTCCCATGCACCATCTTCATGACATGTATGATGATTCAATGCATTTAGTTAGGGGGAGTCAATGCATTGCATACATGTTGCCAAATGCATACACTTATGTCATAATTCATTGCACATCACTCATATTGAAAATAACAAGATTGTGTTCTGCTGGCTGTTCATCTAGCTGTTTTACTGTCTCATTCAGTCAACCATTGCTCCCATCTTCAGCTTGAGCTCACCCATTTCACAAGTCTGAATTTACTGTGTTCTGCTTATGCATCTACTGAGGGGGAGCTGATTATTCTTGAATAAATCTGCCTGATGATCTTCTGGGTATTTCTGACTCACCTTGACACATCCTTTGCTGCACTTCTTGATAGTTTTCTTTTGGAAGTGTCGACACCATGAGCTGTCACTTTTGATTGTTCTGAAGTGTGGATCTTGTGAGCAGATGTCGACATAAAGAGTCGACACATTCTAGGATGATCTTCTGATCATGTTTCTGCACTTGCTCTCTTGATTGGAATACGTGTCATATTCTTAAACTTGTTTTTCGAAACACTGCATATCTCCTAGACCTTGGAGATCTTGAAACATGCCTGACCTCCAGTTATCTTGCTTGGTGTGCATATCTGAAAACATTGAGCTTCAAAATCACTTATTCTTGCTGGATCTCTTCTGTTAGTCATTAATGAAGATTTCAACGGGCATGTCTTGATCATAAGTGTGAAAACACTTGAACTAGGAATCTTTCTATTATACGATTTTATGAATGTCTGAAATAACTCAGCTAGTTTAAGTTTATTAAAAAGTTGACTCAGATACTTTTAAGAGGTTTAAAGTCAAACTCAATGAATACATTAAACTTTAACCAACTAATTCATGTTGAATATTGTAAAATCTTTTGAAATATGAAAATGTTAAAATCATGGCTTTATTCGATTAAATTATATGAAATCAGTATTATTTTTAAGCATATGATGATTCTGAAACGTTCCTAAGGGTAAATTCTCAGAGCAATGATTTTGGTCACTGAGAAACCATGTCCATTGACCAAGAAGTCTAGAGGACTGTGTCATGAAGTGCCATAATTAACTCTGCTAAATAAAATTCATTGAATATCCAGGCAAAGCAATGGCTTGAACACTGAGAAATATACTTCACTTATCAAGGAAATAAGGTAAAGTATGTCATGAGGGGTCAATACTATCTCTGAAGCATGACAGTTAGTCACACTAAGTGCTCAGGGATACTGGCGTCCAAACAACGTGTATCCTCTAGCCACAAGGTGTGTACTGAACTTAATTGCACCTGGTAAACTTGCTATGAAATCTTGTACTGTGCATAAAGAAAAATATGAAATTATTTGAAGAAGTATGACTGATCCTCAGGAACCAAATCTGAATTCTTTCATGATGTTTAACCTCAATACTAATGATTGTAATTTCTGAAGAAGTCATTGAAATTGACTGAGTAAGATGAAGGGAGGTTAATCAAGATATAAATATGAGGGCTTGGTTCACTTTTATTAAATATTGATGTTCAGATATGAGTACAGAATTTTATTGTCAAACTATGAATACATCATATTTAAACCATGATGTTCAAATAAAAATTCATAAGCCCCTATAATGGCAGAGTCCGAACCATCCGTTTATTCATATTTATGAAATAAGTATCTTATTGAAAATCTTCTATTTCCTTGAAAGATCCTGTAGTCTGCATGCTGCCATGTCATCCTTCTTGAATGTCTTCTTGACATATCTCTCACCTTACACTCTGGAAAGCCTTGCTTCATTCAGATCAGGGAGCATTGGATTGTTTTTAAAGAAGAGGTTAGGTCTTGTCTAGATTGCACTTATTGCTTTTTAAAGGGGGAGGTTTGTTTGTGATCTTGTCAAAGGAGGAGGATAGATTGATTGGCTCTTGTCTCGTCTGCATCATGTAAGCATCAGTTTCTCCATGAATCGCATTCATTATTCATAAGGAGAGAATACATCTGCAACATAGACTTGATTGGTGCTTCATTTAACAGCCTCTGTGATTTCTATGCCTAAATGATCTAGTCAAAGGGGGAGTGTTTAATTCAATCATGTCATGTATGTTCGTCTTTCTCGTCTTAAACTATTTTCTTTTTGATGAAGTCAAAGGGGGAGAATAGTTTGACATGAGTTAGTGTGACTCATAATGTTGCCATCATCAAAAAGGGGGAGATTGTTGTGCCCCTGTGATTTTGATGATAGCAAACACTATGAGTCACCATATGTTTGTGTTTGCATGAAAGATTGAATGATTGCATGCTCAGTCATTTATCTAGCACGTTTCAAGCTCTACCACACACATCAGGTCCGAGCATATAGAGTGCGTCGGTGCATTGACCAATTCGTGCATATTTCTGATCAACGCCTGTTTGCATATATTAGCCATAGTTAGTGCACTCGTCTGTCTCATGCGTACACTAAGTCTATACATCCATTAGCTGATAACTGAGCAAGTCTATACATCCGTTAGCTCAGCTCGTGACTTAGTCAGTGCAATCCATGTTCATTGTGCATGTGTGCATGTCTGCACATTCCTTAGTGGCTAGTCTGTACAACCTCCGATTGATTCATTCGATCAAGTCTATACAGCCAGAGCTAGTGTTCTTCACGCATATACATAGTCAGTGCATCGCCCTCATACATACACAAGCACCCAAAGTATGTACAACCGTTATTGATATGTGCATTTAAGTTCATACATCACTTCATCAAGTCTATACAGGATGCATTCATGCATAAACACAAGGTAGCAAAGTTTGTACATCATCTTGGCGCATGCACGCAAAGTCTGTACATCATCATGGCGCATGCACGCAAAGTCTGTACATTCCTGTACAGCATGCCTGAGCATTCATCCTCAATGTGCATACTTTCATCTATGCAAAACTGCATTACATGCATTTAAATGTCTGAACACTTGTTGACGGCATGTCAGTGCATCCATTTTCGTTGTACATACCTTGATAGATGCAAACTGCAGTTCACACATTCAAAGTCTGTACATTCTTCAGTAGCATATCTGTGTATCGTTTGCACAGTACACACAATGTCTGCACACTCCTTGATGGCATGTCCTTGCACTTATCTTCAATGTGCATACCTTCCTATATGTATACTGCATTCCACGCCATTAAGTCTGTACAATTCTTGAACTTACTCGATGCATCTCCTTCCTTGTTCTTCAGATTAATTCGAACTGATAATCAAGCCTGATCTGATAGAACTGCTGGCACGTGATCCCAGGCAAATGATAGGCACGTGATCCGAGGAAAGGAAGCTTCTATCCCCTAACACGTGGACCAGTGGAATTTCAGTAGGGCTCTGTTGTTTGATCCATACGAAGCCCATGTTCCTATATAAAGCCACATCACCTTTTGAAGAAGGGTTGTTGGTGCTGTAAGAGAGGCCGTCAGAAGTAAAGGAAGGAGAGCCATCAGAAGAAGAAGAACAGAAGACATCTGAGCACAGCCAGAGAGAAAAGAGAGCAGCAGAGAGAAAAAGAGAAGTTGCAGAAGAATAGAGAGAGAGAGTTCACGAAGAAGAAGATAGAAGACTCCATCAGAAGATTTGTCTTCACTGGAATCTGGATCAAATCCAATCCAGTCAGCTCCTTGGGAGCCACATTTGCATTTCATTGATTACAGCTTTCAGTCGCTGTTATTTCTTATTTCCTGCTTTCATTTTTAACCTTTCTTCAAACTATTTGTTAGCGGGCGAGGTGGATACCTCGGACAGCAAGCTATGAAGCTCAGTGGTTTGCAGAGGAGGATTCCTCTAGACGGGTTAAGCTGTATTCCCCAGCGGTTGCAGAGGTGTGGTATCCTCTGGTCGGCGAAGCTGTAATGCCCAACTATTCAAGCTGTTTGTCAGCGGTTGTAGGCAAGCTGTGAGGCCCAGCGGTTTAAGCTGTATATCAGCAAGAATCCACACTCGGGTTGAGTGTGGGGTGGATGTAGGTCTGGAAGATCAAACCACCTAAAAATCTCTTGTCTACCGTGGTTTGATTGCTCATCTGATTGTCGCTAGATGAATGGATAGGTGCGTTTCAAGTGAGTATTCTGTCTAAATGCTTTAAGGCACACGCTGTTCTGATTTGATTTTGTCTACGGCTTAGACTTGCTCAGGTGCCTGCATTGTTGCAGTTCAACTGGTTGATCAAGTGTTTCTTGGAATCTCTTCTTAAAGAGCCCAATTGATCTTTATTCCGCAACTGTGTCTAGTTACAAGCTTTAATTAGGCAATTTTTGAAGGGGAGATTCATTCACCCCCCCCTCTGAATCCACAGCACCAGCTACAACACTCGCCAGGCAGGTAGGTCAGGTAAGTATCTCGATCCTGGTCCCTTAATGCATTACTATTTGATATCTATAATATATTATCTCGAGAACCGGATGGTCATTCATATGTTCCGGAATTTGATGTTCCCCTTTAACAAAAATGATGATGATCTAGGTGCACATTTTTAATCGTTGGATAGGCCATTAGGTTGGAAGAGTTGGGGGATGATGGTTCTATCCTGCACGCCATGGTTGCAGATAGTATCTTGACCTTGATTTATCCGGTCTAGCAATACTATTCTCCAGTATATACTTATTTTTATCATTTCTTTGCATTCATGTTGATGATTTCTTTTATTTTAAGCCCAGCATGCATCATGCGCATCTTTGAGCATTCATGTGCCCTCATCTGTCTAAAAGTGTCTCAGTAATGATGGATAACTATGTATCCATGGTCTTGAGTAAGGAGAATCATTCCACTCTGAGTTGGAAGGTTTCTTTCAGTCTATTTCCTTGATTTAGTTAGTTGAGGATTCATGTCTGGAGTTTTAGTTGCTCGTCTCTTTACTTTCCCATTTCGCTCCGACCGCCTATCAGCTGTGTGTTCCAGTGAGGAGGTTGGTCGTGACTTTAGTTCTTTTAGTTGTTAGTTCCTCCAAGCATGCGTCATTCAGTTTGTCGTTCCTCATGATTGGTTCGAAGTTTTCCGAAAGATTCCTATTGCTCGTTGGTTGAGAACGGGTGTCGGTTTACCTTAACGCCCGCTTTTCAGTCCACTCCGCTTCATTTCCGGTTCACCTCCATGTTCCATTTCGCTTTCGCTTCACCTCCGCTCGTTCCCTTGAAAAGAGGACGTTAAGGAGGGGCATCTGTTGACACCCATTTTATGACCAATGAGTTGGGTCATTTCCTTATCTATATTTTAAGATGTCCCGAGTTAATCACCGATCATTGGGCCATTGTTGGTCAGTCTTTGGGCTTATTTTATGTGTTGTTCTCCCTGGTTGGGCCTAGTTCCTCTGATTTCTCGATATTACAGGTTATTGGGCCTGGATAAGGGCTAATAAAGATTTTTATTACGGATTAACTTAGAGATTTATTGGCCTTTATCTCTTTTGCCACGTCCTTTAGCCTAGCGGTCTATCGCACGACCGTATGGTGGGCGTTGGTGGTCCTTTGCTAGACCGCTAAGAGGCAGAGAGTCCTGCTGGGTTTCTTTGGTCTTATCTTTTCGGGACGAATGAGCCATATGGTCTATCGCTAGACCGTTTCTTGAGCCTTGTGGTCTATCGCAAGACCGTTTGGGGAGAGAGAGAGTGATGCGGGACGAATGAGAGACTCTATGCCAAATGATGCGAACCTTGGACTCTATGTGACGACACGACAAATTGCATGACGTGACCAGCAACTACACGACCATTAGAGCTACCTCGGCTCGACACTAAGAGCTCCTATGGGTATATGTCTTAAACAAAAATGCGAGCTCACTCATCGTCCCAAGCGAGGGAAATGCGGATCCACGCGGTTGAGAAACTATCAGAGTCAAGGGTGGTCAAACTCACTTCCGTGCTCGGATCGAGTCACGGGACGGGTTCACTCTCTTTCTCACAACAGTGATTAAAATGATTTAACAAGATCGAATTGTAATGCACTCTTGCAGCGGCATATAATCATATACTAAACAAGTAAATGCCGAGAAGGAGAGATCATTACCTCCACGCTCTGGGCGTGGGGAAGACAATCCCGGCCAAGATCATACTCCCGGTTAAGACAATTATAAATAATTACAAAATTAAACCCACTCCACGTAGGGAGGTAACAAGTAACATATGGGACCCGGGAGGATCGATCTTTGGTTGATGGGCAGCATTTTGAACCGATCCAATGGTGCTGGCACGCTGCTACTTGATGCTGGCCGGACGGCGCGGGCTGATGGTGGTGGGGATCACGATCTGCTCGGGCGGCCGACTGAGGCGGGGTTGGTCCCGTTACGAAGGGGACTCCTAGAGGGACGATCCATAGAAGAGGGACACGCTGGTTCTCCTCGTGGAAGGCAAGGAGGCCGTACTGGGAAGTGTTGTTGCTTGCTGCCCATGGACATGTTCTGTAATTTCACGGGTGCGTGACCCGGCGATAAAATTTGTTGTGATCAGCCCCGACATCGGATCGACGCAAGACTGGTGCCGCTGCGAAGCCCTCTCATAGATCTACGACCATAGGCGTTTACAAGAATTTTTATGGCTGTGTAATTTTCGTGGGGTATTTATGAACAGACTGACCCTTGAACTCAGATCTGACTGGGTAGATTCTGATCTGCCTGATGAAGCACATTGACCGAGGTTGAGACTTTGTATCTGGGTGATGGAATTTTTATGGGATATGGAGGGGGAAGCAAGGAACATGAGGATATTTGTTTTATAATTTTTTGATGGGATTTGAGTGGGGTAATGGATTTTATGACAGTGGGTGGTCGGATCTAGACTGTGGGAAACATAATAGGGTTTGGTTTTTGCAGTGATTTTCACAAATGGTAAATGAACTCCAAAAATCTAAAAACAAATTGTGGGATGAGGGTTGGGTGGATAGAACTCCCAGTCCAAATTTCAGCTAGATCTGAAATTGGAAAGGGGTTCAAATGGGTAAAGAGTATGGCTTCTAGAACACAAGTCTACATAGGGGCAGATTGTGTAGGCTGTGGGAATTTAAAGGAAAAAGTGAGAAAATGAAGTGGGAATAATCTGAATTTTTTTTTGGGACGTGGGAACAACCATGGGAACTCACCCTCAAAATTTCAACCTCTTCAGATCTACAGGCTGAGAGCTAAAATTCTTCCTTCAGCTTGCTGTCCCGTGATGGGCAGAACTCTGGCGACGGGTGGTGGTGGTGCAACGGCGGCTCGACGGCAGCGGCGGCGGTGGTGATCTTCACACTCTGATAAGGGAGGCTTCACACCTTAGAATGGCAGTCTTCACAGCTGCAAGATAAGGGAGAGGAGAGAGAGAGGGAGCGGCCTTGGCCTTTGGAGCAAAAAATGCTGATTTTTTTTGATTAATTATGGTGAAAATAGAAAATACAAGCCTTATATATGAAATGGGAACCCTAGGTAAATGACTAAGACTACCCTTAGATCTAGGGTTTGGGAGGGGTACATTGGGGATGCCAAAATCTATTTTTCCCTGTGTGGTCAAAGACAATATAAAAAAATAGCCTAATGGAGACAAAAGAGGGGGCGCCCCCCTTAAAGAAGGGAAATGGAATTTCCCTTCCCTTGGTCCAATGGTCCAAGTCCAAGGTGGACCATGGGCCAGCCCCTATGGGTCCCTAGAAGTTAGGTGGCCCAATGGGGAAGAAGGTGAGGGGGGCCTGCGGGGCCTAGGTGGTTTTTTTACAAAGAAACCCATTTATTTCTCCTAATTACACTCTATTAACCCCAAATAAAACCAAATAAGCACACATTACACACCAAATAAAAACCCAATAAATACTAAAAATACAAGGACTCAAGTTGGAGACTCCAGACTGTCTCCAAGCCATAGGGATGCCGGTGTAGCTTGAGTGGTGCTGCGCGTTCGGTACCAACGGCTCGCCGACTCATGTTTCTCGATCGCTCTGGTGTCCGCACCAATTCTCCCCGAGTAGGAGAAACTCGACCCTGTCGAGTAAGGGTCTGGATCGCTCTGGTAGCGCTCTAGTAGGTCCGGATCTATCCTCTGCAACTCTGCCCGGGTGATCCAAGTATCATCGGTGGCGGGTCTCCATCTCCGTCGCACTAGGTAGCGCAGGTAGGATCAACTCCTGGTAATAGTCACCTGCTCATCCAGTATATGGTCTATATGCTCACGCTGCTGTGAAAATGAGGTTGGTAGTGGACACTCAGGTGTAGGGTCACTCTCAAGTGGAGGAGATGGCTCAAAAGACTCACTAGGGATCACCGTTGGGTCCTTATAAGCAACTAGATCCGACACATTGAAAGTAGAGCTTATCCCATATTCCTCGGGCAAGTCCACAACATACGCATTGGATCCGACGCGTTTCAACACTCGAAATGGACCGGCTCCGCGAGCTTGCAACTTCATTACGGTCCCAGAGGGAAACCGTTCAGGTCTAACCCTGATCATGACATAATCACCCTCTTGGAACTCACAGTGGCTTCTGTGGGCATCGGCTAACTCTTTGTACTGTGCATTGCTAGCCTCAATGTGACGACGGATGTTGTCATGCAGACTCCTAACATGCCTAGCAAATGACTCAGTAGACTCCGACACTCGTGCATGAATGGGCATGGGAATAAGATCCACTGGTTTCCTAGGCCTAAGACCTGTAACAATCTCTAAAGGACTCATTCCTGTAGACCTATTGACCGAATCAGTATATGCAAACTTAGCTAGTGGTAACATGAGATCCCAATCCCCTACACGGTCCCTAACAAGACACCTCAAAAGGTCACCCAAACTCCTATTGACCACCTCGGTCTGACCATCTATCTGGGGATGATATGCAGTGGAGAACTTGAGGTGAGTACCTAACATATGCCACAGTGTCTTCCAAAAATAACTGGTGAACATAACATCACGGTCAGACACTATGGTACGAGGCAACCCAAACTTACACACCACATGAGAAAGGAACATGCGGGCTACCCTCGAAGCATCCGATGTCTTAGAGGAGGGAATGAAAAGGGCCATCTTCGAGAACCGGTCTACTACCACATAGACTGAATCATGCTTCCTAGATGTTCGTGGCAATCCCAAAATAAAATCCATGCTAACATCCTGCCACCGGGCATCAGGTACGGGAAGAGGAGTATAGAGGCTCGAGCTTTGCTTCTTCATTTTGGCCGTAACACATGTACGGCACTAAGCCACAATGTGAGCAACATCTCTCTTCAAGCTCGGCCAATAGAACCTGTGCTCAACAGCCTCGATAGTCTTGGTCCGACCGAAGTGGCCGGCTAGACCTCCCGCATGAAGTTCCCAGACTAAGAAGTCGCGAATCAAAGTTCGGGAAACACAAAGCCTAACTCCTCGAAAGAGGTAACCCTCTAGAAGCACATAATCACTATGATCTCTCGAGGGTCCGGTCTGGAGAGTGGCAAAGATCTGACCAAAGTCAGGATAATCAACATAAGCCTCTATCATCTTCTCTAGCCCTATAACCTCGGCACTCATAGTAGTCAGCATACATGCATGCCGACTCAAGGCATCAGCCACCTTGTTCTCCACTCCAGCCTTGTGCTTGAGCACAAATGTGAACTGCGGGAGATACTCAACCCATCTGCCGTGACCCACATTGAGCTTCTTTTGGGCATGGAGGAACTTCAAGGCCTCATGATCAGAGTACAAGTGAAACTCCTGATGTAATAGGCAGTGCCTCCAATGCCTAAGAGCCTGAACAACTGCATAGAATTCCTTATCATAGGTAGAGTATCATAGTTTCGAGTCATTCAGCTTCTCACTGAAACATGCAATCGGGTGGGTCTCCTGACTCAACACTCCTCCAATTCCTACACCCGACGCATCACATGAGACCTCAAACACCTTCAAGAAATCTAGTAATCGAAGAACCGGTGTCTGGGTCATGCACTTCTTGATGTCCTTGAATGTAGCCGCATCGGCCTTCGTCCATACAAATGTGCCCTTCCTAATACAGTCCATGATCGGGGCAGTAACAGAACTAAATCGGCGGATGAAATGATGATAGAACGTCGCGAGGCCATGGAAGCTGCGGACATCATGGATCGTGCGGGGTTCTGGCCACTCAACAATGGCCCCGACCTTCTCCGGATCAGCGGAGACCCCAGTGCTAGACACAATGAAACCCAAGAAGGTAATCTGAGAAGTCATAAAGGCACACTTTTGTGTGTTTGCCAACAATTTCTCTCACCTCAAGAGTAGGCAGACCTGCCGAAGATGATCCAAGTGGTCATTCGTAGTGCGACTATAGATGAGAATATCATCAAAATACACTACAACAAAGATTCCAATGAAAGGTCGAAGGACCTGAGTCATGAGTCGCATGAAGGTGCTGGGGGCATTGGTTAGCCCAAAGGGCATAACCAACCACTCATATAGACCATCATTGATCTTAAATGCAATCTTCCACTCATCATCTGGCCTAATCCTTACCTGATGATAGCCACTCTTACGATCGATCTTTAAAAATACAGTGGCACCTGCCATCATGTGAGCCATATCATCCAGACGGGGAATAGGGAACCTGTACTTCACGGTGATTTTGTTGATGGCATGACTATCAATACACATCCTCCAAGTGCCATCCTTCTTTGGGGTGAGTAACGCGGGCATAGCACACGGACTCATGCTGTCCCGAACAGATCCTCTATCACGTCCCGTACTCTATACCGTCGAGGTATTGTCCGCTTTGGCCTGCCGGCCTCACGGTTTTATCCCTTTCTAACAGTGATCGGCTCCAGAATGGGGGACTTCCTGGGCAGGTCACCCATCCCAGTACTACTCCCCATTAAGCACGCTTAACTTCGGAGTTCTTTACTAGAACTGAGCTAACACTTCAAAAGGTGCCTCGGTGATATAGAGTACAACTTAGCTATATTTGAGGGTGTTACAATCTACCCCTCTTATATAGGCGATGTCCTCGTCGCTGGGCACATATAGCACACAATCAAACCCCCAGGCAGGTAGGATTCTAGAGGTGGCCCCTACAGGCTCAAGAGGTGGCTCCCACTATGTAGCACTTTGTCCCATTGCAGGTTCAAGAGGTGGCTCCCATAGTGTAGCACTTTGCCCTGCACAGCACTTAGTTCCCACACTTCCGACTGGGGTATGGCTCTGATACCATTCTGTCACGCCCCGTACTCTATACCGTCGAGGTATTGTCCGCTTTGGCCTGCCGGCCTCACGGTTTTATCCCTTTCTAACAGTGATCGGCTCCAGAATGGGGGACTTCCTGGGCAGGTCACCCATCCCAGTACTACTCCCCATTAAGCACGCTTAACTTCGGAGTTCTTTACAAGAACTGAGCTGACACTTCAAAAGACGTCTCGGTGATATAGAGTACAACTTAGCTATATTTGAGGGTGTTACATCCTCTGTCACGCCCCGAACAAGGCGGAAATATCGGGACGTACAGTTAGGGACACGCTGGCAAGAGAGAGAACTAATCTAAAATAATACACAAGTGCTACAAGATGGAAATACTAAATGATCATAAACAAACCACAACTGATACAATAACCTCAAGTTCAACTTAATACAACTGGAATAATCAACCACTAAAACTCAATAACATGACTGAGACTAAAAGCTCTCCAAAACACAACTAAAGAAAGATAACACACTACTAACACACTAGAACTGATACACTCAAGACATCACTCCTGCCCTTCCCCATTGGTAAGCGTGTCACCTGAAAAGCCTGGAAAGGGAGGAAAACACAACTATGAGCTGACGCTCAGTAGGAAATAACAGATAGGTATAAGTGATTAATAGTTTAATTACATTTTAAAATGTCATGCTACAAATGATAAAAATAATAAAAAGATAACGGTGATATCACGAAATAGAATTCAAAGATCTTGCAAGGTCAAGAAATATAATGAATAGAATAGTAAGACAAGAATTTACTACAGGAGATAACGATAAAAAGTTGGCCATATCAAGTCAATTCAAGTCATGTCAAGCACGTATGTAATTTCATTTCCACGTCCAAGTAATGAGCAAGTAAAGTAACCACAAGTAGAGTATAGAACAGTGACGAGTGGAAAGTGAAAAGTAGTAGAAAGTAATGTAGAGAGTAGTGGAGAGAGTAGTGGACAGTCCTAGATTTAACACATGTCAAGTACTGGTGCCAAATGCCACACCTAGTCATTCACCTCCCCGGGGGTACACGTAGTGTTCGGGCGCTCTTCCCAGGACCAGACCGAGCCCTTAATTGTTTGCCAGGCATTGATTTCTTTGGATCAAAGATCCCACGAATCTAGACTTCCACAGTTTATGGCCAGAATTCCAAGGTTTAAACTAAGTAGCAATAACAACTTCACGTAGGAAAGAGATTCATTTCCAGAATTTCAAGGTAAGTATAATCATCAAGGAGATCGAAACCAAGTCACAACAAGAGTTAATCGTGCTGCACTACTGTAAAACAGCAGCAATCAAACAAGCTAAACAACATATTAATCCTAATCACCAAGTTAGGATATCATGATTAACCATTATCATTTGCATTAAGACAATTGCCAAGAAGCTGATTCAAGATGATACGGCAAAGAACAACTCCCACAGAAGTGAAATAGAATGCATTAACAGAGATTTAGTTACACCGTTAACCACTAATTATGTGGGTTTCTATTTAATCTAGTATTCATTGAAATGAAGATGATAAACGGTGTGTTTTTACACTAAGTTTGCATGTATAGACCAATGTTAATTGAAACTAAAAAGGGTACATGAATAGGTCATTAGTTCCTCAAAAATGTAGTTTTCAATGTGATTAGGTTGAATGGATTGATTCCCCGGTGATCCGGATTGATCCCCGGGTCAAAGAATCATTTAAAACGGGTTTACAAGGCAAAGGGTCGACCCTTGGAAAAATTCTAGGTATGGGTCGACCCATTGGGTCGACCCCTGGGGCTTCCAGGAGCCAGTCTGGTGATGGGTCGACCCCATGGGTCGACCCCTGAAGCTGTGGGTCGACCCCATGGGTCGACCCATGCAAGGCAGAAAATTTCTGCTTGCTGGGTGGTATGGGTCGACCCATGGGGTCGACCCCTGGGTTTCCAGACCCGAATGGGCTTCCGTGAAACATGAAAAACTCCATGATTTGGGGTCTAAATGTATTGTGATCTTAACCATATACTCTAGGGTTCTTAATATACATGCTAGGGTCATGAAACATAATTTTAAATCACGAATTTCGATAGGAATCCAATGAAATTCAACCTATTCTATGAAGAACACAAGAAAAGTCTAGCTTGCTAGCATGCTTCTAATAACACACGAAATACTCTAGGCATGATCTATAAAAATTGGGGATTTTGATGTCAAAAGAAAGCTAACATGCTATTGATTACATTCATGTATGTTAATTAGAAGTTGGGCTGTTATTACCTACCTCAAATTGAAGAGGGAACTCGAAACCTAGAATAAAGAACAACTTGACAGCACCTCACTAAAACCTCGATATCTCCACGGATACCTAATGAAAATTGGGGCTTTTGCCACCAATGGAAAGAGCTCGATGAGAGGTACAATTTTCTATACTCATGATCAAGATTTGGTTGAGAATTCTTACCTCAATCGATGGATCAAAGAAGGATGAAGGGAAGCCAACGGCCTGCTGACCCACCTCCACAAATCGAACTAGATCTCTCCAGATCTGAAATTTCATCGAATCCCACAGCAGCCAAATGAAAGAAGACTCGTAGGGCTTCATTTTGATAGCCCATAGAGCTTCTGGAGCCTTCTGAATTGGGAGTATTCGCTGCTGCAAGCTACGTATTTAGAAACGGCGCCGAAATCCTTGACTTGACCAAACTATATCGGCAGCACGTTTTGGGACTAAGTTTACCTCAAATTGATTGAGGGTAAATGTTCCTTTATGTAATACCTTTCATTTGCCTCTAGAATCACCCCATTTGGTTGAGAAACAAGCTCGAATTTGATGTTCAAAGTTTGGGTGAATAGTGAATACGAATTTGGGTTAGGTGGGTTGTAAGTCAGGCTTAATCCACTGATTAGGCCTAGATAATGATTTAATTAGGCTTACTCCAAGAAGACAAAAGTGTTAGTCGAAGCATCTTTTATTTAATTACTATTTTTATGAATTTTTATATGGTAGATAAAATTCCACTTCTACTATTCCGTAATTAATTAAATATTAAGTTCGGAAGACTTAGTTCGCTAATTCGGCTTAATAAACGATTTTATTAGGCTTAATTGTAGAAGACAAAGTTGATAAACAAAATTAATTCTACAAGATGTGATTTTTGGGGATTTTTAGAAAATAGAAGAAAAATGACTTATTCTATTAATTAATTAATTAATCTAATTAATTTGGATAATTCTCATTAATTCGAATAACTTCAAATAAATTCCAAATAATTACAAATAACTTTCTAAATAAATTTCTAAAGAATTTGGGGTCTTACACCCTCCCCTACTTAAAGGAATTTGGTCCTCCAAATTCACTGCAATAAAACTGAGAGTAGAAAAAGATCGCTCACCTAGAATAGATCGGGATACCGCTTTCGCATAGTCTCTTCAGACTCCCATGTAGCTTCTTCGGTCCCACGCCGACTCCACTGAATCTTGACCATCGGTATCGAACGATTCCGGAGTTGCTGATGCTTCCGGTCCAGAATCTTGACAGGTCTTTCCTCATAGGTCAAATCTTCCTTCAGTTCAAAATCCACCTGCTGAACGATATGAGTGGGATCGTACACATATTTCCGTAACATAGACACATGAAAAATATTGTGTACGCCAGACAATTGCGGTGGTAAAGCCAGTCTGTATGCCACCTCTCCCACTCTATCTAGAATCTCGAATGGACCAATGTACCTCGGACTCAGCTTGCCATGAATGCCAAATCTTCGGATCCCTCTCGTCGGAGAGACCTTTAAGAACACATGCTCGCCAACCTGAAATTCCAATGCCCTTCTCCTGTTGTCGGCATAACTCTTCTGTCTTGACTGGGCTACTTGTAACCGGTCTCGGATAACACGGATGTTCTGTGATGATTCCGAAACAAGATATGGTCCAAGCCACTGTTTCACACCTACCTCGTCCCAACACAACGGGGAACGACAACTTCTACCATATAGTGCCTCGAAAGGAGCCATCTGAATACTAGACTGATAGTTGTTATTGTAGGCAAATTCAATTAATGTCAAATGCTCACTCCAATTACCACCGAAATCAATCATGCAAGCTCGCAGCATATCTTCCACTATCTGATTAATTCTTTCAGTCTGTCCATCTGTCTGTGGATGAAAAGCAGTACTGAAATTCAGACGAGTACCCAAAGACTCTTGCATTCCCTTCCAGAAATGTGAAGTAAATCTGGGGTCTCGATCAGATACTATATTCACTGGGATACCATGCAATCTCACCACTTCCTTTATATACAAAGCAGCCAATACATCAATCATCCACTTGGACTTAATTGGTAAGAAATGAGCCGACTTTGTCAAACGATCAACAATCACCCATATCGCATCAAATCCACCACAAGTCCTAGGTAGACCCATAATGAAATCCATGCCAATACTTTCCCACTTCCATTTGGGTATGTCGAGTGGTTTCAATTTCCCTGCTGGTCTGAAATATTCGGCCTTAACTTGCTGACATACCAAACATCTGCTCACAAAATCTGCAACTTCTCTTTTCATATTCGGCCACCAAAAGGACCTTTTCAAATCTCGGTACATCTTAGTGCCTCCAGGATGAATGGTATATCTGGATCTATGAGCTTCCTCAAGAATTTTGTTCTTTATTGTAGCCACATCCGGAACACAAGTTCTGCCTTTAAATAATAATCTACCATCATCGGCTAACATGAAGTCAGGTCTGCTGCTCAAGCTTCCCTTGATCTCTACCAACTCGGGGTCATTATCTTGCAAGGACTTGATCTCTATCAATAATTCAGGTTTAAGTTCAATCTGAGCAATCAAGATCCGATCATTGTCAATATTGAGATCCAGACTAGATAATTGTTCCAACAATCTCCATTCTTGTAACATGAGACTTGACAATCTAGCTACCGGCTTCTGGCTTAATGCATCTGCCACAACATTACCTTTGCCAGGATGATACTCAATCGAGAAGTCGAAGTCTTTCAAGTACTCCAACCATCTCCGCTGCCTCATGTTGAGTTCCTTCTGAGAAAATAAATACTTCAAACTCTTATGATCTGAAAACACTGTAAAGATTTCTCCATATAAGTAATGCCTCCATATCTTCAAAGCAAACACGACTGCAGCAAGTTCCAAATCATGAACAGGATAATTATCTTCGTGCTTCCTCAACTGCCTAGAGGAATAGGCAATCACCTTCCCATGCTGCATGAGTACACAGCCTAAGTCAATACCTGAAGCATCAGTATAAACAACAAAACCTCCTTCACCAGAAGGTAAAGCCAAAACAGGTGCAGTAGTCAAACACTCCTTCAGAGTCTGAAAGCTTCGCTGACAATCATCTGACCAATCAAACTTATTTTCCTTGCTGGTTAATCTTGTAAGAGGTACCGCAATCTTAAAGAAGTCTTGAATAAATCTTCGATAATAACCTACCAGGCCTAGAAAACTTCTAACTTCTGTCACACTGGTAGGCTGTTCCCAATTCTTCACTGCCTCAACCTTCGAAGGATCAACAGAAATACCGTTCTTCGTAATGATATGTCCTAGAAAGGACACCTCTTGCAGCCAGAATTCACACTTACTGAACTTAGCATATAGTTGATGATCTCTCAACAATTGCAATGCCATTCTCAGACGTTCAGCATGTTCCTCCTCATTCTTAGAATAAATCAGGATGTCATCAATAAAGACTACGACCCACTGATCAAGATAGGGCCGAAATGCATTGTTCATCAACTGCATGAAAGCTGCTGGAGCATTCGTTAGACCAAAAGGCATAACGACAAATTCAAAATGACCATACCTGCTGCGGAAAGCTGTTTTATAAATGTCCTCTTCCTTAATCCGCAACTGGTGATATCCAGATCGAAGATCGATCTTAGAGAAATATTGAGCTCCCGCTATCTGGTCAAATAACTCGTCAATCCTCGGCAAGGGATATTTGTTCTTGACAGTCTGCTGGTTTATTTGCCGATAATCAATGCACAACCTCATCGAACCATCTTTCTTCCTGACGAACAACACAGGGGCTCCCCACGGAGAAGTACTAGGATGAATAAAACCCTTCTCAAGTAATTCCATCAGTTGCTGCTTCAGTTCCCTCAGTTCCGCAGGAGACATACGATAAGGAGCCTTAGAAATAGGAGCTGTGCCAGGAATAAGATCAATAGAAAAGATAACTTCCCGCTCAGGCGGAAGTCCTGGTAGTTCCTCTGGAAAGACATCAGGAAAATCTTGGACAACAGGAATGTCCTTGATCTCAATCTGCTGCTCAGGGGTTGCACAAACAAAGGCTAGAAAAGCCTCACACCCATGCCTCAAAAGCTTATCAGCTCGAAGAGCCGAGATGAGCGGTACGGAGTTATGGTGCTTGACTCCCGTAAAAGATAAACCAGAATGTCCAGTAAAAGTCACTGAGCTAGAACTACAGTGAACATTGGCCTCATACTTGGCCAACCAATCTTCTCCTAGGATTACATCATAATCCTTCATGTCCATGCAGACCAAATCTGCTGGAAAGTTCTGTTCACCAATCATAACCTTACTAGAAGGATAGAAATACTGGATTGTTGATCTAGTGCCAATAGGGGTTGAAATCTCTAACGGAGTATTCATCAAAACAGGTTCCACAGCTAATGACTTAGCAAATCTCCGTGAAATAAAAGAATGTGTTGCACCAGTATCAAAGAGAGCAAATGCGGGCTTATCGATTATAGTAAGGGTACCTTCGACGAGTCCGCCATCATCAGAAACCCCAGTTTCCTCTGCATGTAAAGCTTGAAGCTTGCCTTGTGGTTTCTTGAAGACTAGAGGTTTTGCCGGTGTAGCTTGTTCCGATATGAGAGGACAATTGGGGATACGGTGCTCCTTGCTTCCACATCGCAAACAGGCGCCTAGCTTGCGCCAGCACTCCTCTATCTTGTGACCCGGACGATCACAATAGTTGCATACGCCCTTCAATGGAACAATAGGTCCAGGCTTCTTGTCTTCATGCCTCGGCATCTTGCCCTTCCACGATCCGGACCCGCTCCACGAACCAGGTCCACTAACAGGCCTCTTCTTGGCATACCCGGGTTTGACACTCCCGGAACCCGTAGGTAATTCTTTCTTGGTGCCTTTCCCACGGATTCTCTCCGTCATCTCAAGAGTATCCTTCAGAACTTGCGCTTTCCTTACCATCTCGGAATAAGTGGAAATCTCCATCGGTGCCAATTGGTTGATATAATGAAGCTTCAAACCATTAAGAAAGCGCTTCGCCTTCATCTTCTCGGTGGAAATGAGATGTGTAGCATATCGAGAAAGCCGTGCAAATTGAGCCACATACTCTGCCACGGACAAACCTCGCTATTTCAAGGCCGCAAACTCTGCCGCTTTCTTCTCTTGCACTCTATCAGAAAAATACTTGCTGTTGAAGAATTCTTCAAACTCTTCCCACATAACTTGCCGATCAACGAGAGTTGCCTTGATAGAATCCCACCAAGTACGTGCATCATGTTCCAATTGAAATGTGGACAAAAGGACACGCTCCTGGTTGGTGCATTGCATAACTTCAAAGATTCTTCCCATCTCCTCTAGCCAGTGCTCGGCTTGGTCGGGGTCAGTCGAACCAGCGAATCTAGGCGGGTTCATTCCGCGGAAGTTCCGGTATAGATCACCGGTGCCATGCTGTGCCGCTCCTGCCTGAGCTACTTGCTGAAGGGCCTGGGTAAGGCCTTGAACCGTACGCTGCAGGTTCCTCCATTCAGCACGATCAGCTGCCATCTACACGAGAAATAGGTTACTTAGGTTCAATAAGATAGATAAAGCACGATTAAGGAACTAACTTAACCCAAGTTCTACCCATTCTTACCAGGTCAGGTCCTAGACTTTTACAAGGTTAGGGATCTAATGCACCTAGACACGACCAAAAACTCGGTACCTGGCGGAGGTAATCGGTCCGAAGACCACTCGCGCAAGTGTGTGACCTTCCCGATAGGCGTAGCCTAACGTTCGGACAACACCTTTTGATATACCGATTATTGGGATGCAATGGAAGAAAACTTAAACTTAGGAAACCTAGGAATGTGAAACCTAGGGCTCTGATACCAACTAAACTGTCACGCCCCGAACAAGGCGGAAATATCGGGACGTACAGTTAGGGACACGCTGGCAAGAGAGAGAACTAATCTAAAATAATACACAAGTGCTACAAGATGGAAATACTAAATGATCATTAACAAACCACAACTGATACAATAACCTCAAGTTCAACTTAATACAACTGGAATAATCAACCACTAAAACTCAATAACATGACTGAGACTAAAAGCTCTCCAAAACACAACTAAAGAAAGATAACACACTACTAACACACTAGAACTGATACACTCAAGACATCACTCCTGCCCTTCCCCATTGGTAAGCGCGTCACCTGAAAAGCCTGGAAAGGGAGGAAAACACAACTATGAGCTGACGCTCAGTAGGAAATAACAGATAGGTATAAGTGATTAACAGTTTAATTACATTTTAAAATGTCATGCTACAAATGATAAAAACAATAAAAAGATAACGGTGATATCACGAAATAGAATTCAAAGATCTTGCAAGGTCAAGAAATATAATGAATAGAATAGTAAGACAAGAATTTACTACAGGAGATAAAGATAAAAAGTTGGCCATATTAAGTCAATTCAAGTCATGTCAAGCACGTATGTAATTTCATTTCCACATCCAAGTAATGAGCAAGTAAAGTAACCACAAGTAGAGTATAGAACAGTGACGAGTGGAAAGTGAAAAGTAGTAGAAAGTAATGTAGAGAGTAGTGGAGAGAGTAGTGGACAGTCCTAGATTTAACACATGTCAAGTACTGGTGCCAAATGCCACACCTAGTCATTCACCTCCCCGGGGGTACACGTAGTGTTCGGGCGCTCTTCCCAGGACCAGACCGAGCCCTTAATTGTTTGCCAGGCATTGATTTCTTTGGATCAAAGATCCCACGAATCTAGACTTCCACAGTTTATGGCCAGAATTCCAAGGTTTAAACTAAGTAGCAATAACAACTTCACGTAGGAAAGAGATTCATTTCCAGAATTTCAAGGTAAGTATAATCATCAAGGAGATCGAAACCAAGTCACAACAAGAGTTAATCGTGCTGCACTACTGTAAAACAGCAGCAATCAAACAAGCTAAACAACATATTAATCCTAATCACCAAGTTAGGATATCATGATTAACCATTATCATTTGCATTAAGACAATTGCCAAGAAGCTGATTCAAGATGATACGGCAAAGAACAACTTCCACAGGAGTGGAATAGAATGCATTAACAGAGATTTAGTTACACCATTAACCACTAATTATGTGGGTTTCTATTTAATCTAGTATGCATTGAAATGAAGATGATAAATGGTGTGTTTTTACACTAAGTTTGCATGTATGGACCAATGTTAATTGAAACTAAAAAGGGTACATGAATAGGTCATTAGTTCCTCAAAAATGTAGTTTTCAATGTGATTAGGTTGAATGGATTGATTCCCCGGTGATCCGGATTGATCCCCGGGTCAAAGAATCATTTAAAACGGGTTTACAAGGCATGGGTCGACCCCTGGAAAAATTCCAGGTATGGGTCGACCCATTGGGTCGACCCCTGGGGCTTCCAGGAGCCAGTCTGGTGATGGGTCGACCCCATGGGTCGACCCATGCAAGGCAGAAAATTTCTGCTTGCTGGGTGGTATGGGTCGACCCATGGGGTCGACCCCTGGGTTTCCAGACCCGAATGGGCTTCCGTGAAACATGAAAAACTCCATGATTTGGGGTCTAAATGTATTGTGATCTTAACCATATACTCTAGGGTTCTTAATATAAATGCTAGGGTCATGAAACATAATTTTAAATCACGAATTTCGATAGGAATCCAATGAAATTCAACTTATTCTATGAAGAACACAAGAAAAGTCTAGCTTGCTAGCATGCTTCTAATAACACACGAAATACTCTAGGCATGATCTATAAAAATTGGAGATTTTGATGTCAAAAGAAAGCTAACATGCTATTGATTACATTCATGTATGTTAATTAGAAGTTGGGCTGTTATAACCTACCTCAAATTGAAGAGGGAACTCGAAACCTAGAATAAAGAACAACTTGACAGCACCTCACTAAAACCTCGATATCTCCACGGATACCTAATGAAAATTGGGGCTTTTGCCACCAATGGAAAGAGCTCGATGAGAGGTACAATTTTCTATACTCATGATCAAGATTTGGTTGAGAATTCTTACCTCAATCGATGGATCAAAGAAGGATGAAGGGAAGCCAACGGCCTGCTGACCCACCTCCACAAATTGAACTAGATCTCTCCAGATCTGAAATTTCATCGAATCCCACAGCAGCCAAATGAAAGAAGACTCGTAGGGCTTCATTTTGATAGCCCATAGAGCTTCTGGAGCCTTCTGAATTGGGAGTATTCGCTGCTGCAAGCTACGTGTTTAAAAACGGCGCCGAAATCCTTGACTTGACCAAACTATGTCGGCAGCACGTTTTGGGACTAAGTTTACCTCAAATTGATTGAGGGTAAATGTTCCTTTATGTAATACCTTTCATTTGCCTCTGGAATCACCCCATTTGGTTGAGAAACAAGCTCGAATTTGATGTTCAAAGTTTGGGTGAATAGTGAATACGAATTTGGGTTAGGTGGGTTGTAAGTCAGGCTTAATCCACTGATTAGGCCTAGATAATGATTTAATTAGGCTTACTCCAAGAAGACAAAAGTGTTAGTCGAAGCATCTTTTATTTAATTACTATTTTTATGAATTTTTATATGGTAGATAAAATTCCACTTCTACTATTCCGTAATTAATTAAATATTAAGTTCGGAAGATTTAGTTCGCTAATTCGGCTTAATAAACGATTTTATTAGGCTTAATTGTAGAAGACAAAGTTGATAAACAAAATTAATTCTACAAGATGTGATTTTTGGGGATTTTTAGAAAATAGAAGAAAAATGACTTATTCTATTAGTTAATTAATTAATCTAATTAATTTGGATAATTCTCATTAATTCGAATAACTTCAAATAAAGTACAAATAATTAAAAACAACTTTCTAAATAAATTTCTAAAGAATTTGGGGTCTTACATCCTCTCTGCATAAGCTCATCGACCTGCCGCTTTAGCTTGGTGTGCTCAATGGGCATGCTGAATATCCCGCATAGGTAGGAGTCCCTCGGGAAGCTCTTTGGGGAATATATCAGCAAACTCCTGCAAAATGGTTACATTGGGTGGGAGTTCACCCTCGGACTCTCTCTCCACCTCACCGACTGTGATAGCAAACACAGGACTCCCCTTACTAGCCTCCCGCTCCATTTCTCGGGAGCTAATCAACATCAACCTCCTAGACGGGGGCTCGCCTGTGCAAGATGTAATAGTCATGGCCCGAGCTAGGGATGGGGTACTGGGTCCAGGGACGGAAGGCTCCGGAGTACTAGGACTAGTAGGACCCCTAACTGAAGGACTCTTGGGCTGAGAGGGGTGGAGGGTAATCCGCTGACCACCATGGTCGAAGGTACATGTGTTCGACCGGCCATGGAGCGTGGCATCCCGATTAAACAACCACGGCCTACCAAGAATAATACTGCCCACCTCCATGGGGAGGACATCACACCAGATCTCATCACGGTAGGCATGGAACTATAGTGGGACATCACACCGCAGCCTGATCGGAATGGAGGTGGAATCCACCCATGATACTCGATAGGGGCAAGGATGGTCCACGGGAGTAAGACCAAGATGAAAAACAGTGCCCATGGAGATTACATTGATACAACTCCCACTATCGATAATCACCTTACAAACTTTCCCGCCCAGCCTACAGTATGTATGAAAGATAGTGGTCCGACGCCAGTCATCACTAGCCTGTGGCTTGTTGAGAATATACCTCATGACCCCCAAATGGGTATCGTCTGGATACTGGGCATTCTGGCCATCATCTTCATTCTCAAAGAACTCGTTAGCTAATTCCTGTTCCCCCCCATAGCTGACTGACACAAGCTCGAAAGATGAGGTATCCTCGACCTGTGTGTCCCCAATGACTAGAGATTGACGAGTGGGGCACTGGTTGGCAAAGTTGCCAAACCCATTACAGTGAAAACACTACTGCCGTGATCCACTAGGCTCCCCGATCAAAGGCCCCTTACCCTTATCCTCCCGATAGACAGGAGATGTAGGCAATGAGGGACGGGCAAGAGGTGTATTCGTCGGTGGACGGACAATGGGTATAGGTTGTTGGGGTCAAGGAGGAAGATCCCTCGGTGGGGGAAGGCGAGGCCTTGAAGCGAATAGCTTCGGACGGGTGGGCTCCTGAGGTCAGGCCATGGGGGCCCTCTGATATGTGCCTAAAGAGCTGCGGGGCTCGACACTACGAAGAGGGAAGGGGCCCAACCGTGGGGTAGGCTCGAACTCGGCCTCGAATTGCTCCAATTCGAGAGCAACCTGATATGCTTGTTCCAAAGTGGCCACATTGCGGTGAAAAAGTTCATATTGATAGTGTGGCCGCAGACCTCTGAGAAAGTGTGAGATGGTCATGGTGCTATCTTCCGTAACTCCACACCGCAAATAGTACTCATCAAACTCGGCGGTGTACTCAATCACAAACCGATTCCCTTGGGTGAGACTCGGCCATTTGTCTATGAGACGCTGGCGATATGTGGCAGGAAGGTACTTCTACCTCAACTTGGTTTTCATATCATCTCAAGTACCGATCTGGGGTTGATGTCGCTGCATCAACAGGCTCTCCACATTAGTCCAATAGGTTTGTGCCTACCCTTGCAACTTTATCTTTGCATAGCGAACTCTTCGGTGGTCCGTCATCTCAAACCACTTTAAGTACCGATCCATGTCGGCCTCCCAATATAGATAGACCTTTGGGTCCAAGGACCTATCAAAAAGGGGAGGGTCCACATGCACGTTCCTAAGACCGCGGTCGTCATCATCATAATCACGATTCCGTCGTTTGGCTCGACGGTCATGACCATAACCCCCAGGTTCATTATCGGATGCATAGTCATCCACCTCGGGCACTCGCTGCCTCCTATCATCTACCCCTTGAGCCCTTGGAGCAGCAGGTTGCTGAACCGGCTCCTGTTGGCCATTTATCGGCACTGGTTGCGCCTCAACCGGGGCCCTCTCTAAGACAGCAACTCTCCCCACCAGACCCTGGATAGATTGGTCCGATGCTTTGGCCCGATCCTCTAAGGCTTTCATCCTTCCTTCTAGACACATACCTACACCATCTACACGCGTACTAAGCCCATCCATACGCATATCGAATCGATCCATGAGAGATCGAAACATCTCGGCCACCGAAGGCTCATCGGAACTACGGGCTCGGGGATCCGCCATAGGTGGTGGTGGTGAGTTTTGGGTACCTCTACGGGTGTGCATGCAAATGACACAGTGACTGGGATACACGGACTAAAGCATAGATTATGAACCTAGACTTAACCAATCTTCGGTAAGTGGCGGAGGCGTGATCCGATGATCACACTCATGCAAGTGTGTACCTTCCCAATAGGCGTAACCTATTGTTCCAGAACACCTTTTGATATACCGAATAGAGAGACGCAATGAGACACCTTGGACAGACTACCCTAGACTCAAACTCACTCTGATACCAAACTGATGCGGGACGAATGAGGGACTCGATGCCAAATGATGCAAACCTTGGACTTTATGTGACGATGCGACAAATTGGACGACACGACCAGCGACTACACGACCATTAGAGCTACCTCGGCTAGACACTAGGACCTCCTACGGGTATATGTTTTAAACAGAAATGCGAGCTCACTCATCGTCCCAAGCGAGGGAAACACGGATCCGCGCGGTTGAGAAACCGGCAGAGTCAAGGGTGGTCAAACTCACTTCCGTGCTCGGATTGAGTCACGAGACGGGTTCACTCTTTTTCTCACAGTGGTGATTAAAATGATTTAACGAGCTAGAATTCTAACGCACTCATGCAACGGCATATAATCATATACTAAACAAGCAAATGTCGAGAAGGAGAGATCATTACCTCCACGCTCTGGGCGTGGGGAAGACAACCCTGGCCAAGATCGTACTCCCGGTTAAAACAGTTATTAATAATTACAAAATTAAACCCACTCTACGTAGGTAGGTAACAGGTAACATGTGGGACCCGGAAGGATCGATCTTGGGTTGATGAGCAGCATTTTGAACCGCTCCGATGGTGCTGGCACGCAGCTACTTGATGCTGGCCGGACAACGCGGGCTGACGGTGGTGGGGACCATGATCTGCTCGGGCGGCCGACTGAGGCGGGGTTGGTCCCGTTGTGAAGGAGACTCTTGGAGGGACGATCCCTAGAAGAGGAAAGTGCTGGTTCACCTCGTGGAAGGCGAGGAGGCCCGATTGGGAAGCGTTGTTGCTTGCTGCCCACAGACATGTTCTACAATTTCAGGAGCGTGACCCGGTGATAAAATTTGCTGTGATCAGCCCCGACATCGGATGGATGCAAGACTGGCACCGCTGCGAAGCCGTCTCATAGATCTACGACCATAGGCTGTTACGAGAATTTTTATGGCTGTGGAATTTTCGTGGGGTATTTATGAACAGACTGACCCCTGAACTCAGATCTGACTGGGTAGATTCTGATCTGCCTGATGAAGCACATTGACCGAGGTTGAGACTTTGGATCTGGGCAATGAGATGTTTATGGGAGATGGAGGGGAAAGCAAGGAACATGAGGATAAATTTTTTATAATTTTCTGATGGGATTTGAGTGGGGTAATGGATTTTATAGCAGTGGGTGGTCAGATCTGGACTGTGGGAAACAGAACAGGGTCCAAAAATCCTAAAAAAAATTGTGGGATGAGGGTTGGGTGGACAAAACTCCCAGTCCAAATTTCCGCTAGATCTGAAATTGGGAAGGGGTTCGAATGGGTGAAGAGTATGGCTATTGGAACACAAGTCTGCACAGGGGCAGATTATGTAGGCTGTGGGAATTTAAAGGGAAAAGTGGGAAAACGAAGTGGGAATAATCTGAATTTTTTTGTGGGACGTGGGAACAACCATGGGAACTCACCCTTAAAATTTCACCCTCGTAAGATCTACTGGCAGAGAGCTAAAATTCATCCTTCAGCTTGCTGTCCCGCGATGGGCAGAACTCTGGCGACGGGCGGTGGTGGTGCAACGGCGGCTCAACGACGGCGGCAGCGGCGGTGCTGATCTTCACACTCTGATAAGGGAGGCTTCACACCTCAGAATGGCAGCCTTCACAGCTGTAAGAGAAGGGAGAGGAGAGAGAGAGGGGGCGGCCTTGGCCTTTGGAGCAAAAAATGCTGATTTTCTTTGACTAATTGTGATGAATATAGAAAATACAAGCCTTATATATGAAATGGGAACCCTAGGTAAATGACTAAGACTACCCTTAGATCTAGGGTTTGGGAGGGGTACATTGGGGATGCCAAAATCTATTTTTCCCCATGTGGTCAAAGCCAAAATAAAAAAATAGCCTAATAGAGACAATGGGCACCCTTAAAGAAGGGAAATGGAATTTCCCTTCCCTTGGTCCAATGGTCCAAGTCCAAGGTGGACCATGGGCCATCCCCTATGGGTACCTAGAAGTTTGGTGGCCCAATGGGGAGGAGGGTGAGGGGGGCCCGCGGGGCCTAGGTGGCCCTTTTACAAAGAAACCCATTTATTTCTCCTCATTACACTCTATTAACCCCAAATAAAACCAAATAAGCACACATTACACACCAAATAAAAACCCAATAAATACTAAAAATACTAGGACTCAAGTCGGAGACTCCAGACTATCTCCAAGCCATAGGGATGCCGGTGTGGCTTGAGTGGTGCGGCGCGTTCGGTACCGACGGCTCGTCGACTCATGCTTCTCGATCGCTCTAGTGTCCGCACCAGAGAGTCCTGCTCTATCTGTTCTTTCTCTGCTTCACCATGGTCGAACAAGAGTCCTTGATGTGTTGATTTCTCTCTAGATAGAGGCTCTCAGAACCTTCTGTTTGTTTCTATGGACTCTAGGGAGTATTATCTTCGTGATTTATCTAGGTTCAGGCCTATTTTCGTGTCATTATCCCTCCAACTCGAACCTAGGGTTTGGGGGTCTATAAATAGAACCTTGACTTCATAGCTTGAGGAGGAGATTTCTGGAGCTTGCCACAAAGTGTTGCTACATTCTGGAGCAAGTCCTAACAAGGGAGAAGCTATTTTTACGTCCTTAAGGCTTCTGGTCTAGGGAGTATCAAGTTCCATTAGTTGTCTTTGAGTCTTTTCCTCTTAATTTTCTCTATTTTCCCTTGCATAATCATAGCATATTCCCTCTTCTTCTATCACGTTCTCTACATTCCATTCATGTTTTAAAACATCCTCCTACTTTTTTCCACGCCCCATAGGGGTTAAAAAATCACCAACCCCCAGGTATTCACCATTCCTTTTATGCACTTTAGTTTAATTACATTATAGATACTACACTAGTCCAAGGGCTTATTGGGTCATTTTCCTTTGTGTCTACATTCTTTTGCAGGTTCACAGGACTCATCGTACGAGGCCCAACTCTTCTGGCCGGCCAGGAGGGGTGGAGATTCAAAGTTCCACGTTGCTATTCTGGGTGCCCTTGCGGTCGTATGGAAGGCCGTTTGCAGATCTCAGGCGGTCTATCGTAGGACCATTTTTCGTCATCTAGCGGTCGTCTGGAAGACCATTTTCCTTCCGCAGCACCTGGTTTTTTCTCTCACCCGCGGGCGGGTGACTTCACTCGGCTCTTTCCAAGGTACATATTACGGTTCTACTATGTTATTTACCTTGGTGGCGATCACATCACTCCTTATTTGGGCACTGTTCATCATCTTGCTTGCTCTTTTATTTTAGTTGCTCCACACCCCCGGTGTGTTTTCTTTTATTCATTTACCCCACGCCCACTGCGTGTGTTTTTGTTTCTCCTCTTTTCATTTCTACAATATTGAGATGATATGCCCACATGCTTCAAATTTATGTTGATTGCTTGAGTTAGTGCACCACTTGCTCACACAGATTTCTCATAGTCACATCACTCGCCACCCATTCACACCATCACACACTCACATAAGAAAAACTATCAACAACTGCGACCTGTAAGATCGCAGCTGGCCCGTGACCGCATTCATCAAGTATGTGTTGGCTGGTTTTTTAGTCGACCGATTTTCTATTTTCAGTCGACCGATTCTTGTTTTCAGTCGACAGGTCCTTGATTCAGTTGACTGAGTTTCTTGGGTCAGCAGACTTTTGATCGTGACACATCCATCCACTGCGTTCTATTTATCGCGGCTATCAAAATGGCCGCAATATCTCTTCAGTCGACATATTTTTGCCTAAGTCGACAGACTCCTGATCGCGGCCTGTTACTTGACCGTGTTCTCCATATCGCGGTCGTCTGCAAATCGCGTTCTATCAAACTTGCCCAGCCCGGGGGTCTAACCAAAAGGGTTGATTATGTTCAGTCTCAGATGATCTTCTGATTGTCTGGAACCTGAAGCATTACTTAACAAGTCATTAATGAACTATGCAATTAAGAAAGATATCGTTATGCTGTCGAAATCCTTCCGTAGCACAACGTCCTTTTTTAGTCATTCTTGACCTCTTTGTCAAAAAATTATGTTCATTCTCACCTTGTTTACTATCACCCTAAAAGGCATTATTGAATTTGATATTCTTGGTCGAACTTATTGATATTCTCATGGAAGTAGCTTGATTTATAACTTGAAGATGTAAGGGCGGGCACGGACGGTGTCCAAGGGCTCCAGTCTAGCCTCCTCGACAGATGGCTGGAAATATACTGAAAACCATGGGGTATAATGATTACTGGCATCGCATTGCGCTGGGAGTACTTTTTTTATAAACTGGTGAAATCCACGAGGGTAATTTATACAATTATATTTACATGTTTGATCGTACATTCTCGTTACATGCTTGTTACATGACATTCTCGTGCATAGACTTCTTAAGGTTGTGAAAAGTACATTCTTGTGATTGAAAGGCCAACTTATATTCTTGCTAGATCATGATCATATATTCTTGAAATATCATATCATATCTTTACATTTATCCCTTGTTACTTGTTACTTGTTACTATGTTTTTACCGCATGATTTATGACACTCTCATTATCATACCTTCTAGAGCTAAAATATTAATGGAGAGGGGGATTTCCGCAGCCCACCACAAAGGCAGCCCAACGAGACCCACGAGGTCCAACCGGGTGAGCCCACCCAAGTGATAGCCCACAGGGCCCACTTAGGGAGAAAAGCCCAATAAATAAGACTCGAGGAACTAACTCTCCCCGGCGGCCTTGTAGGCTCAGAGGGCCCGAGACAACGGTCAGGTTCCAAGGAAGGTCCGGCCTAAAGCCCTCTCCCCGTCCGAGAGAAATAGGCTCCAGCCGACCTATCCGACCCCACCCTCGCCGGGCCATGCCTATCGCTCGGACATGAGCTAGCATCCCCGAGGCTCGGTAAGGCCGGTTGATTATCTGCAGGTGCAGCCATTCAGAGTCCTCCGCCAGCGGGAGAGTCAGGGGAGCCGTCGGACTCCAAGGGGATAACGTTCCCACGATCAGGCCATGAAAGCCCCCGTTAAAGACGTAACTCCCGCCGGGAACCTCTCAGCTTACAGGACTCCTGAAGGCGGCGCACTATTTAAGCAAGGGATACCCTCCGGAAGATGGTAAGATGAACTAAGCATTCACACACCCTAAGCTCCTGAGCACGATTCGCTTCACCCTTTGGTGGAGAGGATTCTCGCGCATCAGCTCTCTCCTCCCCCCATTATTGCTTCCACCATAGCTCTACTAACTTAGCCATGGGAGGGTTTTGCCCCAGGGAGATCCCCTGGGCCCTCTGATACGTTTCCCTATCTTACAGATTCATCTTCTGGTGATCCATAGCCCGCTCAGGACCCAGCGCGAGATCTCGCCTCTTCATCTGGCGCCGTCTGTGGGAAACGCACGCAAAGTCAAGATGGTGAGAAGAAGCTCAGGGAGGGGATCCACCGGTGGGGCAGGTAAGGCTGTGGCGGCGGTGTGAGGCGCCCCTCTAGGGTCTCGCAGAGCCCCCCCTCCAACGCCAGCATCCCCACCAACAGGCCACCACCCCCCCGGCGGAGACAGGGGCACCCCTCGACGGCGGCGCCAACGCCTTCCAGGCCCTCAACGAAAAGATGGACGTCCTCGTGGAGCTCATGAGGGCCCAGGCGGCCAGGGACGCAAGGTCCCGCGCCCCGTCAGGAAGTCCCCCTCGAAGGAGTGCGACGCAGCACACCGCCGGAGGCCGCTTCACCCTCCGCGGCCGACAGCTCCTCCGCAACGACGTCGGAGGACCCTCGCATGCTCCGCCTGCGGAGCAAGAGGCTTCCTCCACGCCGAGGAGAGGGAAGCAGGGGGCGAGGCCGCCGCGCCCGGGCACTAGTGCCCCGGGAGATCGCCAAGACGCCCCGCCCAGCCCCACGGTGCGACTGCAGCCAGACCTGTCCCTCCGGCTGCGAGATTTCGAGAGACGGTTCGCAGAGCAAGAGCGCGCCCTCCGCGCCCTGCAGAAGACCTCTCTCCCGGAGGACGAGGAGAAATCCCCATTCTCCGAGTACATCTTGAAGGCAGAGGTCTCTCCCAGAGCCTCCATTCCAAACTTCAAACTCTACGATGGCCAGGGCGACCCAGCCGACCACTACGATAGCTTCGACGCCCTGGTGACTCTTCATGGAACGCCGGATCCCATCAAATGCCGAGCCTTCGCGGCCACCCAGGTCCAAGGTGCTCAGGCATGGTTCCGGGCCCTCGCCCCTAGGTCCATTCGAGACTTCAGGCAATTCGGGCGAATTTTCAAGGAGAGTTTCACCGGTAGCGCCCCCCCAAGGTCAGTAGCGGGGCTCCTGGCCCTCAAACAGGCGCAAGGGGAGAGGCTCCGGACTTACGTCCACCGATTTAAATCGAAAGCCCTCAGGATCCCTCGCCTGGATGTGGCCTCAGCCACAACCGCACTGACCGGGGGCACCCGGGACGAGAATCTCCGCCGCGACCTTGTCCTCCACCCTCCCTCGACCCTTGCCAAGCTAGTGACTCTGGCACTGCGCCACGCCGAGTGCAAAGAAGTACTCAGCGCCTGCCGAGACGCAACCGGCTCGGGTCGGGAGGGGGACAAAAAGCGGACCTCCGAGCCAAATCCTGGCTCGAGTAAGAAGCGCGATCGAGAAGGAGAGCGCAAAAGAAAGTACGAGCGGTACACCCCCTTGACCGCGCCAGTCTACGAGATCTATGAAGACATCAAAGACTCGGGACTTCTCCGCCAGCCCGAGCCAATGAGGTCGAAGAACCGCAAGCGGGACAGGCATTGCCTGTTCCACGGCGACCACGGGCACCACACCAGAGATTGCCATCAGCTCCAGGACGAGATCGAGCGCCTCATCCGTCTAGGGCACCTAGCCCGGTTCACGACCGGGTACAAAGAAGACTGAGACGCCGCAGAGGAGATCGATAACGCCCCCCGAGGGGTCCACATCAACGTCATCTCCGGAGGAGCGGCATCGGGCGGCGACACCAGCCGAGGGAGGAAACGTCATGCCGAGCGATCCAGCCGAGCCTTAGAGCCCCCCAGAGGCCCGCCGATGGAGCCCCAGGTCATAGTCTTCTCCGGCCAAGACCTGGAAGGGCTGAGCACCCCGCATGACGATGCCCTCGTTATCTCGGCCACGATAAATCACTGTAATGTAGACAGAATTTTGGTTGATAATGGGAGTGCCCCCGATGTATTATCTTATGACTGTTTTCTCAAGATGGGGGAAGACCCATCCAAACTCCGCCCGATCCAAACGCCCCTTTGCGGGTTTAATGGCCTGGCCACCTACCCCGAGGGAGCCCTAAGCCTGCCGGTCACTATCGGCACCCCACCCAAAACCGTTACGGTCATAGTGGACTTCATAGTGATTAAAGGTATGATAGCGTACAACGCCATTTTCGGTCGAAAAATTCTCAGCCGAATAAAGGCCGTACCATCTACCTATCACCAAAAAATGAAGTTTCGCACCAAAAACGGGTTGGGGGAAGTCCGAGGTAACCAGGCCACGGCTAGAAGGTGCTACAATATCTCGGTGGAAGCCTCAAGGCCGGACGGGAAGGATAAGGGCCCCAGGGGAGTCGAAGGAAGAGCCGTGACCACCGAGCCCGGTGGCGAGTTATTAACGGTATTCCTGAACGACGACCCGGCCCTAGGAGTAAGGATCGGCGCCGACCTACCACCAGAGGAACAGCAGCAATACAAGGAGTTTCTTTCTGAGTATGTTCGGGTCTTTGCTTGGTCCGATGATCAACTCCCTGGTATACCAGAGGAGACTGTGACGCACAAGCTCAACCTCGACACCACCGTGAGACCCGTACAGCAGCGGAGAAGGAAGCATGCGCCTGAGAAAAAGGTGATCATCAAGGCGCAGGTCACCAAGGGACAAGAAACTGGTCTTTTCAGACCGGTCCTGTACCCAACGTGGCTAGCCAACGTCGTCCTGGTGCCGAAGACTACAGGCAAGTGGTGAATGTGCGTAGACTTCACCGATCTGAACAAGGCCACCCCCAAGGACTGTTATCCGCTACCGAGCATCGACCAATTGGTTGACTCAACCTCAGGCAACGAGATACTCAGTTTCCTGGATGCCTATTCGGGTTATCATCAGATCCGAATGAGCCCTGAAGATGTCGAGAAGACCGCCTTCATCACAGACTACGGCGTGTACTGCTACACCCGGATGCCCTTCGGATTGAAGAATGCTGGAGCCACATACCAGCGACTGGTCAACCATATGTTCGAGGGACAGTTAGGTCAGAACGTCGAGGCCTACATCGATGACATGCTCGTCAAGACCCCGAGGGCCCAAGATCACTTCACCCACCTCGTCGAGACTTTCGGCACCCTCCTGAAGTACTGCATGAAGCTCAACCCCGCCAAGTGCGCCTTTGGAGTAAGATCCGGGAAGTTCCTGGGTTTCCTGGTCACTCAGCGAGGGATCGAAGCCAACCCCGACAAGGTCCAGGCCATCCTGGACATGCGCCCGCCCACATGCATTAAAGACGTCCAGCGTCTAATGGGGCATGTCGCTGCTCTCAGTCGTTTCATGTCCCGTGCGGCCGAACGATGCTTGCCCTTCTTCAAGCTGATGAGGGGGCCCAAGATAGCATCTGCTACGTTCGCATGGGATGGGGAATGCCAAACAGCGTTCACCGAGCTCCAAGAGTTCCTGGCTTCGCCCCCTGTGCTTTCTAAGCCCGTCCCGGGTGAGGTCTTGTTGCTCTATCTCTCGGCGACGCCATCAACGGTCAGCTCGGTCCTAGTCAGAAATGACTCGGGAGTCGAGAGGCCGGTCTACTACACTAGCAAGGTGCTCGGCGAGGCCGAGCGGAGGTACCCCACAACCGAGAAACTCGTGCTAGCGTTGGTTACCTCCGCAAAGCGCCTCCGACCCTACTTCCAGGGGCATCCCATCACCGTGCTAACCGGCGAGCCACTGAAGAAGATTCTGGCCCATCCCGAAGCCTCGGGGCGACTCGTCAAATGGGCCATCATGCTCGGGGCCTACGACATCTCGTATCGGCCGCGATCAGCTATCAAAGGACAAGCACTCGCCGACTTCATCGCCGAGAGCACCGTTCCGGTCGAGGATAGGCCTCCGACAGCAACCGGGCCAACCTGGGAGCTGTTCGTCGATGGATCGTCCAACTCGGTCGGTAGCGGCGCAGGGATCCTCCTAAGGTCCCCCGAAGGAATAGAGTTGCAATACGCCCTAAAGTTCAACTTTCTGGCGTCCAACAATGCTTCCGAGTACGAGGCCCTTATCTCGAGAGCCCGCATGGCCCGACGGTTGGGGGCCGAGTGAGTCAGGATCCACACCGACTCCTAGCTAGTTGCAAGCCAGGTTAATGACGAGTACGAAGCTCGAGAGGTACCTATGATCAAATACCTCCAGTTGGTCCGGAGCCTGGCCCAGCAGTTCGAGGAGTTCGAGGTAGTCTGAATAGCTCGAGAGCAAAACTCTCGGGCGGACGCCCTCTCCCGACTGGCCTCCTCCCTAGACCCAGAAGGTACACGATCGGTCCTCCTAGAAGAGCTAGAGCGCCCGAGCATAGACTCGGAGCTCCTCGCCATTGACTCGGCCACTCCTGGCGACTGGCGCTCCCCCTACCTGTCCTGGATACGGGACTCCCGGGAGCCCTCCGACCCTCGGGAAGCCCGCCGAATGAAATACCAAGCTCGGTGCTTCGTCATCCTCGACAACGCTCTCTACCGAAGATCGTTCTCCGGGCCCCTTCTGAAGTGTCTCGGTCCCGACGAAGCAAGCCAAGCTGCTGAAGAGATTCATCAAGGCCTGTGCGGAGCACATTCAGGAGGTCGGTCGCTGGCCAGAATCCTGCTAAGGCAATGGTACTGGTGGCCGACCCTGCAGCGCGACTGCACGGCTTACGTACAACATTACGACCGTTGCCAGCAGTTCGATCATTTGGTCCATCAGCTGGCCACGGAACTTGTCACCCTTACTGAGCCCTACCCTTTTGCTCGGTGGGGGATCGACATCCTTGGGCCATTCCCAACGGCTCAATCCCAGAAGAAGTTCATCATCGTCACCATCGACTACTTCACCAAGTGGATCGAGGCTGAAACAACAGCTAGGATCACCGAGACAGTCATCTGGGGTTTCGTATGGAAATCGATCATCTGTCGCTTTGGCATCCCCCGAGTGATAGTGAGCGATAACGGGCGGCAATTCGACTCTCGGTACTTCCGAGACAGATGCGCCGACCTAAATATCCGCAACCACTTCACTTCGGTCGCCCACCCTCAGGCCAACGGGCTGGTTGAAAATGCCAACAAGACCATCTTGAAGGGCATAAAAACCAGACTCGGCAAGGCTAAGGGTAGCTGGCTCGAGGAACTGCCTAGCGTACTATGGTCGCACCGAACGACCCCCAGGATGGCAACCGGTGAGACCCCTTTTCAGCTGGTATCTGGCACCGAAGCCGTCATTCCGTTAGAGATCACCAATCCGTCTCTCCGAGTGATCAGCTTTTCGCCCGAGGCAAAAGAGCAGAAGTTGCTCGAGAACCTCGACCTGGCCGACGAACTCTGAGAGATCGCGAACGTCCGAGCTACGGAATACCAGCGCCGCCTCACTCGGTACTACAACACCAAGGTCCGAGGCAGACAATTCCAACCAGGGGACTTCGTCCTCAGGAAGACCGAAGCATCTCGACCACTGGAGGCGGCGGGCAAGCTATCCCCCAACTGGGAAGGCCCCTACCGAGTGATCGAGACGCTCGGGAAAGGTGCGTACAGGTTAGCCACAATGGAAGGGGAATCCATTCCCCGGACATGGAACGCAACCACACTACGCAGATTTTATTTCTGAAAACTGTATCGACAAATCGGGTAAAATAAACCCCCTTTTTTGCATTCATTCAAGATAACTGTTGGTACATCAGAAAGGCAACTGCCAGTACATTACATAGTGAAAAGCAAAAATCTATCTAGCACCGCGAAAAACGGCCATCACCCGACCGACCCGGTCTTGACCTTCTTACACCCAGCCACTGACTCTGCCTCGCGTAGAAACTGGCTCGGACAATTGATGGTCGACCCAGTTGGCTCGGGTGGACCGTGACAAAGGTGACAGAGGGACAGCAAGGAGAAGGCCACCTTTCACGGGAGGAAGGCTACCTTCCAAGTTGGCAACAACCTGGAAAAAGGAGTGCCGTGAAGGTCTCCTCTCTGCCAAACTACCAACTCTTTGGAGGCGAACAGAAAGCAAGCAGCCCCGAAGAGTGAAAGAAATGAAGAACAAAAGAGAGAGAAAGAGGCTGCGGACAGAGGTGAGGAAGGAACAGGAGCCGCCTCCTCCCCTCCCACGGAGGGGAATGGCGGCCGGCATCCCTAACTCCCCCATCCGCCCTCCATCTCGGCGTCCGCCGTGAAGCCTCGCCGGAGTCAAGAGGAGGCAAACGGCATGCCCCCGCACGTCGAAGCCCTCTCCAGATCCGCACGGCGACCGTCGGACCCGTCTCATGCACGCGCGGTGACCGTGGGACCCGACCGATATTCCAGGACAGCTGGAACCGGCCACTCCCCGTCACCTGCGGCGTCATCTTCTGAAGGGTCCTCCATGCTCCGATCGCGGCGGCGCAACGCAGAGCGAAAACGAGGGAACAAGAGCAAACCGCCGGTGAGAGTCCTAAGTGTTAAGAGGGAAGGAGCACCCTTCGGTCCTTTTTATAGGCCAAGGGAGGCCACGCGCCTTAAATGACTCCCCCCTCGAAAACACGCTATAGGACCTCCCTTGGAAGGTCACCTCCAATTCCTCGGCCCCCGCCCTAGCGGGATTCACGAAGCGCCTCGACTTTCAAAGCATGGTGGAATGAAAGGACGCCCCACCGGAAGTCTCCCGAATCGGCATGCGAGAACGGTGCAGAAAATATCGGCACCTTCCAACTGCCCCCGATACGCCAGCCAAATCACGGCAAAGATAACGATCAAACGAAGTAAGTCCTTTATTGCCTCCCATAAAGAAATCCTCTTACAAAAGGAAAAACAGACAAAAAGGGGAAGGGGCAAAATAAAGCATAATACATCAGGCCTCGGGCCCACTTTGAAGCTCGAGAACAGCAGTAGGGGACGCGTCACCCCCGGTGCCTTCGGTGACGGCCGGCCCGGACACTGACCTCACCTGTGCGAGAACTGTCTCGGTCGTGAGCCCTCCTGGAGCCTCCGGAGTTGGTGACCCCGCTGGAGGTGACTCCTCCGGTCCTTCCCCGGCCGAGGATGAGGAGCTGGAAACTGACTCATCCGAGTCATAACTCTGGCCGTAAGGAAAATCACCCCCGGCAAGGTGCTCATTGGCATAGCTCATCGCCCGGCGATAGCCCTGCCTGAATCCCTTTCGGGCACCCCGGCGGAGCGCTACCTCGTAGTAGGGTAGGGCGGCTTCAATCAGGTCGGCCGAGTAAGCTTCCGAGCCTTTGTAGCGCTCGATCGCCTCCGCCTCGACCTGCCCGTCCCGAGCCCGCTCCGCCTCGGCCGCACGCTCTTCCGCCCTCGCCAGACGCTCCTCTAGCTCGGTCATCCTCCGCTCGGCTTCGATTGTCTGACCCTCCGCCCGGGCTCGGTCCGCCTCGGCCTCAGCGTGAAGGTGCTCCGCGTCCTCCACCTGATCCTGCAGCTCGCCCTGCTTAAGGTCCCAGAGGCCATACAGCTCGATGTGACGTTGACGCTCGTCTTCTAGACATTTGCTCTTCCTCTCGAGCGATTCTCGGGCCCTTGCTAGCTGCTCGGCCAGCGCCTCGGCTTCCCGTCGGCTCGACCGTGCCAACTCCCTGAATGCGAGGAACTCCCACCGGAGCCCCTCATGCTCCCCCTCGAGCCGGGCTAGTTTCCCCTCGCATCCACCAAGGGTCCAGACGAGCCTCGACCGCTCCGCCTCCGTCCGGGCGTGCGCCTCTGCCATCACGGCCGCTGTCCGAGCTATGACCAGGCCGCCCTCCATCAGGATATCAAGGACCCCGGCGGGAGTGCTGCGCCTTTCTCCCCCCCTCGTCCTCTCGGTGATCGACCGGCAGAGCCGGTACAAGTCGCCCGAGATACCGAGCCTGACCAGAGGTTCCGGCAAAGGGGACTGCTCCACCCTGGGCACCCCACCAGAAGACCTTGTTCGGGCAGTGAAGCTGACTGCCCCGCTCGCCACGGTCGGTTGGGGTTGCAACGCCTCCCCGGGCGAACCCCCACCCTCGACCGGCGCCGCGGGATCAACCGCACCAGCAACTGCGGGCACTTGGGGTCGCGATGCCCTCGCGGGCGAACCCCCATCCGCGCCGACCAATCCCTCGGTCCCAGCGTCGGCCACACCAGCATCGGCCCCCTCTGCCCCCACAGAGGGGAGAGCCGACCCATCACCTCCCTCTGCGGGGCCCCTGGTCTCCTCGGCCCCCTCTCGCCCGGCGGATGGGAGACCCAGCCCGGAGGGGTCGGCCCCATCCTGCCCCCGAGGGGGGAGCGCCGCCGAGCCAGAATCGCCCCCGACGGCGGTAGGAAGGCCGGTTTTCTTGGCCCTTTTCCTGGCCTTCATGGCCTCCCGCAACTTCCCCGCCAGGGGATCCTTGCGCTTCAGGCCGGTCGATCGAGAAGTCCCCTCGGGGGCCGCCCCCTTGCCCTTATCTCGGGCATGGACGCGACCCGCCGAGACATCGGGCTCATCGGCTGCCGAGTCGTCTCCCAGATCGATGACCTCGGCCGCCTCCTCCAGAGGCTCCCGCCTCACGTCTGCAACAAGAAAAAGCCCCAGTCAAGAGGAGGAAAAGAGCTACCACCCCCGAAGAAGAGCCTCAAGAGCCGTACCTGTCGATGTCAACCGCGAGAGAAGACACCGTTCGATGTTCTCCGGCGTCACCAGCTCCTCGGTCGATTGACGGTTCTCCAGCAGTCTGACAGCCTGCTGCTCCACGTGGGGGGGGAACTCCTCCTGGCGAGGGGGTAGATTCGGGTGAAAGTTGGGCGAGATCCGGCATCTCCAGATCTCGTCCGTCGCCACCGCCTTCACCCAGAAGAATTGGGTCTTCCACCCCTTATGCGAGGAGTCCTTCGCCGCAAGCGAGATGCAGCTCCTATTCCTCCGCGCCTGGATGAAGTAGAAGCCTTTCCCCGCCGACGGGTGCGCCTTCAACTCAAAAAAGAAGTGGAAGAGGTCCAAAGAAGGAAAAATGTCGCGCTGACGACAAAGAATCCCAAAGGTCGAAAGAAGAAGATAGGAGTTGGCCACCAACTGAATAGGCGCCAACCGGAAAAAATTAAGAAGCTGCAGCACATAAGGATCGAAAGGAAGCCGAAATCCACTCTTCCAAGCCAGAAGGAAGGTGCAAATGAGCTCATCGTGATCATCCAGACTCGTCTCGTACGGAGTGGCGGCGATAAAGCTGTATCTGAGAGGCAGGCGGAAACGATGCTCCAGCCTCCGCACCTCTGCTTCCCCTAACTCACTACAGTTGGGGACGGGTTCCCGCCTCACCGGCACAAGCTCCGGACTCTGATCCGCCATCGAGTCGGGAAGAGATCCCTCGTACGAGCTTGAAGACTTCGGGGGAGAAGGAAGTTGCCGGACCGCCTCTGCAGTTATCCTCGCCAACTCCTCGAACGCCGCCGCAAGGCTCCGCGTCTCCGCTGTGCTCTCACGGCGCATCAAGAAGCAAGGAAAGCCTAAAACCCTGGAAGCCTAGAACGATGAACAGCGTCCCCTATAAACCCCTGAGGGTGGCGGCGCGCCGTTCCGTGCTCCAAGAAAAGGGGGGCCCCTTCCTTTCGAATCCGTTAGGATCATCATTACGGGCCTCGGTGACCGCTATAAGCGGCTCCATAACGCCAACGGAATTCCACCCACCTGAGCCACGCCGGTCCAAAGCCTCGAAAAAATACTCATCCGAGCCTCCTTGGCTCGGGAGTAGGAGGGGGACAAGTGGAGAGGGGGATTTCCGCAGCCCACCACAAAGGCAGCCCAACAAGACCCACGAGGTCCAACCGGGCGAGCCCACCCAAGTGATAGCCCACAGGGCCCACTTAGGGAGAAAAGCCCAATAAATAAGACTCGAGAAACTAACTCTCCCCGGCGGCCTTCTAGGCTCGGAGGGCCCGAGACAACGGTCAGGTCCCAAGGAAGATCCGGCCTAAAGCCCTCTCCCCATCCGAGAGAGATAGGCTCCAGCCGACCTATCCGACCCCACCCTCGCCGGGCCATGCCTATCGCTCGGACATGAGCTAGCATCCCCGAGGCTCGGTAAGGCCGGTTGATTATCTGCAGGTGCAGCCGTTCAGAGTCCTCCGCCAGCGGGAGAGTCAGGGGAGCCGCCGGACTCCAAGGGGACAACGTTCCCACGATCAGGCCATGAAAGCCCCCGTTAAAGACGTAACTCCCGCCGGGAACCTCTCAGCTTATAGGACTCCTGAAGGCGGCGCACTATTTAAGCAAGGGATACCCTCCGGAAGATGGTAAGATGAACTAAGCATTCACACACCCTAAGGTTGTCTTGCTAGCTCGAGGCTTACTTTGCCGGTTATTCATATTTCCCGACTTGTTTCCGCTGTATATCTCGGGGCGTGACAGTTAAGGTGGTATCAGAGCCTAGGCTTATTAAGTCCTAGGAAAATGTCAAGTCTTAGGATTTAAGTCCAAGGTTCTAAGGATCCTCCACCCTATGAACTAGGAAAGATTTATTCTCCCAACCTATGTGAGATTGGATAGAGCCGGTATAAGATAGTTCTCTACTAGGAATTTACCTCTAGACATGAGAAAACAAAAACCTCATGAATTCTAAGGAAAATGACATGGGAACACTATGCTGACATTCACTATCGCCATAGGAGAATTTCCTTCTACAAACCTGACCTTCCAAAATTTTCGTTCCCTAGCATCAAGTATAGGAAGCATCCCGTTCTTATTTCATCTCTTCACGTTTGCAAACTCATCTCATAAGGTTGTGAAGCTTTTCTTGTTTCCGTAGTTATCACCGAAAACAAAGAACTTGTTCTTGAAAATTTTCCCGTTGTAAAAGAATTTCTCGATGATTTTCCTTCGGAACTACCTAGTTTACCGCCTGCAAGGGAAGTAAACTTTTCTATTGAATTAATTCCGGGAGCATCACCTATTTCCAAAGCTCCTTACTAGATGTCCATGGAACTCAAAGAACTGAAGAAACAATTACAAGAATTATTGGAGAAGGGTTTTATCAGGCCAAGCACATCCCCTTGGGGTGCGCCTATTCTCTTTGTAAGGAAGAAGGATGGATCCCTCAGGTTATGCATCGACTACCGACAATTGAATCCAATCAAGAACAAGTACTCGTTACTGCATATTGATGAGCTGTTCAACCAGATCTCTGGAGTAGAATATTTCTCAGAGATAGACCTAAGGTCTGGTTATCATCAACTGAGGATCAAAGGCGAAGACATCCACAAGAATACATTTCGAAGCAGATATAGGCATTATGAATTCGTTGTTATGCCGCTTGGGTTAACCAACGCCCCTGCATCCTTCATACTGTTAATGAACAACGTCTTCAAGCCTTATCTTGATCAATTTATGGTCGTCTTTATAGATGACATTCTCATATACTCCAAGACACAAGAGGAACATGAAGAACATCTAAAAATAGCTTTGCAAGTACTAAGAGAACACCAACTCTATGCGAAGCTTAATAAATGTGAATTCTGGCTAAAGGAAATTTCATTCCTTGGGCACATTATCTCAAAAGAGGGTATCTCTGTGGATCCTTCTAAGTTTGAAGCAGTCAAGAACTGAAGCAGACCAGCAACCATGACTGAAGTCATGAGCTTTCTTGGTCTAGCAGGTTACTATTGGCGATTCATAAAAGATTTCTCAAAAATCACCGTTCCTCTGACCAGATTAACAAGAAAGGAGAATCCTTTTGTATGGTCAGCAGATTATGAGGAGAGTTTCTTGACACTCAAGGAACATCTTGCTACTGCACCTGTGTTAGCACTGCCAATTGAAGATGGTGGTTTCGAGGTCTACACCAATGCATCAGGCATAAGCCTCGGTTGTGTTCTAATACATCATGGTAGGGTAATATGTTATGCTTCGAGACAGTTGAAGCAACACGAGGAGAATTAGCCGGTGCATGATCTAGAACGTACTGTAGTTATCTTCGCCTTGAAGATATGGAGACATTACCTCTACGGAGAAAAAGTCACAATATTTTCAGACCATAAAAGTTTGAAACATCTTTTCTCCCAGAAAGAATTAAATATGAGGCAAAGAAGGTGGTAGGAATATCTTAAAGACTTTGAATTCTTCTTTCAATACCACCCAAGAAAGGCTAATGCTATAGTAGATGCACGCAGTAGGAAATCTCCGACAATTTTATGTAGCCTCAGGATGAGTATGACAAGTCTCTTAGAAGATTTTGCCAAGTTGAACCTAGATAGAGACACAAAGAGTGAAAGATGTATCATCGCCAACATCCGGTCACAACCTACATTGATAGAAGACTTAGTGAAGTTGCAAGGAGATGACCCCACACTGGTTTAGATCAAAACCAACATTGATAAACTGGCGGATTTCATTGTCACGACTGATGGAAGACTATTATTCTGAGGTCGGATCTGAGTGCCAGATCATGCAGAAACAAAGAAGCTGATTATGGAAGAAGCCCATAGGTCATGATATGCAATTCACCTTGGTGCTACCAAGATGTATCAAGACCTAAAGATGAACTTCTGATGGCCCAGTATGAAAAGAGAAGTGGCGGATTTTGTTTCTCGCTGCTTAACATGCCAACAAGTCAAGACGGAACACCAAAAGCTCGCCAAAAAACTGCATCCCTTAGAAATCCTCGAGTGGAAGTGCGAGAGCATAGGGATGGATTTCATCATGGGTTTGCCAAAAACAAAGGGTGGACATGATGGAATATGGGTGATAATTGATCGACTGACAAAGTATGTACATTTTTCGCCTATTAAGAGTCGATAGATAGTAGATATATTAGCAGCATTATACATCAAAGAGATTGTTAAACTACACAGAGTCCCTGTCATTATAATATCTGACCGAGACCCGTGCTTTACATCACATTTCTGGAAAGGTCTACAACACTCCCTGGAGACAAGACTAAATTTCAGCATATCATTTCATCCCCAGATTGATGGCCAGACTGAAAGAACAAACCAAGTGGGGAAAGATATGTTTAGGGCTTGTGTTATAGATTTTGGTGTAAGTTGGCACGACCATCTGCCTCTAGTCGAGTTCGCCTACAACAATAGCTACTAAGCTAGCATTCAAATGGAATCGTTCGAGGCACTGTATGGAAGGAGTTGCCGTTCACCAATTTGCTGGAATGAAGTTGGGGAGGAACAACTTCTAGGCCCGGAACTAGTCAGGGATACAACAAAGAAGATACAAGTTATCAAAGAAAGACTCCAGATAGCACAAACAAGATAGAAGACATATGCTGACAATATAAGAAGAGACCTGGAATTTCAAGTTGGAGACCATGTGTTTCTCAAGGTTTCCCCAGGTCTTAGAATCAGGAGATTTGGCATCAAAGCCAAGCTTACTCCGAGATTTATTGGCCCTTTTGAAATTCTGGAAAGGGTTGACGAAGTCGCCTATCGGATAGCTTTGCCACCTTAATTATCTGGAGTACATGATGTGTTCCACGTCTCGATGCTAAAAAGGTACGTGCATGAACCATATCATATTATAAGTCATGATGATCTTGTGATATAGAAGGACCTGACGTACGAGCAAAAGCCACATAAAATACTTGATCGTGAGGAACATCAGCTCCGAAATAAGACTATTCCCATGGTAAAGGTCCAATGGAACAAATGCCTAGAGCAAGAAGCTACATGGGAAACGGAAGAAGCAATGCGCAAAAAATTCTTAGAGATGTTTAACTGTAAGTAAAACACACCTCTATACTCCCATGCAATAAATTTTGGGACCAAATTCTTTTTAAGTGGGGGAGGGTGCCCTGGTAATTTTCTAGAATTTTTTAAAAATTTAAATGGAATTATTTAAGCATTTAATAGGCTTAAATGCTTAATGAGCTAATTAATGGTTTAATAAATTGAAGCCTCTGGTAAAAAGGCCCAGCTATTAACTAGATGGTTAAGCCCACTTAAAATGGGCCTTAAAACCCAATTCTAAGCCTTTTTGCCCAAGTCCAAACCCTAGAGACGTAATAGGATAATTTCCCTAATTAGAATGGGGAGATAAAGGATAATTAGAAGTGGAGTTTGCATAAAACTAAAATTTCAAAAAATAGGGCAGGTCGCGAACTATCGCGCGACCGCGTTCTAAAGGTAGCGGTCGAGCCTCGACCGTGATATGATTCCGAAAACGGAAAGGGTTTAAACACGGAAAGCTCAGACATTTATCCATGAGATGGCCATGATTCGATGTGATCTAAAGAGGAAACCTACCCAGGACTCTTAGGGGATCGACTTGGCACCCCATAGGACTCCTAATTCGAACTAAAACCCTAACCATAGATCATTCCCTATAAATTGGCCCCAAGTCCGTCCGACGTGAACCCTAATTTTGGATCGCACAGAATGAAGGTAAGGTGTTGACATTTCAAGTTATACCTTTAGAACTTTTTATTCCCCTTAGTATCTTCTAATGTCCCTCTAAATTTCATGATAGGAGAACAAGCAACCAAGGAGTTAGAGCATGCAGAAGTTGCTATTTCTACGTAGGACACGCAGGAACGAGAGCTCTCTTCTGGCGAGATATTGAAACTTTAGGCCCAACCCCAGAGGTAGGTTGTCTCATGATCGGCTCAAACATTACGTTAGGAATAAAAGCACTCTACTCTTGCTTGTTTTCATTTTGCATGCACGGAGTATTTCTGCTTTTACCATGATCGCGTAATAGGATCTCTAGTTCATGCTGTCCATGCCATATTAACTAAAAAAGTAATAATTTTGATTGATTTCGTGCGTTTTCATGTGTTATTCAGGTATTAGCATGCTTTCCCTCTCAGTTTATCTAGTTTTCATGTTGATTAGCCATGCAAAAGGGTCCTGCAAGGCCGGTATTGTCTCTGTCTGAGGTAGAATGATAGCGGTCGACTCAGGAGCCACGACTTGAAGTCACGGATGCCCGACCAACCGGGACCTTCCCGAAGGCAGTTGTGGTGAAAATCATGATCTGACTTCTATTTACCCCAGACAGGGATCAGATCAAGCTTCACGTTTTACTATTATGTATTGTGGTATCTACACCAAATTTCATGCTGATTTAGTTTCCTGCTATATCCCGTTTCAACATGTTCATGTGTTATGCCTTATCATGTTTAAAAGGTTATTTTTCATCATATGCTAATTTCACCATAAACTCTATAGTTTTGTACTAAAGGACTTCCACTTCTTTTGATGGAGCTTTTACACATCGGTCTATGTTTTGCCACGTTCACTATCGATCTCTTTCTTTCATACTTGCACATAGCCCGTACTCCGATACGATGCTATTAGTCACTTGCACATGATAGGAAAACCTTCTTGGATATTGAACATCTCTCCATTGGATATTCCTCTACCGGACTAGGTATTCATGTTTCAAGGCCTCCGTAAGTCTCCGCGAGCTTGGGATTCCCACTAGGATGTCGAGCCGATTGTACCCTAAAAACCTAAAAGCTAGATGAGCACTTGAGAGTTTTCTGTACTCTATCCTGATCGCGGCCAGTCTCTCAACCGTGACCTATAAGATCACGGCTGGCCCATGACCACATTCATCCAGTATGTGTTGGCTGGTTTTTCAATTGACCGATTTCCTATTTTCAGTCAACCGATTCTTGTTTTCAATCGATAGGTCCTTGATTCAGTCGACTGAGTTTCTTGGGTCGATAGAGTTTTGATCATGGCACGTCCATTCACCGCATTCTATTTATCGCGGCTATCAAAACGACCACGTTATGTAACACCGATTTATTAATGACTAGAAAATTAAGCGAAATTAATAAGAAAATTCCTTAAGAAAGAAAGGATAAGTAAACTTTCGACCAAATTATAAAAATCTGGAAAATTTATAATCTTATAGTGGATAAAACGTTTAGTAAAATTGTCTTCTACGACCAACCCAAATAAAATTCTTAAACAAGCCGAACTAGCTGATTAAGGCCCAAATCAACACTTAGCTTAATCGGACCTTAAATCATGAAATTTGAGCCCAATACTTAATCATTTTAGCTCAAACCAGATGCAATGAATGGTGAGGATTAGTAGAACATTTCCCCTCTTCTTATTCTCCGAAACCCTAACCCTAGGAGGTGTATTTGGCGGTGCAACGGCGGCGTTAACCGTATCCGGCGCGATTCGCGCATGTCCGCGGTGTGTGGACCTATCTCCACGATTAGAACTCTACAGATACAATTAAACCTATAAAAATGAACCTCAGCCACCCTAGAATTGTTTAGATGCTGTGGCGGCCGGTGAGGACCTCGGACGGGGGAGACTTCTGACGTTTACCTGCGGTGTGTTCGTAGCGCGACGGCAACCATCTTCCACCTTCATCCTTCGATTAAGGTAGGTGATAGCAGACCAAAGTCTAAGTGTTATACATGGTTAGAAGCATCATCGTGTCCTCTTTCTTTTGATCTAAAAAGCCCTAAATGTCGTGTAGTATCCTGTGAGAATTTTTAGTTTTAGTGGAAGCAAGTAAAATTAGGGTTAACTATGTTCCACCTTGATTTAAGTAGAGATTTCAGGCACTAAATATTCAATTGATCATGCCATCTTGTATAAAAGTTTGTGCTCGTTCTATTAGTTGTAAAAGCTCTAATTTTCATGCTCTCTATAGTGTGTATTTAGTTATAGTAGCTAACCCTAGCCAAACTTGCCGGAGGCGGGCAAGGCGAAGGTAGCCGAGATTATTCAGGGATAAGCGGCCATGCGATAGACCGCTTGTCTATTTGCACGGCCAACTCCTGACCGCCTATGTTGTTTGCGTTATTATATTTTCATGAGACGAGCGGCTAGATCAGAACCGCTCAAAGACCCATGCGGCCATCCATAAACCGCTCATCTCCTGCCTGACCTCGGGTCTGCAGGGCATGAACGGCCTGTGGAACGACCCCACAGGCCTTTGAAAGGTTCTGGATGAACCGTTCTTCTTCCCAGAACTGTGTTAATTTTGAAATCTAGCTTGTTTCATCCCTAGTTATTTAATCTTAATGATAGGCTAGCAACCAACAAGTAAATGGAACATATGGGAGATTAAAATTATAATTTCTTGTTCATTTTTATCATGACATTGGTTTATTGTTTCAATAATGTTAATTTCAAACATGATTATATGAACCATGATATTAGGGATGTTTGACAGTCGTTCTACTCCGGTAGGATTGACTGACCGCTACACTGGTTTCTGATGTTTTACTAGCCTCTATTCCTTGTAATGGTTGGGACTCTCTGCCGGATACTCCTTCCGTCGGACTAGGACCTCCATTACGGGACCTCCGTATATCCCCACGAGCCTGGGATTCCCACTAGGACGCCGGGCAGGTTGTACCACCAAGACCTGAACCTGTCACGTGATCGAACCGCTTGGATTGCTGTGTTATGAGTCACAGCTCAATTGGGACCAACTGAGTCTTGAACGGTTGGAATCGGACCGTTTGTCTCAATGGGCGGCCCATTAAAGACTGTGCATCCCTGGCTAATTGCCATTTAATGATCGTAAATTAACCTTGTTCTTTCTTCAACCAAATCATGGTTTGAGCAATCCAACAAGCCCTGGACTGACCAGTGGAAAGTGGGCTGGACCCTGGTTCAGTTCTGCCCCACCTATGGCAGCCCGGAGCCCATTTTGGGTGGATTTCTAGTTTACTAGTCAGGCCCAGTTGAGTGGACTGTCTAGACCCGTTTATCCTGTTCTTGGGCTTCAAGTATTTCTGGCCATGTACGGCCCATTCTTCACCGTCTATACTAGTTTAAAGGCCCAATGCTGACCGTTCTTCTCTAAGAGCGGCCCAAAATGGTCTGTTATCCTTGACTTTAATGAGGCTGATCTTCGGCCTAGTTCTTTCCTGAACGGCCCAGTTGAGACCGTATATCCTCTGAGCGGCCCAGTTTGGACCGTGTATCACCCAGAATTGATTTCTGTGTTTCATGATTCTGAATCCAAGGACCTGATGGTTCTTGATAATTTTAACTTTCTGGGTAAAGTTTCTTTTCAACTTATCCTTTGGTTTTCCAAGGTTAGTTATACCTGGATATATTGGCCATTTAACTTGATCAATGTCTAGACATAACTTGGGATCTTGGATCAATTAAATCAATGCCAACGCATCATAAGGGCCCGGTCTGGTCCTAGGAGGAGCGCCTGAAAGTACTTGTGCCCCGGAGAGTTTGTAATGACATGGTGAGACATTGCACCGAGTGCATGACTAGCGTGATGTCTACGACATAATCTATTGCTTGAATCTTGCTTGACTTGGTCATTTATTGATTGTTGGCCAATTTCCAATTACATCATGTTCTTGATCTCGCACTTTCTTTTTATGCTACTTTGCCACGTCGTCTTTCCGTTTCTTTTCGTTCATATTAAGTATAATTGGTTAATCACTTAAACTTGCCTGTTATTACCTACTGAACGTTCGCTCACCCAGTTGTTTCCCCCCTTTTTTAGGTAGCTCAGGTGAGGATTCACAAATTGATGGGGATGGGCCAGAGTGACGACCCTGTAGCGAACCTGTTAGACGAACTTGAAAAGTCATCTAGAGTTCTTTTATGTCAAGTTATGATCTAGAAAGTGTGTCTGGTAAGAGTGTAATGGAATCAGTGGTTATAATAGTGTCAAGTGAATGTTATGTTGGAAGTCTTTCTTAAGTTGGTTTGATAAGAACGATGTAATAGATCATTCAAATGTTTATTTAGATTAATGGAGTTATTTTCTGTTCATCGTATTGTGTTGATCTTTTAGCTTTAGTGTAGCATGTCTGAAAATGAGCATAATATTATTAATTGTTTCTATTGCCAGTCCCGATATTCCACGTCGGGGCATGATAGTTAGGTGGTATCAGAGCCCAGGTTTCTAATATTCCTAGATTTTCTAAGTTCTAGGATTCCAAGTGATGTCGTAGGACCTATAACCTTGTTATAAGTCTAAGGACCCAACCTAGTGAGATTTGGATAGAGACTTGGGTTGAGTTAATAGTTTAAATCTAAAACTATTCCTTCTAAATGATCCTAAAATAATCTATTCCACGTGTAGTATTTTCAATGGCGGCAGAACGTGCCCAATGGCGAGGTATGCAGCGAACGGTTCAAGGACTTACTCGGGCCTTGCAGCAAGTGGCCCAAGGAGGAGGACCGAACCACAGAGCTGGCGACCTTCACCGAAACTTCCGTGGGATGAATCCCCCACGTTTTGGTGGCTTGACCGATCCCGATGAAGCCGAGCATTGGCTGAAAGAGATGGAATGGATTTTTGCGGTGATGCAGTGCAATGATTAGAAACATGTTCTTTTAACGACTTTCCGGCTGGAACGTGATGCAAGAACATGGTGGGATGCAGTGAAGGCTACCCTTGGAGATAGACAAGTTATATGGAAGGAGTTCGAGGAACTCTTTAATGGTAAATATTTTTCTGATAGAGTGCAAGAAAAGAAAGCGATAGAATTTGCTGCCCTGAAACATCGAAATCTTTTTATAGCCGAGTATGAAGCTCAGTTTTCTAGGCTATCTCGTTATGCTACTCACTTGATATCTACGGAGAAGATGAAGGCCAAGCATTTTCTCAACGGATTGAAGCTACAATATATTAACCAATTGGCACCAATGGAAATTCAAACTTATACTGAGATGGTGAGAAAAGCTCAAGTCTTGGACACCATAGAGATGACGGAGAGAATCCGTGGAAAGGGTGCTAAGAAGGAACAAACTACTGGTTCCGAGAATTCCAAACCCCGTAATAGCAAGAAAAGGCCCAATGGTGGGTATGGTTCGTGGAAGGGCAAGATGCCGAAGAGTGAAGATAAGATGCCTGGCCCTTTTGTACCATTCAAGGGCTTGTGTAAGTATTGTGACCGTCCAGGTCACAAGATGGAAGAGTGCTGGCGCAAGTTGGGTGCCTGTCTACGTTGTGGTAGTAGGGACCATCGTATTCCTGAGTGTCCCCTTTTGTCAGATCAAGCTATCCCGACTAAGCCGCAAGGGAATACGAAGCAGTAGGGTAAGCTCCAAGCCCTACAAGAAGATGATGCAGGAACCACCGAGGAGGGTGGACTCGTTGAAGGTACTCTTATTATACATGATAAACCGACATTTGTTTTAATCGATACCAGAGCAACTCATTCTTTCGTTTCTCGAAAATTTGCTAAGTCTTTATTTGTGAAGCCAGTCTTGATGAATTATCTGTTAGAAATTTCAAGTCCTATTGGTTCCAGTTCAGCAATTAAGTATTTCTATCCTTCTAGTATGGTTATGATTAATGAACAGAACTTGCCAGCTGACTTAGTTTGTATGTATATGAAGGATTATGATGTAATTCTAGGAGCGGATTGGTTGGCTAAATATGAGGCCAATGTCCATTGCAGTTCTAGCTCTGTGTCCTTTTCTGGGCACCCTGGACTTTCTTTTATAGGGGTTAGGCACCATAAGTTTGTGCCACTTATTTCGGCTCTTCGAGCTGATAAGTTGATGAGGAGAGGATGTCAAGCTTTTCTAGCCTTTGTTTATATGACCCCTGAGAGGAAGATTGAGATTAAGGATATTCATGTTGTTCGAGATTTTCCAGATGTCTTTCCTGAGGAATTGCTAGGACTCCCGCCGGAGAGAGAGGTTATCTTTTCTATTGATTTAATTCATGGCGCGACCCCAATTTGTAAATCTCCCTATCATATGTCCCCTGCGGAGCTGAGGGAATTGAAGTAACAGTTGATGGAATTACTTGAGAAGGGGTTCATTCATCCAAGTACATCCCCGTAGAGAGCCCCAGTATTGTTCGTTCGGAAGAAGGATGGTTCGATGAGGTTGTGCATCGATTATCGGCAATTGAACCAACTGACTATCAAGAATAAATACCCATTGCCAAGGATTGACGAATTATTTGATCAGATAGCGAGAGCTCAGTATTTTTCTAAGATCGATCTTCGATCAGGGTACCATCAGTTGCGGATTAAGGAGGAGGATATCTATAAGACAGCCTTCCGTAGTAGGTATGGGTATTTTGAATTTGTAGTAATACCTTTCGGACTAACGAATGCACTTGCAGCTTTCATGCAGTTGATGAATAATGTGTTCTGACCCTATCTTGATCAGTGGGTCGTGGTGTTTATTGATGATATCTTAATTTATTCTAAGAGTGAGGATGAGCATGCTGAACACCTGAGGAGGGCGCTGCAAATACTGAGAGATCATCAACTATACGCCAAGTTTAGTAAATGTGAATTCTGGCTGCAAGAGGTGTCCTTGAAGTCCCGAGATTAAATGGCACCCAAGAGGGGGGGTGAATTGGGTATTAAAAAATTAATCAAAGCTGTCCTCAATTTTAAGATGAAGTGATGACACTATGGAACTAATGCAGGATAAAGTAGATCTACAAAAATCAAACACCGCAAGCATGCACAGAAGGGGGATAGGAGAAAGGGAACAAACCACAAAGAGACAGTGATTTTTAGGTGGTTCGGATACTGCAACGGCAACCTACGTCCATCCCTCACGGACCGTGAGGATCCACACACTATCTTGTAAAGAGATACAAGATCAAACACACACACACGTTGGGAGATGAAGGTTCCCTGAAGGTGTTAGAACACCCAACAACACACACAAAACCAATTGATTAACTAGACATACATACGGATCTAGGAAGATCCACTAACACACGAGATTGTTACAGGATTACAAAAGCCACACTTGAAGCTTATAAGAATTGAGAATGGAAACACAAAAGAAAAAACTTGATTGATGCTCCCCCTTAGTTGATGAAGAGTTTCTAGGATGCAGCTTGAACTCCACTTGGCTTGGGCTTGATCTTCACTTGAGGATGGATGATGAATGATGAAGAACTCTTCTCAGAGCACTGTTCACGTCTATAGTGCTAGCTCCCTTCTTATTCCCTTTGATAGCCTTCTTGATCCAACTTGAGCATTAGGGTTTTCTAAACCCTCTTGTATGTGTTATATAGATTTTGAAAGGTCCATGCACCCCCCCAGACCAGATCCACAATATCTGGAGGGTTTGGTTGCTTAGGGATTAAACAATACCAAGAGGGAGGGCTTTTCTCGAAGTGATAAAAAGTCAACAATGTTGGGCAGCTCGGGGCTGGCGGTTGACCGCCACTGAGAAACTAGTAGGAGGCCGGTCCCTAGGAAACCCGGTCGACCGGGATTGAGGGGGCGGTTGACCGCCACTGACACAAGCTGTAGAAAAGTCCATTCTGTTATTTCAGGTCGACCGGGATCAGACCGGAGGTCGACCAGACTGTCAGAGACCTGAAAAATGAAGAGTTTAGCCCAGAAAAATGTATCCAAATAATCGAGACATGAATTGAACGAATGGTTAAAACTTATTTCAAGTTCATTTGATTTCTTGGAAATGCGTTTGGAATGCTAAACACTTAAGTAAAAACCGTGAAGAAATCCAGCATGAAAGCTTATGGAATACCCTTAAGATATTGGTTCCAAGCACGTGAACAAGTATATGTCCTTAGTTTTGTTATCATCAAAAGCACTGAGATATATACAACAATCTCCCCCTTTTTGATGATGACAAAACTCGAGGGCATGCAAACCATGTTAATTGCTTTCGAAACTCCAAAATGAACGTAATACTTGAAAGTCATTCAACATGCTTGTAAAACCATTCAACAGAGCACATTCCATCCCACCACTTGTTTGCCAACAAGAAAATGAAATAATGCACAAGTGCCAACCATCTGAATTCAAACACCAGTACATTCAATTCATCCATTCATTACAAGATACATTAGTGCGAGAGTGAATGCACAACTCTAATACAAAAGACTTGACACTACTGATAACCCTCACATGATCAACATACAAGCAAGCAACACAACCACACATCGACATATATAGGTATATAAACCTGCCCTACTATTGTACTTCTGCCCCTTTGTCAACATCAAAAAGGGATAGGATAGACGAAGGAAGGACTCAAGCAACACAAGACCAAAGGTAAACATGCCAGAGGGGAAAGCCAAAAGAAATCCTGATGGAGCATCTTCTGGAGGTGGCTGATTTGCTGGAGGAGTAGGTGGAAGGCCAAGGTGCCGACGAATGTCGCCAAGATGGTGGGCGTGAGTGTGAAGAAGATCAAGAATATGGCCAATGGATTCGTCACGATCCGCATCCTGGCGCCGCATGCCAAGAAGGGAGAGGTGCATGAAGCTAAAGGATTGGCCAGACTCAGCTAAATCCTCTCGGAAGGAAGTCGTGTGGGTGGTGAGAGTGGCCATCTGAGTAGAGAGAGAGTCCAAGGCAGTAGAGAAGGTATCCATGCGCCCGGATATGGTGTCAAATGCAGTGCCTATAGTGTCCCCAAGGGTAGAGAGATGATCCCCGAGGGTATCCACACGAGTCTCTAAGCCGGTAAACTGCCCGTCAAGAGCCTCGTAGTCCACCGAAGGGCGCTGTCCGGCCCCCTGAGTGGAAGATTCCCCATGGTGAAACTGAGGTGGGGGAGGCATCTCAAAATCCTAGTGATAAGGAGATGGGGGGGGAGGCGGCTCCTCAGCTGGAACTGGAGGGGGGATATCCCCTTCGCCTTGCTGTTGTGCCAGTCCTTCTTCTTCCTCACTGATTTCATCTTCCCCATAAACTGGAATGTCCCGTACAAGCTCGCCGTCGGGACCAAAATAGTAGCCAAAATCTGTGAAGATTTTATGCTTGTTGTAAACATCATCCTGTCTAACATATATGAACTACTCATTCGCCACATTAATCCCGACATAAATGAAGACACCGGTCAACTGCGAAGCATATGGAAGAGAGCACCGGAGGTAGGTACGACATGTGCTAATTAGATCTATCATGAGCCGACCCATATTGATTTGAATTCCATTCATGACAAGATAGAATAGAAATCTCTGAACTTCTATAACCTCATCCTGACCGCCCACTTTGGGATAAATCAATGATGTAAACATGTGGTGCATGACCCGTTGCAGTGGAGGAAAATGATTGGCATTCAGCTTGATCAAATTGCTCACACCGTGCACATACTCACAGTTGGTCATAAGAGTAAATGTTGCTGGAACTTCACCAAAACCATATGCCCTATCTGCACCCATGGCGGATACTCCTAGGGCCTGCTGAAATAACTCCGGAGTGATATGAAGCTCCACACCCTCAACTGTGGTATATAACTGTTCATTCCACACAACTAAATACCCGTAGAATTGCTGCACCAACCGAGGATAATATCTATTGTACCGGGTAACAAAATCCATCCAACCTTCCTGAACCTCAAAAAGAGCGCACAAATCTGGGAGGAGCTCATTCACCTCATTGAAGTCGACCAAGCGAGGGTCGATAATAGGACGTGGAGGTAAAGGTGCTCAAGGCAGAGGAGGAGCTTGCTGAGGTGGAGGAGCCGGGGCCTCTTGCCGTTGACGGCTAGCTTGCCCTTGGGCAGAACGTCGAGAACTCCGTCTAGGCGGCATCAAGAACTAGAGAAACCCACTGGGAAGCCCTCGAACGATCGATCTCAACCCCGGGACAGGGATGGAGCACAGGGGCACTGCAGGGGCTTGGTGCAACCTTTCCACAGTATGGAAGCTGAGAGAGATCTCCACAACCTCACGAACAACCGTATGGAGGAAGTCTCGAAATGATGACAGGACGGCCGAGACGTGTGCAGGTGGAGGAAGAATGGGTTGTGGAGGCTTGGGTGGAGGAGAAAAGAAGTGCTAGGGTTAAGACAAGGTAGTATAGAGTGAATGAAGGTGATAGGAGAGGAGAATGGTGAAAGGGGGCCTCTTATATAAAAGGTCGGTTGGCCTTTAGGCCGGCCGGTCTGCCGCCAGCGGTCGACCGCCGTGACCCTAGCGGTTGACTGCCAGGATCGAGATCCCATATTTTTTAAAAATTTCTTTTTCTTCTTTTTTTGTTTTGTTCCTTTTTTTTGTATATGGGAGATAAACAACCGACTGCCTGAGTGGGGCCAACAACATGACATGGGAATTGTGTGGAGGTGAAGTTGTAGATATAAGAGAGCATGATCTGGCTGCCCCTAGGTAGTACCTTTAGTTCCAACATCACTGAGTCCACAGATGTTTTTAACCAAAAGATATTTGGCCGTAGAAAATATTTTCAAGGAGGGCTAAATATAAGTAAGTACATTCAAGCATACATAAGTGAATGAAGACACACAAGGTATTTAAGGAAAACAAGGTCAATATGCATGTTATTCTACCCTTGATGCACATGAATTTCTACAAATGCAACCCTATACCCTAAATGAAGACCTATGCATGTATGCTCTCACCCTTGCACATCCCAAGTTCTCTTCTTATCTTATTAAATTGATCCTGGTTTAGGGGTTTGGTGAAAATGTCAGCTAGCTGATTGTGTGTCAATGAAAACAAAGACCCTATTTCCTACATGATCTCTCAGAAAGTGATGACGAATATCTATATGCTTAGTCCTAGAGTGCTGAACTGGATTTTTTGACAGATTAATTGCACTAGTATTATCACACAGTATTGGAACAGTTTTCATTTCAACATCTAAATCAAGTAGTTGATTTTTGATCCAAAGTACTTGGGCTCCACAACTTCCGACGGCTACATATTCAGCCTCGGCCGTTGAGAGAGCTACTGAATGTTGTTTCTTGGAGGCCCATGAGACTAGACAACCACCAAGAAACTGACAGTACCCACTTGTACTTTTACGATCTACAATGCACCCAGCATAATCCGCATCAGTATAGGCAATTAAATCAAAAGAACTACTGATAGGAAACCACAAGCCAAAGTCTATTGTGCCAATGAGATATCTAAAGATGCGTTTAACAGTTGATAGATGAGATTCTTTGGGACATGACTGAAAATGGGCACAAAGACATACACTGAATTGAATGTCAGGGCGACATGCTGTAAGGTACAGTAGTGATCCGATCATACCTCGAAATAGTGTAGGATATACTATTTTACCATTTTCATCTTTATCCAGCTTTGTGGTGGTAGCCATGGGAGTTGATATAGGTTTTGCTTCTGCCATCCCATATTTCTTCAACAATTCCATCGTGTACTTTGCTTGACTTATGAAAATACCCTCAGAAGTTTGCTTCACCTGCAATCCAAGAAAGAAAGTTAGCTCCCCCATTAAGCTCATCTCAAATTCTCCTTGCATGATTTTTGCAAATTCATCGCATAATGCATTGTTAGTAGCTCCAAAAATGATGTCATCCACATGCACTTGAACTACTAAAATGTCTTTACCTGATTTTCTCTTGAACAATGTTTGATCAACCTTACCTCTCTTGAAGCCATTTTCAATCAGAAATGAGGTAAGCTATTCATACCATGCCCTTGGTGCTTGCTTTAGTCCGTACAGGGCCTTTTGGAGCTTGTACACATGTCGTGGATGTTTGGAATCTTCAAAACCTGGAGGCTGCTCTATAAAGACATCCTCTTTGATATAACCGTTAAGAAATGCAGATTTAACATCCATTTGAAATAAGTTAAAGTTCAAAGAACAAGTATAGGACAATAAGATCCAGACTGCTTCAAGTCTAGCAACTGGTGTAAAAGACTCATCAAAATCAATACCCATCTCTTGGCTATACCCCTTGGCAACAAGCCGGGCCTTGTTCCTAACAACCAAACCCGCATCATTTAGCTTGCTTCTGAAAACTCAACGGGTTCCAATAGTGAGATGGTTCTTAGGATGCGGTACGAGAGTCCACACCTCGTTTCTTTCAAACTGGTGCAGTTCTTCATGCATAGCCTGAATCCAGGATTCATTTTAAAGAGCTTCATGAATGTCCTTGGGTTCTTCTTGTGAAAGTAGAGCCAACAAATCCTCCTCTTCTACCTGCCTTAGAAAGGACCTTTTTTTACCCCATCCTCCAAATTACCTATGATGTTCACTGTCACTCCCCGATGCGGAATATCGGGACTGGCAGTAGAAACGAGTAATAATAATAATAATAATATGTTTATTTCTAGACATGATATGTTAAAGCTAAAAGATCGCACATCACCATAAATAGAACTGCTCCATGCATTAAATAGCACATAACCAAACCATGTTCCAAACTACAAAGATCTCACTTAACATAATCTTTGACAACAACCACTCAACACTATTACATTGGCTAACTTTGAGTTACAACTCTTCCAAAATACTCTTAAATACAAATAGACTCCACAACTAGAACTAGTTTCACAGGCTTCTATCAGGTTCACTCCACGGTCGTCACTCTTGCCCGTTCCCATCAGATTGCGAGTCCTCACCTGAGCTACCTGAAAAAGGGGGGAAAACTAGGTGACCGAACGCTCAGTAGGTAATAACAGGCAAGTTTAAGTAATTAACCAATTGAATTGCATGTTTGAGCGCGTAAATAAAGAACGAAAGGAAATAACTATGCAACAAAATAGTGAAAAGAAGGCAAGAACATGATATAACCGAGAATTTGGCCAACAAGCAAGATTTAACCAAGTCAAGAGAATTCAAGTAAGAGATTATTGTCTTAGATATCACACTAGTCATGCACTCGGCGCAATGCCTCACCATGTCATTCAAACTCCCCGGGGCACAAGTACTTTTCGGGTGCTCCTCCCAGGACCAGACCGGGCCCTTATGATGCGTTGGAATTGATTTGTTGGATCCAAGATCCCAAGTTATGTCTAGACATTAATCAAGTTTAATGGCCAATAGTCCAAGATATGGAACTTACCAAAGTTTCAAGGGTAAGTTGAAGTAGACATCATGTCTGGAAAGTTCAAGTTATCAAGAACCAATCAGGTCCTTGGATTCAACACGAAAAATCACGGAAATCACCTCTGGATGATAAGCGGTCATAACAGGGCCGCTCAAACAATGCACGGTCTAAGCTGAACCGTTCAGGACAGAGATGGCTTAGGATTAGCCATACCAAAGTCAAGGATACACGGTCCATGTAGGGCCGCTCGAGTAATTCAACGGTTAAAAATGGGCCGCTCAAGAGTAGTAGAGCCGGAAGCCCAAGAACAAGATAAACGGTCCATATAGGGCCTTCCAACAGACAGACGATCCAATAAGATCCGCGCTATAACATGGGCGATTCAAGTAGGTCTGTTCAACTAAATCAACTAGAAGTCTACCCAAATGGGATCCGGGCTGCCATAAGTGGGGCAGAACTGAACCAGGGTCCAGCCCACTCTCCACTGGTCAACCTAGGGCTTATTGGGTCGATCCAAACACAAATTGGTTGAAGATAGATCAAGGCTAAATGACCAATTGAAGTGGCACTTGGTCAGAGATGTACGGTTCGTTATGGGCCGCCCAATAAGATGAACGGTCCCTTTCGGGCCGCGCAACTCTCAGAGGGTCCAAGTCAAGCCGTGACTTAAAATACGATAGTTCAATCGATTCGATCACGTACACAGGTTCAAGTCTTGATGGTACAACCTGCCCGGCGTCCTAGTGGTAATCCCAGGCTCGCGGGGGCTTACGGAGGTCCCATAATGAAGGTCCTAGTCTGACGGAAGGAATATCCGGCGGAGAGTCCCAAACATTACCAGGAAATAGGGTTAACGAAACATCGAAAACCAGTGAGACGGTCAGTCAATCCTACCGGAGTAGAACGACTGTCATACAACCCTAATAAAATTTTCAATTTAATAATGAAGCACGATTAATATTAACATTGAAAAAGATGATCCAAGGCCAAGATGAATAGATCAGCAATATTTATAATCATTACTATTATAATTTTCCAGAGTTTTTATGCATGTTGCTAACTTACATTTAACCATTAATTTACTATCATAAATCATGTGAAAAAGATAACTTAATAAGTTTTGTAAAGATTGACGGTCCAGTATGGACCTTTCATTCTCCTCAGCGGTCGCCCGATAGGCCATTTATCCCCCTCAGGTCAGAAGACCTTCTGGAGATGAGCGGTCTATAATGAGCCGCTGGAGAAGATGAACGGTCAATAACTGGCCGCCTGACAAAAGGGCGGTCTAGGTTAAGCCGCTCTTCCCAGAAACATAACACGAACCAGAGAACATAAACGGTCAGTAACATGCTGCCTAACTAGGTTGGGCGGTCTGTCGCGAGACCGTACAAGTAAAAAATGCTCAAGTTCCCCTTTCGCCCTGCCCGCCTTCGGCGAGTTAGCTAGGGTTACAAAGAATTGCTAAATACGCATAGCACAGAGCATAAAAATTAGGGCTTTTGGATTCAAAAGAAAGAGCATGAAAAGTTTTACAATAAAGCATGCTCAATTTAATCTTTAGTGCCTGCAATCCCTACTTAAACGAGATGGAACAAGTATAACCCTAGATATGACAGGCTTCTTCTAAACCCTAAAATTCTCGCATGATACTAAGTAACTTTTAAGGCTTTTGCATTGAATAGAAAGGGCACTCGATGCTGGTTCTAGTCATATATAATACTTAAGGTTTGGTTTGCTATAACCTACCTTAAACAGAGGAATAAGGAAGAAGAGGGACGACGACACGCTAAGAACACCTCACCGGTGATCGCCGGAATCCGCCCTCGTCCACGATCCTCGTCGGCCGCCACAGCACCCAAACGAAAATAGGGTTCCTGAGGGTCATTTTTATAGGTCACACAAGGTCTAGAGTCTTCTATTTGAGGAGATAGTGTCCAATCAAGTTAGACGTGCGCGAACCGCGCAGATAGGGTTAGCCGCCGCCTTCTCAACCAAAATTCACTTTCTAGGGTTAGGGTTTCAGGAAGAACTAAGAGGGGAAACGATCCTCTCATCTTAGCCTTCCATTTGGATCCAGTCTCAGCCTAAATGATCGGGTATTGGGCTCAAATTTCGCGTTTTAAGGTCCAATTAGATTAAGTGTGGATTTGGGCCTTAATCAGTTGATTTGGCCTAATTACGGATTTTATTTGGGTCGGTCACAGAAAATACTATTATTAAACATTTTATCCTCTACAAGATTCTAAATTTTCCAGATGTTTACGAAATAGTCGAAATTTAACTTATTCTATTTATTAAGTATTTTTTAATTAATTACTTATAAATTTTCTAGAAATTTTTATTTGTTAATAAATCGGGATATTACACCCTCCCCCACTTCAAAGAATTTGGTCCTCCAAATTCACTGCAATTCAACACGATGGGGAGTGGGACAACTCACCTAGAACAAGTCAGGATATTATTTTCGCATGGTATCTTCTGACTCCCAAGTAGCTTCTTCAGTTCTACGCCGACTCCATTGCACCTTGACTATAGGTATAGACCGGTTCCTGAGCTGTTGCTGCTTACGATCCAGAATCTTAACATGTCTCTCTTCATAAGTCAAATCTTCCTTTAACTCAAGATCCGCATGCTGAATGACATGAGTAGGGTCATATACATATTTTCTCAACATCGACACATGGAAGACATTGTGTACTCCAAATAACTGAGGTGGTAGTGCCAGACGGTACGCAACCTCCCCTACTCTTTCCAAAATCTCGAATGGACCGACATATCTGGGATTTAGCTTGCCTTGGATGCCAAATCTTCGAATTCCTCTCGTAGGAGAAACTTTCAAAAACACATGTTCACCAACTTGAAGTTCCAAGTCCCTCCTTCTGTGGTCTGCATAACTCTTCTGTCTCTATTGTGCTACTTGCAATCGGTCTCTAATAATACGAATATTCTTTGATGATTCAGAAACAAGATCTGGCCCCAGCCATTGCTTCTCACCAACCGCGTTCAAACATCATGGAGATCGACAGCTTCTTCCATACAGAGCTTCAAACGGAGCCATCTGAATGCTGGACTGATAACTATTGTTAAAAGCAAATTCAATCAAGGCCAAGTGATCACTCCAACAGCCTTTGAAATCAATCATGCAGGCTCTCAACATATCTTCCACTATCTGGTTGGTTCTTTCCGTCTGTCCGTCTGTTTGTGAATGAAAAGCAGTACTGTAGTTCAGACGGGTTCCCAAAGATTCTTGCAATTCTTTCCAAAAATGTTAAGTGAATCTGGGGTCTCTATCAGACACAATACTGACCGGAATACCATGGAGTCGTACCACTTCCTTCATATATAAAGCTGCTAGAACATCAACAGTCCACTTTGATTTAATGGATAAGAAATGAGCGGACTTTGTCAATCTGTCGATGATCACCCAAATTGCATCAAATCCGCTACGAGTCCTAGGGAGACCCATAATGAAATCCATGCCAATACTCTCCCACTTCCATTGTGGTATGTCTAGTGGTTTCAACTTCCCTGCAGGTCTGAAATGCTCGGCCTTAACTTGCTGACACACCAAGCACCTACTTACAAATTCTGCAATTTCCCTTTTCATATTTGGCCACCAGAAAGATCTCTTCAAATCTTTAAACATCTTCGTACCTCCAAGATGAATGGTATATCGGGATCAATGAGCTTCCTCGAGGATCTTTTTCTTAGCTTCGGCCACATCAGAAACACGAGTCCTTCCCTGAAATAACAATCTGCCATCGTTAGCTATCATGAATTCCGGTCTGCTACTTAAGCTCTCCTTGATTTCTACCAACTCTGGGTCATTGTCTTGTAAGAACTTGATTTCTGCCAATAATTCTGGTTTATGCTGAATCTGAGCAATCATGACTCGATCCTTGTCAACATTAATATCCAACCCGGCTAATTGCTCCAACAGCTTCCATTCTTGCATCATGAGACTTGACAATTTAGCCATTGGCTTGCGGCTTAGGGCATCCGCCACCACATTACCCTTCCAGGGATGATATTCTATGGAGAAGTCAAAATCCTTTAGATACTCCAACCATATTCTTTGCCTCATATTGAGCTCTTTCTGAGAAAATAAATACTTCAAACTCTTGTGATATGAAAATACTATGAATGTCTCTCCATATAAATAATGCCTCCATATCTTCAAGGCAAAAATTACGGCTGCTAGCTCCAAGTCATGGACATGATAATTCTCTTCATGCTTTCTCAACTGCCTAGAAGAATAGGCTATCACTTTCCCGTGCTACATCAGTACGTAATCCAAACCAATTCCTGAAGCATCGGTGTACACCACGAAGCCTCCTTCTCTTGATGGTAAATCTAAAACAGGGGTAGTAGTTAAACATTCCTTCAAAGTCTGGAAGCCTTTCTCACAATCTTCCGTCCAATCAAACTTATTCTCCTTACGGGTTAATCTTGTTAAGGGTACCGCAATCTTGGAGAAATCTTTAATAAACCTTCGATAATATCCTACCAAGCCTAGGAAGCTTCTAACTTCTATTACACTAGTAGGCCTGTCCCAATCTTTAACAGTCTCTACCTTCGACGGATCAACAGAAATACCTTCTTTCGTAATGATATGCCCTAGAAAGGACACCTCTTGTAGCCAAAATTCACACTTGCTAAACTTGGCGTATAACTGATGGTCTCTCAATAATTGTAATGCCATCCTCAAATGTTCAGCATGTTCTTCCTCGCTCTTGGAATAAATCAGAATGTCATCAATAAACACTACGACCCATTGATCCAGATAGGGCCGGAATACATCGTTCATCAACTGCATGAAAGCTGCAGGTGCATTCGTTAGTCCAAAAGGCATTACAATAAATTCAAAGTGCCCATACCTGCTACGGAAAGCTGTCTTATAAATATCCTCCTCCTTAATCCGCAACTGATGATAGCCTGATCAAAGATCAATCTTAGAGAAATACTGAGCTCCTGCTATCTGATCAAATAACTCATCAATCCTCGACAATGGATATTTATTTTTTATAGTCAACTGGTTCAGTTGCCGATAATCAATACACAACCTCATCGAGCCATCCTTCTTCCTTACAAATAACACTGGAGCCCCCCACGGGGATGTACTTGGACGAATAAACCCCTTCTCAAGTAATTCCATTAACTGCCGCTTTAATTCCCTCAGCTCCGCAGAAGACATACGATAAGGAGCCTTAGAAACAGGGGTCGCGCCAGGAATTAGATCAATAGAAAACACAACTTCCCTCTCTGGTGGAAGACCTGGTAATTCCTCAGGAAAAACATCCAAAAAATCTCAGACAACAAGAATGTTCTTAATCTCGATCTTCTTCTCAGGGGTCACATAAACAAAGGCTAAAAATGCCTGACATCCTTTCCTCATCAACTTATCGGCTCAGATGGTCGAGATAAGTGGCACAGATCTATGGTGCCTAACCCCTATAAAGGAAAGTCCAGGGTGTCTAGAAAAAGACACAGAGCTGGAACTATAATGAACATTGGCCTCATGCTTAGCCAACCAATATGCTCCTAGAATTACATCATAATCTTTCATATCCATGCATACTAAATCAGCCGGCAAATTCTGTTCATTAACCATAATCTTGCTAGAAGGATAAAAATATTTCATCGCTAATTTAGAACCAATAGGAGTTGATATCTCTAAGGGGGAATTCATCAAAATCGGCTTCACAGCTAATGTCTTAGCAAAACTCCTCGAAACAAATGAATGAGTAGCACCGGTATCGAAAAGAACAAAAGCTGGCTTTCCTTGAACAATGAGAGTACCTTCCACAAGTCCACCCTCCTCGGTGGTGCCTACATCCTCCTCTTGTAGGGCCTGGAGCTTGCCCTACTGCTTCTTGCCGCCTAGAGGTTTAGTCGGGGTAGCTTGCTCGGATAAGAGAGGACATTCTGGAATGCGGTGATCCCTACTCCCGCAACGCAAACAGGCGCCCAACTTGCGCCAACACTCTTCCATCTTGTGACCGGGGCGGTCACAATACTTGCATACACCCTTAAATGAAACAATCGGGCCTGGCTTCTTGTCTTCATTCTTTGGCATTTTCCCCTTCCATGAACCAGACCCGCCATTGGGCCTCTTCTTGTTATTCCCGGGTTTAGCACTCCCGGAACCAGTAGGTTACTCCTTTTTAACATTCTTCCCACGGATTTTATCCATCATTTCCAAGGTATCTTCTAAAACTTGGGCTTTTCTTACCATCTCAGCATAGGTTTGAATCTCCATTGGCGCCAACTGGTTAATATAATGCAACTTCAGCCCATTTAGAAAACGTTTCGCCTTCATCTTCTCTGTAGAAATCAAATGAGTAGCATAACGAGAGAGTCTAGAAAATTGAGCTTCGTACTCCGCTACAAATAGACTTCGCTGCTTCAAAGCAGCAAACTCCGCCGCTTTCTTCTCTTGGATTCTGTCGGAAAAGTACTTGCTATTGAAGAATTCTTCAAATTCCTTCCACGAAATTTGTCTGTCACCGAGGGTCGCCTTTACCGACTCCCACCAAGTCCTAGCATGCCGTTCCAACTGGAAGGTTGTTAAAAGCACACGCTCCTGGTCGCTGCATTGCATAACTTCAAAAATTCTCTCCATCTCCTTAAGCCAGTGTTCGGCTTCATCGGGATCAGTTGAACCTCCAAAACGTGGGGGATTCATCACACGAAAATTCCGGTGTAGATCGCCAGCACCATGATTTGCCGCTCCACCTTGGGCCACTTGTTGTAAAGCCCGCGTAAGTCCTTGGACCGTCCGCTGCATGTCCCGCCACTGCGCACGCTCAGCTTCCATCGGAACGTCCTGCACAAAAATAATTTATCTTAAGTTCATTTAAGAGAGAGTTTAGAGTTGGTTATTAACTCAACCCAAGTCTCTACCCAAATTCTCACTAGGTTTGGTCCTTTGACTCATAACAAGGGTATAGGTTCTACGGCAAACACTTAGAATCCAAGACCCTAAATAACCTAGGAATATTAGAAACCTAGGCTCTGATACCACCTAACTGTCACGCCCCGATGTGGAATATCGGGACTGACAGTAGAAATGAGTAATAATAATAATAATAATATGTTTATTTCTAGACATGATATGTTAAAGATAAAAGATCGCACATCACCATAAATAGAACTGCTCCATTCATTAAATAGCACATAACCAAACCATGTTCCAAACTACAAAGATCTCACTTAACATAATCTTTGACAACAACCACTCAACACTATTACATTGGCTAACTTCAAATTACAACTCTTCCAAAATACTCTTAAATACAAATAGACTCCACAACTAGAACTAGTTTCACAGGCTTCTATCAAGTTCACTCCACAGTTGTCACTCTTGCCCGTTCCCATCAGATTGCGAGTCCTCACCCGAGCTACCTGAAAAAGGGGGGAAAACTAGGTGACCGAACACTCAGTAGGTAATAACAGGCAAGTTTAAGTAATTAACTAATTGAATTGCATGTTTGAGCGTGTAAATAAAGAACAAAAGGAAATAACTATGCAACAAAATAGTAAAAAGAAGGCAAGAACATGATATAACCGAGAATTTGGCCAAGCAAGATTTAACCAAGTCAAGAGAATTCAAGTAAGAGATTATTGTCTTAGACATCACACTAGTCATGCACTCGGTGCAATGCCTCACCATGTCATTCAAACTCCCCAGGGCACAAGTACTTTCGGGCGCTCCTCCCAGGACCAGACCGGGCCCTTATGATGCGTTGGAATTGATTTGGTGGATCCAAGATCCCAAGTTATGTCTAGACATTAATCAAGTTTAATGGCCAATAGTCCAAGATATGGAACTTACCAAAGTTTCAAGGGTAAGTTGAAGTAGACATCATGTCTAGAAAGTTCAAGTTATCAAGAACCAATCAGGTCCTTGGCTTCACCACGAAAAATCACAGAAATCACTTCTGGATGATAAGTGGTCGTAACAGAGCCGCTCAAGCAATGCACGGTCTAAGTTGAACCGTTCAGGACAGAGATGGCTTAGGATTAGCCATACTGAAGTCAAGGATACACGGTCCATGTAGGGCCGCTCGAGTAATTGAACGGTTGAAAATGGGCCGCTCAAGACTAGTAGAGCCGGAAGCCGAAGAACAAGATAAACAGTCCATATAGCGCCGTCCAACAGACAGACGGTCCAATAAGATCCGCGCTATAACATGGGCGGTTCCAGTAGGTCCGTTCAACTAAATCAACTAGAAGTCTACCCAAACGGGCTCCGGGCTGCCATAAATGGGGCAGAACTGAACGAGGGTCCAGCCCACTCTCCACTGGTCAACCTAGGGCTTATTGGGTCGATCCAAACACAAATTGGTTGAAGATAGATCAAGGTTAAACGACCAATGTAAGTGGCACTTGGCCAGGGATGTACGGTTTGTTATGGGCCGCCCAATAAGATGAATGGTCCCTTTCGGGCCGCGTAACTCTCAGAGGGTCCAAGTGGAGCTGTGACTTACAATACGATAGTTCAATCGATTCGATCACGTACACAGGTTCAGGTCTTGATGGTACAACCTGCCCAGCGTCCTAGTGGGAATCCCAGGCTCGCGGGGGCTTACGGAGGTCCCGTAATGAAGGTCCTAGTCCGACGGAAGGAATATCCGGCGGAGAGTCCCAAACTTTACCAGGAAATAGGGTTAACGAAACATCAGAAACCAGTGAGACGGTCAGTCAATCCTACCGGAGTAGAACGACTGTCATACAACCCTAATAAAATTTTCAATTTAATAATGAAGCACGATTAATATTAACATTGAAAAAGATGATCCAAGGTCAAGATGAATAGATCAACAAGATTTATAATCATTACTATTATAATTTTCTAGAGTTTTTATGCATGTTGCTAACTTACATTTAACCATTAATTTACTATCATAAATCATGCGAAAAAGATAACTTAATAAGTTTTGTAAAGATGGACGGTCCAGTATGGACCTTTCATCCTCCTCAGCGGTCGCCCGACAGGCCATTTATCCCCCTCAGGTCAGAAGACCTTCTGGAGATGAGCGGTCTGTACTGAGCCGCTGGAGAAGATGAATGGTCAATAACTGGCCGCCTGACAGAAGGGCGGTCTAGGTTAAGCCGCTCTTCCCAAAAACATAACACGAACTAGAGAACATAAACGGTCAGTAACATGCCGCCTAACTAGGTTGGGCGGTCTGTCGCGAGACCGTACAAGTCAAAAATGCTCAAGTTCCCCTTTCGCCCTGCCCGCCTTTGGCGAGTTGGCTAGGGTTACAAAGAATTGCTAAATACGCATAGCACAGAGCATAAAAATTATGGCTTTTGGATTCAAAAGAAAGAGCACGAAAAGTTTTACAATAAAGCATGGTAAATTTAATCTTTAGTGCCTGCATTCCCTACTTAAACGAGCTAGAACAAGTACAACCCTAGATATGACATGCTTCTACTAAACCCTAAAATTCTCGCATGATACTAAGTAACTTTTAGGACTTTTGCATTCAATAGAAAGGGCACTCGATGCTGGTTCTAGTCATATATAATACTTAAGGTTTGGTTTGCTATAACCTACCTTAAACGGAGGAATAAGGAAGAAGAGGGACGACTACACGCTAAGAACACCTCGCCGGTGATCGCCGAAATCCGCCCTCGTCCACGATCCTCGTCGGCCGCCACAGCACCCAAACAAAAATAGGGTTCCTGAGGGTCATTTTTATAGGTCACACAAGGTCTAGAGTCTTCTATTCGAGGAGATAGAGTCCAAGTTGGACGTGCGCGAACCGCGCGGATAGGGTTAGCCGCCGCCTTCTCAACCAAAATTCGCTTTCTAGGGTTAGGGTTTCAGGGAGAACTAAGAGGGGAAATGATCCTCTCATCCTAGCCTTCCATTTGGATCCGGTCTCAGCCTAAATGATCGGGTAGTGGGCTCAAATTTCACGTTTTAAGGTCCAATTAGATTAAGTGTGGATTTGGGTCTTAATCTGTTGATTTGGCCTAATTACGGATTTTATTTGGGTCGGCACATAAGATACTATTATTAAACATTTTATCCTCTACACGGTTCTAAATTTTCCAGATTTTTACGAAATAGTCAAAATTTAACTTATTCTATTTATTAAGGATTTTCTAATTAATTACTTATAATTTTTCTAGAAATTTTTATTTGTTAATAAATCGGGATATTATATTCACAGCTAGATGATCCTTTAGAAGCGTGGAAGAACTGGGCAAGTCAGGATGCTGCACTTGTGATTCTTGCATTGTCTCAATTGTAGGATCTTCATCTTCCTTATTTTTGCTTGATATTGCCTTCAATGGTTCATCCTTAGCTTGGACATTTGATGAGTTCTTAGGATCTTCATCTGCATCGAAAGTAGAGGAAATTTGATTTGTCAGTTTTGATTCGGATTCATCAAAAATAACATGAGGACTTTCTTCAACGACCAAAGTTCTTTTATTGAATAATCGATAAGCTCTAGAATTGAGTGCATAACCTAGAAAAATTCCTTTGTCACTCTTTTCATCAAACTTACCTAGGTTGGACTTACCATTGATCAAAATGTAGCAAGGGCATCCAAAGGGTTTAAGATAGGAGATGTTTGATTTTTTACCCTTGTAGAGCTCATATGGAGTTTTCTTCAGAATAGGCCTTACCATTGCCCTGTTGATGATGTAGCATGCTGTACTCACCGCATCAGCCCAAAAATACTTAGGTAGGGAATTCTCACTGAGCATGGTCCGGGCCATGTCTATCAACGTTATGTTCTTCCTCTCCACTACTCCATTTTGCTAGGGCGTCCTTGGTGACGAAAAATTGTGTGTGTACCCGTACTCTTCACAGAAAATGCTGAATTCGTGATTTTTAAATTCACCACTATGATCACTCTGGATGGTGGTGATGAGGTAACCTCTTTCATTTTGGATTTTTCTGTAAAACACTTGAAACTCCGTCAAGGCATCACTTTTGTTAGCTAAATATAACACCCATGTGAATCTGGAAAAATCATTAACAATCACAAAGCCATAGGATTTTCCTCCTAGGCTAGAGGTTCTAGTAGGACCAAAAAGATCAAGATGCAGCAATTCCAATGGCCTAGCGGATGAAACAATGTTTTTGTTTTTGAAAGAAGTTCGTGTTTGTTTGCCTTTCGTGCAAGCTTCACATATTCTATCACTTTCAAATTTCAATTTTGGCAGTCTATTTACCAAATCATGTCTAGACAACTTGGAGATTACTCCAAAACTAGCATGACCCAACCTACGGTGCCATAACCATGCATTTTCATGATTGTTCGCAACCAAGCAGAGATCATCACAAGAAACATTATCAATATCAATAGTATAGACATTGTTATTTCTTTTTCCAAGAAATTTGATCTCATTTGTGTTTTTGTTCAAGACAATGCAGTGGGTTTCATCTAAAATAACTTTAAAACCCTTATCGCACAATTGGCTTATGCTTAGCAGATTGTGATTCAGACCTTTTACCAAATGTACATCTTCAATAAGAATTTCAGAATTCTTACCAATGTTGCCAATCCCAATGATTTTACCTTTGTCTTGACCTCCAAAGACAACCGAACCTCCGTCCTTGTCTTGCGGTGTAGAGAACACTTTCTTGTCCCCTGTCATATGCCTTGAACAGCCGCTGTCCAGGTACCATTTGCTCCCCCTGGCTTCAAGACATATCTGCAAGAAGAAGAATTCTCATGCAATTATTTTTGGTAGCCAAGCTAGTTTGGGTCCGTAGGAGTTAGTCCAGTTCTGAGTATATCTCTTCTTGGTCCAAAAAATATGATTTCTAGGTGAGTTTTATCTGAACCAGCAATTTACAATAGCATGACCAAATCTACCACAATGATAACAGTTAAGAGGTGCAAACTTTCTTTGAAACTATCGTGGTTTGGGTTGAGCATGCTTTGGTTCAGGCTTGGAACATGAAGCATGCTTTTTATCTTTTTCATGAACAAATGATGTGGTTATCTTATGCTCAAACGATTTTTGATTTTGAGGAGTGTATCCGAGACCTTCTTTTTAAAAATTGACTTTAATTCCCAACATATTATCTAGATTTTGCTTACCCTTAACAAATCTTGACAATGTGAGATGAAGGTCAGCCACTTCTTTTTCTAAACTCATAGCCTTTTCTTCAAGTTCTGAGTTGGTGGATTTCAGAGTTTGTTCTTCAATTTTGATCTTTTCACATGCTTCCTCCATTTCAATTATTTTGCATGATAGTTCCTTTTTGGTTTTATCACCGTCCAAAATTGTTTGCAATAGACTTTCCTTTTCTTCCGTAGCCTCAAACCATTCCTGTTCCAGTTTCTCAAATTTGGCAAAGATATCTTCACATGACAAGTCATCTAGTTTCTTTTTGAGAGTTTTATTTTCAGATCTGATTTTCTTGTATTTAGTGTACATCTTTTCATATTCAGATTCCCATTGTTCATTGGAAATAAATCCAGGGTCAGAATATACCTCCGTAGATTCATCTTCATGTGCTATGAGGCACAAGCTTTCCACAAGTTCTTGAATCTCTTCATCAGATGGTTCACCTTCTTCGTCGCTCCAAGTGGCGACCATGGCTTTGGGTTTCTTGAAATTATCCTTCTTAAATTTTTTTTTCAGATCTGGACATTCACCTCTCATGTGCCCAGGCTTCTTGCATTCGTAGCATATGATGCTACTTGGCTTGCTCGATTTGCCTTTGGTTTGCGTGGGCCTTCTTTACCCCTTTCTGAAGTTTCCCTGAAAATTTCTCTTCTTCCTTAGAAATTTCCTCACTTGGCGAGTTGTCATCGCCAATTCTTCCTCTTCATTGCTTCCGTCACTTGATTCACCTTCTTGAAATTTGTCATCGGATTGATGAGCTTTCAGTCCAATGACCTTTTTCTTCTTGATGTCTTCATCAACTGTTCTTTTTATATTTATCTCATAGGTCATGAGTGACCCTATGAGTTCGTCCAAGGTGAGAGTTGACAAGTTCTTTGAGTCTTCAATTATCGTGGCCTTTGTGTGCCAAGCCGATGGTAGGGACCTTAACACCTTCCTCACAAGGTCGGAATTTGAGTATTCCTTCCCGAGACTTTTGAGACCATTTGCGATCTCTGTTAACCTTGCAAACATCTCAGAGATGGTTTCTTCAGGTTTCATTTTAAATAGCTCATAGTCAGTGACTAGGAGATTTGCCTTGGTTTCCTTGACCTCTGAAGTTCCTTCGTATATGAGTCATAGCTTGTCCCACATTTCTTTGGCTGAGCTGCACATAGAAACATGAGAAAATTCATTAGGGTGTATCGCACATTGCATAATATTCATGGCATTGAAATTAGCAGTGCATTTCTTAATTTCCTCGGGTGTCCATTTATCTTCATCAGCCCCGAGTTTATGAGGACCCTTGTCCACAACTCTCCAAACTTCGTACTCTTGAGCCCTCAGAAAAATATGCATTCTATTTTTCCAGTATGAGTAGTTTGAACCGTCAAAGAAGGGAGGACGGTTGATGGAGTGACCCTCGGGTATCATACCCTTGTTTGCGATTTAACCGAATCTTACTCTAGATCATTAGATCTGGGAAAGAGAGAGCCCCAAGCTCTGATACCAATTGTAGTCCCGAGATTAAATGGCACCCAAGAGAGGGGGTGAATTGGGTATTAAAAAATTAATCAAAGCTATCCTCAATTTTAAGATGAAGTGATGACACTATGGAACTAATGCAGGATAAAGTAGATCTACCAAAATCAAACACCGCAAGCATGAACAGAAGGGGGATAGGAGAAAGGGAACAAACCACAAAGATACAGCGATTTTTAGGTGGTTCGGATACCGCAACAGCAACCTACGTCAACCCCTCACGGACCGTGAGGATCCACACACTATCTTGTAAAGAGATACAAGATCGAGCACACACACACACACACGTTGGGAGATGAAGGTTCCCTGAAGGTGTTAGAACATCCAACAACACACACAAAACCAACTGATTAACTAGACACACACACGGATCTAGGAAGATCCACACACACACACACACACGAGATTGTTACATGATTACAAAAGCCACACTTGAAGCTTAGAAGAATTGAGAATGGAAACACAAAAGAAAAAACTTGATTGATGCTCCCCCTTAGTTGATGAAGAGTTTCTTGGATGCAGCTTGAACTCCACTTGGCTTGGGCTTGATCTTCACTTGAGGATGGATGAAGAATGATGAAGAACTCTTCTCGGAGCACTGTTCACGTCTACAGTGCTAGCTCCCTTCTTATTCCCTTTGATAGCCTTCTTGATCCAACTTGAGCATTAGGGTTTTCTTAACCCTCTTGTATGTCTTATATAGATTTTGAAAGGTCCATGGACCCCCCCAGACCAGATCCACAATATCTGGAGGGTTTAGTTGCTTAGGGATTAAACTATACCAAGAGGGAGGGCTTTTCTCGAAGTGATAAAAAGTCAACAATGTTGGGCAGCTCGAGGCTGGCGGTCGACCTTCAGGGGATGGCGGTTGACCGCCACTAAGAAACCAGTAGGAGGCCGGTACCTGGGAATCCCGGTCGACCGAGATTGAGGGGGCGGTTGACCGCCACTAAGACAAGCTGTAGAAAAGTCCATTCTGTTATTTCAGGTCGACCGGGATCAGACTGGAGGTCGACCGGACTGTCAGAGACCTGAAAAATGAAGAGTTTAGCGCAGAAAAATGTATCCAAATAATCGAGACATGAATTGAATGAATGGTTAAAACTTATTTCAAGTTCATTTGATTTCTTGGAAATGCGTTTGGAATGCTAAACACTTAAGCAAAAACCGTGAAGAAATCCAGCATGAAAGCTTATGGAATACCCTTAAGATATTGGTTCCAAGCACGTGAACAAGTATATGTCCTTGGTTTTGTTATCATTAAAAGCATTGAGATATATACAACAGTCCTTTCTAGGGCATATTATTACAAAGGAAGGCATTCTGTTGACCCTTCGAAGGTATAGGTAGTGAAAAATTGGGATAGGCCTACTAATGTAACAGAAGTAAGAAGTTTGCTAGGCCTAGCAGGTTATTACCGAAGGTTTATTAAGGATTTCTCCAAGATTGCGGTGCCTTTAACGAGATTGACCCGCAGGGAGAACAAATTTGATTGGTCCGAGGATTGCAAGAGAAGCTTTCAGACCTTGAAGGAGTGTTTAACTACTGCCCCTGTTTTGGCTTTACCATCAGGAGATGGAAGTTTTGTGGTATACACTGATGCTTCAGGCATTGGTCTGGGCTGTGTGCTCATGCAGCACGGGAAAGTGATAGCCTATTCTTCTAGGTAGTTGAGGAAGCATGAAGAGAACTATTCTGTTCATGATTTAGAACTTGTAGCTGTAGTGTTCACCTTGAAGATATGGAGACACTACTTGTATGGAGAGACATTTATAGTGTTCTCAGACCATAAGAGTTTAAAGTACTTATTTTTTCAGAAGGAACTCAATATGAGGCAGAGAAGGTGGCTTGAGTATTTAAAGGATTTTGACTTCTCCATAGAGTATCATCCTGGAAAGGGTAATGTAGTGGTGGATGCCTTAAGCCGTAAGCCAATAGCTAAGTTGTCAAATCTCATGTTGCAAGAATGGAGACTGCTGGAACAGCTAGCTATTTTGGATCTTAATGTTGAAAAGGACCGAGTTATGATTGCTCAGATTCAACTTAAACCAGAATTATTGATGGAAATCAAGTCCTTGCAAAACAATGACCCAGAATTGGTAGAGATCAAGGAAAGCTTGAGTAATAAACTTGATTTCATGGTAGCCGACGATGGCAGGTTGTTATTTCAGGGATGGACCTGTGTACCTGATGTAGCTGAAATAAAGAATAAGATCCTCGAGGAAGCTCATAGATCAAGATACACTATTCATCCTAGAGGTACTAAGATGTTTAAATATTTGAAAAGATCCTTTTGTGGGCCGAATATGAAAAGGGAAATTGCAGAATTTGTGAGCAGGTGTTAGGTGTGTCAGCAGGTCAAGGCTGAGCATTTCAGACCTGCAGGAAAATTGAAACCACTTGATATACCTCAATGGAAGTGGGAAAGTATCGGCATGGATTTTATTATGGGTCTACCGAGAACTCGTAGTGGATTTGATGCAATATGGGTTATTGTCGACAGACTGACAAAGTCTACTCATTTCTTGTCTATTAAGTCGAAATGGACAGTTGATGTCTTAGCTGCTTTGTATATGAAAGAAGTTGTAAGACTCCACAGTATTCCAGTCAACATTGTGTCTGATAGAGACCCCATATTCACTTCACATTTTTTGAAGGGATTGCAAGAGTCTTTGGGAACCCGTCTGAATTTTAGCACTGCTTTTCATCCACAAACAGACGGACAGACTAAAAGAACTAACCAGATAGTGGAAGATATGCTTAGAGCCTACATAATTAATTTTGGAGGTTGTTGGAGTGATCACTTGGCTTTGATTGAATTTGCCTACAATAACAGTTACCAGTCCAGCATTCAGATTGCTCCGTTTGAGGCTTTGTATGGAAGGAGCTGTCGATCTCCATTATGTTGGGATGAGGTAGGTGAGAAGCAATGGCTGGGACCAGATCTCATTTCAGAATCATCCAAGAATATCCGTATTATCAGAGACCGGTTGCAAGTAGCACAATCAAAATAGAAGAGTTATGCTGACAACAGAAGGAGAGTCTTGGAATTTCAGGTCGGTGAGCATGTGTTTCTGAAGGTTTCTCTCACGAAAGGGATTCGAAGGTTTGACACTCAAGGCAAGCTGAGTCCAAGAGATGTTGGTCCATTCGAGATTCTGGAAAGAGTGGGGGAGGTCGCTTACCGTTTAGCACTACCACCTCAGTTATAAGGAGTATACAATGTCTTCCATGTATCGATGCTGCGAAAATATGTGTATGACCCCACTCACGTCATTCAGCATGTTGATCTTGAGTTGAAAGAAGATTTGACTTATGAAAAAAGGCCTATGAAGATTCTGGATCGTAAGCAACAGTAGCTCAGGAATCGTTCTATCCCTATGGTTAAAGTTCAGTGGAGTCGGCGTGGAACTGAAGAAGCTACTTGGGAGTCAGAAGATACCATGCGAAAGCAGTATCCCGACTTATTCTAGGTAAGCTATCTCACTCCCCGTTTATGTTAGTGCAGTGAATTTGGAGGACCAAATTACTTAAAGTGGGGGAGGGTGTAACACCCCGATTTATTAATGAATAGAAAATTATGCGAAATTAATAAGAAAATTCCTTAAGAAAGAAAGGATAAGTAAAATTTCAACCAAATTATAAAAATTATAATCTTATAGTGGATAAAAAGTTTAGTAAAATTGTCTGCTACAACCAACCCAAATAAAATTCTTAAACAAGCCGAATTAGCTGATTAAGGCCCAAATCAACACTTAGCTTAATCGGACCTTAAATCGTGAAATTTGAGCCCAATACTTAATCATTTTAGCTCAAACCAGATGCAAATGAATGGTGAGGATTAGTAGAACATTTCCCCTCTTGTTATTCTCCGAAACCCTAACCCTAGGAGGTGTATTTGGCGGTGCAACGACGGCGTTAACCCTATCCGATGTGATTCGTGCATGTCCGCGGTGTGTGGACTCTATCTCCACGATTAGAACTCTCCAGATACAATTAAACCTAAAAAAATGAACCTCAGTCACCCTAGAATCGTTTAGATGCTGTGGCGGCCAGCGAGGACCTTGGACGGGGGACAATTCTGGCGTTTACCGGCGGTGTGTTCCTAGCACGATCGGCAACCATCTTCCACCTTCATCCTTCGATTAAGGTAAGGTAGGTGATGGCAGACCAAACTCTAAGTGTTATACATGGTTAGAAGTGTCATCGCGTCCTCTTTCTTTTGATCTAAAAAGCCCTAAATGTCGTGTAGTATGCTGCGAGAATTTTTAGTTTTAATGGAAGCATGTCATAATTAGGGTTAACTATGTTCCACCTTGATTTAAGTAGGGATTTCAGGCACTAAACATTCAATTGATCATGCCATCTTGTATAAAAGTTTGTGCTCATTCTATTGGTTGTAAAAGTCTAAATTTGCATGCTCTCTATAGTGTGTATTTAGTTATAGTAGCTAACCCTAGCCAAACTCGCCGGAGGCGGGCAAGGTGAAGGTAGTCGAGATTGTTCTGGGATAAGCAGCCACGCGATAGACCGCTTGTCTATATGCACGGCCAACTCCTGACTGCCTATGTTGTTTGTGTTATTATATTTTCATGAGACGAGTTGCTAGATCAGAACCGCTTAAAGACCCATGCGGCCATCCATAAACCGCTCATCTCCTGCCTGACCTCTGGTCTGCAGGGCATGAACGGCCTGTGGAATGACCGCACAGGCCTTTGAAAGGTTCTGGACGAACCGTTCTAATTCCCATAACTGTGTTAATTTCAAAATCTAGCTTGTTTCATCCCTAGTTATTTAATCTTAATGATAGGCTAGCAACCAACTGTAGATTCTAATTAGAAAATCCACTTAATCAAATAGAAATAATGAATAAATAAGTAATGTAAGCCACAAATAAGCACGAGGTGCTAGGATGGAGTTTGTGATCGCCAGAGACACGAGGCCTCAAAAGATATAACAAATAATAAACATGGAGGGATCGCGAAAAATACCTTGAATGCGGGGATTGTGAGTGTTCCTTTCTCTTCAAATCGGCCGGCCGATGAAGAGAGTTCTTCTTTAATTACCCTTGCAAAAATCAACAAAAACACCAATAAAGAAATTGAATTAGAAATATGGTGAGTGTAGCATCAAATTCTTAATAAAGGGATGAGCATGAAAGTATGTGCAAGAACACACCTTAAGGGTGTTGGCCCTTAAACCCCTATGCAAAAAGGGTGTGGGAAATATATGATGAATGCAAAATAAAAATAAGGAGATGTGCAAGAGTTGCACTTAAAGGGGAGATACTCAACGTGGTTGAGCTGAAGATATGAACACTATGATCATGCATGCATATGAACGATGATAGTAAAAGAAGAATAAAAATAACAGAGGAGCCTGTTGCTTGTGGCTTTGATGCTCGATGGGGAGAAGACTTCCAACGGGATGAAGAGATGGGACGTAGAAGCCTCTCCTTCAGCCAGCAGCAACCTGCGAAGGAAAGAAAAGAAGAAGAAAAACACACAGAAACAGAAGAAGAAAACAGAAGAATAAGAACCCAGAAGAAGAAGAACGGAGGAAGAAAGAATTCGAAAAAAATCCCCCTTTAACAGAGCTACAGAAGCTCTATATAAAGGATTGAATCAAAAGATAAGAGGATGAGAATGGGCAAGAGCCCAAAGAGGGAAGGATTAAGCTGGGCAAGAGCCCAAACGAAGCAGGGACTCTCTGGGGAAAGGCTCCGTTCGTTCGGAACACAAAACTGAAACACGACCTGCCAAAGGGCGTCTTTTCAAGAATTGACGACCTGCCAAAAGGCGTTATTAAAAACACGACTTAGATCAGGACGTTAATTCAAAATATTCAAAATAGGGCTATTTTTCATTTCTCAATATTATTTTCCCATTTTTTAGGTGAAGGTGCATCTCGTTGCGCTGATTCCAACGACTATTTTTACGTATTTTTCTGACACCCGGAAGGCCACCAAATCACCTCTGGAAGAGACTGAAAAATAATATAAAAAAACTCAATTTGAAAAAGTGACGACCGTGCATAGGTCGTGAATTTGATTTTTGATTTTTTTATTCTTTTCAAATTCAAAATAACGTCTCATGGTAGGTCGTTAATTACAAAATAATTCTGAAAAATTCTTAGAAAAATCCAGAAAAATAAAAAAATGAGTGGACTTGACGCCTCCATAAATAGTCGTCCATTTTTAAGAAACACCCATGGCTAAGTTGTTATTTAAAAGACGCCCCACGTCAAGTCGTTAATTCTGGAAAATTCATAAAAATAGAGAAAAATACCCAGAAAATCTAGAAAATTCTAGAAAAATAGGGAAAAATAGGAAAAGAGAGGAACAAGGGAGAAATCCAAGAAAAGTGAGAAAAGCCACTCAAACAGAGCTAATTTGAGGGTCAAATTGGGGCATTACAAGGCAATATGAGATGTACTCATAGTAACGTCAATTTTGGCGTGTCTACAGCTGCCCCGCCTTGGCGTCTGCTTTGCAAGGGAGCAGAGCAAACTGAAAAGTAGATGCCAAGGTGTGATGAGACACGCAATCAACATCACTTGATGAGAATGAAATCAAAAGCTCGAGATGAAATAATCTCGGGAAATTCAATGAAATCAACGATGTTTGGATAAAAGAGGGAGTGTGCACACGGGCGCGAAGGAGAAAAATCAACTTCCAGCGCGGTGGAAGTACCCCAGGTCACAAACCTGTAGGTTTCACCGTTGGGGAGCGGTTACCAGCCAATGTGGACGTGCTGCAGCCAAGGTGGATCAAGGGAAAAAATGATTGAAATAAGATGATAGAAATCCAAACAAGGAGCTTTCGAGAAAATGACCCAAAACAGCGACAAAACGAACTGAGGATTCCATTCAGCAATGAATATCTCATATCTTGAAAGATTAAGATCAATTTGACTCTCCAAATCAGCTTATCAGAGTGATTTTCAAAATTATTTCAAATTCCTATATGAATGTATGCTGGGTTTAAAGAGAAAAATTAAATCAAACAAAAATATAAGATAATCAAGGATAATATTGTTAAACTGCCAAGATTGGGTCAAGAACCCATTCTGCGAGCTGATACTAAGTCGAAGCCCGTTTATCCACGCACCAACTCACAAAAGGGAACCATCATCCCCAGTCTTGGACGGCTCAACGGCATATTCGTGTGGCTAAGACTCCTCTGGAATCATCATTGTTTTTGATGAAGGGGAACTCAAATTCCAGATTTACCAAAGTCACAAGGTCCTTGATATAATCTAGTAGCGTATGTAACATATAGTAGAATGCATACAGGGAGGATGGTGATAGCAATGAGCATATGGGGAACTGAGATGAAATAATGTGCAAACACCGTGGGGCTTGGATGTTGATGATGCCCAGTCAGTGGGACCAAGAGCTTCTTCCTGCGCTCAAAGATTCATCAGCCAAGATATAATGAAGATAACAAGCAATGAATAAGGCATTTAAGCATAGTCATCAAAGCATGAATCAAAGCATCAATCAACCATTATGAGTTGAATCATGATATTACAAAGCATCATTATTTATTATTTCGTCATAAGGATGACAATCTTGGCTAATCAAGATGTAGAGTTGAATGATCAGAATGATATAATGCCCAGTGGCAGAATTGATCAAGAGAAATTAGCAGGAGTTGATTGAAAGATCTGGAGATGAATAATCAGAATGATAATCAGGAGATATAACCAAAAAAGATATGAGGAGATGATAACCAAAAATGCCCAGGGTGACATGTTATGAGAATATCGGGAGGAATCAATAGATTGATAGCAATGAGTTGAGATAGGACTCATCCCGTGCTCTTGGTCCTTGCAAAGTTGTTCCTGTAAAACACCATCAGACAATATAATGCAATCTTTATGGAGTTTTTTTTTTTGAAATATGCAAATTTTTATGAGGTTTGGAAAAGATATTCAAATTTTATGAATTTTTGGAAAATATTTCAAATTTTTATGAATCTTGGAAGAAATATCTGATTTTTTTTATTTGATTTTGCTCAAGAAATATTCAATTTTTTTTGTTTGATTTTGCAATATTCAATTTTTTGGATTTTGGTTTAGACATAGCTAATGCAGCATCAAAGGGTGTTTAAACCATTAATTGGGGGTCCTCGTTCCTTCCTTTTTTGCTAAAATTACCCAAAGTCGGGCGTGCATTGAAAGTGGCATCCTATAACCGACCGCCTTTGATCGACGGTGCCCCTACCAAGGCCATACCTGAGAAACATTCGGTCTTGGAGGGAGAAGAGAAGAATAAGTGAGGATAAGCTTTATGCAAGATGGGAGATGTCGGGACTTGAATTCCTTCCAAGGTGTCTCTGATGTGACACCAATATGGGGTATGCAGCAAGCAAATGCAAACCTCGACCTAATCCGCATTCACAATCACATAGCAAGTAAAATGATAAATTGAGACCGAAACGCCGTCGCACACTCGCAAGCCTCGGGTGACTATATGATGCTAGATGGAGGTGATGGATCAAGACCCTAACTGGTAGAGTGCCAGCAGGGCTAGGGTTATCCTCCCGAGGGTACGTGGCCCACACTTTGGGGCTGGCCGGGGCCACTTGGGGCACAAGGTTCCTCTCTCTCACGATGACCACGGTGACCACTCAATGATGATGGCTCCGGGAACGGACACTCACTCCCTTGCGCAACGGAGCTATGTCTACGGATATTAAACAAACAGACACTAATATGAATGGAGCAAAGCTTTAGAGCTCACCTGGTTGGTTTGAAGAAACCAACCCCGTTCGGAGACGTGGGCGAGCGGGGAAGTGTGATCCCCGCACACTGCGCCGATGAAGCTTGGGCTGCTAGTTACATGAACTACACCCCACGTAGGAGGGTTGAACTAGGGGTGGGGTAATCACATTTACATCAAACACTACCTCCACGCAGGGAGGGGCGATAAGCCAGCCAGGCGGGAGGGGGGTTTTTGACGAGAAAGATGGAACGGAGGCCGACGCCGATCCGCTTGCTTGCTGTGCACAGGGACAGGTGGTCGCTGCTGCAGTTGTAGATCGTTCTCAGGATTGTTGCCGATGACGAAACCAGTGAGGTTTGCTTCGTAACAGGAGTTGGGATGCCTCAGATTTATATCGAATTCTTCTGTCGTCGCTGGTGGTCGTGGTGGAGACTCGAACAGGATGCCGGAATCTGGGGTTGACAGCTCCAGAACGTGTGCAGCAGGATGCAGACGTTGTATCTCGGGCTCCCGGACTCAGAATCTCGATCCGTCAGAGTTGTTGGTTCCGTAGACAAGGCCTCTGCGCACCAAAACTGACGGTGACTCCTTCTGAGGTCGGGGTGGACGGGGGAGCTCCGTTGAGTGGGATCTGGTCACGGAAGACAGCAGGAGACAGACTCGTACGCCGGTGGGAGAAAATTCGTAACTCGGGCTCCTGGTGGGCGAACAAGCTCCCGTTTCTTGCTCCTGATCGGGGACAGGGAGTGGAAGATCTTTGGAGAAGGAACTTCCGTCTGATTCTGCCGCTGTCGACCGTGGTTCGGCTTCTGGTTGGGCTCTGATGTTCTGCAACTGGTTCTTGATGCTGTCGGAGGAGATCGGTTCTCACAGGTGGCCACGAACTCGGAACGGGGTGCTTCCACCTCGCCTGCGTAGGGGACAGGGAACCCTTTCCAGAATGGTAGGATGGGCCTTCAGATGTTTCCGGACGACCTCGGGGGAGCTTCTGCAAACCGAGACTTCTTCTACCACCTGCAGTTGTAACAGATTGAGGGGGTGGAGGTGGGGTTAATGGTAAGGAGAAGTGGAGCTAGGGTAATGGGGAAGATGTGGGGTGATGGCAGGAGGGGAGAGAGTTGTATGGGGGAGGAGAGGGTCGAATCTGGTGGGGGGGGGAGGATGGAGCAGGAAGGTGGGGGCCGAAGTTGGTAGAGGTGGGGGTGGGGTGCGGCCAAGGCATGGAGGTAAGGGGTGGGGAGGGTGTTTGCGCAACAAGTGGAGGGGGGGGCTGGGGTTTGAATGGTCTAGGGGAGTGAATGAGGGTGTGGGGGAGTGGGAAGGTTGCTTGGGGAAGAGGGAGGGGTGTATTGGATGTGGGGAAGATGTATGGGGAATAGGAAGAGTCTCTTGGGAAGGGGAGGGAATTGATGGGAGTTAAGTGGCCTAGGGGAAGTGAAGGGTTGGAGGGTGAGGTGGCAGGTGGATGGGGGAAGGTGAAGGGGCAGATTCGCCCAAGGTAGAGGGAGAGAGAGAGAGGAGGAGAGAGAGAGGGGGCCGGCCCCTTTAGAGAGAGGGGGAGAGAGAGTGAGGGAGCTAGAGAGAGAGAGGGAAAGATGCACTTATGCTCAAAATTACTCAATATTTCATTACCTTCTCAAGTGGGAGTTGGGGTCCTATATATAGGGAACCCAACTTTGTACAAAAGCCCTTGAGAAAAAGGAAAATAGAAGATAACCAAGGGTGCAAGAAAGGGGCGCCCATGGGCCTAGCTCCCTAATGGGCCATACGACCAAACAAGTCCCATATGGTGACCCACTAGTAAGAGCACCTAGGACAAGACTCAAAAATAGAAGTGAAATACATCAAAAGGACTCAATAAAGGATAAAATACATCAAGATGTCTATAGTAGTGAGATCCAGTGCCGTCGAGGTCCCATCAAGTCATCCTATCCGTCTCCAGAGGGGAGAGAGGCGTCGAGCCAGAGGGAGCTCTGAGTGATGTCCCCATCAACTCCCCTGGACTGGGAAGAACTCGACTCTGTCGAGTAAGGGTCCTCTCGGCTGTGGTAGTGCTCCAGGAGATCCGGGTCCAGCTGCTGAAGATCCTCCCTGCTCACCCATGAGTCATCTGTAGGAGGCCGGCCCTTCCACCTGACCAGGTATCGCTCGTATACTTTGCTCCGGGTGACAGTGACCTGTTCATCCAATATCCGCTCTATCTGCTCCTGTTGGCCTCTCTGGGCTGGTGGAACTTTCTTGTGGGTGGGGGCTCTCTCAAAAAGTGGGACAGGCTCAATTCCCTCACTAGGTGTCACCGTGGAACCCCTGTATGGCACCAGGTCAGCCACATTGAATGTGGGACTTATTGCGTATTCCTCGGGGAGGTCTAACACGTAAGCGTTTGTGCCAATCCTCTTTAGAACCTGGAAGGGGCCTGATCCACGCGACCTCAATTTGGAGACATTCCCAGGGGAAAGTCTCTCAGTTCGTACCATCACATAATCACCTACGTGAAACTCCTGGTGGCGGCGGTGGGAGTCGGCCGACTTTTTATACACCTCATTGCTTTTGTTAATGTGTTTGCGGATTTCCTCATGCAATTCCTTCATGTGTTGGGCAAATGACTCAGCACTAATAGACACTCTAGCATGCAGTGGCAAAGGAATGAGATCTGTAGGGGTTCTAGGCTTGTACCCATGCACAGCTTCAAACGGGCTCATCCCTATCGACCTATTCACAGAATTGTTATATGCAAACTCTGCCTGGGGTAATATGAGATCCCAATTCCCGGGGCGATCCTCAACAAGGCACCGTAGAAGGTTCCCCAAGCTCCGATTGACAACTTCAGTCTGTCCATCGGTTTGGGGGTGGTAGGCTGTGGAAAACTTAAGCAGGGTCCCCATAAGATGCCAGAGGGTCTTCCAAAAGTAGCTGGTGAATTTGACGTCCCTATCTGAGATAATTGTCTTGGGTAGACCATGGAGTCGGACCACCTCTTCAAAGAATAGACGGGCCACATGGGAGGCGTCTGAGGTTTTGGAACAGGGGATGAAATGAGCCATTTTAGAGAATCGGTCCACCACGACATAAATGGAGTCATGTTTCCTTTGGGTCCGGGGTAGCCCTAGTACGAAGTCCATGCTAAGATCTTGCCAAGGTCGGTCTGGGACTGGTAAGGGAGTGTACAGGCCTGTGTTTTGTTTGATCTGCTTAGCGGTTGCACATGTGCGGCATTGCCTCACAATTTTGGCCACATCCCTTTTGAGGCTGGGCCAATGGAATTGTCCTTCTACCAAGGCAATGGTTTTGTGAATCCCAAAGTGTCCAGCCAAGCCTCCTGCATGTAATTCCCAGATCAGAAAATCCCGTAGGGAGGTACTTGGTATGCAAAGCCTATGGCCTTTAAAAATGAACCCGTCCTCTAAAATGAATCCTTGGTGTTCCTTTGGTGAGAGGGTGGACAGAGTGGTATGGATTGGGCCAAAGTTCGGGCAAGCAGAGTACTCCTCTTTGAGTCTTTCAAACCCTATGACTTCCACCTGTATGGTAGCTAGCAAGGAAATTCTCCTACTGAGGGCATCGGCTGCTCGGTTTTCACTCCCAGCCTTGTGTTTGATTACAAATGTGTAAGCCTGGATGTGTTCGACCCATCGGGCATGCCGAGCATTCAGTTTCTGCTGGGAGTTGAGGTATTTCAGGGCCTCGTGGTCGGAGATTATGACAAACTCGTTAGGCAAGAGGTAGTGTCTCCAATGCCAGAGGGATTGTACCACCGCATAAAATTCCTTGTCGTAGGTGGAGTACCTCATCCTGGCATCACACAGCTTTTCGCTAAAGTAGGCCACTGGGTGTCCTTCCTGGCTAAGGATCCCACCAATTCCTACCCCTGAGGCATCGCAAGTCACTTCAAAGACTTTGGAGAAATCAGGGAGGCATAAGACAGGGGCTTGGGTCATTCTCTCTTTGAGCTCTTGGAAGGCTCTAGTGGCGGACTTGGTCCACACAAAGGTCCCCTTTTTGAGGCAATCGGTGATAGGGGCTGTGATGGTGCTGAACCCCCTGATGAACCTCCGGTAAAAGGTGGCTAACCCATAAAAACTGCGGGCTTCATGGAGGGTTCGAGGTTCAGGCCAATTGATGATGGCTTGGACTTTGTCAGGGTCCATGGATACGCCTTCTGTGGAGACAACATACCCCAGGAAGGTGATGGATTGGGTCATAAAGTGACACTTCCCTAAATTGGCAAAGAGGCTTTCCTTCCTAAGGGTGGTGCAAACTTGCCTTAGATGACTGAGGTGGGCTTCCTTGGTTTGGCTGTAAATGAGGATGTCATCAAAGTAAACTACCAGGAAGACTCCAATGTAGGGCCTTAGGACCTCACTCATAAGGCGCATGAAGGTACTTGGGGCATTTGAAAGCCCAAAAGGCATCACCAGCCATTCATAAAGCCCATCCTTGGTTTTAAAGGCTATTTTCCATTCATCCCCGGGCCTTATCCTAACCTGATGATAGCCACTTTTGAGGTCTATTTTGGAAAATATGGTGGCGCCGGCGAGCATGTCCAGCATGTCGTCAAGTCTAGGTATGGGAAACCTATATTTGACAGTAATTTTGTTGATGGCCCTGCTGTCAATACACATCCGCCATGTCCCGTCCTTTTTAGGTGTGAGGAGGGCCGGGACCGCACATGGGCTTTTGCTTAGCCTAAGAAACCCCTTTCTAATCAGTTCCTCCACTTGCCTCCTTAACTCAGCATGTTCGGTGGGATTGAGGCGATAGTGGGGTAGGTTTGGGAGGGTGGCTCCTGGGACAAGGTCTATAGCGTGCTGGACATCCCTCATGGGTGGTAGTTGGTCGGGGAGTTCCTCGGGAAAAACGTCCTTAAATTCTTCCAAGAGAGGGTGGATTTCCACGGGGTGAGGGTTGGAGGGAATTGCCTCCCCAAGGCATATGACAATGGCACAAAGGGGTGCCCCCCGGGTTATCTCTTCCTCGAGCTCCTTCTTGGTGATAAGGTGGAGGCCTTTGATTGTCGGATTTGCAGAAGTGTGACTTTGTGTTGTTGATTGGGTTGGAGCAATCGAGGCCTTGGGTTTTGGTGGTGTAGGAAGGGTTCCCTTGGTGGGTGGTTCTTTTTGGGGCGGGGAGGGGTTGAGACGGATAGTCTTCCCCTCGTGGTCAAAGGTGCATGTGTTTGTTTTTCCATGAATGGTGGCATTGACATCATATATCCAAGGTCTTCCCAATAGGATGCTTCCTACAGCCATAGGTATGATATCACACCATATTTGCCCTTTGTAGGATGAAAAGGTGATGGGGATAAGGCAACATGTGTTGACGGGTAGGGAGTGGTTGTTTATCCATGACACACGGTAAGGTTTGGGGTGGGATGTAGGGGTAAGTCCTAGGAGTTTGACGGTGTCCGGAGACACGGCGTTGACACAACTCCCATTGTCTAGGATGATCTTCCTAACATGGTCCCCGATTTTGACAAATGTGTGAAAAATGGAGGTCCTCCTCCAATCATCCTCTTGTGGTTGGGTGAGGGTGCACCTTATTACTCCTAGGTGACTGGAGTGGGGGTCCTCTTCTACCCCTTCATTAAAGAATTGTTCATTGTATTCCCCTTCCCATTCTAAATTGGCCTCATATTCCTCAATAGTACCCTCATGTGTCTCCTGGGTAGTAGAAGGTCCACTCTCAATAACTAGGCTTGACAACCCCTTAGAGGGACAGTGGGAGGCTATGTGGCCATAGCCATGGCATTGGAAACACTTGATCGTGCTACTCATTGGGGCCTTCCCTTTGGAGTTGTCTTCCTTTCTAGGAGGAGGATTCTGTGTGGTAGGAGGTGGGGAGGGTCTTGTGGGAATTCCCCCACTGGGAGGAGGTGTCTTTAACAGAGGAGGGAGGTTGGGACGTGGTCCTGACCCCTTGAGAGGGACAAACCTAGGATTTCTAGAGAATCTCTCAACATCCCGGGCTATTTGATAGGCAATTTCTAAGCTATGCACTTCCCTCATAAAGAGCTCCCGTTTGATGTGGGGAAGGAGACCATTCCTAAACCGGGATAGAGTAACGGCTGGATCCTCAACCACACCACACCTTAGGAGGTATGAATCAAATTTTTCAATATACTCTTCCACGGTTTTTCCTTCTTGGGTAAGGCTTTGCCATTCATCAAGAAGAAGTTGGCTATAGGAGATGGGAAGGTACTTGTTCCTAAGCTGATCTTTCATGTCAATCCAAGTGTTAATGGGTTCCTCATGCCTGATCCTCCTTTGGTTTTCAACCTTTAACCAATAGGTTTTGGCTAGTTTAAGGAGGTGCATTTTGGCCAACCTAACCTTCCTCTCCTCGGACATGGGGTACCACTCAAAGTATTGGTCCATGCCATGCTCCCAATCTTTGTAGACACTAGGGTTGTGAGACCCATCAAAATTAGGGTCTTCCACTTTGATCATTCTTAATAGGAGTTCATCATGATCCTCACGTGGTCGCCTCTCATAGTGTCGAGGTGGAGGAGCCCTCTCTTGTTCACGATACCACCCATTATCTAGGTCTTCCCTATCATGTTCATCCCGCGGAGGGGGAAACCTTTGGGCATAGTTCCTAGGTGGGAGTCTCTCATGATGCCGGGGCTGTTGAGGCCTCTCCGGTTCGTGGTACCACTCATTCTCAAGGCCTTCCCTACCCGGTTCAACTGGAGGAGGGGTGACTCTTTGGGCAGGGATCCTAGGTGGGGCCCTTAATTCCTCTAGTTTATCCATTCGGGTGCTAAGTCCATCAAGTTTCTCAAGGATAGCCCTAAGGATAGGGTCAACTTGCTCCATAGGGGCAGGGGGGACTTCACTGGGGATGCCTTGGTTGCCCTGAGAATGGGAACTCATGGGGGAATCAGAATTTGGGGGGTTGGGTTGGTAAGCAGTGCCTCGACGGGTAGACATGCACGAAGGTGAAGAGATCGACACACGGGTGAACGTGCAAAAGCCCTTGGACCTAGGCTTGTAGAGACAAGCCTAAAACTGGCTCTGATACCAATTTGATGTGACACCAATATGGGGTATGCAGCAAGCAAATGCAAACCTCGGACCTAATCCGCATTCACAATCACATAGCAAGTAAAATGATAAATTGAGACCGAAACGCCGTCGCACACTCGCAAGCCCCGGGTGACTATATGATGCTAGATGGAGGTGATGGATCAAGACCCTAACTGGTAGAGTGCCAGTAGGGCTAGGGTTATCCTCCCGAGGGTACGTGGCCCACACTTTGGGGCTGGCCGGGGCCACTTGGGGCACAAGGTTCCTCTCTCTCACGATGACCACGGTGACCACTCAATGATGATGGCTCCGGGAACGGACACTCACTCCCTTGCGCAACGGAGCTATGTCTACGGATATTAAACAAACAGACACTAATATGAATGGAGCAAAGCTTTAGAGCTCACCTGGTTGGTTTGAAGAAACCAACCCCGTTCGGAGACGTGGGCGAGCGGGGAAGTGTGATCCCCGCACACTGCGCCGATGAAGCTTGGGCTGCTAGTTACATGAACTACACCCCACACAGGAGGGTTGAACTAGGGGTGGGGTAATCACATTTACATCAAACACTACCTCCACGCAGGGAGGGGCGATAAGCCAGCCAGGCGGGAGGGGGGTTTTTGACGAGAAAGATGGAACGGAGGCCGACGCCGATCCGCTTGCTTGCTGTGCACAGGGACAGGTGGTCGCTGCTGCAGTTGTAGATCGTTCTCAGGATTGTTGCCGATGACGAAACCAGTGAGGTTTGCTTCGTAACAGGAGTTGGGATGCCTCAGATTTATATCGAATTCTTCTGTCGTCGCTGGCGGTCGTGGTGGAGACTCGAACAGGATGCCGGAATCTGGGGTTGACAGCTCCAGAACGTGCGCAGCAGGATGCAGACGTTGTATCTCAGGCTCCCGGACTCAGAATCTCGATCCGTCGGAGTTGTTGGTTCCGTAGACAAGGCCTCTGCGCACCAAAACTGACGGGGACTCCTTCTGAGGTCGGGGTGGACAGGGGAGCTCCGTTGAGTGGGATCTGGTCACGGAAGACAGCAGGAGACAGACTCGTACGCCGGTGGGAGAAAATTCGTAACTCGGGCTCCTGGTGGGCGAACGAGGTCCCGTTTCTTGCTCCTGATCGGGGACAGGGAGAGGAAGATCTTTGGAGAAGGAACTTCCGTCTGATTCTGCCGCTGTCGACCGTGGTTCGGCTTCTGGTCGGGCTCTGATGTTCTGCAACTGGTTCTTGATGCTGTCGGAGGAGATCGGTTCTCACAGGTGGCCACGAACTCGGAACGGGGTGCTTCCACCTCGCCTGCGTAGGGGACAGGGAACCCTTTCCAGAATGGTAGGATGGGCCTTCAGATGTTGCCGGACGACCTCGGGGGAGCTTCTGCAACCCGAGACTTCTTCTACCACCTGCAGTTGTAACAGATTGAGGGGGTGGAGGTGGGGTTAATGGTAAGGAGAAGTGGAGCTAGGGTAATGGGGAAGATGTGGGGTGATGGCAGGAGGGGAGAGAGTTGTATGGGGGATGAGAGGGTCGAATCTGGTGGGGGGGGGGGAGGATGGAGCAGGAAGGTGGGGGCCGAAGTTGGTAGAGGTGGGGGTGGGGTGCGGCCAAGGCATGGAGGTAAGGGGTGGGGAGGGTGTTTGCGCAACAAGTGGAGGGGGGGGCTGGGGTTTGAATGGTCTAGGGGAGTGAATGAGGGTGTGGGGGAGTGGGAAGGTTGCTTGGAGAAGAGGGAGGGGTGTATTGGATGTGGGGAAGATGTATGGGGAATAGGAAGAGTCTCTTGGGAAGGGGAGGGAATTGATGGGAGTTAAGTGGCCTAGGGGAAGTGAAGGGTTGGAGGGTGAGGTGGCAGGTGATGGGGGAAGGTGAAGGGGCAGATTCGCCCAAGGTAGAGGGAGAGAGAGAGAGGAGGAGAGAGAGAGGGGGCCGGCCCCTTTAGAGAGAGGGGGAGAGAGAGTGAGGGAGCTAGAGAGAGAGAGGGAAAGATGCACTTATGCTCAAAATTACTCAATATTTCATTACCTTCTCAAGTGGGAGTTGGGGTCCTATATATAGGGAACCCAACTTTGTACAAAAGCCCTTGAGAAAAAGGAAAATAGCAGATAACCAAGGGTGCAAGAAAGGGGCGCCCATGGGCCTAGCTCCCTAATGGGCCATACGACCAAACAAGTCCCATATGGTGACCCACTAGTAAGAGCACCTAGGACAAGACTCAAAAATAGAAGTGAAATACATCAAAAGGACTCAATAAAGGATAAAATACATCAAGATGTCTATAGTAGTGAGATCCAGTGCCGTCGAGGTCCCATCAAGTCATCCTATCCGTCTCCAGAGGGGAGAGAGGCGTCGAGCCAGAGGGAGCTCTGAGTGATGTCCCCATCAGTCTCCCCTCAAAGAGGTAGTCTGTTGTGCCGGAGCTTTGTGCCTTTGATTTTTAGACCCTTGACAAGCATACGACCAGGGTTTTCCCTGCGGGGACTTTGCCACTCTTGACATGCCATAATTCACAATTTTGTTTTTATCAAAATTTTGACTTGATTTACATAATAGCCCTTTTGGCGAGATGTATATCATGAAACTCATATGAAAACTCATATTGATTTTGGGTCAAGACTGCCCCTATTTGAGACTTCTCTCGTATTGGGGATTACCGGGGTTGGTCATCTTATCCGTCAACCTCTTGCCCCTGCATTCGGCCGAGTGAAGAAGAGAAAAAGATTTTCAGGAATACTCATGGCATGGCCAAAGTAGCAACGGTGTTTAACTAAAGGAGCCGGCTAAGGACGCCGTGAAGTGTGTGCGGTGCCCAGCTGAGGGTTGCTCTTAACAAGCGGGGAGAGAATGTTGAATTCCCAGTGCGGGCTTCTTTTTAACCAAGAGTGCTGCAGAAGCAAGCCTAAAGACTCTTTTGAGAATGATTTAGTAAAGATAAAGATTCGACCTAGGATAAAGGTCTTGACTACCACTCTTAATCTTGTTAAGAAGCACTTTATTTTGAAAATCATGCGTGAAGTAATGAGAAAATGATATCATAAAAATGCGTACTTACGCCAATATGTTACCTTGCAACCTTTGTAGAAGCAGCTGTCAGAGGCGAGGTTGATCATCGTGGGATAGTCCTCTTTGACAGTCAAAAGGATTGGAAGCAAAGGGTTTGAAAGTGGCTTAACAAGAAGGAGTGGTGCCAAGACCAGACTCAGACGAATAAGGAAAAAAAGAAGAGAGGCGAGGGCTAGAACTCCCTCACTAAGGTGTGGAGACCCTGATCACATGAATGGTCTACAGAAGAAGCGGAGAATTAGAAGGAGGAGTGAGGACTAAAGCCTCGAAAGCAGTGAGAGAATGGGCAGATGCCCAAGGCAGTGGATGTGGAAAAAGTTGGGTCGGATCCTTGGTCAGGAGGAATTAGAAGAAGAAATTGATAGATGGAAAAGGGCGGATCAGGAGGGTCCGGAGGCAGTGGAGGAGAATCGTGATAGGAGGAAGAATCCGGAGGCTCTGGAGAGATAGCGAGAGAAGGGACGCGATGCCCTAGGAGGAAGTAGGGAAAAAGATGATGGAAAAGGAAGAAGAAAATGAAAGATGTGATGCCCCAGAAGATCAGAAAGATGAATTGGAAGAAAGATGGAGGGTCTGGAGGTTCCGGAGGAAGAAAATGGAAAGGGGCGTCGTGCCCGAAGGAAAGGTATGAAGGATCCGGAGGTTCCGGAGGAATGAGAAGGGAAGGGACGCGATGCCCAAAGAAGAGGGAAATAGAATCCGGAGGTTCCGGAAGAATAAGGTTGAAAGGGGCGCGATGCCCGAGGGGAAAGCCCGGAGGTTCCGGAAGAATAAAGTGGAAAGGGGCGCGATGCCCTGGGAGAAAGTGAGAGAAATTCGGAAGAATAAAGTGGAAAGGGGCGCGATGCCCTGGGAGAGAGTCCGGATACAAGAGCTGAAAAGGGACGTGATGCCCTGAGAAGAGATTGGGGAGGGGGCAACGCCCAAGCAATGTAAGGGGTCCTAAAGATCCCGAGGATGAAGATGAATAAGATGGGAAATTCGGAATATCCGGAGGTGCCGGAAGGCGGGGAAGATACGGGTTTGGAAACCCGGGAATCAGGAGGTGTATGCAAAAAGATGGATGCGATGAATGCAGTGAATGCGCAAATGCAACAAAATGCGTGAGATGCAAAGAAGATGGAGAATGTGAAGGGTGAGAGGACGAGATCCTCCTCCTAACCCCGGGGATGGCCCATGAAGAAAAAGTGATAGAAATGGATGCATAGAAGGTGGAACAAATAAGGGACGGCCCCTTAGCGCCAAGATAACCGCCCCTCCATGGCAGTGAAAGTGTATAATCAAACAGCCCAATGGAAGAAGCTTCAATAATAAATGACAACCCCCTTGGAAGGCAAAGATCAATAATGTAAGGGAGTTGGAAAGTTGATACAGGAAGCATTGCCATGCCCATTGATTTGAACGGAATAGGAATTTGCCCCTTGTATGGAAGAATGGATTTAAGATTTACAAACTGGAGCAAGGGGTGCCCTGCCCGGCCCTTGGATGGCATCAACACTTGGCATTCTTCTCTGAGCAATGGCGGCGACTTGGCTTCTTCGACCATGCTTGGCACAATAACCCGGATTGGCATCCGATAAATAAATTATGGCATCTTGAACAGCACGGTAGTGGCCAAATTCTTCTTGCCCGGCTTTTGCTTATCTTCGGCACAAGTACTTTCAGAAGGCCGCCCGTTCCGAGTAGTAAAGGGGGGTGAAGCGGAGGCGGAAGGTTCCATGGATGGTGGAGGTATAGTGGAAGGTGTTGGAGAAAGGGTGAGTGGAAGCGAAGGTTCAAACACGTCGAGCTTCCCCCTTTGCTCGAAAGCAGTAGGGGTTGGCTTGAGTGCAAAAAGGGGTGGACCTTGCTTAGGATTAGCCACGAGTAAGGGTGATAGGTTAAGTGGTGGAATAGGGGAAAGGCCTGGCAAAGCTAGTTTTGGCGTTATAGGGATAATGGACGGCTTAGGTAGCGAACAAAGAGGAGGGGTAATAGAAGGCTCGGCAGAGACCGGCATAGTGGAGGGTGATGGAGGTTTGGCGGAGGCCGGTGGAGTGGAGAGTAGTGGAGGTTTGGCGGAGGCCGATGGAATAGAGGTTAATGGTGTAAAAGGAAAGGGTTTGGTGCGCTGGAAATGTCGGATGGGGCGAGAGGTGTCAGGTATAGGGGAAGGCGCATGATGCACCGGTGTGGGTGACTGGAGTATCGACCCATCATCGTAACACCAAGTATTGGGGTGAGGAGGAGACTCATGGTGCGGCGGTATGGGTGATTAGAGTATCGACCCATCATTGTAACACCAAGAGGTCTCATAAATGGGGGTTGGATCGGGGACTGTGGCATAGTCCTGAGCATAGGGGTCTTCTGACAGTGGAGGAAGAGGACGGCGAAGGAAACTCGGAAGGGATGCCTGCGGAGCTTCATCATCGTATACCGCTTCAAGTTCTTCAATTGCCGGTTCTTCATCATAAAATGCAAGTGGACACCGTAGTGGAGGCGTATATGTGGGTGGAGGAATGTAATGATGTTGCGTATGTGGAGGTGGAAGGCCATATGAATGAAGTGTGCGGATGGGTGGAGGGCGGACGGTATCCACTTGATCGTCGAAATCTGCCAGCTGTTGCTTGCTTGAGCTGCCGATACCATAATCATCTCTCCTATCTTTCAACTCTTTCTCCATCTTTGTAATATTATCCAAAGCGACATGGAGAGGATTGACCGGAGTAGGAGGAGCCATGACCCTCTTTAATTGTTCCTCCATCAAAGTGATTTTATCAAGAAGGGTTTGTTGGAGGGGTGTAACTTGAGCAACCAAGGGTTGGCTGGGCCTTGAAGGAGGGGTGGCATAACAAGGCCGTGGAGGGGAGTTAACGGGATGACCCGCAGAAGAACCCGGATGGGCCGGATTGCAAGAAATAAATGGGCCTCGGGGCCGTGATGGAGGAGGAATAGAAGGAGGCGGGTGTCGGACCACCCGAGGAGGATGGTGAATAGGAGGAGATGGGTGATGGGCTACCCGATTAGGAATATGAGTGGAAGAGGGAATTAGATGATGGGCCACCCGAATAGGATTAGAAGGAGGATGAGATGAAGGAGATGCACCCTCAACGGCGGCCTTAAGGGCTTGGAGTTGCTGAGGGGTGAGATGGTCTAATGCATGAATGATTTGGGATACCTTCTCATCGTTGGGAGGAGACGTTCCTGGAGGAGTAGTGGCCTGAAATTGAGTAGGGGGACCATGAGAATGGACATTGCCCGTGGGCCGGGCATGACCATAAGAATGAGGATGTGGTCCCTTGAAAGTATGGTGAGAATTGTGACGAACATGTTGAAATTGAGGGGAATAAGATGTGCACGGTTGTGCATCCTCATGAATTGAATTAAACATGTTATTTTGTTTATGGTAAGCCATTATTCAATCAAAGTTCAAAATAATATGCAAAAAGCACACAAGTTGGAATGATTACCTTTGATCTTAATTTGCTTGAACCTTGGTGAATTAATGAATTTTAACAAAGTTTGGTGTGATTCACACAAGGGAGGATCCTAGTTTCAATATGGTTTGAACTCCGGTGCCAACTAGGAACACTCTCTCACTGTGTATAGGCCAACTAACTCGGGACTTCAAAAGGGTACAACCTGCCCGGCGTCCGTGAGGGAATCCACGGGTGCGGGGACTTATGGAGGCTTGGTTTGGGAACTTCCAATCCAAAGAGACGGAATGCTCAATGGAGGGTCCTTCCTTCACCAAGGGGGTGTGTGGAATCCTAATGTAGATAGAGGAGGTCTCCCAAACCAAAGCAAATGAGTGAATGTAGGGTAAACAAGCCAATCACAGCAATATAATCAATCAACAAATATAAGCATGAATCATGATGAAAAGCCACACACGGGAGGGTTCTGTAAACCCACAGTAAAAAGACGCCCTGGCAGGGGGCGCTATTAACCAAAGCGACGACAGTATCACTGTCGTGAATAACTGTGAGGGGGCCAAGGGGCAGTGAAAAACGCGCCTTAGAGTGAGGCGCTATAAGTAAAAGGATGCCCCTGCCAGAAGGCGTCAAATCCAGAAAAATGCCTTGACGAGAGGCGCTAAGCAATAAATAGACGCCCTGGATGAGGGCGTTAATTCAAACGCGCCTCTGGCTGAGGTGTTAATTCCCCAGGAAAGCTCCACGTCCAAAAATATCAAGATACTCACAGTCACAACATAATCATGGCAATCAATATGAACGATACAGCATGCTCATCAAAATTTTGAATAAGTGGAATTTTCAAAAAAATCTAACAAGCTGACAGATCACTTGGGGAGAGTGCAAGGCACAATGGAGGGTGCCCGAGGGGCACGAAAAGGAGACGCACCGAGGGTGCAAAAGGGGAGATGGCACACGTGGGTGCCTAAGGGGAAGGGGTAATCAAAGAAAAACGAAAAGGGGTCCCACCGTGATCGCCAATTTGTAGATTCTAATTAAAAAATCCACTTAATCAAATAGAAATAATGAATAAATAAGCAATGTAAGGCACAAATAAGCACGAGGTGCTAGGATGGAGTTTGTGATCGCCAGAGACACGAGGCCTCAAAAGATATAACAAATAATAAACATGGAGGGATCGCGAAAAATACCTTGAATGCGGGGATTGTGAGTGTTCCTTTCTCTTCAAATCGGCCGGCCGATGAAGAGAGTTCTTCTTCAATTACCCTTGCAAAAATCAACAAAAACACCAATAAAGAAATTGAATTAGAAATATGGTGAGTGTAGCATCAAATTCTTAATAAAGGGATGAGCATGAAAGTATGTGCAAGAACACACCTTAAGGGTGATGGCCCTTAAACCCCTATGCAAAAAGGGTGTGGGAAATATATGATGAATGCAAAATAAAAATAAGGAGATGTGCAAGAGTTGCACTTAAAGGGGAGATACTCAACGTGGTTGAGCTGAAGATATGAACACTATGATCAGGCATGCATATGAACGATGATAGTAAAAGAAGAATAAAAATAACAGAGGAGCCTGTTGCTTGTGGCTTTGATGCTCGATGGGGAGAAGACTTCCAACGGGATGAAGAGATGGGATGTAGAAGCCTCTCCTTCAGCCAGCAGCAACCTGCGAAGGAAAGAAAAGAAGAAGAAAACAGAAGAAGAAGAAAACAGAAGAATAAGAACCCAGACGAAGAAGAACGGAGGAAGAAAGAATTCGAAAAAAATCCCCCTTTAACAGAGCTACAGAAGCTCTATATAAAGGATTGAATCAAAAGATAAGAGGATGAGAACGGGCAAGAGCCCAAAGAGGGAAGGATTAAGCTGGGCAAGAGCCCAAACGAAGCAGGGACTCTCTGGGGAAAGGCTGCGTTCGTTCGAAACACAAAACTGAAACACGACCTGCCAAAGGGCGTCTTTTCAAGAATTGACGACCTACCAAAAGGCGTTATTAAAAACATGACTTAGATCAGGACGTTAATTCAAAATATTCAAAATAGGGCTATTTTTCATTTCTCAATATTATTTTCCCATTTTTTAGGTGGAGGTGCATCTCGTTGTGCTGATTCCAACGACTATTTTTGCGTATTTTTTTGACACCCGGAAGGCCACCAAATCACCTCTAGAAGAGACTGAAAAATAATATTAAAAAAATCAATTTGAAAAAGTGACGACCGTGCATAGGTCGTGAATTTGATTTTTGATTTTTTTATTCTTTTCAAATTCAAAATAACGTCTCATGGTAGGTCGTTAATTACAAAATAATTTCAAAAAATTCTTAGAAAAATTCAGAAAAATAAAAAAATGATGGAATTGACGCCTCCATAAATAGTCGTCCATTTTTAAGAAACACCAAAGGCTAAGTCGTTATTTAAAAGACGCCCCACGTAAGTCGTTAATTCTGAAAAATTCATAAAAATAGAGAAAAATGCCCAGAAAATCCAGAAAAATCCAAAAAAATAGGGAAACATAGGAAAAGAGAGGAAAAAGGGAGAAATCTAAGAAAAGTGAGAAAAGCCACTCAAACAGAGCTAATTTGAGGGTCAAATTGGGGCATTACAAGGCAATATGAGATGTACTCATAGTAACGTCAATTTTGGCGTGTCTACACCAACAAGTAAATAGAACATATGGGAGATTAAAATTATAATTTCTTGTTCATTTTTATCATGACATTAGTTTATTATTTCAATAAAGTTAATTTCAAACATGATTATATGAACCATGATATTAGGGATGTTTGACAGTCGTTCTACTCTGGTAGGATTTACTGACCGCTACACTGGTTTATGATGTTTTACCAGCCTCTATTCCTTGTAATGGTTGGGACTCTCCGCCGGATACTCCTTTCGTCGGACTAGGACCTCCATTACGGGACCTCCGTACGTTCTCGTGAGTCTGGGATTCCCACTAGGACGCCGGGCAGGTTGTACCACCAAGACCTGAACCTGTCACGTGATCGAACCGCTTGGATTACTGTGTTGTGAGTCACGGCTCAATTGGGACCAACTGAGTCTTGAACGGTCGGAATCGGACCGTTTGTCTCAGTGGGTGGCCCATTAAAGACCATGCATCCCTGGCTAATTGCCATTTAATGATGGTCGATTAACCTTGTTCTTTCTTCGACCAAATCTTGGTTTGAGCAATCCAACAAGCCCTGGACTGACCAGTGGAAAGTGGGCTGGACCCTGGTTCAGTTCTACCCCACCTATGGCAGCCCGGAGCCCATTTTGGGTGGATTTCTAGTTTACTAGTCAGGCCCAGTTGAGCAGACTGTCTAGGCCCGTTTATCATGTTCTTGGGCTTCAAGTCTTTCTGGCCATGTGCAGCCCATTCTTGACCGTCTATACTAGTTGAAAGGCCCATTGCTGACCGTTCTTCTCTAAGAGCGGCCCAAAATGGTCCGTTATCCTTGACTTCAGTGAGGCTGATCTTCGGCCCAGTTCTTTCCTGAATGGCCCAGTTGAGACCGTATATCCTCTAAGCGGCCCAGTTTGGACCGCGTATCACCCAGAATTGATTTCCGTGTTTCATGATTCTGAATCCAAGAACCTGTTGGTTCTTGATATTTTGAACTTTCTGGGTAAAGTATCTCTTCAACTTATCCTTAGGTTTTCCGAGGTAAGTTATACCTGGATATATTTGCCATTTAACTTGATCAATGTCTAGACATAACTTGGGATCTTGGATCCACTAAATCAATGCCAACGCATCATAAGTGCCCGGTCTGGTCCTAGGAGGAGCGCCCGAAAGTACTTGTGCCCCGGGGAGTTTGTAATGACATAGTGAGGCATTACACCGAGTGCATGACTAGCGTGATGCCTACGACACAATCTATTGCTTGAATCTTGCTTGACTTGGTCATTTATTAATTGTTGGCCAATTTCCAGTTACATCATGTTCTTGATCTCGCACTTTCTTTTTATGCTACTTTGCCACGTCGTCTTTCCTTTTCTTTTCATTCATATTAAGTATAATTGGTTAATCACTTAAACTTGCATGTTATTACCTACTGAGCGTTCGCTCACCCAGTTGTTTCCCCCTTTTTTTCAGGTAGCTCAGGTGAGGATTCACAAACTGATGGGGATGGGCCAGAGTGACGACCCTGGAGCGAACCTGTTGGACGAACTTGAAAAGTCATCTAGAGTTGTTTTGTGTCTAGTTATGATCTAGAAAGTGTGTCTGGTAAGAGTGTAATGGAATCAGTGGTTGTAATAGTGTCAAGTGAATGTTATGTTGGAAGTCTTTCTTAAGTTGGTTTGATAAGAACGATGTAATGGATCATTTAAATGTTTATTTAGATTAATGGAGTTATTTTCTGTTCATGGTATTGTGTTGATCTTTTAGCTTTAGTGTACCAAGTCTGAAAATGAGCATAATATTATTAATTGTTTCTACTGCCAGTCCCGATATTCCGCGTCGGGGTGTGACACGTTATCTCTTCAGTTGATAGATTTTTGCCTAAGTCGACAGACTCCTGATCGTGACCTGTTACTTGACCACGTTCTCCATATCGCGGTCGTCTGCAAATCGCGTTCTATCAAACTTGCCCAGTCGGAGGGTCTAACCCAAAGGGTTGATTATGTTCAGTCTCAGATGATCTTCTGACAATCTTGAACCTGAAACATTACTTAACAAGTCATTAATGAACTATGAAATTAAGAAAGATATCATTATGCTGCCGAAATCCTTCTGTAGCACAACGTCCATTTTAAGTCATTCTTGACCTCTTTGTCAAAAAATTCTGTTCATTCTCACCTTGTTTACTATCGCCCTAAAAGGCATTATTGAATTTGATATTCTTGGCCGAACTTATTGATATTCTCGTGGAAGTAGCTTGATTTATAACTTGAAGATGCAAGGGCGGACACGGACGGTGTCCAAGGGCTCCAGTCTAGCCTCCGCGACAGATGGCCGAAAATATACTGAAAATCATGGGGTATAATGATTACTGGCGTAGCATTACGCTGGGAGTACTTTTTTATAAATTGGTGAAATCCACGTGGGTAATTTATACAATTATATTTACATGTTTGAAAGTACATTCTCGTTACATGCTTGTTACATGACATTCTCGTGCATAGCCTTCTTAAGGTTGTGAAAAGTACATTCTTATGATTGAAAGGCCAACTTATATTCTTACTAGATCATGATCATATATTCTTGAAATATCGTATCATACCTTTATATTCATCTCTTGTTACTTGTTACTATGTTTTTACCGCATGATTTATCGCACTGTCAATATCATATCTTCTAGAGCTAAAATATTAACCATGTAAACTATGCCGTTATGTTGACACGAAGATACCTACTGGGCGAGTGCGCTCATTCCCTACTTTCTTCAATCTTTTCAGGAAGTGCTAGTGGATTGAAGTCGGATTGTTCAAGTGGCAATTCCGAGAGTGATTGAAGATCGAGAGAAGCCCAAGAGTGTCTTGAGTCCATTATGTTAATTAAAGGACATGTCGATGTAATTTTCTCTTTTCTTGAGTCTAGTGAGTCAAATTGTCAAGAGAGTAATTGTCTAGTGTAACTTTGATTATTTGATTACTTGATCAATAAAGTTAAGGTTTTGTCATATGATATTGCGTACATCACCATGTTTGAATGTATGTGGTGCTTTGATTGTCTTGCTCGCTTGAGTCTTACTTTGTCGGCTATTCATGTTTCCCGACTTGTTTCCGCTGTATATCTCGGGATGTTACACTTGAGGTTCAAGGTCGGGGCAAGCGTGAAAGTTTCCCACCTTGTAGGAGGTATATTAGTGTCTCCTTGGTTGGAGAGAATTGCATTTTGGTTGAATTCCGCAGTCGTTCATTGCGTGATTAGATTAGTTGGCTTCCTTGTGTATACCAAGGAGTCCGTGTGAGAAGTTCCCTACTTATTGGCAGTGCGGTTGCCCACAAGAATTTACACCCATCCCTCGATGCAGTAAGGGTGTGTTGGCATGTTAAGGAAGGTTGAGTGCCGGCTGGGCTTTGTATGCAAGAATTCATGGCTGGTGTTGTGGTCCCCGGTGTGTTGCAAATCAAAGCCTATGGAGTTGTAGGAGGATTGTCAGATCAGGAGAGAGTGTCTTTGCTCTGGGTTCGAGGTATTTCAGCTTTGCTCACCATATTTTCTCGAGTTAGCCAGTCGTGTTGGGAAATGTTTAGATGACAAATGCCTGAGTTGCCTTATAATAATTGTACGTGTTGTGAAGAGTGTGCAGCGGAAGCGTGGTGGGCCCATAATCCATAGGTCCAGGATCATAGTGATGACAGGAAATAGAAACATTTTGGAGATTTGGCAGAGTATTGGAGATTTCTGACCAATAAGAGAGGCTCATTTTCTTGGTGTAAAATTGTTTTTGGCTGTGCAAGCCATGTCAATTGTTCTGCCACTGCTTGAGGCATTGTGATATGTGGCATTGGCAGATTAGAGAGTTGGGGAAATATGACAGCAAGTGTGCCGGATGAGTACCTTATTCATCCAATAGAAGCGATGTCAGGTAATTGATGGTGGACCTAGTTGGGGGTTGGAAAAGTAAGTAGCCCTGATAAAGGATGAGGACACGATGATCAAAATTGGTAAATTAGGCGCTCGACTTACGTCAGAAGTTGTGTCCTCAGGTCAAAATTGAGGTCCAAGAAATGTGAATACAGTGGATGGATTTGTGGGTCCTAGTTGGTAGCTGTGAGTTGTTGATGAGACTAGCCAAGTGGTCGGCTGTGGTAACACCTGAAAGGGGCCTAGTTGAGTCCGAGAGTTTTCGAATGATGCAAGGAGGACCCAGTTTGGGCAAGGATGAATGATGTTTGGAGATCCATGTAGATTGGCATGTCGTTGACCAGATTGCTATGGTAGAAGGATGACACTTGTTTGTTCCTAAGAATTGTTGGACGCACTAAGAATTCTGTGGTGTTATTGTAATATCGGGGTATTGTTCATTAGTTTATCAATTTATCATTTTATCAAGTGCGAGGGCGTGCCAATCACCTAGGTGACAATGTATTCGGGCTTTGAGACTGGAGTGGTTCGAAGCCCGGGGTGCGCTCTGTCTGACTAACCAGACGATTATGGATATCGTGTCGGGATAGAAACCCGTTCTGCCGTAAAGGCGACGACATTAATTATATCCCCTCGGAGAGGAAAAAATCCTTGATTGATTGCCAGAAAAAGGGGCCCTATGGCCTAGAATTAACATTAATAAGATGAAATCGTGGAATTCGCGAACTGTGTTAAAAAATATCCCTAGATTGGGGTGTATGTTTACATCATGTTGGTCGCTTGTTGACCATTTTTTTGTTCGAACGAAAGTCTGTATTGGAAGCGTAATGAAAAAGGTGATAAAACCACGTAAATGTCCGCCGCGTGTATGGCAAGTTTAATAGGGGAGCGGGATCGAATCCCAATCAGAATGGGTCAGGTTCGACAAGTTATCGGCCCAAGGCAATGCCAAGTCATAGCCATGTCGGGATGATTCCCGAGGTCCAGACACGGCTTGCCGAGATGACATTGATATTCCTTTCACCGAGTCCGGGAGAGCGGGGGTCCGAAGCGGACACTATCATTTTTTTTTTGTTTAGGTCATTTGATCTATTTATTTAATGTTTATATTATCATTCTTTTGTTATTATTATTATTTATTATTTATTATTTTTTGGATTCATGGATGTATCATTCATTTTTTTAATCATTTTTTTGTTAATTTATTTCATCATTTCATTCACCCCTTTTTTTGGTTTTGTGTTTTTGGTTTTATTATTCTTCCTTTTTTTTGCTTTCTTGGATATATATATATATATATTATTATTATTTTTTATGTTGCCCTTTTTATTGTTTATCTATTTATTTGTCTATTTGTTTATTTTGTTACATTATTATCTTTTTGATTGTTTTGATTTTTTTATTTGGTTAATAGAATACATAAATAGAAATAATGAAATAGATGGGGTTAAATGGGAAGAGTGAACAGTCCAACCGCCGATTCGCAGGTTTTGGCACTTCGGGATTTTGCATTTTTGTGTGTGGGTGTTAAAGTGTGTTACGTGGATTTATGTTAATGGGAGTGTGTGTTTAGTGCATATGTGTGTTAACGTGAGTGCATATGAGGGTGTGCATGAGTGTAACGTGTGTGTTCTTTTTATTTTACGTGAGGAAGTGTATCGGCGCAGGGGGGATGGGTGTGTGAATCGGCGCATGTAAAGGTGGGGAAAGGAGAGAGATGGGAGGGAGCGTTAGCAGGTGAGTGTTATTACGTGAGAGGGTGTGCATGAGTGGAAATAAGAAAAATAAAGGGGTAAATAAAAAAGGGAACATTGACTGTGCCGATTCATCACGTTATGGCATTGTATGTGCGTTGAACATGTGTGTGTTAAGGTGAGAAGGTGTATCGGCGCAGTGGGAAGGGGGGTAAAGAGAGTGGGTGGTGATCTGGCATAGGAATGCGTGCCAGATCACCCATCACTTGGCTTCTTTTTTTTTTGAAGGGAGATTGAATCGGCGCAGGGGGGAAGTCGACTTGGAAGTCACAGGGAGTCGACCCGTCGAGACAGACAGAGCCTGGGCTTGAGACCTATTTTCTTTGGGCTTTTAGGTAGATTTTTTTGGTTCATTTAGCATAGTAGATTGCGGGGTTTCATTATACATTTGATGATCATAAGATCTTTTTATTCATTTTTTATTCAAACCCATTCACATGGTTAGTGTTATTTGATTGCTCGTCTTTCTCGTTATTCACGTTCCTAGCGAAACTTCAACAGCATCTCCCCCATACCCGGGTTACGTGAGGTGTAAAATCGAGACTCGCCCATGGAGGGATCCGAGACGGCTTGAAATATTCTTGCGTGAGCTAAAGATAGTTACCCCGTGACCCAAAGTGAGCATGGAAATCCGAGGGCTAGCCTTCAAGGAGTCACAATAGCACACGGGCCGTGTTTTCTAAAATTCGGGGCATAGATTTGGCATACTGCCCGACACATGGCTGCTATTATTCACTTCTCTAGCAGGGTTCCCCTAGAGACCATACTATGAAGAAGTAAGTCCTGAGGGCCCAGAGTAATCACCAATAGAAAATGGAGAAAGGGAGCACCCTGACAAATGGAGGAGAGCTTTGAGCTCTAACGGGCTACAGGGAAGGGGCGGAGCCCCCACAACCCATGGGTGTGGGTGAGAGGGCAACCGTCGTCTCCTCAAAAGGGGGCATCATACATCCCTGAAGCATAGAGTCAAATGCTCAAAGAAACGGGAGGGACTATCTAAGGTAATGGAGGGAAACAAAAATCAAGCCCATAACATCAAACTAGTGGGATTCTTTTCATTTTCTGCCGAATGACAGTATAAACGGGAAGCATACATCACAGTAGAGAGACAAAAGGGAAAAAGGAAAAAAAGATTACAAAGATGGGAGGGGGGAAACGGAGCACATGCTCCTCACCCCCTTGAACCCTCACATCTCTTACTCTCTTCTCTCCCTCACCCTTTCTCTTCACTCCACTGGAGCACATGTAGACGGATCTCTCTTTTTTTTGGCCTAACCTCTCTTCTCATAGCAGCTTCTTTTTCTTCTCATCAGCCGAACCCCAGAGGCAGAGAGACCTTCAGTTCCCTTTATAGAGAGTGGAGGGTTGGAGCCTTCGAAGGTGAAGCCTTCTTCTTCTTCTCTCTTCTTCACCCCGTTCGGAGCCATCAAGTGGCCTATGCATAGGGGTAGCAGGAGGTAGCCAACGTGTCTTCACAAGGTTGTCTGAGGTTGACGTCGATGACCTGCCACCATCGTCATGTCGTCCTGAGCGCGGGAGAGAGGCACGAGCATTAAATGCTTCGTGTTCGAGCAAAACAGAGTATCGTGTGAAGGATGGGATGTATCCCACGGCACCGGTTCAGTGGCTTGGAGGGAGGGCGCCGATTCAAACCTTGGAAGGCCCTGGCGCCGATTCAATTGTGCAGGAGTAAGGGTGCTGCCTGCACGCCGATTCAAGTGGATGCGGCTTTTGGCGCCGGTTGAACCCATGGAGGGGTTGGCGCCGACTCATGCAATAGGTGGCCTCTCGTGCAGATTCAAGAAGGAGGGAGTGTGCCATTTTATGTATATAAAGGGAATGAGAAGAGAGTGAGTGTGCCGATACAACCCCCTTGCTTTTTCTTACTTTTAACTCTCTCTTTTTCTTTTGTCCCTCCATTTGTCATATTGGGCATCCGCCCTTCTCATTTCATCTTTTCTCCTTCTTCTTTTTTATCTTTCTTCCTCTTCTTCTCTTTTTTTATTGCCAACAAATGTCCAGTACTATCTTAGTTTTAATAAACCACTTTTGGAGTGTTTATTTTGAAGCTTCCGAGCTTCGATTTACAGTTCCGAGTGATTTCTGACATGTATTGAACCCGTGCTAGATTACTCGGGTTTCATCCTGATTCGGCCTTCAGCACTGTGAATCATGTCTTTAAGCCTGCTCCATGCATGTGGAGAGCGTCTTCATCGAGTGGGCAATCACTCAAAGTGTTTTTGCCCTCATTGGGCAGCCATTCGACCTCCCACGGACCTTTCTGACATAATGTGTGCCCTGATCGGGTCACTAAGGTTTTGCGCTGATTCGAGCTTCAGAACTGTGAATTGTGTCCTTAAGCCTGTCCCATGCCCGTGGATAGTGTCTTTGTCGAGTGGGCAATCACTCAAAGTTGTTGTGTCCCCTGGTGTTGAACCCCCTGTGTGAAAGTTCTACTTGTTAGATTTTGATGATGACCAAACACTATATGAGTCTAGAACAATTATTGGATGAATAAATTTGATCAAACTCATTTTGAACTGCTTTACTATGTAATTACCTATTTCTTCTTAGATCATGAACTACTAATGCTGTCGGAGGAGGTATTTTTGCAGGATCAAGTTCATCTCTTTTTGTGTAAGTATTTTTAGTTGAGGATGTTAAGATTGAACTTACCTTTGATTTTGGTATTTTTGGCAGAACTCAAGAATGATGCTCACTTCCTAAGTTATTCAAGGACGCCTGGTGAGATCTAAACAAAACTTTACCCTTGCTAAGTTGATTTTATTTATAGATTTCATGGGTTGACCCCAAGGGTCAATCCCTGATTGTTTCAAGAAACTTAGAATTGAATATCTCTGATTAATTTCATTGGGTTGACCCCAAGGGTCGACCCCTTGAAGGCATATAGCCTTTTGATTTCATTTTGTTGAGAATGTGTTCATGGGTCGACCCCTGAGAGCTCCTGAGCCTTCGGGTGTTTCGGGTTTTCAACTGTTTGGTGCGTGAGTCGACCCTATGGGTCGACCCCTGAGAGTACCCGAGCCCACGGGTCTCTCTGTTTTATGCTGGTTGGGTGCATGGGTCGACCCCATGGGTCGACCCCTGGGAGGTTCCATTCCTCGGGCAGCCCTTGTTCATCGTTGTAGTGTCTTCGAGGGTCGACCCAATGGGTCAACCCCTGGTGTTACAGACCGCCAGTCCCGTTCGGGATCCGATACGTGGCCGCCGTTTTCATCTCGTTTTACCCTAATGTTGGGATCTGAGGCTCCCATCTTGTCACATGTGTCCCCCATCCTTGGGGCTATAAAACCAATGATTAGAGCGACCCAAAAAGTGAGAGAGAGTAAGGAATATTAAGACTTATCTCTATTTTGTCTTGCAGGAGAAGAAAGCTCATAGGGAGTGTTGTGCCCCTGTGGTCATTTGAGTCATCTTTTGGTCACTTGGGTCATTCGACATCATCCTGTGGTCATTTGAGTTATTTGATATTCTTGGTTTTGATAATGGCTAAACACTATAAGTCATTGATGTTTTACAACTCTTATATGACTAAACTACTTGATGTTCTTTCATGAGAGATATGCCAAGGAATGGAGTGGAGATGGCAAAAGTGAAAGCTCAATGATTACGCCCTCGCACGCGGATCGACCTGCATGGTCAGGTCGCAGGGATCAACCTGCCCGGTCAGGTCGTAGGGGTCAAGGGGGCAGCGCCCCTTGCGGGGGTTTCCGGGGGCGGAGCCCCCGAAACAAAATTTTGATTATAGGAGCGATATAATCAATAGAAATCTTCAAGACTGTCAAGGTTGATGCCACAGATAAGAACGGGCTGCTAAAGGACTCAAGCGACGGAGCTAAAGGGGTTAACGGACTGACCCGGCATCACCCGGGGTCTGCCCAGCTGGCGGTCGATCGCCAGCATAGGGGCGGTCGATCGCCAGCATAGGGGAGGTCGACCGCCCCTGCCAGCGGCTCACTGGCTGACAGATTCTTAGTGGCGGTCGACCGCCAGCCCAGTAGCGGTTGACCAGAAATTCCAGAGATCAAATTTCTACAGGGTTTCTTAGTAGCGGTCGACCGCCAGCTTCTGCAGGTCGACCGCCAGGCCCGAGCCAACAATGTTGACTTTGTTTTCCACTTCGAGAAGAGCCCCTTATCTTGTATTTGTTTATCCCCAAAGTCACCCAATCCCCCATGGATTGTGGATCTGGTCTGGGGGATGGCCAAGGACAATTCAAAGTCTATTAAACCAACACATGAGGGGTTAGAAACCCTAATGCTTCAATTGGAACAAGAGAGATCAAGGGAGGCTAGAGGAGGTGATTCGTGGGTACTGTAGCACCTCCGTGAACAGTGCTTCGGGTTGGTGTTCTTCATCCATTCCAAGGTGTTTCAAGCTCATATCAAAGCAAGCAATCTCCAAGGAAGTGCAGAAGCAAGCAAGGCTATCAAGGTGATCCAAGGAAGCTGATTTCACAAGGTTTTCAAGGGAGATCAAATCTGCATCCTTTATCTTCTTCATCAACTCAAGGTGATCCAAGGAAGATCATTTCACAAGGAAGAAGATATCATTGAAGAATCAGATTCAAGCTCCAGCAATCTCAGAAAAGATCTTTTCTCATTGAGCATATTCTATATCTTGTTTGAGTGTTTTCATATCTTATTCTTTTTCCATTTCATTCAAACATTTGGAACTGAGTATCGTCCCTACCGGTGGTTAGTAGGAAGGCAATCGGAAGTTGTCTGATCTGCAGTGTTGACGTCCCTACCTGTGGTTAGTAGGAAGGCAATTGGAGGTCTTTCCGATTTACGATTCAGTGCGTGGCACTAGTGGAGCCTCACCGGATTTGGTGAGGGGTGGACGTAGAACTGGGGATTCAGTCTGAACCACCTCAAAATCTCGTGTGTTGTGGTTTGCTTGTGTGATTGCTTTATGTTAGATGCATGCTTAGGTTCAATATCTATATTGCGTATTCATCTTGCTAAGCAAATCATTTGTGTCCTTCATTAAGCTAGTTATATTCCGCTGCTACTATCATCATCTAGTTTTAAAGAAGGTTGCATTACGAAAAGAGGGACATATCTATTCACCCCTCCCCTCTAGATCCGATATCCACTACTCAACAGGGAGCCTTTCCAAGTGCGTGAAGAAGCTTTCTACTCCGAGAAACGAGTGATCCCCTTGCTGATCAGATGCATCCTGAGCAAGAATCGAAGCTCTTCCTCCTTATATGAAGTTGTGCCAAGAGCATCTCAAGCTGAGCATCATCCACCAAGCATCTTTTTGAAGGATATAGCTACATCCTCCGGCTCCATCCAAAGATGAAGAACCTACGGTTGCTCAACGTCAAAAACGGGGATATCTATTGTTCCTACTGTTGATATTGTTTACATTTTGCACTCACTCTTCTGGTTCTAAGCAGTCATTGTACATCCGAACTATTCTTAGAGATATTCTGTGAGTGTGTGTGCGTCTGCAGGTTGCAGCGCACGTGTGTGTGTTGCTGTGCAGATCACAGCGTGTGTGTGTGTCGGTATTTTCACTTCATAGTGGAAGCAATCCTCACTCTGTGAGGAGTGGACGTAGGGCTCACGGTTGTGAACCTGAACCACCTAAAATCCTTGTGTTCATCGTGGTTTGCTTCTGCGTTCTTAATCGTGTGGGCTTCTTGATGAGAGGAGAACCTTGCTATTGTTATTCCTTGATAGTGCGTCCAGTTGTGTGAGTTCATCTCCGGGTGAGAAGAGTTGTGCTTCCTTTCTATTGCTATCTCATTCTTGCATTCTCTTGTGGTATCGTTAAATTTTTTGTTCCCAATCAATTCACCCCTCCCCTCTTGATTGCCATCTACTGGGGACAACAATTGGTATCAGAGCCCAATCTCTGATTTATACTGATCTCACGATCTAAGAGTAAGATCGATCCAGTAAATGGCGAACAAGGGGATGCTGCCCGAAGGGCACTCAATTCATAGACCTCCGTTCTTCGATGGGTCGAATTACCCATATTGGAAGAATCGAATGTATGTATTTCTGAGGGCCCAGAAATTTGATATTTGGCAAGTTATCAGTAAAGGTCCACATCAATTACCTGAAAAAGAGGAAGAATGGGGAGAAGATCATATTAAAAAGTGTATAGCTAATTTCAATGCTTTGAATATAATTCAATGTGCAATTCATCCAAATGAGTACTCACGAATTTCGATGTGTGCTTCCGCGCAGGAAATGTGGAACAAACTCCGGTTAATGTATGAAGGAACATCGGAAGTGAAGGAGACTAAAGCGGATTTGCTTGTCCGGGACTACGAATTATTCATGATGAAGCCGGATGAAAGCATTTCAGAGATGTTTGCTAGATTGTTGGAGATAACCAATGGATTGAAAGCACTTGGGAAGGATTACTCCAACCAGGATCTTGTAAGGAAAGTATTGAGGTCCCTCTCACCACAGTGGCACACTAAGGCCACGATCATTGAAGACTCAAAGGACCTTAGTACTCTAACGCTAGATGAGCTAATTGGATCATTGATGACCTACGAGCTGAATATAAAAAGGAAGGAGGAAGACGTCAAGAAAAAGAAGCCAATCTCAACCATGGCCTTAAAGACCAACCTCCAAGGCTCGGATGAAAGTGAAGATGGATCAGCTTCAAACAGTGAGGATGAAGAGCTGGTGGCCATGATAACACGAAGGGCTAGAAAATTCATCAAAAGATCCAGAAGAGCAGGAGCTCCGTTCAGAAGAGCGCCAAGGAAGATGATTGCACAGAAGGGAGAAAGCAGCAAGAAAGAAGAGATCATTTGTTACGAATGTAAAAAACCAGGGCACATGCGTGGAGAGTGTCCCAAACTTCAGAAAAAATTAAAGAAAGGGAAGTTCAAGAAACCTAAGGCAATGGTGGCGACTTGGAGTGATGAAGACGACGCCAAAGACCAATCTGAAGATGAGTTGGATGAACTCATGCAAAATTTGTGTCTAATGGCAAATGATGAGGACGTCAATGAGGTATGTTCTGAAACTAAGGATCTTTCATGTGAACAATGGGAAATTGCATATGAAGCCTTATATGAAAAATGTAAAAAGTTAAATTCTGAAAATAGAATGTTAAAGAAAAGGATTTACCAAAGCGTGCCAAGTGAATCTTCATGTGTAAAGTGTGTTGATTTAACATCCAAGGTTGAAATCATGTCTTATGATAATGAAATGCTTAACTCCAAAGTCACTTTGTTTGAAGAAGAGCTAGCATGTTTAAGAGAAGAACAACACAATGATGAAAAATCCATGAAAGTCATTGAGGAAACGAATGCAAGAGTACAAGCCTTGGAAAATGATAAAAGGGAACTTGAAAAAGGAAATGAGCTCTTAAAGAATGAGGTGAAGGATCTGAAAGAATCACTAGCTAAATTTGTCAAAGGAAAGCAAAATCTAGACACCATGCTAGGATTGAAAGTGAATTTCAGAAAAGAAGGGTTAGGATATGAGCCATGCAATAAGAAAGCTTTTGAAAACAAAACTCAAACTTCCTTTGTGAATGTAAATGCTTCATCTTCATCATGCTTTCCACATAAAAAGAGTGAGAAATACATTCTTGTTCACAAACCATTCATGAATGAAAGTAAGAAAAGGAATGTTAACAAAAAGGTTGTTTCATGCTTCTATTGTGGAATGTATGGTCACACCATGTATACATGCATATTAATGTTAGCTGACGAGGAACAATTTGCAAGAAAATCAATGCGGTTTAATAGAGCAAGAACTTCTAACCAATATGGACCCAAGCAAGCTTGGGTACCAAAATCATAGAAGTCTTCTTGTCTTGATGTTTTGTAGGTCTACATGAAGGCTCAAAGAAATAAATGGTACCTCGATAGTGGATGCTCGCGACACATGTCAGGGAACAAAGAAATTTTTACAGATCTCAAAGAAAAGGATGGTGGACTTGTTGCCTTCGGGGGCAAGGACAAAGGAAAGATCATCGGTGAAGGTACGATTGGTAAGGGATCTACTCATAGTGTAGAAAATATTTTGTTGGTTAAAGGTCTAAATCATAACTTACTTAGTATTAGTCAACTTTGTGATAAAGGGTGCAATGTGCTTTTTGACTCCACGCACTGCACTGTTGTAAATAAAGATACACATGAAATAAAATTCATAGGGTTTAGACAAAATAATGTATATATGATAGACCTAGATGATACATCACACAATAATCTTTGCCTAGTTGCTAATAATTCTGATAGTGTTTGGTTGTGGCATCGCCATCTTGGGCATGCCAGTTTTAATGTTCTAACAAAGCTCTCGAGAAATGATCTAGTCATTGGAATGCCGAAGCTGAAGTTTCAAACGGACAAGGTTTGTGAGGCGTGCAGCAAAGGTAAACAAACAAGAACCTTGTTTAAAAGTAAGAATGATGTGACATTGTCTAGGCCCCTTGAAGTTCTTCATATTGATCTTTTTGGACCTAGTAGAACTCACAGTCTAAGTGGAAAGTTGTATGGGCTTGTCATTGTAGAGGACTTCTCACGATTTTACTGGGTATATTTCTTGTCACATAAAAATGATGCCTTGACGGAATTTGAAGATTTTTGCAGGAAAGTGCAGAATGAGAAAGGATGTTCCATCAAAAGAATACAAAGTGATCATGATAAGGAGTTCGAGAACAATGACTTTGATGAATTTTGCAGGAAGCATGGGTACGCGCATACATTTTCAGCACCAAGAACTCTAGAACAAAATGGCATTGTAGAGAGAAAGAACAGAACCCTCATTGAGATATGGCTCAGACGATGCTAAGCGAGAACAACCTTCCTAGGTATTTTTGGGCGGAAGCCGTTAGCACGGCATGCTACATCATAAACCGAGCTATGGTAAGACCAATCTAGAGAAAAACACCATATGAGCTTTTGAAAGGTAAGAAGCCCAACATCTCACATCTGAAACCATTTGGTTCTATTTACTATATCCATAACAATGGAAAATCTGATTTGGGAAAATTCGATGCAAAAAGTGTTGGGCCTCCTCTGGAACTGATCAGTAGTGTGGAAACTGTTGTGCATTGACTGTGATTTGATTGATTGGCAACAGTTGATTTGACTATGTTGATTTCATCGCTTACCCTGGTAGCAGTGTATATTTTGATGAATCTTACTTAGGTCAGAATCATTAGATGATTATAGTAGGTCTGTGCTGGCTTGCCTTGTGATAAACAAGGTCAGTGCATAATCGTCAGGCTTTTGCATACAACATCACAATTCTGTGCATGTTTTTCAAATATGCATAATCTAGCCTGTGCACATACTGCACTGTGTACACCAAGGTCCGTGCACATTCAATCTAAGTGAATCTAAAGTCTGTGCACGTTTGGTCTTAAGGCATAAAAAGGTATATGCATGTTTCTTTGGAAACATACACAAGGTCTGTGCATCCTTTTGTTCATGTGTGAATAAAGTCGGTGCATGTTCTTATTCGCGTCTTTCACGATCGGTGCATGTCCAAGCATAAAGTCAGTGCATATTGCTCCTTGTTCGATACAAGGTCGGTGCATATTCCTCTTGCATTCTAGAGTCGGTGCATGTTCTGCATTGCACACGATCCAACTCGGTGCAATCATTGTAGAGGTCGGTGCAAGTTTCATTCGAGCTATGCATATAAGGTCTAAGCATGTTATGCTCGCAGGACATAAGATCTGTGCAACTCTCGCATTGTGTACATTAGGTCGGTGCACATCACTGAGTAAAGTCTGTGCACATCTTCTTATGCACTATGAAGGTCTGTGCATAACTTGCTGAACTCACTTCAGGGTCGGTGCACATCTCTCTCATGCACACAAAGGGTCTGTGCATATTTCACCCTGTGCATAACCAAGTCTACGCATTTTACTGTTGTACAGCCATGAAGGTCGGTGTAATCTTTATTCCTTGCACATGCAAGGTCCGTGCATGATAGGTTTATGGCATATTGGATCGGTGCATCCTTGGGATCTTGCACACACAGAGTCAGTGCACCTTTTAGCCCTACTGTCATACAAAGTCTGTACACATTCTTCATACACTTCTATCAAAGTCTGTGCAACTATTTTAACTATCTGATCGTTTGATGCTGACTAAGTGGTTTACATGTTGACAGGACAAGTGTTCGTGAACTTTAAGGAGAGCACGTGATCCAAGGCTGAAGGCATAGCACTGCTCGTGACACGTGGAAAGCCATCAAGTTCAGATGCTGCCACTTGGCCTTGAAAAACTCAGATCTAGATGAAAAGCTTAGGCTGGAAATGTGATTTTCACGCACCCATCTCTCTGGTGCCTATAAATAAGAAGTCATTCGCTCAGAAGAAAGGTTGATAATTGAAAGAAGAAGATAGGAGCTGAGAGAGCAAGAGCAAGCACAATCCAGCGGAGCTAGAGCGAGCAAGATCAGAGAGATCTGACAGAGAGATCTGAGAGAGAGATTTGAGAGAAGAAGCATCTGTGATTGTTGTCTCGGTCTCTTGGTTCAAAACCAGAGCCGATCCGCTCATTGTTAAGAGCTACATTCATGTTGTGTTTTGGTTTTCTATTTTCCTTCGTTTTGCCTTGAAACCCTATTACTCAAGCTGTGTGTCAGTGGTAGAGGAGGATTCCTCTGGTAGGTTAAGCTGTAATCCTCAGCGGCAGAGGAGGATTCCTCTGGTAAGCATAAGCTGTAAGGTTCAGCGGTTGTAGGGAACCTTTCCCCGAAGCTGTGGATCAGTAGTTTGGAAGCTGTGTATAAGTAGTGAAGCCACACTTGGTTTGAGTGTGGGGTGGACGTAGATCTCTAGAGGAGATCGAACCACCTTAAAATTCTTCTATCTCTGTGGTTTTGATTTTCGTGTTGAGTGTTCCGCTTAAGCAAATTTAATTCTGCACTTGTTGCTTAGGTTGGTATAATTTTGGGGGGAAGATCTATTCACCCCCCCTTTAGATCTATCTTAGGTGATATCAAAGCATTCCATAGTGTTAACAATTGGTATCAGAGCCTAACTCTTCTGCAGGGCTTAATATCCCAAAGAGGTTAGCTATCATGGATGCGAAAGGATTGATAGCTGAGGGACACTCTACAACCAAGCCTCCGTACTTTGATGGTTCAAACTATGCATACTGGAAGAATCGTATGCAAGTCTTCTTGAGGGCAAAAGATTTTGAACTCTGGAAGGTTGTCAGTAAAGGCCCTTTCAAATTATCTGAGGATGAGGATCTGTGGACACGAGAGCAGATCCACAGATCAACACTCAACTGGAGTGCTATCAATGCAATCCAGTGTGCCCTTCATCCCCCGGAGTTCTCTAGGGTATCATCCTGTTCATCAGCTAAGGAGATGTGGGATAAATTGCAAGTCATATACGAAGGAACATCTCAAGTGAGAGAGACAAAAGCCAATATGCTGGTCTCTGAGTATGAGGCATTTAAGATGAGGCCGAATGAAACTATTACAGAGATGTATGCTCACCTCATGATTATCACCAATGGTCTTAGGAACCTAGGGAAAACTTATTCTGATTACGAGCTGGTAAGGAAGATTCTGTGTTCCCTAACTCCGATCTAGCACACCAAGGCTACCGTTATTGAGGAGTCTAGGGACTGAAGACTACCAAGATTGATGAGTTGATCGGTTCACTCATGACATATGAGATGAACCTGCCAAAGACAGATGAGCTGGAGAAGAAGAAGAGACCTATTGCACTGAAGGCCAATTCCTATAAAAGTGGGTCATCCAGCGACCACAGTTCCTCAGGATCAGAGATTGAAGGTGATCAGCTCGCTATGTTGACTCGGCAATTCAAGAGGTTTCTGAGAAAAGAGGGAAGAAATTTTGGAAGAAGACAACACAGTGACAGAAGGCAGACAAGGTATAAAACTAATCCTACCAAAAAGACTGACACCACTGTTTGCTATCATTGCAGGAAAGCTGGCCACATGAAGGTGGAATGTCCAGAGCTCCAGAAACTGAAAGAAAAAGGAAAGAAAAGAAACACGAGAGGCAAAAGAAATGATAAGTATCTGGAGCGATGAGGATGAGGGAAATCTTAGCTGCACCTCGGAGAGTGAAGGTGAAGGAAGTCAAATATGCCTGATGGCCAGGGACTGCGATTGAGAAGAAGAAAATGATGAGGTATCATCTCTCTTTGAAAACTACACTCTTATGGATTAGGAAAATGCTTATGGTGAGTTATTAGATAAAGTTGATGATATCAGAAAAAAAAAGACAATTAAAAAGAAAGGTCAATTCACTCGTTAATGATACCACCATGTCAGATAGAGTTGCATATCTAGAAATAGAAAATAGTTGTTTAAAACAATCTGCTATTGAATTTGATGAAATAAAATCTGCTTTGATTGATGCTAGGAAGGAGAATGATATGCTGAAAAATATAATTGATGACCTAAAACTGAAATTTCAAAGTTGTGAAAATGACATGAGAACTGTTAATGAGATATATGAAGCTGTGTTAAATGTCAATGTTGAGTTGAAGAAATTAATGGAAAATCTAGAAAAAGAAAATGAAGCCAAATAGAAAACCATTGAGAGCATGACCCAAGGCACTGAAAACTTAAATGCTCTCTTAGGAACAAAGGTAAATTTTAGAAGAGAGGGTCTCGATTTTAATCCCATAGCTAAGGGAAGCTTCGAACTAAAAATTGTTTCATTCACAGCTGCGAAGGGAAAGACCACCCCTCTAATTAAAATGTGCAGTGGAAACAATGTTGGTAAATCTTCTGTGAATGCTGCTACTCAGAAAAAGTCCAGTGCTCAGGACAAAGGTAAACAGAAGATGGAAACCTCCAGCAAATCACACACACATAAATTTACATCTCAGGGAAAATATCAGGTTAGGGGTCAACCATCTGCTACCCTAAGACCCCAGAATAAGTCTAATAAGTCTCCACAGAAAAATATCTGGAAGACACAGTCCACTCCCATGCATATTCCAGATGGATCTAGGACAGCCAGGAGACCAGAGATCACTAGAAACCATCTCATAGCTCAGACCTATCATGCATACCATCATGCTCAACCACATCAGTTCAGCAGGTGTGGAAAGGATAGAGCCTATGGAAGGTCTACATACCGCACAAATCCCACTCCAAAATATAGACCTCAGGTTAGAAATTGGGTTGGGCAATCCAGGACATGGAACCCAAGGAAACATACTTCCAATGATCAGCCAAGGACCAACCGTGGATACACTTCACCTAATGTTTTCCAGACCAATAATAACTATAAAAATAGCAACAACAAAAATAGAAAAAACAAATCCATAAAGCAATCGATTTCAAAACAAATGTGGATACCCAAATGTTTCCTATAAAATAGACTCCTCTGTTGTTTTGGGGCCCAAACATTTTTAGGTTCCAAACTTTTCTACTTGATCCTTAATGCAGGTATGTCTGGCAGCCAAGTAAAATCTGTGGTACTTGGACAGTGGCTGCTCCAGGCATATGACAGGGGACAAGGCCAAATTTTGTATGCTGGTTGAAAAGAATGGAGGCCTTGTTACCTTTGGAGGCAACACCAAGGGTAAGATAGTCGGATCAGGTAAGGTAGGTAAGTGTTCTACCTGCTGTATTGATGAAGTTATGCTGGTAGAAGGTCTTGCATATAACATGTTAAGCATTAGCCAGCTTTGTGATAAAGGTCATAGGGTAGTTTTTGACTCTACTAGTTGCAACATTTATGAGCCTAATTCTGACAATGTTAATTTTTTTGGTAAAAGAGTCAATAACATTTACCTAGTTGACCTAGATGATGTAGCACATTCAAACCTGTGTCTTACTGCTAAAAAGGAAGATCTAGCCTATCTTTGGCATCGTAGACTAGGTCATGCCAGCTATACAGTGCTACATAAACTGAATAAGCATTCAATAGTTAGAGGACTTCCTAAAATTTCTTTTAAAGTTGATAATGTTGTATGTGAGGCATGCACTCAGTCCAAATAGACTAGGAAGTCATTCAAGTCTAGAACTGAAAACTTATCTTCTAAACCATATGAGTTGATTCATATGGATCTTTTTGGGCCCACAAGGTCAGCTAGTCTATCAAATAGAAGATATGGTTTCGTATTAGTTGATGACTTCTCTAGATTTACTTGGGTGTTTTTCCTCACACACAAAAATGAAGCATTTGATGAATTTCAGGAATTCTATTTAAAAATTAAACATAATAATGTCAATTCTATTCAGAATATATAGACTGGTCATGGTAGTGAGTTTGATAACTCACAGTTTTATGACTTCTGCAGGAATAATGGCATAACTCAAAGATTCTCCTCTCCAAGGACTCCTGAGCAAAATGGCATAGTAGAGAGGAGGAACTGGACTCTTGTGGAGATGGCTCGATCATTGCTGGTTGAAGGTAACCTACCAAGAAAATTTTAGGCTGAGGCAGTGAACACTGTATGCCATTGTGGACGTCGAAAAAATGTCGATGAGGATCATACGGCATGCATGTCTCGACACTCGAGAGCGAGCCGAAGATGAAAATGCAGAATAAACCTCATGCCTCGCCCGATCAGGACAAGAACTCGCTTGGTGGTCTGCTACTCGTTAAGGAAGCCCCCCAGGCGGAAGACGCGGCCACAACTCTCCGACCGGTCGTGTCGAGAGCTGAATCAGAGAAAAAGTCGGGAACTCCGGCACAATCTTGTGATGCACCGAAAGTCACACAAAGTCTGAGATCGAGCCCTAGAGGTTGCAAACGGAATATTATGGAGGCCACACATTGCAACTAGAACATTTCGGGAACACCAACATTCGAATAAATGGCTGCGACTTCGAAAAGAATCCGTATGATGCTTAAAACGGCGCGGAAGGGCCTTAAACCGACGCGCTCTAAACTGGCGCGCCCCTTCAACATCCTAATCCGGCGCCCCTAAAACCGGGGCGCCCCATTTGCCCATTTGCCCTTGCTTATGCTTAATCTGGCGCGCCCCTTTACATGATGCTAGTCCGGCGTGCCCCTTTATGTGTTGTTAATCCGGCGCGCACAACACCACGCCGGTTTAACTCAAATGCCATCCCATCCGCCAGTCGATACCATGTTTTCGCATCAGCCTGTTTCCTAGAGGGCATTCAATGCTCTGGAGCCATGTCTCCACCTCCGTTCGACAACGCAGCTGCATCAACGGTGAAGGCAAGCATCGATGGGGGGAGTAGCAACAGCAGATCTTTTGGCAAACCCGCAAACATCCCGTCCTCTGATAAATGCCAGCGTACTGTGCAAATCAACGGATGACACCGCAGCATGTCAATCTTGTTCGTCCGGCAAACAAGGGCAAGTGGCGGGAGTTTCTTCCGTCCGAGCGAAGGAAGGGCAACCTATTCTATAAAAGGCATGCCCCACTGGAGAAGGAGGGCTCTCTCGGCGGTGAGCAGTGAAGAGAAGAAGAAAAAGAGAGAAGCTAGAACCAACCCCCGGAGGGCGACAAAAAGAGAAGAGAGGGCCACCCGAAGAGAAGAAAAAAGCTTCGTCCCCGTGCCGGAGAAGAGAAGAGAAGAGAGGAGAGTGAGAGTGAGATGTGAGCTCAGAGGGGGAGGAGCTTGTGCTCCGTTCCCCCTCCCCCATCGATGTATTCCCTCCTTTCTCTCTACTGTATTCACCCCTTTTCTCGCTTTAGGGTAGATTCCCCGCTGTATTTCCCTTTGCAAATGAATAAAAAGAAAAGCCCTTTTTGCAACATACAGGGTTCTTCTGCTTCCCTCTCTTTCTCTCTGACTTCTCCTCATCTAAGCCCTTCGAAGCTTGCTTCTCCATAGCATGGCCTTCGAAGGAGTCCGTCAGGGGATGAACATTCATGGCCTCTCGTGACACACATTCATCCCGCTTATGAAAACATCACCCGTGAGCCGTGGGAGCTCTTGAAGGCTAGTCCTCGAGCTTTTCCACACTCACATTTGGGTTATCGAACCGCCGTGAGGTCTGGATTTGAGGTTCACCCCGGAGCAATCCGTTTAGTGTTCCCCTATTTGTCTCTGGCAAGCCTCAGTCCGGGGGAGGTGCTGCCCATTTTTCGCCAGGAACAAACGAAACAAACTATTCTCTGAGGGCCAGAACATCACATGCTTGAAGCCTCTGAATCAAACTGAACCACCCTACACAACAAACCCTTCTAACAAAACGTTCGGATCTTCATGTTCATCCACATTAATAAACAATTAAAACACTTAATCACCTTCTCTATCAACTTAATCTACCAATTCGGTGAACAAACCAATCAACAAGTTAACTTGCAGTTGAAAGAAAGAAGAAACAGAGCACAAAAGAATGAAAGAAAACCTCATAGAACCTATCTTGGCGTGCTCCTAATCCGGCGCGGGCTAATCTGGCGCGCTACCCCCCGCGCCGGTTTAGCCCCACACTCAAAACCACTCTCGAAATATTGGAATGAATAGTGCACCCCCATTCCTATTTGGAGCCCAAAACTGGCGCGCCTCCCTTCTTCACCCAAAATCGGCGCACCCCCTCATTGAGCCTATTCCGGCGCGCCCCTCTCCCTCCTTGGCATCCCATTTAACCGGCACGCCCTTCTTCCCCTTGGATCCCATTAAACCGGTGCGCCCCCTCATTGAGTGTATTCCAGCGCGCCCCTCTCCCTCCTTGGCATCCCATTTTACCGGCACGCCCTTCTTCCCCTTGGATCCCATTAAACCGGCGCGCCCCCTCATTGAGCCTATTCCGGCGTGCCCCTCTCCCTCCTTGGCATCCCATTTAACCGGCGCGCCCTTCTTCCCCTTGGATCCCATTAAACCGGCGCGCCCCCCTCTTTCACCTCTTATTCTGGCGCGCCACCTTTGCTTCCTTAATCCGGCGTGCCTTCCATAAAAAGAAGCCTAATTAACCAAACAAATAAAAGGAATAGGAAACCAATAATCAAAAGTTACCCGTGCTTCAATTAAAATTTTCTTCCGGGGGCAACTCCCGCAAGGTGCGCTACCCCCTTGACCCCCGCGACCTGACCGCGCAGGTTGATCCTCGTGCGAGGGTGCACGATGGCGAGTTTGGGCTCCACACCGAACAGTTCGCTCCCTCGGACTGTGTATGAAGAGAAAAGCAATGATGCCCCATGGTATCAGATGTGGACCTCAGAATCCCCGACATGGCCATAGTCTGAAACTGTCTTGGGCCAATAGTCCATCAACTTGACCACTTCTATCGAGATCCAATCCCGTAATCCCATTAAACTTATCGTATTTGCGGCAGACATTCGTACGGTTTATCGTCGTCTTCGATGCTTCGAATACGGACTCTCGTCCAAATACTGGATGTTCCGTTAGTGACCGACATATATACTGGGATCTAATCCCGCACTTGCATTAAACTCTCCGTACTCACGGCAGACATTTGCACGGATTCGCTCCCGTCACCGTCTTATTTTCTATACAGACCTTTGTCCGAACATAAAATGGTCCGTGTATGACCGACAAAATCTGAGCGGAATGAGGCGGCTCTCGTCCTCCCCGAACCCTACGCATGGGAACATCGATAAGACCTTCATGAGTCGCGTTTGGACCTAGGGTTGGCCCCAACCATGGTCATTGCCTGACCCACATCCTAGGCCTATAGCCAGCTATCTTTGTACACGTCTTCGTTTTGGGAATCTAGTTCCGGGACACTTTCCCGTTGCCCCCTTGGCGCCGGAAACATTGACGATGCCCACGCGAGCCCGACTACGACCCCAGGGGGCTCACCGCAGTATGGTTGCAGCTTGATCTTGCACCGGGCCGACAAACTTATCTGTTTCCGATCGCTCTAACTGGGATTTAACTGAACGTCTCCCGTCCCTTCGAACAATAAATTTGCCATACCCCGGCATACATATGCTCCAGTTTTCCCCGTGATGATCACGATTCTATGAAGCCGGACGCTCATCCGAATATCAAAATGGTCCCTTGAGTGACCGACATCTTTCGAATGCTTGCTTCCCTAGACATAGGGCATTCCGACTGATTCGAGACTGCTATCGATTCGTTTCTCTCGAAATAGTTTCCTGGCCATGAGGCCCTGATTCCCGGCGATTAATCATGGGTGTTCCCCTCTCCGAGGGGATGTAAATAACACCATGACCTTTATGGCACGGCGGGTTCTAGTCCCGACATGAACCACACAATCATCTGATTAATCAGATCGAGCGCACAATAAATCGTCACTTTGTGACTGGCACGCCCACGCACTTAATAAATGCCAATTAACAAATAAACAACGATTTTAAATAAAAAGTGCATCCACAGCCATGTAGTCAACAGAGCCATGGTAAGGTCATTTACCCAGAAAAGTCCTTATGAAATTCTCAAGGGTAAGAAGCCTTCACTAGCTTATTTCAAGGTCCTCGGTTGTAAGTGTTTTATTCATGTCAATGCTAAAAGAGATCTTGATAAATTTGAACCTAAGAGTGATCCTGGAATTTTTCTAGGATATTCAGAAACATCTAGAGCCTATAGGGTATACAATTTAAATTCTAAGACAGTAAAAGAATCTCCACATGTGGTCTTTGATGAAACAATGACTAAACTTGAAAATGGTTTGGGCAGGGAACAGAATAATGGAGAGATTTTTAAAAATGAAAATCATGCAGACCAGTCTGAAGAAAGCGATGTAGAGAAGCCTGGTTCTCAGGGGGAGGTAAATGAGGTTCAAGGTAATCAAATTATCAATGTCAGATCTCTTAAAGATCATCCTATAGATAATGTAATTGGTAATTTACTTGAACCCCCTAGAACCAGAGCTTATCTCAGAGCTCAGAATGAATTAAACTCCTTTGCATTAGTGTCTCAAATAGAACCCAAAAACATTGACAGTGCTCTTAGTGATGTGCATTGGGTCAATGCCATGCACGAGGAATTGAATCAATTTGACAGGAACAAGGTATGGCACCTAGTTCCACCTCCTAATCATGGGACTGTCATTGGGACCAAATGGGTGTTTAGGAATAAAACAGATGAGAAGGGCAATGTTATTAGGAATAAGGCCATACTAGTAGCTCAGGGGTACAATCAGGAGTATGGAATTGACTTCGAAGAGTCATATGCTCATGTTGCTAGGTTAGAGGCTATCAAAATCCTATTAGCATATGCATGCTCATTAGGAATCACCCTTCAGCAGATGGATGTGAAATCTGTATTTTTGAATGGGGAAATAAACGAGGATGTCTTTGTAAAACAGTCTCCTGGTTTTGAATGCATAGATTTTCCTAATCATGTATATAAATTGAATAAAGCTCTATATGGACTGAAACAAGCCCCTAAAGCTTGGTATGACAGGCTCAGTAAGTTCCTCACGGATAAGAAGTTCACAAGAGGTGAAATTGACCAAACCTTATTCACAAAGGTAAGTCATCCAGACATTCTCATTGTGCAAATTTATGTAGATGACATTATTTTTGGATCAACTAACCCAACTTTATGTGAGGAATTTTCTAATCTAATGACATAGGAATTTGAGATGAGTTCAATGGGGGAGCTAAAATTGTTCCTTGGAATGCAGGTAACTCAGACTAAAGAAGGAACATTCATAACTCAGTCCAAATACATCAAGATCCTATTGAAGAAATTCAAGCTTGAAAATTTGAAGGAAATAACAGCACCAATGGGTACATCAACGAGTCTTGATGATGACCCAAAAGGTAAATTGGTTGACACCAAATTGTACAGAGGTATGATCGGATCTCTTCTTTACCTTACTGCATCTAGGCCTGATATTCAATTTACTGTGTGTTTATGTGCTAGATTTCAGGCTAGTCCTAAAGAGTCACATGTTAGTGATGTTAAAAGGATTTTTAGGTATCCGTCAGGCACCCAAGAACTAGGTCTTTGGTACCCTACTCAGTGTGAGCTAAACCTTATAGCCTACACTGATGCTGATTATGCTGGGTGTCGGATAGATAGAAAAAGCACTAGTGGATACTGCCATTTCTTAGGTGGTTGTCTAGTATCTTGGGCTTCCAAGAAGCAACACATTGTTGTTGTATCTACCGCTGAGGCAGAATATGTCGTAGCAGGAAATTGTGTAGCCCAGGTGCTCTGGATCAAACACCAACTCCTTGACTATCAGATAGAATTAGGATGCATTCCAATTCTGTGTGATAACACTAGCGCTATAGCATTGACTAAAAATCTTGTTCATCACTCTAGGACCAAGCACATAGAAATTAAACACCATTTTTAAAGAGATGAAGTAAGCAAGAATGAAATTGAACTGAACTTCATAGAATCTGAAAAATAGCTTGCTGATATTTTTACTAAACCTTTCAGTAATGACAGATTCAAATTCCTAAGAAGAGAGCTAGGTTTATGTAAATTTCAACCTGATGAATAATTATTTTTCATTCTTGAGGAAGGGTTGTGATCTGATATGTGTCTACCTATCAAATCTATTGAGAATAATACTTCAGATGTATGCCTATCAATTGAAAATGCTTTGAATAAATATTCTGCTTTGTCTTGTGGATGATTAATGTTTGCTTGCAAGTAATTTGATTTGTGTCATAGTGGAGTCATCTTGATTTCAGAGGTATATAAAATGATATGTGATGGAAAGACATATTCTGTCTGTCTGAAAGTCCATACCATGTGTAGAGGACTATCCTCCGCTAGGTACCATGAATCAAGAGAGTACATGCATTGGATTGCTTTTCTTAAATGTTTGGTTTAGTGGTCTGTGGTTAATTGTGTCTTAATTTTGAACAATCCTGCATAAGATAGGGGGAGCTTTTGTTTAGAATAAGATTGCATGTCCATGCTGTATTGATCTGTCAGGGGGAGTTTTTCTGATTATCATCTATCTCAATCCTGGACAGTCCTCTGTCAATACTCCATTTCAACACTCTTTAGACCTCAGACTCTCTTCTCATATTAGTTATCCTATATAAACTTTTACTCTCTACAGCTGTATGTGTGCTTCACAATATCCCTCCCATCCTGAATTGATGACAGTCTGTCAGTAAGTTCATTACATTAAGCAACATAAATCTCATATCTTCTATTATAAGAATCATGTTTGCTTCATGAATGAAGCAATGGTTTAAGCTTAATAAACCTTAATGTTTCAGAATTGTATTCCGAAATATAAGGATGTGAAAAATTTTAATAGCTCTCAACCTCAGTCTCATGTTGCGACAGACAAAGTTTGCTAGTGTCTGAAAACTGATAAGAAAGTGTAATCTCAGTTGAGGAAATTGGAAGTGTGTATTGTTTTTAAACAAAACACTCTGAAGAATTAAAAAGGGCAGCAAAAGAAAAGAATGTGCCAAAAGAAAAGTAATATATAAGCAAAATGGCAGAGCAATGAATGAATGCACTGAGAAACTGAGTACTCTATAAATGAAATAGAGAAAACTCATGTCATGAAGTGCTTCATGTCACCTCTATTCTTATGGTCAAATCTGTAGGATTGGTTTCACTAAGTATCTGATAAACGTGTGCCCTTATGCAAAAAGGTGCAAATCATGACTGCTGTATTTGATCAGAAACAGTGTTGGAACTTTGTGCCTAGTAATTGGGAGTACTGGCGTCTAACCAACGTGTACTCCTAATGTCAAAAGCATAATTGATACCTAACTGTTCAATAAGTCAGAAAGAATTAACTCTAAAAAGATCTGCTGTAACCCTTGTTATCAATGTTTTATTGAGTGTCGTGTTGTTTAACCTCAATACATATTCCTGTCACTCACAAAGATTTTCACTGGATTTGAATCGAGTAGGATACATCACTGACCAAGTCTTTCATGACTTATGTGTCTCAGGTTTATTACTATTAACGGATTTTGAAACCTTATTAGGAGCGTATAGTGTATTCACTCTACTTTTATTACTCTTAAACCAAAAGTCTACCATGAATGCAGAGTCTTGATTCTTATTCTCTAAAGACCTTGGGACATAAATTGCTTTCTTAATGATCTATTATTCAGGTTGTTATTCTATTCATTTACTCCTCTTTTCTTCGTCAATCTTACCTTTCTCACTACTTGTTTGTTGATGGCAAAGGGGGAGAGAAAATGTAGAGCATTGGTGTTGAGGGGGAGAGTTCAGAGAGTTCAGGGGGAGAGAAAGATTTTGTTGCATTCTTTTGACTGTGAGATATCTGATCTTTACTGGATTAATCTTGTCTCATCAAAATACACCATGACTTTGGGTGTTGCCATCATCAAAAAGGGGGAGAATGTTGGGCCTCCTCTGGAACTGATCAGCAGTGTGAAAACTGTTGTGCATTGACTGTGATTTGATTATGTTTTGATTGATTAGCAACAGTTGAGTTGACTATGTTGATTTCATCGCTTACCCTAGTAGCAGTGTATATTTTGATGAATCTTACTTAGGTCAGAATCATTAGATGGTTATAGTAGGTCTGTGCAGGCTTGCCTTGTGATAAACATAGTCTGTGCATAATCGTCATGCTTTTGCATGCAACATCACAAGTCTGTGCATGTTTTTCAAATATGCATAATCTAGTCTGTGCACATACTGAACTGTGTACACCAAGGTCCGTGCACATTCAATCTAAGTGAATCTAAAGTCTGTCCACGTTTGGTCTTAAGGCATAAAAAGGTCTGTGCATGTTTCTTTGGAAACATACACAAGGTCTGTGCATCCTTTTGTTCATGTGTGAATAAAGTCAGTGCATGTTCTTATTCGCGTCTTTCACGGTCGGTGCATGTCCGAGCATAAAGTCAGTGCATATTGTTCCTTGTTCGATACAAGGTCGGTGCATATTCCTCTTGCATTCTAGAGTCGGTGCATGTTCTGCATCGCACACGATCCAACTCGGTGCAATCACTATAGAGGTCGGTGCAAGTTTCATTCGAGCTATGCATATAAGGTCTGAGCATGTTACGCTCATAGGACATAAGGTCTGTGCAACTCTCGCATTGTGTACATTAGGTCGGTGCACATCACTGAGTAAAGTCTGTGCACATCTTCTTATGCACTATGAAGGTCTGCGCATAACTTGCTGAACTCACTTCAGGGTCGGTGCACATCTCTCTCCTGCGCACAAAGGGTGTAGCGACCCGGATTCCGGATACCCGACATACCCGGTAGGACTACCGGATACGCGTGATACCGCATGGAACCCGCGAGGCCTCCCAAGAGCGGGAAAGCTTCGAAGGGAAAAAGGCATGTGTAGAGTACATTGAAGCCACAGAGATAGTACAGTAAGCAATTAAATTTTATTAGATAGGTTTTCTAAAGTAGTAGAAATAAAATTACTTTTTAATTAACTGTTCAAATTAACAATTATATCCCAGAGTCAGTCCAAAGCTAAAGACAACAAGTCTAGCACAGTACAGTCGACAAAAAGAAAAGACGTACCAAGAAGTCGGGGGAAGCCCGATGTAGGTACCATCTGATAGCAATGGCACGCAACGAGCACGCACACTCCAGGAACCACGCGGAAGCAGAATGAACAACGTCACCCCACTTGAAAAGCAGGGGTGAGCCACGTGTCACTGGCTCAGTAGGGGTCACGCGGATCCCCACTGAAAAACACGCAGTAATACGGAACAACAACAACAAAAATAGCAGGTGTAGCAAAGCAGGAAAAGCTACACTACAAAGCTGTAAAACTACGCTACAAGCAGTAGTAAACAGACAGGAAGTAGAAGTAGGGAACAAGTATGGAAGGGGAAAAACCCGCGCCAGACAAGCGGCGGCCGAACTAACCTCGGCACCCCAAGCTACTCCAATGATGTGACACCACCTATGGACCTATTTTGCAAGCATTCAAGTTTGAGCGGTGGACTCACACTAGCGAGCTCACCCGTATGGCGCACACTAGTGCCCGATGGTGACTAGGCGATGTTGGAGAGGGTCTGAGGCGGGACCTTGAGGCTCTAAAGGTTGGCTAGCTTGGGGAGAACCCCAAATGGGCCTAGGATGCCCAAATCATGGGCGGCCAACACACCAAAGGTGTGGGTTAAGTGGATTCACTCTCAACTTGCCCGCGATGGTCACTCACGATACTAGCAATTTGGGCCGAGCTCTCACTCTCCATCCGACGAAGCAATAGCAATAATACTAAGCTAAGCAAGTGATTAAACTAGTCAAGAGATGGACCGAGGCTCACCTAGCCGGCGTGAAGACGCCGACTCCGGCCGGAGACGGGGGCGAGCGGGGAGGCGAGGGTATGCACCCCCACGCCGCCTCGAGGGAGCTTCAACCTGAAATTGAAAGATTACACCACTACTCCTCTCGCAGGAGGGGGGGATCTTGGGGTGGGGGTTAATGTATTACAACCAAACACTACCTCCTCGCAGGGAGGGGCTGTAAGTCGGCCAGGCGGGGTGGGGGAATTGGGCAAGAAATCCCAAATTCCGAGTTCCGCCGGTTCTGCCAGTCTGCAGATTCACTAGATAGGGGGCCGGTGTTGATGCCGCCACGGGCTCCAGGGGACTCCGATCCCGATGATACTAGTCCCAAAAGTTTCCTAGCTGCCGGAGGAAGACGCCTGAATTTTTAGAGGATCTCTGGAATTCTGTGCTGATCGTGGCAGAGCCTGGAACAGGACCCCTCTGTCTGCCTCGGATGGAAATAGAAAAGATGCAGTTAGTTGCAGAAGGTGCTGTGGGCTCTCCTAAACTCTGATTGAGGCGATACTGGCGGTGACGCTTCCGTGGTCGGAGTAGCTTTGAGCAGGAGCTGACGGAGTTTCAATCGGAGGTCGGAGAAGAGAGCAGTCGTCGGATGAGTGGGTGCAGGTCGAACCTGGATCCGCAGGAGCAGTCTGCGCACTTGGATGAGGAAAATGGGAACTAGGGGTTCTGGAAGCCGATTGATGCCCTGCCTTTTGGAGATGAAAGAGGACTCAGAGGAGAAGATTTTTGATGAAGAACTCCTGCCCTAATTCCTAGGAGGTTGGCCGCTGTAGAGCTTCAACTCCGGCTCAGGTGCTCTGCTAGGGAAGCTGCGCACAGTCGGGGGAGAAATGCTCTCACGGCTAGCTCGGAGCTTGCATCCAGACGAAACCACCACCGTTGCGAAGACGACTCGAAGACGCTTCCAACGGTACCTCTTGGACCTTCAGATTCGCAGGGAGGAGGACGTGGTGGCCGCTTCAAGCTATGGCCAACCTGCTGCCTGCAACCAGAGCTTGACCTGTAAAAGAAATGGGTATGAATGGAGGGGTGGTGGTGGGGGGGGCGACCTTGGCTGGGTTTGGGGTTGGATTTGGGCGACCAAGGGAGCTAAGGGGGTGGGAGATGGGAGGGAAATTCGAAATTGGGCTTTGGGAGAAGCTAATTTTGCATTGGGAAGGTGGTGGGATGCTTTGGGAAGGAGAGTGGGGTAGTTGGGGGTTGGGAGGTGGGGTGTGGATTGAAGGATGCCACCTTGGGGTTGGGGGGGGGAGTTAAATGAGTGTATGGGGAAGGGGAGGGGTCTTAATGAGGGGTGAATGGGGAGGAGAGTGAAAATTCCAAAAATTAGGGTGGAGGAAGAGAGAGAGAGAGGGGGGGCCCTTAGAGAGAGAGAGTGGGAGAGAGGGAGATCTAGTGGGATTTGGTAGTGGATTTCAATTTTCATTCAATTGTTCATTACTTCAAAATGAGGGGAATGAGGTCCTATATATAGGCAACCCACATTTCTACAAAAGTCTCTGACATTTGACTCAATGACAAATAACCGAAGGGATAGGGGTGCCCTTGGGCCAAGCCCAATGAATTGGGCCCACTAGCCTAACAAACCAACCTAATGACACAATACTTAGGAAAATGACTCACTAACCTAGGTACATGACTCAAATAAAGGGAAAATTACATGATATTGACTCAAAGAAAATGTGAAGATTACATGACTAGACTCAAAAATACATGACTAACATAATGGCGCTTGCCGACGAATAATTCGAGTCCGAAGAAAATGTGGAGGGGCAAGGGATGCCCTCATCATATCCCCGGGGTGGGGAAAACTCGATCCCGTCGAGTATGGGTCCACCAGAGAAGTAGTACATCGAACTGCGGCTCTGGGTGATCCATGATCTCCATACTCAACCCGCGACCATAGTCGGGGAACGACGCTTCAGCTCGACAAAGTGGCTCGGTCATAGCCTCATGCTGGCGGTGGGATCTTGCTTGCCTAGTATTGCCGCCGTGTGCTCACGTCGGGCTCTCAGGCTATTTTGTGGTGGCACTCCGAAGGTGTCTCTCGCAAGGATAGGTGTAAGCTCAAGGCACTCACTAGGATCCACCGCGGTGCCCTTAGAGGGTCCTGGATCCGCCACATGAGAAATGGGGAGAATCCGAAAACCCTTTTGAAAGTTCAACCCATAAGCCGGGTTGCCAAAGTCACTCGAAACTTGACATGGTCCAAGTCCTCGTGCCCTCAATTTGGAGGTGACCCCAGGGTAGAGCCACTCCAAAGTCATCATCGTCAAGTTACCAACTTGAAATTTCAAGTGGCGCTCACGAGTTTTTGCTCACTTATTGTGAATCTCACCGCTTGTTGCTTGATATTTGCTTGGATGCATATGCCATGCTTTATGATGCGGTGTGAGTGGACAATGTATGGTATGCAAAGGTGGTCCGGGGCAGCCACATGTAGATCGATCATGCTTTGATGCCATGAAGACTGTGACAGACTCAGGGGGGCCGGGACATCCATAGATGAACCTTTTATGCATGGGTATGACAAATGGCGGGGGACCCGGACATCCATGTATGCTCCTCTCATGCTTAAGACTCATGATGAATGAAGGTGGGCCAATACATCCAAATACGGTCCACTTATGCTTCCTACTTGACATGTGGGTGATGTAAATGAATGTACCCGACTTATGAATCATGCCAAGTGGTATTGTATGCCAAGACTTATGCACTCTTGTGACAAAGATGTCTCCTAGGTGTGGGCTTTTTGACTTCCATTGGAATGGGTCAAAGGGGTCTAGGAAGGTGGATATCATGAAATGGGGCACTTCCTCGATCGCTGGGTGGATACCACCCAAAGTCATGGCTCCCATGGTATAACCCGGGTCTGGGATGGGGTGGATTGGATCAAACATGGTGGGTTAGGGTAGGGAAAGGTAGGTGGTGGTTAAGGTGGTTGGGTCACACGGGTTCCTTGACTCCCATTGGAATGGATCATAGGGATCATAAAATGGGTTACCAAGGGAGAGGAGCTCCATGTCTTCAAGGTCCTCCAAATGTGCTAAGTCATTCCTCTCCATGATAATTGGGCCAATATTCTTGGTGAGTGGGTCAGCCACAAGGGGAGGGCTTAGCTTTCTACACGCTGTAAGAAGCTCCAAATTGAGGAGAAGGTCGGGCTCATCGGGTGTGGGGAGGAATAGAAGGAGGTCTCTAGTGTAGCAACCAATGGTGCAAACCGAGGTGATAGACCCTATGCATAGGTGTAGGAGGTCAAGGCTCTTAGGTTGTTCGGCCATAGGGGTCAACATGCTAGTGAACTCAATTTGCCATGCTAAGCCCTTAAGAAGATCTTCTAAGGTTTCCACTTGGTAGGATGTTTGGATTATGGTGTGATAGGAGGAGAAGGGTACAATGGGAAGGTTTTGCTCCATGGGAGGGTAAACATAGGATATGGTAGGGTGAATTGGTCTCTCCTTTAGCCATCTAGCTAGGGGCCCATCTATGATTATGGTGCTATTTGTGAAGGCTTGTGGCTCTTGGGGGTCCAAGCTATGTGGAGGGGACATTTGTGATTCTTCCTCACCATAGGTATGAACTTGGGTTTCCTCAAGGATGGGGATGGGTTCCGGAATGGCATCTACTCCCATGTGGATGGTTGTGGTCTCCTTTCTTAAGGGAATGTGAAGGTCTATTGAGGGTGGGGTGATGATGGTTGGTGCATGGTGTACCCGGGGTGGTGGGTAATGGGAAACTTGGTTTTGGATAGGGAGAGGAAGTAGTGGAAGCCTAGGACTTGGGACTTTTGGGGTAGGGAGTGGGAGATGGGTTGGTTGGGATGGCTTGGGTTGGTTGGTCTTGGGGGGAGTGTCCCTTTTAGGGGACAAGGGAGGGGTAGTGGTGGGGACCAAGGGGGCTTGTGGGGTATGGGTTTGGTGGGAGCTTTTAGATTGGAGGGTGGTGGCCGTCATGGGCCTAGGTGGAGTGGTGGACACGGTGTCCACTTGGTTTTTAATGGTGAGGGTTGGATGAGTGGTGGTCACCATGGAGGGAGTTGGGTCGGTTAGGGGTCTCTTGCCCTTGGGATCGTTTGGGGTGGAAGTGGGGGCTAAAGGGGCTTGACTAGTGTAGGTTAGGGAAGGGGGTTTTGGTTGGGGTGTGGGGGCCCTCATGGGGTTAGGTGGGGAGGTGGAGGCCTTGGACACTTGGGTTCTAGTGGTAAGGGTTTGGATGGGTGGGGTTGGAGGAGTGGGAGTGCTCCTTGAGTTTTGGTAACCCGGGTAGGAGGGAGGAGGTCGGGGAGTGTAGACTTTCCTAAGTTTGGCTCTCATGTTCTCCCATGTGTTAATAGGCTCTAGCCTCATAACCCTCCTAAATTGTTCAATGAACTTCCACCTATCCTCGGCATGGTACACAAGTCAACTCTTGGCAAGGTAGATTTTCATGGGTTCAGTCATTGGATTCCTCTTAAAGTATTTATCCATGTTTTCCTCCCACTCTAAATATGCACTAGGGTGGTATCCGTTAAAGATAAGGTCCTCAAATAAGACTTTGTCCAAAGGGGTGTCAATTGGACCTTTGCGGTGGGCCGAGTGAGATAGATGTGACTTACATGAAGTAGCCATGCTAGTGGACAAAAGAGATGCAACCGAAGACTCTAAATGCATATGAGCGTCCTAGGACCAACTTGATAGAGACAAGTTGTGAACTTGCTCTGATACCACTTGATGTGACACCATCTATGGACCTATTTTGCAAGCATTCAAGTTTGAGCGGCGGACTCACACTAGCGAGCTCACCCGTATGGCGCACACTAGTGCCCGATGGCGACTAGGTGATGTTGGGGAGGGTCTGAGGCGGGACCTTGAGGCTCTAAAGGTTCGCTAGCTTGGGGAGAACCCCAAATGGGCCTAGGATGCCCAAATCATGGGCGGCCAACACACCAAGGGTGTGGGTTAAGTGGATTCACTCTCAACTTGCCCGCGGTGGTCACTCACGGTACTAGCAATTTGGGCCGAGCTCTCACTCTCCATCCGACGAAGCAATAGCAATAATACTAAGCTAAGAAAGTGATTAAACCAGTCAAGAGAGGGACCGAGGCTCACCTAGCCGGCGTGAAGATGCCGACTCTGGCCAGAGACGGGGGCGAGCGGGGAGGCGAGGGTATGCAACCCCACGCCGCGTCGAGGGAGCTTCAACCTGAAATTGAAAGATTACACCACTACTCCTCTCGCAGGAGGGGGGGATCTCGGGGTGGGGGTTAATGTATTACAACCAAACACTACCTCCTCACAGGGAGGGGCTGTAAGCCGGCCAGGCGGGGTGGGGGAATTGGGCAAGAAATCCCAACTTCCGAGTTCCGCCGGTTCTGCCAGTCTGCAGATTCACTGGATAGGGGGTCGGTGTTGACGCCGCCACGGGCTCCAAGGGACTCCGATCCGGATGATACTGGTCCCAAAAGTTTCCTAGATGCCGGAGGAAGCTCTGGAATTCTGTGCTGATCGTGGCAGAGCCTAGAATAGGACCCCTCTGTCTGCCTTGGATGGAAACAGAAAAGATGTAGTTGGTTGCAGAAGGTGCTGTGGGCTCTCCTGAACTCCGATTGAGGCGAGACTGGCAATGACACTTCCGTGGTCGGAGTAGCTTTGAGCAGGAGCTGACGGAGTTGCAATCGGAGGTCGGAGAAGAGAGTAGTCACCAGATGAGTGGGTGCAGGTCGAACTTGGATCCGCAGGAGCAGTCTGCGCACTTGGACGAGGAAAATGGGAACTAGGGGTTCTGGAAGTCGATTGATGCCCTTCCTTTTGGAGATGAAAGAGGACTCAGAGGAGAAGATTTTTGATGCAGAACTCCTGCCCTAATTCCCAGGAGGTTGGCCGCTGTAGAGCTTCAACTCCGGCTCAGGTGCTTTGCTAGGGAAGCTGCGCACAGTCGGGGGAGAAATGCTCTCACGGCCAGCTCGGAGCTTGCATCCAGACGAAACCACCACCGTTGCGAAGATGACTCGAAGACTCTTCCAACGGTACCTCTTGGGCCTTCAGATTCGCAGGGAGGAGGACGTGGTGGCCGCTTCAAGCTACGGCCAACCTGCTGCCTGCAACCAGAGCTTGACCTGCAAAAGAAATGGGTATAAATGGAGGGGTGGTGGTGGGGGGGGGCGACCTTGGCTGGGTTTGGGGTTGGATTTGGGCGACCAAGGGAGCTAGGGGGGTGGGAGATGGGAGGGAAATTCGAAATTGGGCTTTGGGAGAAGCTAATTTAGCATTGCGAAGGTGGTGGGATGCTTTGGGAAGGAGAGTGGGGTAGTTGGGGGTTGGGAGGTGGGGTGTGGATTGGAGGATGCCACCTTGGGGTTGGGGGGGGAGTTAAATGAGTGTATGGGGAAGGGGAGGGGTCTTAATGTCACGCCCCGAGAGCGGAAGATACCCGGAGACACGTGACGAGTTTATATCAATCATGTCAATCAGAGTATTAGTGTATTCGACACCAAAATCAGAGATGCGCAAAAGAAAAGATAACCCAATCCATTTTATTCCCGTAATAAGAATATGTCTATTACAATCCCTTTGCAAATACTAGACTCAAAAAAAGGAAAGATACAAAGCTGGACTCAAGAAAAATATAAAAAAAAAAAACTAGATGACACTGGAGAAGCCCTATCTCTTTCACTCTTGGCTTTTCCCGTCAGATTGAGTTCCCTCATCGTCGGACTTACCTGAAAAGTATGGAAACACTGAGTGAGCGAACGCTCAGTAGGAAATTATATCTCAAGAACTAGCAAGGGGTTTAAGTGATTACATCTTTCATGAATGCACTATAGCTACGCATGCTCGCATAAAACGACAAGATAAAAAGAGGATACAACAAAAAGATAGCAAGAAGAACTAGTCATGAACTTTCAAGAACTTATATCAAAAGCTATCAAGATACTCATGCAAGTAGACGCATCATGTCATGTCAGAACTTGGCTATCACGTTTCAAGCACGCAAGTATGAAATTACCCTTTTTCGGGCCACGCAAGTCATGTAATATCAAGTCAAGTACAAGATTTGTGGAATGTTCAATCAAGCTAGTCATGCACTTCGGTATAATGCCAATACCGTGATCAATCAACTCCCATGGGCACAAGTACTTTCGGGTGCTCCTCCCAGGACCAGATCGGGCCCTATATGCGTAGGCATTAATCATGTATTTTAACATCCACTTTTGTGTATAGCCAATATGGAATTTCAAGAATATAGCTTGTAGACATGTAGGATAAACTTGGATAGAGTAGAGTCCAAAAATATGACACTTGACATAGAATGGCGATAATAACGGTACAATCACGATTATCGATAAAACTAGGTGGAATTGGTTCCCTAACTTGGGTACCATGACAAGTAAATGCCCACAAGTAGATGGTCACTCCTTTAATATAGAATTGAGGTCCACAAGAACATCATAACAAAGTTGTTATAGAATTTGGGTCTACAATAACATCACATTGATGGCATGCTTTCCCCGTTCATTAAGAAAATTCTCATATCATACTCATAGCATAATATGAGGGCCGGTATATCATGTTTCTATAGAGTGACATGGCAAAAATAGGGTGATAGGTTTTTATGGTACAACCCGCTCAGTCGGCCTTGAGGGAATCCAAGGCTCGAGGAGTCTTATGGAGGTCTCTATGACTAACTCGCTAGTCCAAAGGAACGGAATGTCCAATGGAGAGCTTATATGTCACTGAGAGTTAAGGGGGTAACGTTAAAACATCATGAAGCGTGGGACTATATTCACGGAGTGGAAATATAGTGCCAATATATATATACATAAGTATGAAACCGTGTTAACCGAGGGAAAAATAATAATACAGGAAAAATAGCGACTTGACCAAAGTCATTAATCATATAATTAACGCCTTACTTAAGGACGTCTATTAATCATTTGATGACTTGTGAAGCAGTCGTCCAAACCTTATCTCAATTCTTACAGAATTTCAAATTTACGGAATTTTAACAAAAATGCGCCCTGTACAGGGGCGTTACTTTTAAATTAGCGCCCTAGTCTGGGGCGTCAGTTTAGTAATAGACGACCTAGACAAGGTCGTGAATTCAAGAATTTATCAATTTTTAGTCAATAAAATTTCAGGAAACGAGGTACATGGTCATGACAAGATAAATAGCAGGATTTCACAGGTATACTCATGCAACATATTATATTCATGGTTCTATAGATATTAAATATTAAACGTGGGTATTTATTAATTATGTGAAATTGACGACTCCTGGGAAGGGCGTCAAAACAAGAATTAGCGCCCTGTATTGGGTGGCTTCCTTGAAACTAGCGCCCTAACGAGGGTCACTATTTACAAAAGTTTCCAGAAAAAAACTATGAAAACACATAGAATCTATATGCATGAACTAACAGATGATTTAACCATAATTTCTACATTGGTTTGGGCTACATTTCCTTGAGAAAACCTACCTTTTGTTGTGGATTGACTGGTGAACTTTGATGAAGAAACGGTACTCTGTTACGAACAGAGTATGTTGTTTTGTAGGATGGGAAGAAAAAGTAGCAGTCTTTGTCTTCAGTTCAGTAAGGAGGAAGGAAGACACGGTCTTCACGTCCCACGTGCAGGAAGAAGAATATGGTCGAGGAATAGTTTTCAGGCATCTTCACACCACAGGCAACCTGTAGAGGAAGAGGAAGAAGATTATCAATAAGTTCTTCCTTTGGCACAAACAGATGTAGATGCTTGCCGTTTGAAGAACCCACTTCTTCAGTTGATTCAACAGAGTTACTGCAGGCTTCCTACAAATAAAAGAAGATGAAGAATAATTAACACTCTTCATGAAATCGAAAAGTAGAGATTCAAGAAGAACCTGCTGTTCTTCACATACCTCAGAAGAACCGAACGCCAAAATAGCGAACAGATCGAATAGGTGGGTATTTATAGGATTTTTAGAATCCTAATAGGGTTAGAGTTATATTGGAAGTAATACTTCCATAATAAAGTCCTTACTATTTTTCATCTTCGATGTAGTTATCCAGAACTTGCTCTGGATAGGCTCCTGGGTCGAATGAAACTCGAACTGAATTCACGCCTTAGGCTAGGTCGTGTGTTTTAATTGACGACGTTGTCCTAGTCGTTTCTTATTAAAAACGCGCCCAAGGTGAAGGCGTTTCCTTTCCTTTCCTTAATTTTATTTCCCGTCGTTTGAAATTTGACGTCCTAGGGTGTAGGCTTCCTTTTTGAATTAACGCCTTAGACAGAGGCGTTTCCTTTTGAATTAGCGCCTTGATAAAAGGCGTTATTTTCCTCTTGATTAATGATTTACTCATTTAGACTCTTTGTCATCTATTTACTTATCTTTTATTTTAATTTGATTTATTTGAAAATCTTATTTGTATTAGGGTTGCTACACCCTTCACCACTTAAAAGAATTTGGTCCCCAAATTCAATAGTACATATATGTTTTGGAGAGTGTAGAGTATATACCTCTTAGAATAATTCCAGGAATCGTCTCCTCATGGATTCCTCGGTCTCCCATGTAGCTTCATGTTCGGAGTTCTTATTCCATTGTACCTTAAGCATGGGAATAACCTTATTCCTTAGGGTACGTACTTCACGATCTAGTATCTTCATAGGCTTCTGCTCATATGTGAGATCTTTCTGGATCACTAAGTCTCCATGATCAATAATATGTGATGGGTCGTGTACATATTTCTTCAACATAGATATGTGGAACACATTATGTACTTCGGACAATTGAGGAGGCAATGTGATGCGATAAGCAACCTCGCCAACTCTTTCCAGTATCTCGAAGGGTCCGATGAATCTTGGTGTAAGCTTACCCTTGACACCAAATCTCCGTATGCCACGTCCAGGCGATATCTTGAGAAATACATGATCTCCAACTTGGAATTCAAGATCTCTCCTTCTTGTATCGGCATAAGCCTTTTGCCTAGACTGAGCAACTTGCAGTCTTTCTCTAATCAATTGTATCTTCTCAGTGGTATCCCTTACCATGTCTGGTCCTAATAGTTGTTTTTCTCCAACTTCGTCCCAGCATAAGGGTGATCGGCAACTCCTTCCGTATAAGGCTTCGAAAGGTGCCATTTGTATACTTGCCTGGTAGCTATTATTGTATGCAAATTCAACCAGAGGCAAGTGATCATGCCAGCTTCCACCAAAATCAATGATGCCTGCCCTAAGCATATCTTCAATGACCTGATTAGTTCTCTCGGTCTGACCATCCGTTTGAGGATGAAAAGCTGTACTAAAGTTAAGCCTTGTTCGCAACGAATGTTGTAGTCCCTTCCAAAAATGAGAAGTAAAATGGGGATCTCTGTCAGACACGATTGAAATAGGAATACCGTGTAATCTAACTATGTCCTTGATGTCTAATGCAGCCAACACATCGACTGACCATCGGCTCTTGATTGGCAAGAAATGCGCCGATTTAGTCAATCGGTCAATAATAACCCATATTCCATCATGTCCTCCTTTTGATTTAGATAAACCCATGATGAAATCCATACCAATATCCTCCCACTTCCATTTAGGGATATCTAGAGGATGTAGTTTTCCAGCAAGCTTTTGGTGTTCCGCCTTGACCTGTTGGCATGTGAGACAGAGCGACACGTAGTCCGCTATTTCCCTTTTCATGTTGGGCCACCAAAAATTTCTTTTCACATCTTGGTACATTTTGGTAGATCCAGGATGAATCGTGTACCTTGATCTATGAGATTCATCTAAGATCTTCTTCTTTAACTCGGGACAATCCGGTATACAAGTTCTGTTTTGGAATAACAACCTTCTATTTGATGCTAATTGGAAATCAGATTGTCCTTCTAGTTTGCCCTTGATTTCCACTAATATTGGGTCATCATCCTGAAGTGCTTGTATTTCAGTTAATAAGTCCGGCTGGATGCTTACACGAGATAAGGTGACACATTAGGAATCCGTGTCCATGCTTATATTAAGTGCAGAGAATTGCTCCATCATCTTCCATTCTTGAATCATACAATTGGCTAACAGTGCTCTCGGCTTTCGACTAAGGGCATCGGCTACATGATTACCCTTTCTGGGATGATATTGTATATTGAAGTCGAGGTCCTTGAGATATTCCAGCCAACGTCTTTGCCTCATATTCAGTTCCTTCTGTGAGAAGAGATATTTGAGACTCTTGTGGTCGGAGTATATAGTAAACTGCACTCCATATAGATAATGTCTCCAGATTTTTAGTGCAAACACTACCGCAGCCAATTATAAGTCATGGACGGGGTAGTTCTCTTCATGCTTCTTTAATTGACGAGAAGAATAAGCTATAACCTTTCCTTGTTGCATTAGAACACATCCGAGGCCAATGCCAGAAGCATCAGTGTATACCTCGAATTTCTCTCCTTCCATTGGTAAAGCTAAGACAGGAGCTGTAGTAAGATGATCCTTGAGAGTTTGGAAGCTTCTTTCACATTCCTCACTCAATTCGTAACGGATCTCCTTGCGAGTTAACCTCGTAAGTGGTACGGCGATCTTAGAGAAATCTTTGATGAATCGCCTGTAATAGCCAGCAAGACCTAAGAAACTTCGGATCTCGCTAGCATTGGTCGGTCTTTCCCAATTTCTTACAGCTTCAACTTTTGATGGATCTACTGATAAGCCATCCTTTGATATAACATGTCCGAGAAAAGTCACTTCCTCAAGCCAGAATTCACACTTGCTGAGTTTTGCATATAATTGGTTTGCCCTCAATATTTGTAATGCAATCCTTAAATGCTCCTCATGCTCTTCCTTGGTCTCTGGAATAAATCAATATATCATCAATAAAGACCACCACGAATTGATCCAAATAAGGCCTGAATATACTATTCATTAACTGCATAAAGGCAGCAGGGGCATTCGTTAGTCCGAAAGGCATAACAACAAATTCATAATGGCCGTACCTGCTTCTGAATGCAGTCTTATGAATGTCCTCATCCTTGATTCTTAACTGATGATATCCCGACCTAAGATCAATTTTGGAAAAGTACTTGGATCCTGAAATTTGATCAAACAACTCATCGATTCTCGGCAGTGGATACTTGTTCTTGATAGTCAGATGATTCAACTGTCGATAGTCGATGCATAACCTCATGGATCCATCTTTCTTCTTTACAAATAATACAGGTGCTCCCCATGGGGAAGTACTTGGTCTTATGAATCCTTTCTTAATGAGTTCCATCAATTGCTCCTTTAACTCCTTGAGTTCAGCAGGTGACATTCTATACGGTGCCTTAGAAACTGGACCAGCACCAGGAACTAAATCGATGGTGAAGGCCACTTCTCTTTGTGGGGGTAATCCAGGCAAATCTTCCGAAAATACGTCCGGAAATTCTTGTACCACCGGGATGTCTTCTATCTTAGTTTCCTTAGCCTCCTTAATCGTGACGAATGCAAGGAAAGATACACATCCTTTCCTGATGAGCTTGCTAGCTCGGAGAGCCGAAATAAGAGGGGTTTTGCTTCGCCTCTTGGGGCTAGTAAAGATCAGTTCTGGAAATTCCTCAAAGTAACCTTGCTATTGCGGCAATCGACCGTTGCCTGATATTTAGATAACCAATCCGCTCCTAGTATGACATCATACTCCTTTAGATCTAAACATATAAGATCAATAGGGAGATTCTTACCATGAACCAATACTTCACAGTTCTAGTAATGGTGTGTAATATCAGTCTCGTTTCCTAGAGGAGTAGACAAGACTAATTTTATCCATTCCGGTTCTAGAGGTAATGGATCAGCGAACTTCTTGGAAACAATTGAATGTGAAGCACCAGTATCAATTAAGACATATGCAGACTTGGAACAAACTTTCAATGTACATTCTACTAGTCCGCCTTCTTCTTCTTGTTCGGTCTCCTTAATTGCGTGAAGACGAGCATTCTTGGTTACTGGGCGCTTCCCGTCCCCGGCTTGATCATTAAGTAATGGGCAATCGGGAATTCGATGATCGCGACTCCCACAGTGGAGACATGCTCCTAGTTTCCTCTAGCATTCTTCTGCTCTATGGCCCGCCTTGTCACAATGCTTGCACACTATATTTGATGGGGTAGTGGTGATGGAGAAGGGCTTGGTCTTCTTAAACTTCTGATCTTGTGAGGAAGTACCTCCATTGCTAGGCCTCTTCTTGAAGTTGGGTTTAAAGGAACCCGAACTTGTAACTTGTTCTTTCTTGTCCTTCCCACGGATTCTATCAGATAGTTCCGTGGCGTCTTCTAATAGCTGAGCTCGGCGCACAATTTCCGAGTAGACCTGGATATCCATTGGCGCCAGCTGTGTGATATATTGGGGCCTGAGCCCATTTAGGAACCTCCTAGCTTTCATCTTCTCGGTGCTAACTAAGTGCTTAGCATACCGAGATAATCTAGAAAATTGGGCCTCGTACTCGGCCACTGTCAAGGACCGTTGCTTCAGTGCAGCAAATTCTGCAGCTTTCTTTTCCTGTACTCGGTCCGAAAAATATTTAGCGTTGAAATGTTCAACGAATTCTTCCCAAGTAACTTGGTCTTGATTTAAAGTAGCTTCTATTGATTCCCACCAGCATCGGGCATCCCTTTCCAACTGAAAAGTAGCTAATAAGACTTTATCTTGATCCGTGCACTGCATAACATGGAATATACGTTCCGTCTCCCTGATCCAGTGCTCTGCATCGACCGGATCAGTAGAACCCGTGAATTTAGGCGGGTTCATGTTTTTAAAGACTTGGTGGAGACTCCTGCTCGTTGTGCTCCTCCTTGTGCTACCTGTTGCAGCACCTGAGTCATGCCTTGAAGTGTACGTTGCATGTTGCGCCACTGAGCACGTTCGGTAGCCATCGTCCTACAATTACAATAACTAGATTAATACGTGATTTAATTTAGAAGCTAGCATTTCTATGTTAACTTTAACCCTTGGTTCTACCCAATCTCACCGGTTAAAGGTTAAACCTATCCTTGGACTTGGGTTTCCTAGGAATTGAATACCCTAGGCTCTGATACCACAAAAAAAAACTGTCACGCCCCGAGCGCGGAAGATACCCGGAGACGCGTGACGAGTTTATATCAATCATGTCAATCAGAGTATTAGTGTATTCGACACCAAAATCAGAGATGCGCAAAAGTAAAGATAACCCAATCCTTTATTCCTTCATAAGAATATGTCTATTACAAACCTTTGAAGTACTAACTAAAATAAAGGAAAAATACAAGGTTGACTCAAGAAAATATGAAAAAAGACTAGATAACACGGGAGAAGCTCTATCTCTTTCACTCTTGATTTCCCCATCCGTTTGAGTTCCCTCATCGTCGGACTTACCTGAAAAGTATGGAAACACTGAGTGAGCGAACGCTCAGTAGGAAATTATATCTCAAGAACTAGCAAGGGGTTTAAGTGATTACATCTTTCATGAATGCACTATAGCTACGCATGCTCGCATAAAACGACAAGATAGAGAGAGGATATAACAAAAAGATAGCAAGAAGAACTAGTCATGAACTTTCAAGAACTTATATCAAAAGCTATCAAGATACTCAAGCAAGTAGATGCATCATGTCATGTCGGAACTTGGCTATCACGTTTCAAGCACGCAAGTATGAAATTACCCTTTTTCGGGCCACGCAAGTCATGTAATATCAAGTCAAGTACAAGATTTGTGGAATGTTCAATCAAGCTAGTCATGCACTTCGGTATAATGCCAATACCGTGATCAATCAACTCCCATGGGCACAAGTACTTTCGGGTGCTCCTCCCAGGACCAGATCGGGCCCTATATGCGCAGGCATTAATCATGTATTTTAACATCCACTTTTGTGTATAGCCAATATGGAATTTCAAGAATAAAGCTTGTAGACATGTATGATAAACTTGGATAGAGTAGAGTCCAAAAATATGACACTTGACATAGAATGGCGATAATAACGATACAATCACGATTATCGATAAAACTAGGTGGAATTGGTTCCCTAACTTGGGTACCATGACAAGTAAATGCCCACAAGTAGATGGTCACTCCTTTAATATAGAATTGAGGTCCACAAGAACATCATAACAAAGTTGTTATAGAATTGGGGTCTACAATAACATCACATTGATGGCATGCTTTCCCCGTTCATTAAGAAAATTCTCACATCATACTCATAGCATAATATGAGGGCCGGTATACCATGTTTCTATAGAGTGACATGGCAAAAATAAGGTGATAGATTTTTATGGTACAACCCGCTCAGTCGGCCTTGAGGGAATCTAAGGCTCGAGGAGTCTTATGGAGGTCTCTATGACTAACTCGTTAGTCCAAAGGAACGGAATGTCTAATGGAGAGCTTGTATGTCACTGAGAGTTAAGGGGGTAACGTTAAAACATCATGAAACGTGGGACTATATTCACGGAGTGGAAATATAGTGCCAATATATATATACATAAGTATGAAACCGTGTTAACCGAGGGAAAAATAATAATATAGAAAAAATAGCGACTTGACCAAAGTCATTAATCATATAATTAACGCCTTACTTAAGGACATCTATTAATCATTTGACGACTTGTGAAGCAGTCGTCCAAACCTTATCTCAATTCTTACAGAATTTCAAATTTATGGAATTTTAACAAAAATGCGCCCTGTACAGGGGCGTTACTTTTAAATTAGCGCCCTAGTCTGGGGCGTCAGTTTAGTAATAGACGACCTAGACAAGGTCGTGAATTCAAGAATTTATCAATTTTCAGTCAATAAAATTTCAGGAAACGAGGTACATGGTCATGACAAGATAAATAGCAGGATTTCACAGGTATACTCATGCAACATATTATATTCATGGTTCCATAGATATTAAATATTAAACGTGGGTATTTATTAATTATGTGAAATTGACGACTCCTGGGAAGGCGTCAAAACAAGAATTAGCGCCGCTTCCTTGAAACTAGCGCCCTAACGAGGGTCGCTATTTACAAAAGTTTCCAGAAAAAAAACTATGAAAACACATAGAATCTATATGCATGAACTAACAGATGATTTAACCATAATTTCTACATTGGTTTGGGCTACATTTCCTTGAGAAAACCTACCTTTTGTTGTGGATTGACTGGTGAACTTTGATGAAGAAACGGTACTCTGTTACGAACAGAGTATGTTGTTTTGTAGGATGGGAAGAAAAAGTAGCAGTCTTTGTCTTCAGTTCAGTAAGGAGGAAGGAAGACACGGTCTTCACGTCCCACGTGCAGGAAGAAGAATATGGTCGAGGAATAGTTTTCAGGCGTCTTCACACCACAGGCAACCTGTAGAGGAAGAGGAAGAAGATTATCAATAAGTTCTTCCTTTGGCACGAACAGATGTAGATGCTTGCCGTTTGAAGAACCCACTTCTTCAGTTGATTCAACAGAGTTACTGCAGGCTTCCTACAAATAAAAGAAGATGAAGAATAATTAACACTCTTCATGAAATCGAAAAGCAGATATTCAAGAAGAACCTGTTGTTCTTCACATACCTCAGAAGAACCGAACGCCAAAATAGCGAACAGATCGAATAGGTTGGTATTTATAGGATTTTTAGAATCCTAATAGGGTTAGAGTTATATTGGAAGTAATACTTCCATGATAAAGTCCTTACTATTTTCCATCTTCGATGTAGTTATCCAGAACTTGCTCTGGATAGACTCCTGGGTCGAACGAAACTCGAACTGAATTCACGCCTTAGGCTAGGTCGTGTGTTTTAATTGACGACGTTGTCCTAGTCGTTTCTTATTAAAAACGCGCCCAAGGTGAGGGCGTTACCTTTCCTTTCCTTAATTTTATTTCCCGTCGTTTGAAATTTGACGCCCTAGGGTGTAGGCGTCCTTTTTAAATTAACGCCTTAGACAGAGGCGTTTCCTTTTGAATTAGCGCCTTGATAAAAGGCGTTATTTTCCTCTTGATTAATGATTTACTCATTTAGGCTCTTTGTCATCTATTTACTTATCTTTTATTTTGATTTGATTTATTTAAAAATCTTATTTGTATCAGGGTTGCTACACTTAATGAGGGGTGAATGGGGAGGAGAGAGAAAATTCCGAAAATTGGGGTGGAGGGAGAGAGAGAGAGAGAGGGAGGGACCCCTTAGAGAGAGAGAGTGAGAGAGAGGGAGATCTAGTGGGATTTGGAAGTGGATTTCAATTTTCATTCAATTGTTCATTACTTCAAAATGAGGGGAATGGGGTCCTATATATAGGCAACACACATTTCTACAAAAGTCCCTGACATTTGACTCAATGACAAATAACCGAAGGGATAGGGGTGCCCTTGGGCCAAGCCCAATGAATTGGGCCCACTAGCCTAACAAACCAACCTAATGACACAATACTTAGGAAAATGACTCACTAACCTAGGTACATGACTCAAATAAAGGGAAAATTACAAGATATTAACTCAAAGAAAATGTGAAGATTACATGACTAGACTCAAAAATACATGACTAACATAATGGCGCTTGCCGACGAATAATCCGAGTCCGGAGAAAATGTGGAGGGGCAAGGGATGCCTCATCATCCAAGCAACGGCAGAAGGGTGACTCTGACCCAGCAAAGTCAGAAGTTACCGATCTGTCGACCCCACACAAGGTCCAAAACGAAGACCTGCAAGGATGGATAAAATAACCACAATGGCCTACACGATTGGAACGTCGTGTACGCAACCCCAGGCTCATCTTGGACACAGCCAAGAACAGACCACACAGCAAGGGAAGTAAATCTTGGGCAAGGCCAAGACTAGCCGACACGGAAAGGAGAACACCGGCTCCGAGAAACACAAGAGTCACCGATCAAGTGATAGGAGTACCCTCACACTAGAAGAACAGCCAGATGCGTCCACTGACGTCTTACACTGCGCCACAAGTGTCATGTCTACCAGACCGTGTGCAGCACAGAGGAGACTAGACACACCAAGAACCAGGTCCAAGGAACAATGACGTTCCAAGGAAAAACGGCACCTCATGGACACAAGACCACAGTACAACACTGCGAGTGACTAGTCAGGGTCACGCCCGTCGACGCAAGTCCTCAGTCCCTGACCACGTGTGCACACACTGACCACTACCTAGGCCAGGCCTCTAGTTAGTATTCCCCTCTGTAGGACGCTACCGTTGGCCGGGGCCCACGGAACTAGCTTAAAAACCATGTAACGGGAAACTGCCTGTCCACCACTCCCGGTGGGTGACGTACTAAAAAAAAAGCCTACGTCATAGGCTACGACTAGTGGAGGTTCACAAGGCACGGACTCCAAAACACAAGTGCTAGAGTACAGACAGTCTACGGAAGCCCTGTCACACGTACTACGAAGCACCACTGGCAGTACAACCATTGCCAACCGACTCAGGACCAGGCAACTAGACCTACCACGTAACGATCCTGAGTCGAACGACTCAAAGGCAAGATCGTCACAACTAGCAGAACAAGCCGCCAATCGGTCTAATCCTAAGCCACAAGAAACGACACTCCGCAGAAAATAACTCACGGAGACATGAGGGAACACCGAAGACCCTCAGCACACCTGGACACGTAACCTAAGGTAAGACGATACCTTGAGGCATCCAGAACCAGTGTCTCGGACTGGACAAAACCGCCAAGACACCCGCACACAAGGTCGCCTGTCAACCACTGGGTCACCCCGGGTTGACTGGAACCCGACCAAAACACACAAGCACAAACCCTCTTGGCCACTTCGGAGTACGGTTACAGCCATCACAAGACATTGGATGATGTCCGCATGACAATGGCAAACCCCAAGATTAAGCCAAGATACCAGAAACCAAACCACCGGTAAACCACTCTCTAGGCCTAGGCTATCCATCACTCGGCCGCTAGGTCAACCAAACAGTCAAGGAGGACTCGCCACGCAACCAGAGGCAAAGACACTAGCGGTCCAAGATTGAGTCGTTAGGAAACTGTAGCAGTCAAGGAGTAGACCGTGCTCAGTGAACCTTAACCGACCTATCTAGAAGACCATCGACAGACAGACACCGCCCTAAAACACAGACAACGGTTGAACCATCAAGGCCAACCAACTTAAACTCTAGACTAGGTCTAAAACCACGGTAACATAAAAACCGAGGTAGGCCACAAGCTACCGAGACCACTCCCTCAAGACGGGAATGCAAGGGAAACCACACACACATGCGGGGGAATCCTGCCGCACACACGCCAACACACAGCGACTTGATCTAGCGTAACACAAAGCCCAAGATACACGCACTCAGGGGCACGCTAATCGAAGCAACTCGGCACTTCCCGACATCCCAAAATATGGGCACGGAACCCATGGGGTGTCCGGGACCCTCACAAGGCCGAGGGTCAACCATCGGACCACAACCGAGTCAACCGGAGACCAAACCCATGCAATTGAAACAACTTACATAGTCACGGTCACATGGGGACCGCGACTACATAGTCACGGTCTCCTCGGGACCGCGACCACACAGTCGTGGTCACCTGAGGACCGCGACTAGCCTGAAGCAAAAATGGTGGTAGCGGTCATCTGAAGACCGCGACCAGACAGTCACGGTCGCCTACAAACCGCGACTAGAATGAGGCGGTCTTTCGCAAGACCGTGACCCTTGCCGACTCTCTAGACCTGATGAACGCGATTGCCCTAGGACCGCGATCAGATGAACGCGGTTACTTGTGGACCGCGTTCAGTTCAGAAAACCGTGAAGGGTGGGAAAAATAAGGGGAAGGCCTAATCGGCCCATACCACGCCCCATTCACGCCGTAGCGCAGGGGAAACAAAGCCTCACGACGAATAACAACTTCTGGAGGAGAAAAACCCCACATACATGCATTAAAACAAGAGATTGGGGCGATTTCAACGAATCGACCCTAAAAGAGTCACCGACGTTCCCGGGCTCATACCGGCCTCGAATGACCACCAATCAACACAAAATAAGCATGGATGGGATCCTAACATCCCCACGGTCAGTTAAACACTAACCGAGCTACGAATGGTTACCATTTTTCGGCGACCCTACAAAACCCGAAAATCACGGTTTAGGCTAAACAAGCCCAAACCCGACCGTTTCTGTGCCAAACGACGTGCAATGGCAGGGAAAACGGAGAGGAAGAAGTGAGGAACTGTCACCCTACCTCCACCGAAGAAACTATGCCCCGAAGGGACTAAACTGCGCCGAAAATCGTGCTGTGAACCGAACCGTCGGCTTTGAATCCACCGTTCGGGATCGCGCCCAAACCGCACCGATCCTCGCTCCATCACACGCCTCAGCAGCTCCCCGACGTCGCCACCTCACCCCTGGATCGCTCCGTCTGCAGTCGGAGGCGACGGGGTGAGAGAACGGGAGAGAGAGGGAGAGAACGCGAGAGTGAGGAGAGAGAGAAGGGGGGGTAAATAAATAGGAAATTAGGAATTTTCCTAATTTTCGAAAATCCGTAAAATGCGCCGAAAATGCACTAATTCAGAAAAATACGCAAAAATAGTCGAAACGACCGGCTCGGAGAGTACATCGTCGCTGCAGGATTCACGAGTCGAGGAACTGACAAATAAACTCACCGTAGGGTTCCGTAACTAGTACGAGAGAAAAACCCACACGGCTCGTAAAACTCAACTCGGAAGCCACCAAAGTGAACCGAAACTCACCGAAACCACTCCAAAAGATCCAATGAAGATCCAGCAAGACCTACCAAGGATCCAGGGCATTACATCCTCCCCTCCTTTAAGAAATTTCGCCCTTGAAATTAAGGACTAACAAAGGAGAAGCAGGGAAGAATAACCCGACAACACAACCTCAAAAACAACACAAATCTCGAGAGAACACAATTCAGAGGAACACTGTCAGACCATAATCACGAGCACACGCTCTGGATCGAGCACGACACAAGTGGACACAAGTCCAACACCTCTGAAAATAGGGCAACGTCGCTTACGTCTCACAGGACAGGAGACACGACTGCCACAACAACAGACAACCAACCGAGAAACACAACGACAACATGGCAAGCGGCAGCTTACATGAGGAGATACAATCCTGTCAGTTGACAGCTCGACCACATCATCGAATCTAGTGCCAAAGGCAACAGGGAACACCTGGCACACAGGACACCAACGACAACAACAGCACCGGACCATAAACACAATCAAGTCGGTCCTCATTCAGATATTACACCTGATCGAGTCGTAAGCTAACTCTAGGAAAAAGAGCACAGTAAGGCCAACCGACAAGACTTGGTCCAAAACAGAGACACAAAATCATAGAGAAACAGCACTCACAGAAACAACACAGCGGCAGCACCTGCAGGTTTTCGGTTCCACTCTGAACACAGAACCATGGAACACAACTGCAAGCAGGGTCACAACAAGGCACAAGAACAGCTGAGCACACGACCACAAGGAACGGGTCACGCATCAGACTGCTCACCAAGAGAAGACCCACAATAACAAGAAACGATAACAATCTTGGGGGACGCAACTCAAGGACCACCAACACGCCTCGAGAGCACAACACCCAAGAAAGAAAATGCAGAGCAAAAGGGTACTCAATCAGCAGGAATGCCGACAAATTCCCCAACACTCGCAAAATGCCGATGCCAACACAAGAAAACCACCAACAACAGCACGGCAACATACGACATCAAGGCACAAGAAGCCAAGACGAAGTCACATCGAGAAGAAACAGATCTCTCGACCAGTGGGTAGCCAACCCACACACTTCCACTGCACTCTCAACAACGCGCACAGGCAATCGAACAACTTCGGTAGTCGCACCTCAGCACACACCAGGCGTCGTCGCAATCAACAAAGATCACAATTAACACGCCACGAGCACCGATCCCGCGAACAACCGATCACAAGGAGCCTAAGTGTAACAGGAGAAGAGCACCAGCTTTAGCACAAAGCACAAGGAAAGCATCAATCTCAGCTTACCTTCACATCCCAAAAATGATAAATGAGCCTTCACAATACATCGGCCGTTGGACACGGCACGAAAAATATGGTACACAACAGCTCTTAACACTATCATGGAGTCCAAAGCCAAGCAACCGTATAGCAGAGAGCAGATCAGGCTCAAAACAAAGCTGTCCACACTTAAGCAGACACAGGACAAAGGCATCACCAAGACAGCAATTCCAATGCGAACCTTGAAAAGATTCCACCAGAAGGGACAAGAAGCAATTAGCTCAACCACAAAAGCTCACCAGGAATAGAAAATCCTAGCTTGCCTGAGCAACTTCTCCAACATGGAATCTAATCGAGCACTTCAACAGAAGTGAAACGCATCAAGAGCTGAACAGACTCAAGCCGGGATGACCAAGATAACGTGAGAATGTGTACGGTCATCAAACCAAGGCCAAAGGTCAACAGCAACCTGAACAACTTACAAGAAAACCTCGAACAATGTACTACAGATTCAAGCCTTCCGGCGAACACTGCCAAGTACAACATGATCGAGACAAACACAACGACAAAAAGGAACACCTCATCACATCCTGACGAGAGCAGAACCATCTCACACAGTGCCTGAACAGCACGCACAAGACAACACACAGAAAACAACGCGACAAAGAATCACAAACCGTAGCCAGCTGAAGACTGTACTGGACTTTCACGACTCTGGAACTGTATATCTCAGATTCCCATGTACTTCACACGACAATGCTCTGATAGCTCAGAAAAGAACTCCGAACATCTCAGAACACTGCTCTGATACCAAGCTGTAGCGACCCGGATTCCGGATACCCGGCATACCCGATAGGACTACTGGATACGCGTGATACCGCATGGAACCCGCGAGGCCTCCCAAGAGCGGGAAAGCTCCGAAGGGAAAAAGGCATGTGTAGCTAAAGACAACAAGTCTAGCACAGTACAGTCGACAGAAAGAAAAGACGTACCAAGAAGTCGGGGGAAGCCCGACGTAGGTACCAGCTGGCAGCAACGCCACGCAACGAGCATGCACACTCCAGGAACCACGCGGAAGCAGAACGAACAATGCCACCCCACCTGAAAAGCAGGGGTGAGCCACGTGTCACTGGCTCAGTAGGGGTCACGCGGATCTCCACTGAAAAATACGCAGTAACACGGAACAACAACAACAAAAATAGCAGGTGTAGTAAAGCAGGAAAAGCTACACTACAAAGCTGTAAAACTACGCTACAAGCAGTAGTAAACAGACGGGAAGTAGAAGTAGGGAACAAGTACGGAAGGGGAAAAACCCGCGCCAGACAAGCGGCGGCCGAACTAACCTCGGCACCCCAAGCTACTCCAAGCAACGGCAGAAGGGCGACTCTGACCCAGCAAAGTCAGAAGTTACCGATCTGTCGACCCCACACAAGGCCCAAAACGAAGACCTGCAAGGATGGATAAAACAACCACAATGGCCTACACGATTGGAACATCATGTACGCAACCCCAGGCTCATCTTGGACACAGCCAAGAACAGACTACACAGCCAGGGAAGCAAATCTTGGGCAAGGCCAAGACTAGCCGACACGGAAAGGAGAACACCGGCTCCGAGAAACGCAAGAGTCGCCGGTCAAGTGATAGGAGTACCCTCACACTAGAAGAACAGCAAGATGCATCCACTGACGTCTTACACTACGCCACAAGTGTCATGTCTACCAGACCATGTGCAGCACGGAGGAGACTAGACACACCAAGAACTAGGTCCAAGGAACAACGACGTTCCAAGGAAAAACGGCACCTCACGGACACAAGACCGCAGTACCACACTGCGAGTGACTAGTCAGGGTCACGCCTGTCGACGCAAGTCCTCAGTCCCTGACCACGTGTGCACACACTGACCACTACCTAAGCCAGGCCTCTAGTTAGTATTCCCCTCGGTAGGACGCTACCATTGGCCGGGGCCCACGGAACTAGCTTAAAAACTGTGTAACGGGAAACTGCCCGTCCACCACTCCTGGTGGGTGACGTACTAAAAAAAAAGCCTACGTCATAGGCTACGACTAGTGGAGGTTCACAAGGCACGGACTCAAAAACACAAGTGCTAGAGTACAGACAGTCTACGGAAGCCCTGTCACACGTACTACGAAGCACCACTGGCAGTACAACCACTATTAACCGACTCAGGACCAGGCAACTAGACCTACCACGTAACGATCCCGGGTCGAACGACTCAAAGGCAAGATCGTCACAACCAGCGGAACAAGCCGCCAATCGGTCTAATCCTAAGCCACAAGAAACGACACTCCGCAGAAAATAACTCACGGAGACCTGAGGGAACACCGAATGTTGTGTCCCTGTGGTTTTGATGATGGTTTTGATGATTGATGTGGTTTTGATGTTGGTTTTGTTGATTGATTGTTGGTGTGAGTTAATCAAATGTTCAGTCATCCTGCTGCTCAATTTAGAGTCATATTTGATGATCAGTCATGCTACATGTTAAACTGATGCATAAAGCATTCATTGCTGTGGTTTTAATGATTTATCTGGTTTTGATGATTGGTGTTTGATGTTAATCATTGTGAGTCATCCTGCTGAAATGTTCATTCAGGGCTTCATATGCTCAGTCAGTTTATCTGCTGACATTGTGCTTTGATGATAGCTTCATGATTGTGATTTGTATATCATCTGGAGAATGCACGTGTATGACTGATATATTGTGTGTGTTAGACTTCTGGTATGTGCATGATCTATACATCACCTTCAATCTTCAAGTCTATACACTGGTTTATTCTTCAAGTCTGTACATCCACAGTTAGACTTAAAGTCTGCACTCTAGTCTTCAATGTCAAGTTTGCACATCGGTCTTCGATTTCAATGTCCATACATTGGGCTTTTACATGAAGTCTACACATTGTTGTTTGCAGTGAAAGTCCATACTTTGGACTGTTCATCAAAGTCTGTACATCATACTGCTATAGCAAGTCTGTACAGTGAGTGATTCATTGGTGAAGTCTGTACACTTAACTATACTTCAAGTCTAGACATTGCACTGTTCCCTTCATCTTCGTGTTGTTTTCAGTATGTGTCAATTTCGTCTTCGTGTCGTTTTTACCTCGTGTCGTGTTACCCCGTGTCAATTACTGTTCGACTTCGTGTTGTTTTCAACCCGAGTCGGTTACTGTTGTTCCTCGTGTCATTTTATTCGTTTTATACTGTTCACATAGCTTCATCACGTGTCGTGACAAGCCGTGTCTATTTTTCAGACCCCGTGTCTGTCTTGAGTTGTTCCTACACTCCGTGTCGATTTCATTTTTTGTCTTTGTCTTGTGTTTTCATGACCTCGTATCGTTTTTCCTCTCATAACCTCGTGTTGTTGTTTCTGTGACTTCGTGTCATGTTTCCACACTTCGTGTCGTTCATGTTTCGTAACCACACTTCGTGTTGGTTACTGTCGCTCTTATGACTTTGTGTCGTGTCTCCCAGACCTCGTGTCATTTTTCACTTCGTGTCGTTTTTCGTTTTGTGTTCTTCGTGTCATTCTTACTTTGAGTCGTTTTCTTTGTTATTTCCGTCTTCGTGTCGTTTCTGTTTTCATGACTTCGTGTCATCTTCATTGTCTTAGTGCTGTTTTCACCGCGTGTCGATTACTGTTTCATCTAGTATTGTTTTTCCACTTAGTGTCGTTTCCGAATTATCTCTTCGTGTTGTTCTTCCTAGACATCGTGTCTTTCGTGTGTTGAAACCACACTTACTGTTGGTTTCTGTTTACCTCCATGTTGTCCTCGTGCCGTTCTCATTACTGGTTATTATATCATGTCGTTTTACTTCGTGCTACAGTCACCATGGTGTTCTTCGTGTCGTTCTTCTTTTTACCTTGTGTTGTTTTATAACCTTACTTCGTGCTGTATTCACCTTGTGTATCTCGTGTCATTCTTTCTTTACTTCGTGCTGTATTCACCTTGTGTATCTCGTGTCGTTCTCAGTGCATCTAGTATTGCTACTACATACTTCATGCAGATCTAGTTATTGTGGCCCTGAGTTTTAATGGCTTTTCATCTCTTTGCAGGTCCGAGGAAGAAATATTCCCCAGTGACAGGCAGCACGTGATCCGAGGCTGGAATGAAGCCTGCTGAGAGACTGCCACGTGGTCCGAATTCTTAGGGCTGGAAATGTGGAGGTCACACGTCGTGGCTGATACTGCTGATGATGCTGCTGCTGCTATATATATGAGCCTTCTTCCACTGAAGAAGATTGATCGAGTTGGCGAGAAGAAGAGTCCATACAGAGAGCCACGATCCTGATAGAAAAAGAAAAGAGAAAGAAGAGAAGAGCAGAGAGTGAGAGATTAGGAGAGCAGAAGAAAGAGAAAGAGAGAGATAGAAGTGTGAGCCGAAGAGTATAGAGGAGCAGAGATCGAGAGAGTGAAAGAGAAGAAGAAGAAGAGAAGAGAAGAGGAAGAAAAGCTTACCTGAAGATCTGTCTACTGGACCGTGGATCAAATCCAGGCCAGTCAGCTCCGTTGAGAGCCACATTGTGCATTTTGTGTTTCAGCTCTCTGTCTGCTGAAGTTATTTTCGTTTATTGTTTTTCCTTTGTTTTCTGGTTTGCTGTGCTTTCCGATACTCTGTAGAGAGGTCGGGGTTCCTTTTGTGGATCAGGAGAAGGGAGATCTGATCTCCGGTTGCAAGTAGCTGGGAGCTACTTGTGGGTTCCCTCCGGTTTGGAGGAAGGGAGACTTGTCTCCGGTTCTGGGCTTGTGGATTCAAGTCCAGGGGTCCCTCCGGTTGGAGGAAGAGAGGTCTTCGACCTCTGGTTTGCTGGTGACTGGAAGTCACCGGTTGGTTCCCTCCTGGTCTGGAGGAAGAGGGGAGGTTGTTCCCCTGGTCAAGCTGTGTGGCAGCACCTGTTGCAGACTGAGTCTGCGGTTTCTAGCGTGAGCTAGTGGAAGCCACACTCGGGTTGAGTGTGGGGTGGATGTAGGTCTGCTGGACCGAACCACCTAAAAAATCTACTGTGCAGTGGTTTGTTTTGTGCGTTAGCTCCTTGCCTCCTACCTCCCATTCACGGGTCATGCATGCTGGTTAGCTGTGTTATCTTGGATTATTTATATTGTTCCTATCAGCCGTTACCTTGAGCATTGCACTTTGCTAGGTGTGTTTGGGTTGCACTCTCTGTCTGCATTTCTAGTTTGATCAGGTGGCTGCATTGTTGCAGTCCAACTGGTTGATCAATTGGTTGATTATTATCTTATCTCAGAAAGCTCATTATCCATATTCCGCATATCCGAGCCTTAGAGTTTTTAATTTAGGCCATAATTTTTAGAGGGATACATTCACCCCCCTCTGTATCCGGGCCTTGCACCCTAACAGTTGGTATCAGAGCGGGTATCTGCTTCAAGGTCCAGCGACCTGCAGATCGATCTTGCAATCTTAGGTGCTTATTTGCTTTTAGTGCATCAATATTCTTGTTGCGTTAATCTGTGTGTTCTCATGGCCCATCCACCAATCTTCAGTGGTACGCATTTTGATGCATGGTTCGCTAGTTTGAAGAATTGTGTTAAATCTGTGAATCCAGACCTCTGGAAAGTAATTTCACATGGTCCTCATGAACTACCAAGGAAAAAGTCCAAATGGACTGACAGTCACAAATCCATGCACGAAGAAAATCAGATAGCAATAAATCTAATGAAGGCAGCTATTGATAGAGCTTTTCATTCATGTTTCTTTGACTGCAGTTCTGCTAAAGATATTTTGGATACACTGAAGCGAACTCAGGAGATAAATGTGGACAGCTGCATGATGGCCAACAGAAGAAATCAAAGTGCCAGCGATCAAGGCAGCAATCAAACTGAAGGAGATGATGATGATGAGGTAAATCTCTTCGAGAATTTCTCTCTAGAAGATTGGGGGAATGCATATGCTGAATTATTTGAATCTCATGAACTGTTAAGAAAACAGTATAAAAAATTGAAGAAGGGTACTGGTTTAGATAGTTCAAGCTCTCCTTGTAGAAATTGTGTTGAATTGAAAAATATTCATGATGCATGTATGTCTGATTTTCAAATAGTGAAGAAACAAGTTTCGTTATTGAAAATTGAAAATCAAGATCATATAAATGTCATATCTGAACTAAAAGAAAAATTCAACTCAGATAACGATAATCAGACTTTTGGTAACTATCATGACCAGTATGAAAAACTGCTGAAAAACTTTGAAAGTATAAACGCAGATTTAAACAAGCTGAGATCTGAAAATGACTCCCTGAGAACATCTGCTAATAAAAATGATAACAAGTTTGAGAAACTTGAGCAGGAGAAAAACTTGCTTGCTGAAAAACTTGAAGCCATCAAATCTGTGAATGTGGAATTACAGAAAAACATTGAAGAGAAGGAAAAAGATTTGAAGGATTTCAAGGTTGGAAGAAAACTTGAAATTAGCTCAGAAGATCAGACCTTGATAAATGAGTTAATTCAGAATGACAAGCTTAAGGAAGAAAATGAAAAATTAAAAATGCTGAATTCCACTATGTCTGAAAGACTTCTTACTTTGGAAAGAGGGAAAACTATTTGCAACGAAGATTCTAATAAACTGAGCAATCTGGAACAGGAAATTGAAAAATACAAAACTGCTAACAATGTGTTAACTGAATGTGTGAATTGCAGTGAACAAGAGATTGCCAGTTATGAGCTACATATTTCCTCTTTGGAAGATGAAATTCAGGATTTGAAAGTTTCTTTGTCTAAATTTGTTGATGGGCAGAAAAACCTAGACCAGCTACTAGGTATAAAAATCAACTCTAGGAAGGAAGGGCTGGGCTACAATAAGATAAACAAGAAGGAACTTCAGAACAAAGTTATGACATCTTTTGTAAGTAGTTCAGATGTAGCCACCACCTCCAAAGACAAACAGCCCATTGCTCAGAAAATATTGGGAGCAAATGATAACTTTAAAAAGGAAGGACTGGGTTACAGTCCAGTCATGAGGAAGGTTGATGGAGGCAAACTGAAAACTGTTTTCATAAAATCCTCTGAACAGGAAAAGCCTTCTACTTCATCTCCAATTCAGTACAAGGCTAAGAAATCAAGAAAACAGGATAAAAATCAGAAAAGGACTGTAAATCAGGAAACAAATGAAAAGGCTTCATCAGTGCATGCTGATCACAGTTCTCACACACACTTTCATGCATCTAAAAAGAAGATCATCTGTCATTACTGTCATAAAGTTGGACATCTGATGCATGAGTGTAAGTTGATGGAGAAGGATGATAAGAATGCTAGGAGATCCCATGATAAAAATCCTTCACCTCAGAAAAGGAGTGTCACATGCTCTAATTGTGGAAAGTTAGGACACTCTATTACTCATTGCTGGTTTGCTAGTGGTAAGAAAACCTCTTATTCATATCATGCTAAATTCCCTACAAACCAACATGTTTTTAATAAAAACAAATCTGTGTCAATGAACCAGCATATCATCTGTTTTAACTGCAACAAATTTGGTCAGAAGGCCTCTGAATGCTGGTCAGGCTCTTTTAAAAGAAATTCTATTTCATGCTTTGAATGTGGAAAGCATGGCCACAGAGCCATTAATTGTTGGTATGCTCAGGATAGACAATTCAATTCTAAAACTGTTAAATTCCCTACAAATGGAAATGTTTTTGGAAGAAATATTTTTAGAGGCAAGCACAATGAGTGCTTCAATTGTGGGAAGTATGGCCACACAGTCAAAGACTGTTGGCATGCTCAAGGGAAAAATTTCATTTCTGGAAATTTTAAATTCCCTTCAAGTACTAATGCTCTCAGAAAGAACAAAGTTGTTTTCAAAAAGAAAAACTTTGAATGTGTTGTTTATGGAAAACAGTTTGGTCATGCGAATAACAGAAATTTCCATGCTTATGCACATAGAATTCATGCTAATAAGAATGTGCATAAATCAGATCTGAAAACTACTCCTGGAAATGTGCTGAGAAAACCTGCTAGAAATAATAATGTCATGTCAGGACCCAAGACTTCTTGGGTACCTATTTGTGCAAAATAAACTTTGTTTTGCAGGTGTGCCTTGGGACTGGAATAAAAGGGGTAATGATCCAAGGCACTCAAGAATGAAAACCCGACTCTCACACTGTTCAGGTAATCTCTCTGCATGTCCCATTTTGAAACTTATTGCATATCTGGTTTGATGTATTCTTGCATATCCTGCTCTTACTTTCATCTAGTGCATGCATGCTAAATCTGTTCTTGCATATTCATTCATCATCTGCCAGTTGCATTATTTTCTGATCATGCACCTGCTGAGTGTTCTGTGCAAATTTGAGTTTAAAGGGGTTGTCTGTACCTGATGCATACATAGGCTCATTGCAATTGTTTGATAACTGTTGAAATGCATAAACTCTGAAAAACAAATTGCATTCTGAACAATCTGAACTGCTTATGTATGTGGCTTGAAATTTGTGTGTTGCAATAGCTCACTGAACATTCTGAATTGCATATATGACTGCATGTTGAATTATCATGCATGACCTCAATGGTATATAAATGGTAAGGTACCAAAAGGCAGGGAAGTCTGTCTGGAGGTTCTTACTATGTGTGAGGTGGTCTTTTAGACCAAGTGCTCCGCCTAGTACCATGGGTCACTTTGCTGGTTAGGACAGTCTGAATATGCATGAATCAAAATCATATGTTCAGTTTTCAGTGCAAACACTGCATGCTTTCAGGGGGAGTTAATTGCATGTCCTTGCATAGCATTCAGTGTTGAGTCTTTGCATGCATATAGTTAATTGCATTGCATTTTACTGCATTAAAAAATACCAAAAAGGATAATTGAATGTATAGTGTCAAGAGGAGTCAATACAATGCATGAAAGCAGTCATGTGCATACATTTATGTCAGAGTTCATTGCATGTAAACTTTGAACATCCTGGAACTTGTCTGACCTCCTGATATCTTGCCTTGTGTGTATATCCCTTTCATTGATTCTATTTGACCAAACCGTGATCATAATTTGAAAACGCTGAGTTTCAAAATCTCTCCTATCAATTGGTAACAATTGGTATCATTTGACATCAGAATTATTTCAGTCCTTCATGAAGATTTCAATGGGCTATCTCGATCATAAATCTGAAAAAAAAAATCTTGAACTAGAAATCTTCTATTATACGCTTTTATGAATGTCTGAAATAACTCATGTGGTTTAAGCTTAATGTATTCATGGAGTTTAACTTCAAAATCTCTTAACATATCTGAATCATGTTTAATAAATCTTAACCAACTGTTTCATGCTATGTCTTGCAAAAACTTCTGAAATCTGCACTTTTGAATACATGACTTTATTTGGTTAAGTACATGAGATTAATATTGTTCTGAAGCAAATGAATGTTTCTGAATTGTCTAAAGGGTAAAGTAATTGTCAGAGCAATGACCTTGGTCACTGAGAAACACATGTCCAAAGGATTGTGTCATGAGGTGCCTTAGTTAACTCTGTAAGAATTCATTGAAAATCAGGCAGAGCAATGGCATGCACACTGAGAAATACAATTCACTCATTAAAAATTGAGTTGTAGTGTGTCATGATGTGTAAATGCTAACTCTGTTCACATAAGGCATGACAGTTAGTCACACTAAGGGCTTAGGGATATTGGCCTCTGATCAAGGTATATCCTCTAGTTACAAGGTGTGTACTGAACTAGAAAGCACGTAAAATTTGTAGCAAGGAAAATTGCTGAATAAATTGAAATATCTGAATATTGATGCCAAAATCAAATTGCTACAACCCTAGACAAAATCATATGACTTCATAATTGCTTGATTTCAATACTAGTACATGTAATTCTGAAAGAAGTCAATAGATTTGATTGTGTAAGACAAAGGGAGGATAATCAAGATAAATATGAGGGCTTGGTTCATTTTTATTAAACCATGGTTTTAGATATCATTACAGAATTTTATTGATAAACTCTTCACACATCACGTTTAAACCATGATGTTTAATAAATGTCATTCATAAGCCCTTATGATAGAAGACTTTGAAAACTTATGCTTTAGATTTATGATATTGATATCTCTTTGAAAATCAGGCTGAACTTCTTGTGTTTGGAACATCCTTGAAAAATCTGTTAATTGAAACTCTTCTGCTCATGGTATTGACTCATTAACCTGAACCTCTTCTTGTTTGCCCCTGTGGTCTCCTTCTCATAAGAGTCCACTTATTGAGGGGGAGCTTCCATGTCATGCATCACTTGCATTTCAATTGGCATCTCTTCAGGGGGAGCATTCCTTGTCATGCTGAATCATGCTCATATCATTTGTGACCTTGCATTCATATACTCAGGGGGAGTATTGCAAAGGGGAGAATTTGTCTGAACTTTTATGCATGCTTTAATTTCTCAAATTATTTTCTTTTTGATGAAGTCAAAGGGGGAGAATAATTTGAGTCTTCAGAATACCTCACATCATCAGAATGACTCAATATATTAAAAGTTTTGCCATCATCAAAAAGGGGGAGATTGTTGTGTCCCTGTGGTTTTGATGATGGTTTTGATGATTGATGTGGTTTTGATGTTGGTTTTGTTGATTGATTGTTGGTGTGAGTTAATCAAATGTTCAGTCATCCTGCTGCTCAATTTAGAGTCATATTTGATGATCAGTCATGCTACATGTTAAACTGATGCATAAAGCATTCATTGCTGTGGTTTTAATGATTTATCTGGTTTTGATGATTGGTGTTTGATGTTAATCATTGTGAGTCATCCTGCTGAAATGTTCATTCAGGGCTTCATATGCTCAGTCAGTTTATCTGCTGACATTGTGCTTTGATGATAGCTTCATGATTGTGATTTGTATATCATCTGGAGAATGCACGTGTATGACTGATATATTGTGTGTGTTAGACTTCTGGTATGTGCATGATCTATACATCACCTTCAATCTTCAAGTCTATACACTGGTTTATTCTTCAAGTCTGTACATCCACAGTTAGACTTAAAGTCTGCACTCTAGTCTTCAATGTCAAGTCTGCACATCGGTCTTCGATTTCAATGTCCATACATTGGGCTTTTACATGAAGTCTACACATTGTTGTTTGCAGTGAAAGTCCATACTTTGGACTGTTCATCAAAGTCTGTACATCATACTGCTATAGCAAGTCTGTACAGTGAGTGATTCATTGGTGAAGTCTGTACACTTAACTGTACTTCAAGTCTAGACATTGCACTGTTCCCTTCATCTTCGTGTTGTTTTCAGTATGTGTCAATTTCGTCTTCGTGTCATTTTTACCTCGTGTCGTGTTACCCCGTGTCAATTACTGTTCGACTTCGTGTTGTTTTCAACCCGAGTCGGTTACTGTTGTTCCTCGTGTCATTTTATTCGGTTTATACTGTTCACATAGCTTCATCACGTGTCGTGACAAGCCGTGTCTATTTTTCAGACCCCGTGTCTGTCTTGAGTTGTTCCTACACTCCGTGTCGATTTCATTTTTTGTCTTTGTCTTGTGTTTTCATGACCTCGTATCGTTTTTCCTCTCATAACCTCGTGTTGTTGTTTCTGTGACTTCGTGTCATGTTTCCACACTTCGTGTCGTTCATGTTTCGTAACCACACTTCGTGTTGGTTACTGTCGCTCTTATGACTTTGTGTCGTGTCTCCCAGACCTCGTGTCATTTTTCACTTCGTGTCATTTTCCGTTTTGTGTTCTTCGTGTCATTCTTACTTTGAGTCGTTTTCTTTGTTATTTCCGTCTTCGTGTCGTTTCTGTTTTCATGACTTCGTGTCATCTTCATTGTCTTAGTGCTGTTTTCACCGCGTGTCGATTACTATTTCATCTAGTATTGTTTTTCCACTTAGTGTCGTTTCCGAATTATCTCTTCGTGTTGTTCTTCCTAGACATCGTGTCTTTCGTGTGTTGAAACCACACTTACTGTTGGTTTCTGTTTACCTCCATGTTGTCCTCGTGCCGTTCTCATTACTGGTTATTATATCATGTCGTTTTACTTCGTGCTACAGTCACCATGGTGTTCTTCGTGTCGTTCTTCTTTTTACCTTGTGTTGTTTTATAACCTTACTTCGTGCTGTATTCACCTTGTGTATCTCGTGTCATTCTTTCTTTACTTCGTGCTGTATTCACCTTGTGTATCTCATGTCGTTCTCAGTGCATCTAGTATTGCTACTACATACTTCGTGCAGATCTAGTTATTGTGGCCCTGAGTTTTAATGGCTTTTCATCTCTTTGCAGGTCCGAGGAAGAAATATTCCCCAGTGACAGGCAGCACGTGATCCGAGGCTGGAATGAAGCCTGCTGAGAGACTGCCACGTGGTCCGAATTCTTAGGGCTGGAAATGTGGAGGTCACATGTCGTGGCTGATACTGCTAATGCTGCTGCTGCTGCTATATATATGAGCCTTCTTCCATTGAAGAAGATTGATCGAGTTGGCGAGAAGAAGAGTCCATACAGAGAGCCACGATCCTGATAGAAAAAGAAAAGAGAAAGAAGAGAAGAGCAGAGAGTGAGAGATTAGGAGAGCAGAAGAAAGAGAAAGAGAGAGATAGAAGTGTGAGCCGAAGAGTATAGAGGAGCAGAGATCGAGAGAGTGAAAGAGAAGAAGAAGAAGAGAAGAGAAGAGGAAGAAAAGCTTACCTGAAGATCTGTCTACTGGACCGTGGATCAAATCCAGGCCAATCAGCTCCGTTGAGAGCCACATTGTGCATTTTGTGTTTCAGCTCTCTGTCTGCTGAAGTTATTTTCGTTTATTGTTTTTCCTTTGTTTTCTGGTTTGCTGTGCTTTCCGATACTCTGTAGAGAGGTCGGGGTTCCTCCTGTGGATCAGGAGAAGGGAGATCTGATCTCCGGTTGCAAGTAGCTGGGAGCTACTTGTGGGTTCCCTCCGGTTTGGAGGAAGGGAGACTTGTCTCCGGTTCTGGGCTTGTGGATTCAAGTCCAGGGGTCTCTCCGGTTGGAGGAAGAGAGGTCTTCGACCTCTGGTTTGCTGGTGACTGGAAGTCACCGGTTGGTTCCCTCCTGGTCTGGAGGAAGAGGGGAGGTTGTTCCCCTGGTCAAGCTGTGTGGCAGCACCTGTTGCAGACTGAGTCTGCGGTTTCTAGCGTGAGCTAGTGGAAGCCACACTCGGGTTGAGTGTGGGGTGGATGTAGGTCTGCTGGACCGAACCACCTAAAAAATCTACTGTGCAGTGGTTTGTTTTGTGCGTTAGCTCCTTGCCTCCTACCTCCCATTCACGGGTCATGCATGCTGGTTAGCTGTGTTATCTTGGATTATTTATATTGTTCCTATCAGCCGTTACCTTGAGCATTGCACTTTGCTAGGTGTGTTTGGGTTGCACTCTCTGTCTGCATTTCTAGTTTGATCAGGTGGCTGCATTGTTGCAGTCCAACTGGTTGATCAATTGGTTGATTATTATCTTATCTCAGAAAGCTCATTATCCATATTCCGCATATCCGAGCCTTAGAGTTTTTAATTTAGGCCATAATTTTTAGAGGGATACATTCACCCCCCTCTGTATCCGGGCCTTGCACCCTAACACCGAAGACCATCAGTACACCTGGACACGCAACCCAAGGTAAGACGATACCTCGAGCCATCCAGAACCAGTGTCTCGGACTGGACAAAACCGCCAAGACACCCGCACACAAGGTCGCCTGTCAACCACTGGGTCACCCCGGGTTGACCGGAACCCGACCAAAACACACAAGCACAAACCCTCTTGGCCACTTTGGAGTACGGTTACAGCCATCACAAGACATCGGATGATGTCCGCGTGATAATGGCAAACCCCAAGATTAAGCCAAGATACCGGAATCCAAACCACCGGTAAACCACTCTCTGGGCCTAGGCTATCCATCACTCGACCGCTAGGTCAACCAAACAGTCTCAACTAGAGGCAAAGACACTAGCGGTCCAAGATTGAGTCGTTAGGAAACTGTAGCAGTCAAGGAGTAGACCGCGCTCAGTGAACCTTAACCGACCTATCTAGAAGACCACCAACGGACAGACATCGCCCTAAAACACAGACAATGGTTGAACCATCAAGGCCAACCAACTTAAACTCTAGACTAGGTATAAAACCACGGTAACACAAAAACTGAGGCAGACCACAAGCTACCGAGACCACTCCCTCAAGACGGGAATGCAAGGGAAACCACACACACATGCGGGGGAATCCCACCGCATACACGCCAACACACAGCGACTCGATCTAGCGTAACACAAAGCCCGAGATACACGCACTCAGGGGCACGCTAATCGAAGCAACTCCGCACTTCTCGACATCCTAAAATATGGGCACGGAACCCATGGGGTGTTCGGGACACTCACAAGGCCGAGGGTCAACCATCGGACCACAACCGGGTAGACCGGAGACCAAACCCATGCAATCAAAACAACTTACATAGTCACGGTCACCTGTGGACCACGGCTACATAGTCATGGTCTCCTCGGGACCGAGACCACACAATCGTGGTCACCTGAGGACCGCGACTAGCCTGAAGCAAAAATGGTGGTAGCGGTCATTTGAAGACCGTGACCAGACAGTCACGGTCGCCTACAGACCGCGACTAGACTGAGGCGATCTGTCGCAAGACCGCGACCCTTGCCGACTCTCTAGACCTGATGAACGCAGTTGCCCTTGGACCGCGATCAGATGAACGCGGTTACTGGTGGACCGCGTTCAGTTCAGAAAACTGTGAACGGCGGGAAAAATAAGGGGAAGGCCGAATCGGCCCATACCACGCCCCATTCATGCCGTAGCGCAGGGGAAACAAAGCCTCATGACGAATAACAACTTCTAGAGGTGAAAAACCCAACATACATGCATTAAAACAAGAGATTGGGGCGATTTCAACGAATCGACCCTAAAAGAGTCACCGAGGTTCCCGGGCTCCTACCGGCCTCGAATGACCACGATGGTGCATCTCTTTTGTTTTGATGATGACTAACACTATGAATCAAATTATTTTTATGATAATTATCTTGATGCTCCTTGATGAATGATAAAGATCCTGAATTGTCTAAATATTCTTAGGATCTAATGTTGTTGTCTTGCATGCACATCTATGGATCAAATACTTTTTCATCATGCTTTTCTGATTTAATACTCCTCTATCATGTTCACCCATGAGCTCATACTTATTTGTCTTGTTTATATGGGTTCTGTGTACTTAGTGCGTTGACGCACTTGGCTGGCTGCGTAGACGCAATAGTGCATCTTTCGCTTGCTGTTTTGTCCACTGCGTCGACGCTGTCACTGGATGCGTTGACACATTGGCATGTTGCCAGGGGCGTGAGCATTTCATTTAAGCAGTTGAGTCGACGCTGCACGATGGAAGCGTTGACGCATTGGCTTGGTGCCAAGGACCTGAGCGTCTCGCCTATGAAGCTGAGTCGACGCTGTCACCTGAAGCGTTGACGCATTGGCTTGGTGCCAAGGGCTTGAGCGTCTCGCCTATGAAGCTGAGTCGACGCTGTCACCTGAAGCGTTGACGCATTGGTTTGTTACCAAGAGATTGTGCGTCTCGCCCAAGGAGCTGAGGAGACGCTACACAATGGAAGCGTCGACGCCTTGAGTTTATGACCAAAGGTTCTTTTGATCAACCACCAAGCAGAAGCGTCGACGCTGTCAACTGATGCGTTGATGCATTAGTGTGTTTTGTCAAGGGACCTGTTCTCCATTATATCCATTACGTTAACGCCTTGGCTTTAGTGCGTTGACGCGTTCTTCTGTCCTTTGATAAGTCCCGTGCAATCTGTGTGAACAATTTATGACTTGAATATTTCTGGGATTGACTGAATGTTCTCTGAAACCTTATAGGGACTTAAAGACAAATTGGAACTTTATTCCAATCATGTGAGCACGTGATCCGAGGGAATAATCGTCTAACACGTGGCTCGGTTCATCTGGAAGCATGACTTCGCGCGTGTCTCCCAAACCCTCACTCTCTCGTGAGGTTGGATATATATATGAAGGTTTCTGCTCCTGAAAAGCTACCGAAGCCACAAAGAAAAGGGTGAGGCCAGAGCGAGAGGAAGGAGAGGAGAAGCCATCTTGATCCATTCGTTGAGCGTACCTGGAAGAGAGAGAGTGATGAAGGAGAGGATGGTTTTCTGCTATGTTTTGTCTATGCTTCTTTAAGAAGCTACATTGTTTCTCCATTCGATTGTCTTCGATATTTCTTTATATTTTCAGTTGGTTGTTCTTAAATTCTGATACTCTGTTTTGTCGTTCCCTCTAGGTGTAGAGGAAGAGAGGTGAATCCTCTGGGTTGCATTGTGGTTCCCTCTGAATCAGATCAGAGGAAGGGAGGTGGTCTCCGGGGTTGTTGTGTTCAGATAGTGAGGAGGCTATCTGGGTTGTTCCCTCCGGCTGTGGAGGAAGAGAGACAGTGTCTCTGAATTGCAGTGAGGGTGAGTCACTGCTGGGTTCCCTCTTGTCTAAGAGGAAGGGAGAGTTATCTCCGGGTCAGGTCTTATGGTGTGAGACCTGGGGGCAAGCTGTGAGTTCAGCTTCTGTAGGGATTTCGATCCCCAAGCTGTGGATCAGCGTGTTGTTGGCAGACTGAGTCTGCGGTTCTTTCTTGTGGAAGGGAAGCCTCACTCGGCCTTGAGTGAGGGATCGACGTAAGTCTGCGGGTTACAGACTGAACCATCCAAATCTCTTGTTCTCTGTGGTGTGGCTGTGCGCATCTATTTCCTTTATGCTTTTGTTTGGTTTCATGAAGTAAGTGTGATTGTTGTTGATCGAAACCTTAGTCTGACTGCTCGCTTAGTGCTTGTGCATATGTGCTGATGAAATTCTGAGTGATATATGTTCTGCGCACATGACCTGCCTTATCTTGGTTGAGGTTTCGGATTATTTTACATATAGTCAGTCTTCCTAGCCCATCTCATCTTCTAAGATTTCCTCGGCTAGGACAAATATTTTTTAAACGGTGATCTATTCATCCCCTCCCCTTCTAGCTCACCGTCCTCCTATTTAACAGTTGGTATCAGAGCGGGTTTACCCGAGATGTGGTCCAACGACCAGGGTAATCCTGGAACCAGCGGTCCTCGCAGCTACATAGCTGAAGGACAGTCAATCTCCCGTCCCCCATATTTTGATGGCTCTAATTATTTCTTTTGGAAAAATAGGATGGAATTTTTCATCCGATCTCAGAGCCACAAGCTGTGGAGAGTCATTACAACTGGACCTTATGATTTACCTCCGAATGAGGAGATGTGGTCTGAAGAACAAGTCAAATTATCCAGACTGAACTGGTCTGCGCTCAACATCATCCAGTGCGCAGTTCACCCTGAAGAATATGCCCGAATTTCGGCGTGCAAGACAGCTAAGAAGATGTGGGATGAACTAGCGCTGATTTACGAGGGTACCTCTCAGGTCAGAGCTACCAAGGTAAACTACCTAACCTTTAAGTATGAATTATTCAAGATGAAGTCAGAGGAGAGCGCGACTGATATGTACGCTAGGCTGTCACTGATCACAAACAGCCTCAAGGGGTTTGGAAAGGAAATATCTGAAGGGGATATAGTCAGGAAGATCTTGAGATCTTTGACTCCAGCGTGGCACACAAAGGCCACTGTGATAGAGGAATCGAAGGATTTAACAACCATGACTGTCACTGAACTCATAGGGTGTCTTATGACATATGAGATGAATCTCAAGAAAACAGGACAAGGAAGTGACAGAAAGGGCAAGAATGTTGCTCTTAAAGTTGAACGACACAGCAGCAGCAGCAGCAGTAGCAGCAGTAGCAGCAGCAGTGGAGACTCTGATGGAATTCCAGACCTTGATAGGAGTGAAAAAGCTTTGCTCACACGATAGTTCAGGAAATTTCTGAAACTGAAGGGAAAATCATATGGGAGAAGAAGAAACTACTCATCAGGTAAATATCCGAACAATGGCAATGACAAGGATAGGAATGCTAAAAGTGTGATGTGTTATCATTGCAGGAACTTTGGGCACATGAAGCAAGATTGCCCTGAGCTTCAGAAGAAGACACTGGATTACCATAAGAAAGGCTCCAAAGTGTACAAGAAAAAGCCAAAAGCTATGGTATGCACTTGGAGCGATGAAGAAGAAGACTCAGAGACTAATTCCTCAGGAAAGGAGACTGAAGGAGTATGTCTGATGGCCGACGAGGAAAATGAGGTAATCAATCCATTTGTGACTTACTCTATTGATGACTAGGAAGATAAGTATGGTGAACTGCTAGATATGTACAATGCCTTAGCTAAAGAACATAGAGTCACCAAACGCAAACTCAATGTGATTAATGAAGAACAAGAACTCATCAAGATAGAAAATTCCAAACTGATAGCTGAATTAGCTCAAATGGAAAATGTAAGAAATGAGAATAATTGATGAGGGCATCACTCATGATTTCCTCTGGCTTGGCACCTCTCTCCCTCCCGGAGGCAGCTAGGGAGCAGCCCTTCTTCTGGATTGGACCTTAGTGTTTACCATTGGGTCATCTTGTTATTTTCTCCTTTTTACTTGAGTCATAATCATGTAATTTGCCTTTTATTTGAGTCTTGTACCTAGGTTATTAAGTCATTTCCCTAAGTTCGAGTCTCATTAGGCTATGGTGCTTGCTATTGGGCCTATTTCGTTGGGCTAGGCCCATGGGCGCACCCCCCTTCCTTGGTTATCTGTTAGTATGTTAAAAGTTAGGGTCTTATATGTAAAAGTGGGTTTCCCATAAATAGGACCCCAATCCCTCTTTTGAAGGTTAATGAAGTATTGATGAAAATTTCCACTTAAGTGATCCTCTCTCTCTCTCTCACTAACTCTCTCTTCCTCTCTCTCCAGGGGGCGAACCCCACTCTCTCTCTCTCCCCTCCCTTGGGCGAACTAGCCCCTTCACCTTCCCCTCCCCCTGCCACCTCAGCTGCCACCTCACCCTCCACCCCTTCACCTCCCCTAGGCCACTTAATACCCATTCAATTCCCCCACTCCCCAAGCAACTCTTCATCTTCCCTAGGCACCCCTCCACCTTCCAAGGTGCCCCTCTCCCTTCCCCAAGCAATCTCCCATCTCCCAAGAGCCCCTTCCCCTCCCCTAGACAACTCCTCCACCTCCCAAGACCGCCCTTGCCCCTTCCCATCCAGCCAAGTTCGAACCCTTCACCCCCTCCCCCCCTTCTACCATTGCCTTGGCCGACCACCCCTCACCCTACCACAACCAGCCGCGGCCACCCTCTCTCACCCCTTCTCCCTGTCAGCTCCACCCCTTCCTCCCCCTCATCACCATTCTTCCCACCCCGCAATAGCCCCCATCACCACCAAGGCACCCCTATACCCCAACCCTCCATCAAGAGAGTCATCTTCCCCACCCCTCTCTCTTCAGCTCGTGTGCAGGGAAGACCTGCAGATCAGCATCGAGTTGCAGCATCACCCACGACCCCATCCTGGTACTTCTGGGGGCGTGGCCTACATCGACAGAAAGGTCTGCGAGTCTTCTTCCAAAGCGAGGTAGAATCATCTCATTCCGACGTCGCTACAGTTCATGGTGCCCCATTCTTCCCCGGCTACACGGGGCTCCCTCTGCAGAGTACCTAAACCCGGTTCAACGCTGAACCACGCCAAACAGCAGAAGATTCAGACCACGAGCCCTTCAACAAACTTCCTCCTCCTCCAGTCCTCTATCAGGAGCAAGAAGAAGAACTGCATTTGGCATCTGGAGGCCAGAGTTCTCTTTTTTCTCCCTCGGTTGGTCGGGTCTGCCTCCCACAGTCTGCAGCGACCACTCTTCGGAGTCTCCCCATCCACTCCGGCGTCAGACGGCCGCCCCATTAGTTTTTCCGCGCAGAGGGTTCATCCACGGTTCCAGAAACTCTGACGGTTCATGATTCAGAGTTCGGGAGCGGCCGGGGTAGCTTCTGCAAGTCGCTGTTCGTATCAGATAGTTCCTGCGGCCAGAATCTGCCACCCTGTTCGAAGCTCGACCCGGACCAGCAGCTGCAGCAGAGGAAATCGTGAAAATTCTGGGTCATCCGCGTACCAGATGCAAAGATTCCCACGCTGGTCTCGCCTCCAGCAACATCCTGGAACGCGATCTACAGTCCCGGGACCGTCTGGCAGTCAGCCATCACAGCCTGCACGTGGAAACAGCCTCGGCTTCCCTCTTCCGTTCTCCGACGATTCTCCCATCCCCGCCTGGTCGGCTTACCGCCCCTCCCTGCGTGGAGGTAGTGTTTGATTGTATTTGATAATCCCTTCCCCGAGGTCACCCTCCTGCGCGAGGTGTAGTGGATGTATTAAGTAGAATAGGTTGAAGCTTCATCGACGCAGTGTGCGGGGACCCACACTTCCCCGCTTGCCCTCGTCTCCGACCGGGGTTGGTTTCCTCAAACCAGCCAGGTGAGCCTTTACCCTTGCTCATTTACTCCTGTTCATTTCATATCTGCGGAACTTATCTACTGGTCGGTGAGAGAGTGCCCGATCCCGGAGCCACCAACCCTTGTGTGGTCACCGTGGATGATAGTGAGCGAGTGACCTAGTGCCCCAAGGCACCCGGACGCCCTTGTTTGTGGGCTTCATATCCTCGGGAGGGACAACCTTAGCGGTGCTGGTCCTCTAGCCAGCCAGGGGCTTTCTCCACAATCTCGACTCAGCATCACCGAGTCACCCCGGGAAACGTGTGCGCGCGGTGTGTCGGCGACTCTCAAGTTGCTCCCAATCTTGTGGTTGTGCTTGCGAATCAAGTCCTAGGGATCAATTTCTATTGCTGCATATTGTGTCACATCAATAATCTTGTTAAAAATGAGCTTGAAAAACTTAGAAAACATACTGAAGAAAACCTGAGACAAAATGACTTACTCAGGGAAGGGTATGAAGCTGTTAAAAGGGTCAATGATGAATTGCTGGAAAACAATATATGTCTGCGGAAGGAGTTAGAAGATAAGAAGAAAACCCTTGAGAGGTTTGTTTTGGGAGAGAGTAATTTGAATGTCTTGTTAGGCATCAAAGTAAACTTTAACAGAGAGGGGTTGGGTTTCAACCCAAGTAAGAAGGAAGCATTTGGGGTAAAAACCACTACTTTCTGCACTGAGAAAGGAAAAGAGAAACTGGACATTCCATCCAGTTCCAAAACTACTGAACAACAAAAGAACATCCATAGACAACAGGCTGATTTTGGAAAAAATATCTTCAAGAAATTCAACAACTATGACTCTAATAAAAGAATGGGCTATTTTAAAAGAAACATGGGAACGCCTAACTACACACAGAATACTGTCAATAAAATGCCTTCATCTAGACAGGTTAAAAATTATGGTCTGGCTGGGACCCAAACCTTTATCAACAGAAACTGGACACACCTTGAGAAACAAAAAGAAACAAATGAAATGCACATCAATAACAAAACTGTCAACTCTCAGCACAGAAAGAAAAAGGGGTTAAAATAGATCTGGATTCCCAAGACTGTGCTTAATGAATTGAACGGTATTTTTGGACCTAACTTACCTTGGGTTCCAAAGCATACAACTTAAATTGTTATTGTGCAGGTGAGCCTAGCAGCCGAGAACAACAAGTGATATCTCGACAGTGGCTGCTCGAGGCACATGACAGGGGATCAAAGAAAGTTCAGCAAGCTTGAATTGAAAACAGGAGGGTCTGTTAAGTTTGGAGGTAAAAACAAAGGCCAAATCATTGGGACCAGAACCATCGGTAAGAAAACCTCCAACTCTGTTGAGAAAGTCTTGTTGGTTGAAGGACTGCAACACAATTTATTGAGTATTAGTCAGTTGTGTGACAAGGGTCACAAGGATCTTTTTTATGAGCATGCTTGCAAAATTTTAGAACAAAACTCCGATAAAATAAAGTTCATTGCAAATAGAGTCAATAATGTCTATATTGTGGATCTTGATGCTGAGTCTGAGTCTAATCTGTGTCTCACTGCTGATTCAGAGAATAACATGTTTGACTGGCATAGGCGACTAGGCCATGCTAGCTTTAACACCTTGCATAAATTAGCTAAATTTGATTTAGTTAGAGGCATGCCTAGATTAAAGTTCAAATCAGTTTTGAAGAATTGCGAGGCCTGTACTCTAGGCAAGCAAACTCGAGCTTCTTTTAAAATTAGGTCTAAGAGCTTGTCAACTAAGATCATGGAACACTTGCACATGGATCTCTTTGGTCCTACCAGAACCCAGAGTCTAAATGGTAAGAGATTTGGTTTTGTCATTGTCGATGACTACTCTAGATTTGCATGGCTGTTTTTCTTGGCAGATAAGAGTGATGCTTTTCAAAAATTTGAACATTTTTTCAATAAGCAGAAACATGTAGGCCACAAGATCACTGTTATCCAATCAGATCATGGAGGAGAGTTTGAGAACTCCTCATTTTCTAGTTTTTGTGACAAGGAGGGGCAGACTCACAAATTTTCTTCTCCCAGGACCCCAGAGCAGAATGGAATTGTGGAGAGAAGGAATCGAACAATAGTGGAAATGGCAAGAACACTACTAATGGAGAGTCAGCTACCTAAGAGCTTTTGGGCAGAAGCAGCAAACACAGCCTGCTACATACTTAGTAGAGCTTTGGTAAGACCCATACATAAGAAAACACCATATGAACTCCTGAAAGGTAAGAGGCCTAATGTCTCATATTTCAAAATTTTTGGTTCAAAATGCTTTATTCATAAAAACAACAAGAGAGACTTAGATAAATTTGATGCTAGAAGTATTCCAGGAATATTCCTAGGATACTCTGAAACATCTAGGGCCTTCAGGGACTTTAATAAAACTGATAGAACTGTAGAGGAAACCCCTCATGTTATTTTTGATGAAACAAAAATCTCTAACAGTCTAAATGATGATAACAGGTCTACAAGTCATGATGGAGAGTTCCTGAATCAAATACAAGAGGAGGAAGTACAACCGGCTGAAGAACCCACTGATCTGAACCCAGTAAGTACAGCTGAACAAGGTGAGTCCTCAACAAATGTTAGAGTTTTAAAAGACCACCCTGTAACCAATATCATTGGTAGTCTTAATGATCCCCCTAGGACAAGATCTCATTTCAGAAATGTTCAGAATCAGGACTTAATTGCTTTAGTTTCTCAAATTGAGCCTAAGACCATTGAAGAAGCCTTAAGTGATGAGAATTGGGTAACTGCCATGTGTGAAGAACTAGGGCAATTTGATAGAAACAATGTCTGGGAACTTGTACCTAGACCTGAAAATTTCAATGTAATAGGAACAAAATGGGTTTTTAAGAACAAACTGAATGAAGAAGGGGTCATCTCTAGGAATAAAGCTAGACTTGTAGCTAAAGGCTATAGTCAGGAGTATGGAGTGGACTTCGATGAATCCTTTGCTCCAGTAGCTAGAATGGAGGCTATCAAAATTCTATTAGCATTTGCTTGTTCAAACAACATAAAACTTCAACAAATGGATGTTAAGAGTGCTTTCTTGAATGGAATTCTAAAAGAAGAAGTTTATGTTGAACAACCTCCTGGTTTTTAATTTTCGACTAAACTTGATCAAGTTTTCAGGTTAAACAAAGCTCTTTATGGATTAAAGCAGGCTCCTCGGGCCTGGTATGAAAGGCTGACCAGTTTCTTACTGAATAAAGGATATAACAGAGGTAAAGTTGACCAAACCTTATTCACTAAGAATTCAAGACAAGATCTCATCATAGTTCAGGTATATGTGGACGACATCATCTTTGGATCAACAAATCCTGAACTGTGTAAAGAATTTTCACAGCTTATGTCAGCTGAATTTGAGATGAGCTTAGTAGAGGAACTGACTTATTTCCTTGGCTTGCAGATAAATCAAATGACAGATGGCTGTTTCATCCACCAAACCAAGTACACGCTGGATATCCTAAAAAGGTTTGGGATGACTAACCTGAAGGAAATATCCACCCCAATGAGCACAAGTATGACCCTTAATGCAGATGAGTCAGGTAAACAAGTGGATGAAAAACTCTACAGAGGTATGATCGAATCCCTCTTGTACTTAACTGCCTCTAGGCCAGACATACAATTCAGTGTTGGCTTATGTGCAAGATATCAGTCTAGGCCTACTGAACTACATTTGTCTGCTGTAAAAAGAATCTTTAGATATCTGTCTGCCACACATACATTAGGCTTATGGTATCCTGCTTCACGCACATTTGATTTAGTTGCATACACTGATGCAGACTTTGCTGGATGCAAACTAGATAGGAAGAGCACCAGTGGCCACTGCCAATTCTTAGGAGGATGCCTAGTTTCTTGGAGTTCAAAGAAACAACATTCAGTGGCTCTTTCCACTGCTGAGGCCGAATACGTGGCTGCAAGCAGCTGTGGCACTCAGGTTATCTGGATCAAGCATCAGCTTCAGGATTACCAAGTAGAGACAGGTTGCACTCCCATCTTTTGTGATAACACTAGTGCCATAAACATTGCAAAGAATCTTATTTTACACTCACAAATAAAACACATTGAAATCAGGCACCACTTTATCAGAAATGAAATTGCAAATAAAACATTTGAATTAATTCATGTTGGGACTGCAGATCAAATTGCTGATATTTTTACAAAACCTCCAGATACTGAAAAATTCACTTCCTTGAGAAGAGAACTTGGTATTTACAAACTCTGACCGATTTAAGGCAATGAATTCTGGTTCATGTATTTCCATTAATTTAGTGGTAGTTTTATCATACTTTTTCTGGTGGGGGTCCCTATGTGAGGGGGAGCGGGTGTGTGCTTTGAGTAAAGTCAATTCTGCTTCTCTACTGTTTTCTGGGTAGAATGGAAGATATAGCTACTAGAGAGGGGGAGCTTGATTAATTTGAAACGCTTGAAAGATGGGTGTTATTGTTGGACTAAATGTTAGAATTGATCTTGAATATTCCTCTTAATAGAACCTCATTCAATTCCTACATTCTTAAGTTTGTGCAGTTAAAATCCAGCTAGAATCCTCTTCTAGTAAGTCTTAAGAGGCTAAGATTAACCTTCACAAGTATATCCTCTTACTTTGTTGCATGACTCATGAACAAGCTAGACTTGTAAGAAATGGTTTCTATTTATGAGGTTCTCATTGGACATCTTGATAAGACCTCTAATATTTGCCCTGGGTTTTGTCTTCAAACAACCCCTTGTTGAGCTAGTTAAACTTAGTTAAACTTATCTGTGCTTAAAACTGCATACTGAGAAACTAGGAATCCCATCAATGAAATGAGAATTTCCTATGTCATGAGGTATCAGTTCTCATAAATAAAATCAAAAGAAAGAAATACAATTCAAAATTATGCTTGGCAGAGCAATGATGACAATATGGTGAGTAACTGGGGATTATGGCCTCTGATCAAGGTGTCTCCTCATGTAACAACCAATGGTCACTATCTCTGTTCTCTAATTGAGAAGTGATGAGGCTCTTACACTGAGTAACTGAGGATGCTGGCCTCTGACCAAGGTGCATACTTAATGTCAAAAGTGTAACTGGCCAAATACACTCTATAACTGTGCTTTCTCTGCCTGGACTGTTTGTCCTCAATGCCTACAGGCTGTCTTAGTGGTTCAAACTCTTGTTGTCTCTTTGACAAGCCTTAACAGCTACCTCAGTCATACTTGTTGCCACTTGCTCTTCTTTCATAATCATAGTAAGTTGATAAACTTCAAGTTTATTTTGCATCTCTTTCTCTTACCAGAACTCCAAGATTCTTCACTGGACCTTACAGCCCCACTTAAGCGTCTAAGATTTAACAATGAGTGTCTACTGTTAGAATCCTCTCCATCTTTTCTCATCAGTCCAGCGTCAACATCTCTCTTTCTCCTTGTTTTGATGATGTCAAAGGAGGAGAAGGTTGAAAAGTCTGAAAAGCGGAGAAGGTTGAAAGGGGGATTAAAGGTTGAAAAGTCTGAAAAGGGGGGAAGGTTGAAAGGGGTTGCTGCCCTTATTGAGAATGTTTTAAGTTGATGTTTTCTTCTTTCACTGAATTTGACTCATGGTGTTTCCATCATCAAAAAGGGGGAGATGGTTGCATCTCTATAGTTTTTATGATGACTAACACTATGAATCAAATTATTTTTATGATAATTATCTTGATGCTCCTTGATGAATGATAAAGATCCTGAATTGTCTAAATATTCTTAGGATCTAATGTTGTTGTCTTGCATGCACATCTATGGATCAAATACTTTTTCATCATGCTTTTCTGATTTAATGCTCCTCTATCATGTTCACCCATTCGCTCATACTTATTTGTCTTATTTATATGGGTTCTGTGTACTTAGTGCGTTGACGCACTTGGCTGGCTGCGTAGACGCAATAGTGCGTCTTTCGCTTGCTGTTTTGTCCACTGCGTCGACGCTGTCACTGGATGCGTTGACACATTGGCCTGTTGCCAGGGGCGTGAGCATTTCGTTTAAGCAGTTGAGTCGACGCTGCACGATGGAAGCGTTGACGCATTGGCTTGGTGCCATGGGCCTGAGCGTCTCACCTATGAAGTTGAGTCGACGTTGTCACCCGAAGCGTTGACGCATTGGCTTGGTGCCAAGGGCTTGAGCGTCTCGCCTATGAAGCTGAGTCGACGCTGTCACCTGAAGCGTTGACGTATTGGCATGTTATCAAGAGATTGTGCGTCTCGCCCAAGGAGCTAAGGCGACGCTACACAATGGAAGCGTCGATGCCTTGAGTTTATGACCAAAGGTTCTTTTGATCAACCACCAAGCAGAAGCGTCGACGCTGTCAACTGATGCGTTGACGCATTAGTGTGTTTTGTCAAGGGACATGTTCTCTATTATATCCATTGCGTTAACGCCTTGGCTTTAGTGTGTTTTGATAAGTCCCGTGCAGTCTGTGTGAACAATTTATGACTTGAATATTTTTGAGATTGACTGAATGTTCTCTGAAACCATACAGGGACTTAAAGACAAATTGGAACTTTATTCCAATCATGTGAGCATGTGATCCGAGGGAATAATCGTCTAACACGTGGCTCGGTTCATCTGGAAGCATGACTTCGCGCGTGTCTCCCAAACCCTCACTCTCTCGTGAGGTTGGATATATATATGAAGGTTTCTGCTCCTGAAAAGCTGCCGAAGCCACAAAGAAAAGGGTGAGGCCAGAGCGAGAGGAAGGAGAGGAGAAGCCATCATGATCCATTCGTTGAGTGTACCTGGAAGAGAGAGAGTGATGAAGGAGAGGATGGTTTTCTGCTATGTTTTGTCTATGCTTCTTTAAGAAGCTACATTGTTTCTCCGTTCGATTGCCTTCGATATTTCTTTATGTTTTCAGTTGTTTGTTCTTAAATTCTGATACTCTGTTTTGTCGTTCCCTCTAGGTGTAGAGGAAGAGAGGTGAATCCTCTGGGTTGCATTGTGGTTCCCTCTGAATCAGATCAGAGGAAGGGAGGTGGTCTCCGGGGTTGTTGTGTTCAGATAGTGAGGAGGCTATCTGGGTTGTTCCCTCCGGCTGTGGAGGAAGAGAGACAGTGTCTCTGAATTGCAGTGAGGGTGAGTCACTGCTGGGTTCCCTCTTGTCTAAGAGGAAGGGAGAGTTATCTCCGGGTCAGGTCTTGTGGTGTGAGACCTGGGGGCAAGCTGTGAGTTCAGCATCTGTAGGGATTTCGATCCCCAAGCTGTGGATCAGCGTGTTGTTGGCAGACTGAGTCTGCGGTTCTTTCTTGTGGAAGGGAAGCCTCACTCGGCCTTGAGTGAGGGATGGACGTAAGTCTGCGGGTTACAGACTGAACCATCTAAATCTCTTGTTCTCTGTGGTGTGGCTGTGCGCATCTATTTCCTTTATGCTTCTGTTTGGTTTCATGAAGTAAGTGTGATTGTTGTTGATCGAAACCTTAGTCTGACTGCTCGCTTAGTGCTTGTGCATATGTGCTGATAAAATTCTGAGTGATATATGTTCTGCGCACGTGACCTGCCTTATCTTGGTTGAGGTTTCGGATTATTTTACATATAGTCAGTCTTCCTAGCCCATCTCATCTTCTAAGATTTCCTCGGCTAGGACAAATATTTTTTAAACGGTGATCTATTCATCCCCTCCCCTTCTAGCTCACCGTCCTCCTGTTTAACACACCAATCAACACAAAATAAGCATGGATGGGATCCTAACATCCCCACGGTCAGTTCAACACTAACCGAGCTACGAATGGTTGCCGTTTTTCGACGAACCCTACAAAACCTGAAAATCATGGTTTAGGCTAAACAAGCCCAAACCCGACCGTTTCCGCGCCAAACGACGTGCAATGGTAGGGAAAACGGAGAGGAAGAAGTGTGGAACCGTCACCCTACCTCCACCGAAGAAACTGTGCCCCGAAGGGACTAAATCACGCCGAAAACCGCGCCGCGAACCAAACCGTCGACTTTGAATCCACCGTTCGGGATCGCGCCCAAACCGCACCGATCCTCGCTCCATCACGCGCCTCAGCAGCTCCCCGACGTCGCCACCTCGCCCCTGGATCGCTCCGTCTGCAGCCGGAGGCGACGGGGTGAGAGAACGAGAGAGAACGGGAGAGAGAGGGAGAGAACGCGAGAGTGAGGAGAGAGAGAAGGGGGGGGTAAATAAGTAGGAAATTAGGAATTTTTGTAATTTCCAAAAATCCGTAAAATGCGCCGAAAATGCACTAATTCAGAAAAATACGTAAAAATAGTCGAAACGACCGGCTCAGAGAGTATAACGTCGCTGCAGCATTCACGAGTCGAGGAACTGACAAACAAACTCACCGTAGGGTTCCGTAACTAGTACGAGAGAAAAACCCACACGGCTCATAAAACTCAACTCGGAAGCCACCAAAGCGAACCGAAACTCACCGAAACCAATCCAAAAGATCCAATGAAGATCCAGCAAGACCTACCAAAGATCCAAGGCATTACAAAGGGTCTGTGCATATTTCGCCCTGTGCATAACCTAGTATGCGCATTTTACTATAGTACATCGATGAAGGTCGATGCAATCTTTATTTCTTGCACATGCAAGGTCCGTGCATGATAGGTTTATGGCATATTGGATCGGTGCATCCTTGGGATCTTGCACACACAGAGTCAGTGCACCTTTTAGCCCTACTGTCATACAAAGTCTGTACACGTTCTTCATACACTTCTATCAAAGTCTGTGTAACTATTTTAACTATATGATCGTTTGATACTGACTAAGTGGTTTACATGTTGATAGGACAAGTGTTCGTGAAATTTAAGGAGAGCACGTGATCCAAGGCTGAAGGCATAGCACTGCTCGTGACACGTAGAAAGCCATCAAGTTCAGATGCTGCCACTTGGCCTTGAAAAACTCAGATCTGGATGAAAAGCTTGGGCGGGAAATGTGGTTTCTACGCGCCCATCTCTCTGGTGCCTATAAATAAGAAGCCGTTCACTCAGAAGAAAGGTTGATAATTAAAAGAAGAAGATAGGAGCTGAGAGAGCAAGAGCAAGCACAATCCAGCGGAGCTAGAGCTAGCAAGATCAGAGAGATCTGACAGAGAGATCTGAGAGAGAGATTTGAGAGAAGAAGAGTCTGTGATTGTTGTCTTGGTCTCTTGGTTCAAAACCAGAGCCGATCCGCTCATTGTTAAGAGCTACATTCTTGTTCTATTTTGGTTTTCTGTTTTCCTTCATTTTGCCTTGAAACCCTGTTACTCAAGCTGTGTGTCACCGGTAGAGAAGGATTCCTCTGGTAGGTTAAGCTGTAATCCTCAGTGATAGAGGAGGATTCCTCAGGTAAGCATAAGCTGTGAGGCTCAGCGGTTGTAGGGAACCTTTCCCCGATGTTGTGGATCAACGTTTTGGAAGCTGTGTATAAGCAGTGAAGCCACACTTGGTTTGAGTGTGGGGTGGACGTAGATCTCTAGAGGAGATCGAACCACCTTAAAATTCTTCTATCTCTGTGGTTTTGATTTTTGTGTTGAGTGTTCCGCTTAAGCAAATTTAATTCTGCACTTGTTGCTTAGGTTGGTATAATTTTGGGGGGAAGATCTATTCACCCCCGCTTTAGATCTATCTTATGTGATATCGAAGCATTCCATAGTGTTAACAAAAAGTGATCGTGGAATTTTTCTTGGGTACTCTCTTAACTCTAGAGCTTATCGGGTTTATAACTTGAGAACTCTTGTAGTAGAGGAGAGCCCACATGTCATAGTTGATGAGTCATGTAATATGAATGTTAACAAAAACTCAAATTTGCAGGATGAAAAAGAAGAAACTATTGAAGAAAATGCGCCAAAGACAGCACAAGAACAAGAAACACAAAAAGATGAATTAGAAGGGGAGCATCAAGAAAATCAAGAACTGTAGCTTCCAAGACAATGGACGTTCCACAAAAGCCATCCAGCCGAAAACGTGATTGGAAATGTAGAAGACAAAGTGAAAACTTGATCTTCATATAAGGAAGTACACAGATTAGACTATCTTGCACTATTTTCTCAGTTTGAACCACAGTCTGTTGATGATGCCTTAAAGGAGAATTCTTGGATCTTAGTTATGCAAGAAGAACTACATCAGTTCCAAAGGAACAAAGTGTGGTTCCTTGTGCCTCGTCCTAAAAACCACTCTATGATCAGAACCAAGTGGATTTTTCAAAATAAGTTGATTGATTAAGGAGTGGTAATTATGAATAAGACAAGGCTAGTAGCTAAAGGCTATAGCCAAGAGATAGGAATTGACTTTGATGAGTCTTTTGCCCCTGTGGCAAGACTTGAGGCTGTGAGAATTCTTTTAGCATTTGCATGCCATCATGATATTAAACCTTTTCAAATGGATGTGAAAAGTGCATTTTGAATGGTTTCATATCGGAGGACGTGTATGTGGAGTAGCCTCCAGGATTTAAGGATCACGCATATCTAGATCATGTTTACAAATTGGACAAGGCGCTTTACGGTTTGAAACAAGCTCCTCGCGCCTGGTACGAGAGACTAAGTTCGTTCCTTGTTCAAAATGGGTTCAAACGAGGTAACATTGATCAAACTTTGTTTACTAAGGAAAATGGTAAGAAAATTCTGATTGTTCAAGTATATGTGGATGATATCATACTTGGTTCTACTGATAACACCTTGAGTGAGAACTTTGCCAAACTAATGCAAGGTGAATTTGAGATGAGTATGATGGGAGAATTAACTTTTTTCTTGGGCTTGCAGGTCAAGCAGTTGGCTGATGGAATATTTGTATGTCAAAAGAAGTATGCTCTAGATCTTCTCATGAGGTACAATTTCAGCAAGGTAAAACCATAACTGACACCAATGTATACTTCGATCAAACTTGATCAAGATGACAAAGGTAAAATCGTAGATCAAAAACTTTTCAGAAGCATGATAGGATCTCTGTTGTATTTGACTGCCAGTCGGCCCGACCTTCAATTTGTTGTTTGCTTGTGTGCGAGATTTCAGTCCAATTCGAAAGAATCACACATGTCGGCCGTGAAACGTATTTTTAGATATATTGATGGTTCAATAAATTTGGGCTTATGCTTTCCGCGTAATTCGAGCTTTGAATTGATTGCTTATTCTGACGTTGATTATGCGGGTTGTAAAGTGGATCGGAAAAGCACCAGTGGGTACTCAATTTCTTTGGGGATGCATGTCTCATGGGCCTCCAAGAAACAAAATTCAGTGGCTTTATCAACCGCCGAAGTCGAGTACGTGGCTCTAGATAGTTGCATTGCCTAGGTTCTTTGGATCCAACAATAAATGATTGACTATAGCATCTCCTTCAAAAACACCTTAATTTTATGTGATAACACCTCAGTTATAAACTTGTCAAAAAATCTGGTTCATCACTCTAGAACGAAACATATCGAAATGAGACATCATTTCATACAAGATCATGTTAGTAAGGGTGATGTTGAAATAACCTTCATTGAAACTAATAATCAAATTGCCAACATATTTATCAAACCTCTAAATGAAGAAAAATTTACATCTTTTAGGAGAGAGTTAGGGGTTTGTAGGGTAGAGGAGTCTAACTCATGAGTTTCTGCATTTTGCATCATACTTAGTGTTGCTAGCATGCATATTTTGCATTTGTGTCTTCCATACAGTTGCATTAGATGGGTCTCCTTCTTCTTGCATATGCATCATGTTGCTTGAATTGCAATAAATTGAAATGTGTGAAATTTCCACCTTTGTATGAATTGCATTTCTTCTATTAAATATGTATGAACCACTTCATTGCACTCTTCTATGGCCATACTATTTTTGAATTCAATAAGTGCATCTCAATGGAGCTGATTAATCAAAATCTGGGATATGGGGAACCTGGTAAATAAACATCAAAGGTAATCTATTATTTCCTTGAAATATCCTCCCCAATTGATTCAAACCTCAAAAATATCTATTTTCCTTGACCTTCATATGTTTTAATCATTGGGGAATCGAGCATATCCTTCTTGGAACTCCAAAATTCCATATCATTGAAAGTCTCCATCCGAAAAGGGGATGGGTCAACCCATGGGGTCGACCCCTATCAGTTATGCTCATCTGGGGCTCGGGCTGTCTCGAGGGTCGACCCATCGGGTCGACCCGTTACGGTCGGTCGCGGTAAAACGCGAACCGCACCATTTCGTAAAGGGCATATTCGCCCTATTCTTCAACCCTAACGCTATTTTAAGGCCCCAACCCCCTAGTTCGACCAGCCACCACCTCTTGGAAGCCCTTAAACCCTCTCTTGTTGTAGCACCCCCGATAAAAACCATTGAGTAAATTTAAAACTTCTTCCTAAAAGAAATCAAACATGAATGCCTTACATAAAGAACCCAACCTCATGAGGACTATAATATAAATATACAAGCCAACCTTATTTTATGCCATAAAGAATCATGAGGGCTTTATGTAAAGAACTAAACCTTATGGGGACTAGTATATAAATGTACAACCCATCACTTTATGCATAGTACGTAATGAACTCTTTCCTAAAGAATCTTACATGAAAGGTCTTATAGAAAGAACCCAACCATAAGAGGGTAATTATATAAATGTACAAGACAACTTTTAACACATGGCACATGGGTAGTACGTAGTGGGTTTCCACCTTTTCCAACCAAGAGAATTGGCGCCCCTTACCAGGGCGCCATTCAACAAATTGAAGGCTATGTGAAGAGGCGTCATTTGATCCTTGGGGGCGACCATTCCACTACATTATTTCACGTATCTAAAACCAAGAATAGGTGTCCTCATGCAGAGACGTCATTTATATGAATAGGACCACCTAGATTATTTGACGTCCCCTTACAAGGTCATCATTTCATTTGTGTTTCTAGAAGATTGAGGCACGAACAACCCCATTTAGCTGGCAAAGCATATCTTGTCCCTAACCAGACCCACAAGGCATTAAACTCATCCTATAACTAATCCCCTCTGTAACACTGTCAGAGGCTACTGCCGTCATCAGTGCTGAAGGAGTGTCTTCTTCCCGAAGTCTACGTCCTGCTGCGATCCTGCTGCGGCTTCCCTATTCTGTACCTCGTAATTCATATCAAAAGGTAGGTGTTCTCAAGATCTGGCTAAACTAGTAGTTAACGTAGGTTAATATGCATGCTAGTTAAACTTGGCTTGGCTTAGCTTAGCTACATTCTGTTTGGAGTATATCAAAAGGCTTATTGGGAAAGTTAGGCTACGCCTATCTGGAACAATAACCCTTGCGTTGAGGAGATCCTCTGCCAAGTACTCCTGGTACATCACACAGTTTAGTATATTTGTCATTAACCTGTCTTAATTTATTGCACATTGATCCATGTTTAAAAATTAAAATCAATGAAATTAAACTCAAAAATTATTGCATGAGCTTGATCTTACAGTCCTGCAAATTTTCCATGTCTATCTATGCCTTTGCTTCCTGATTCTGTGAACATGCTGTAATTCGGGAACAGTGAAATCACGTAATTAGTAGCCACCATGTTCAGACAATTATATCTTTTTAACCCAATCATGAAACTCATGCATGAGAAAAGTTCTGGAAACCTCAGATTTTTCTCTATTTTACCATGTCCTTAGATCATGATCTACTGAAAATCATAAAAATGAATAGTATTTAAATAGTAACCCATGACTCATACTACCCTAACCACCATGTTCAGACAATTATATCTTTTTGACCCAATCATGAAACTCATGCATGAGCACGGTTTTGGAAACCTCAGATTTTTATCTATTTTACCATGTCCTTAGATCATGATTTACTGAAAATCTTAAAAATGAATAGTGTTTAAATAGTAACCCGTGACTCATACTACCCTGACCACCATGTTCAGATAATTATATCTTTTTAACCCAATCATGAAACTCATGCATGAGCACGGTTCTGGAAACCTAATATTTTTCTCTATTTAATCATGTACATAATTCCTAATTTACTGAAAGTATTAAAAATGAATAGTGTTTGAATAGTACTCGTGACTCATCCAGCCCTCAGGTGAATAGCGCCCCCAGCCAGGGCGCCATTCACTGAAGAGGCACCCCAATATAGGGCGCCATTTAATTGAAGACACTTCTCAGTGTCGTCAATTCAATTTCCAGTAATTTTTGGAAATTATTAAATCAACACATTCAAAAATCGATATCTATTGAACTAAACCATGTTAATTCTGCATGAATATGTTTCTGTGATCCTGACATTTTTCCCTACCTACACGTACCCTTACTTCCTGATTCAGAGAATTTTTCTATTGATGAATAGTGAACCACCTAGGGTAAATAGCGCCCCTGACCAGGGTGCCAATTACACAAATGAAGACTCCGTGCATGGTCGCCAATTAATTGAAGACCATGTGCAATGTCGTCAATTCCATTTCTGGAATTTCCAGTAATTAGTAAATCAATGCATTCAAAAATCCAAAACTATTAAACTGAACCATGAAAATTTTACCTGTATATACTTCTGTGATCCTGATAATTTCCTCTACCTGTCCATGTCCTTGATTCCTGATTCAGAGAAACTTTTACGGTATGAATAGTGTTTTGAGTCACAGAATATACCTGCACAGTGTAAATCACCCCAATTTATTGAATAGTGAAATCCAATAATTTTGCATGAGCATGATTCTGAACTCTTGAGAATTTCCTCTACCTGTTCATATCCTTGTTTTCTATTTCTGAGAAACTTTTACGGTATGAATAGTGTATGGATAGTGTTTTGAGTCACAGACTGTACCTGCACAGTATAAATCACCCTAATTTATTGAATAGTGAAACCTAACAATTTTGCATGAGCATGATTCTAAACTCCCGAGAATTTCCTCTACCTGTTCATATCATTACTTTCTATTTCTGAGAAACTTTTACGGTATGAATATTGTATGAATAGTGCTTTGAGTCACAGAATGTACCTGCCCGGTGAAAATCACTCAAATGTAAATGGCACCCTAAGCCAAGGCACCAATTACATGAATAGCGACACTTCATTATGTCGTCACCCAAATGTAAATGGCGCCCCAAGCTAGGGTGCCAATTACATGAATAGCGCCACTCCAATATGTCGTCAATTACTCACCTTGTTACATGTAGACCTTGATTACAGAGCCTGGTAAATTCATACTCTGCCAAACCTTAGAAAAACCTGAAAGTCATTGCTAAACCCCATAAACTCCCGAATTACATTTATGTCCTGCATTCTTAAGAGGTTAAGTTATCCTCCATCATTTTCATGTCCATTGTCCTTGATCTCTATTCCGGATTGATCCACCTTATATTCCTACAAATGAATGCTTTTTCTTATAATTCTATATTGGATATCTAAATGAGAGTGGATGTCAAAAGTATACATGAAATGTTGTGCGTATAGGGCCCGGTCTGGTCCTGGGAGGAGCACCCAAAGGTACTTGTGCCCATGGGAGTTTATTGACCATGGTATTTGGCATTGCACCGATGTACTTGCTTGACTTGACTTGACTTGAGACATTCCCACTCACTCTCTCGTGACATGCTTGACATGCTTGACTTGAATTGTTTAGCCCGAAAAAGGGCAATTACTTGCTTGAATGAATTAAAGGAAAATAGCCAATTTCATTGTACTACTTGAATACATTATCTTGATATACATGAACTTGAAATACTTGCTCGAATTACTCGAATGATAAATTCTTGAAATTTACTTTCTTGAATACGTTCTTGAATACGTTATCCTTGGAAATACTTGTGCACTTACTTGCAAATTACTTGAAAATTTCTTATTGATACATCTTATTGAAATTCTTGTGATATTCTTTATTACAATTCTTGATATTCTTGTTTGATCCTACATGCATCATTATATCGCATGAACTTGTAATTAACTTAAAGATTGTTAGAACTCGAGATATAATTCCTACTGAGCGATTCACTCATAAAGTTGTACTTCTAACAATTTTCAGGAAACTTGGATAGCGACCACCACCCAGATGGGACCGATACCGAGTGACGAGTGTTAGGGTCATAGTTGAATGTACCGTCAGCTAGGTCTAGTCCTTTGTATTCTAGGTCTTATGTCGTATATTTCCAGTTGTTATTAAGGCTTGTAACCTATGATACAATTTCTATCCTTTATGTTTAAGTCAGTTTGAATTATGTCAAAATTTGAAGCTTTATGAAATTAGTTTGAGGTATTACTCACTTTGTCATCTTGGACTATGGTGTATGTTCAAATTTTAAATTAGCAACATATTATCCAATAATATGCGCACTCTGATCTTACACGAATGACACGATCGATATAGACATGTCACGGATCCGAGTATCTTCCGCGCTCGGGACGTGACAGTCTTCGTGGTATCAGAGCCTAGTTTTCAAACCTAGGAAACTAGAAGAAATAAGAGGTTAGGAAAAATTTGCGGTCATGATTGAAATCTAGGTAAAACTTGAGTCCAAGGATAGGTAAAACCTGAGTCCAAGGATAGATATACCTTACTCAGTGAGATGGATAAAGCCATGGGTTAAGATCTATAATGACTTTTGACCTTATAAGCAAACCCGATCTTTATTATGCTTAAACCATTTTGTAGGATCATGGCTACTGAAAGAGCATAATGGCGCGAGATGCAGCACACCGTGCAAGGCCTTACACAGGCGCTACAGCAAGTGGCGCAAGGCGGGGCCAACCGTGGAACTGGTGATGTCACGTCCCGACGCGGAATATCGGGACTGGCAATAGAAATAATTACTAATAATATGTTGATTTACAGACATGCTATGCTAAAGCTAAAGATCAACACAACACCATGAACAGAAATAACTCCATAACTAAATAAAGTTTAAAAGATCCAGGTTCCAATCACATAAACCCTCTTAAACATACTTCCGACATAACATCATTACATTTGCTGACTTCGCAATTACAACTCTTTCAAAACACACATTCTAAAACATAGCTAGACACAAACGACTATGACTAGCTCCGCACTGCTTCTAACTGGTTCACTCCATGGCCATCACTCTTGCCCATCCCCATCAGTTTGCGAATCCTCACCTTAGCTACCTGAAAAAGGGGGGAAACAACTGGGTGAGTGAACGCTCAGTAGGTAATAACAGTCAAGTTTAAGTAATTAACCAACTAATTACATTTATATGTGTGAAAAGAAAAGAATGAAATGAAATGACGATATGACAAGTAACATAAGTGCGAGATCATGAACATAACGTAACTAGAAAATTGGCCAACAAGCAAGAATTAACCAAGTCAAGAAGATTCAAGTAACATATTATGTCGTAGACATCACGCTAGTCATGCACTCGGTGCAATGCCTCACCATGTCATTCAAACTCCCCGGGGCACAAGTACTTTTCAGGCGCTCCTCCCAGGACCAGACCGGGCCCTTATGATGCGTTGGCATTGATTTATTGGATCCGAGATCCCAAGTTATGTCTAGACATTAATCAAGTTAAATGGCCAATAATGTCAAGGTATAACTTACCTCGGAAAACCCAAGGATAAGTCGAAGAGATACTTTGACCAGAAAGTTTAAATTATCTAGAACCGACAGGTCCTTGTATTCAAACATGAACGACCACGAAAATCATTTTCTGGAAGATACACGGTCCATGTTGGGCCGCTTAGAGAAATGACGGTCTATACCTGGACAGCGATAAAGGGATCGGGCTGAAGGAATAGTCCAATAGAAGCCAAAGATAAACGATCTACTACGGGCCGCTCAAGTTATAGGACGGTCAAAAAGTGGGCCGCTCAAGGCCAGAAGAGCTGAAAGCCCAAGAACAGATAAACGGGCCTTATAGGACCGCTCGGGGGTTGAACGGTCCAAGAGGATCCGGTCGAGCACCTGGATGGGCCTACTAAGTCCGTTCAAACTGGGCCTAAACTAGAAGACTAGAAATCCACCCAAAATGGGCTCCGGGCTGCCATAAGTAGGGCAGAACTGAACCATGGTCTAGCCCACTATCCACTGGTCAACCTAGGGCTTATTGGGCTGATCAAATCATGATTTGGTCGAAGAAAGAACAAGGTTAATCGACCATCATTAAATGGCAAATAGCTAGGGATGCACGGTCTATCATGGACCGCCCACTAAGACGAACGGTCCGATTCCGGCCGTTCAAGACTCAGTCGGTCCAAATTGAGCCGTGACTCACAACACAACAATCCAAGCGGTTCGATCACGTGAACAGGTTCAGGTCTTGGTGGTACAACCTGCCCGGCGTCCTAGTGGGAATCCCAGGCTCACGGGGGCTTACGGAGGTCCCGTAATGAAGGTCCTAGTCTGACGGAAGGAGTATCCAGCGGAGAGTCCCAACCATTACAAGGAAATGAGGCTATCAAATCATCGAAAACCAGTATAACGGTCAGTTAATCCTACCGGAGTAGAACGACTGTCAAACAATCCTAGTAACAATTTCAATTATTAATGAATCATAATGAATATTAACTTCATGGAAAAAGATGAATCAAGATCAAGTGACGACAAACTAGCAAAAATTCATAATTGTTTACTTCCATAAATCCAAGTTATCATGTGTGTTGCTAACTTACCATTAGCCTCTAATTTACTAGGATAAATCATGCTAACATGGCAATGAGTAATTCTGTAAAGATGGGCGATCCTAACAGAACCTTCCATCTACCTCGGCGGTCGCACGATAGGCCGTTCATGCCCCCTCAGGTCCGAAGGCCTGCTAGGGATGAGTGGTCTGTAGAGTGCCGTTGGGGAAGATGAGCGGTCTGGGACTGGCCGCCTGAAAGAAGGGTGGTTAGGGGTCGGCCGCTCGTCCCACAGAACATATCAGAGATAAAAATACACAAACGGTCAAAAACCGACAGCTTAACTATGATGAGCGGTCTATCGTGAGGCCGCGCATGCCAAAATAATTCCTTGCTAACGTCGCCATGCCCGCCTCCGGCGAGTTGGCTAGGGTTAGCTTAATCGGTAAAATATAGAAAACATAGAACATGAAATTTAGGGTTTTTACTATCAATAGAACGAGCATGAAAAGTTATACAAGATAGCATGATCAATTGAACGTTTAGTGCCTGAAATCCCTACTTAAACCGAGGTGGAACATAGTTAACCCTAATTCTAGCATGCTTCCACTAAAACTCAAAATCCTAGCAGGATATTAGATAAAATTTAGGGCTTTTTAGACTAAAAGAAAGAGGACAAGAGGATGAATCTAACAGTATATCATTAGCTAGGTTTGGTCTACTAGAACCTACCTTAATCGAAGGATGAAGGAAGAAGAAAGGAAGCCGACGTGCTAGGTACACACCGTCGGTAATCGTCAGAATTCTCTCCCATCTGAGGTCCTCGCCGGCCGCCACAGCATCTAAACTATTCTAGGGTTGCTAAGGTTCATTTTTATAGGTCCTATGGGGTCTAGAGAGTTCTAATCGTGGAGATAGAGTCCACACACCGCGGACGTGCGCGATTCGCGTAAGACCGAGTCACTCCGCCACTCCGCCGTCAAATACTCCTCCTAGGGTTAGGGTTTCGGAGAAAAACTAGAGGGGAAATGATCTCTTAATCCTAACCTTTCATTTGCATCCGGTTTTAGCTTAAATGGTCGGGTATTGGGCTCTAATTTCATGTTTTAAGGTCTGATTAGGCTAAGTGTAAATTTGGGCCTTAATCGGCTAATTCGGCCTGTTTAAGGATTTTATTTGGGCTGGTCTTAGAAGATAATTTTACTAAACATTTTATCCTCTATAGATTCTAATTTTTCCAGGTTTTTATAAAATGGTCAAAATTTAACTTATCCTATTTCTTAAGTAATTTCTTATTAATTTTCTCAAAATTTTTATTCATTAATATACCGGGGTGCTATAGGTGATCTCCACAGGAGTTTCTGTAACATGAACCCACCAAGGTTCACGGGTTCGTCTGACCACGAGGATGCCGAGAATTGGTTAAAGGAGATGGAATGAATCTTCCGTGTGATGCAATGCACGGACGGGGAGAAGGTTTTACTGGCCGTATTCCAACTGGAGCGGGACGCTCGATGTTGGTGGGAATCCATAGAAGCAACACAGCCAGGAGACCATGTCACATGGGATGAATTGTCACGTCCCGATGTGGAAAATCGGAACGTAGCAGTTTATATCATTCATGCCAATCAGAGCATACATTGCCACAAGAGACTAAACCACCAAGCTAATAATAAAGAAAAACAATTAACCCATCTTTATTGGTAATAATAATAAGAGAAAGTACTTAATTACACCCGACTCCTTGTGGACTTCTAACTTATTAACGAAAAATACATCAACTCTAGATAACAACTCAACAACTAATCTAAACTTGACTTGAACATCATTCTAAATGGCTCGCTTCTGGAATCACTCGTTCCCGTCCCCATCGGAGCGCAAGTCCTCATCCGAACAACCTGAAAAGGATTGGAAAGTAGGGGTGAGCAAAGCTCAGTAGGATTTTATATCTCTATCATTAGGCATAATTAAAGTAATTAACCATTCAATTAGGAATAACGTTGCAACGAAAGTAATGATAAATAATGACAAAAGATAGATAGAAAAAGAATATGAACTTTCAAGTAAAGAATATAGCAAGTATAGCAAGAACTATTCATGAAAATTGCACGAAAATGATATATGGAATTGGCCATAACAAGCACGCATGTCACGCAGGAATTTCAAGTAAATGAGTAAAAGTGGAATGTCTCAGACCAATCACGCTAGTCATGCACTTCGGTGCAATGCCACATCTTGTCATTACAAACTTCCCGGGGCACACGTACTTTCGGGCGCTCCTCCCAGGACCAGACCGGGCCCTTTATGATGTGTTGGCATTGAAGGGTTGGATCATAGATCCTAGTCTAGACATTCATCACATTAAATGGCCAAGAATTCTAAGGTTTAAGATCACGAACTTACTTCTAAGATTGAGAGAAAATCCAACATCGTTAGAATGAACATTAGGTAGAAAGACAAGGATGCAAACAAGGATCACGCACGATTTCACAGTTCAAGGCCAACCTTGATGACTGCTACACGATAATAAAACAAGGGAAACGTATGAAATATCTTACCTGTGGTGGTCGATAACTGGGCCGCTATAGGAACGTGACGGTCTGACCTTAGTCCGTTACGGTGACGTGACGGTCCAACATTGGGCGGTTACAGTTCATAGGTCAGTCTAGTTTGGACTGGCCGAATACACGATTCAAACCACGTTCATGGGTTCAGGTCTTTGGGGTACAACCTGTCTGGCGTCCTGGTGGGAATCCCAGACTCACGGGGTCTTACGGAGGTCTCATAATAGTGGTCCTAATTCGATGGAAGGAATATCTGACGGAGAGTCCCATCTATTACAAGAATTGAGGCTTAAACAAACACGGAAAACCAAGACGGTGCGGTCAGTCAATCCCATCGGAGTGGAATGACTGTAAAACAAAAATGTCAAGACCAATATACATCTAGCATGGATCAGAATTTATACAAGTATTAAGGGTTTTTATCAAATTTCATATGATCATTCATCTTAGGATTATCTAACAACTTTCATGTAGAGAATAAAAATTTAATGTTTATGATCATGATACTAGATTATCATTACGTTCTTCGTTGTTACAGATCAAGATGTCATACTAAAACATAGCAAGTTCCTGGTTCAAAACGCATGAATTAGAGGTTAAATCACCCTGCCAGAAGAACATGACGGTCCATATAAGGGGCGTTACAAGCATGCAACGGTCTATCATAGGGGCGTTACACATCAGAAATAATTGGATATAAATCTTATAAATTTTAAAAAAATACAGGGCACGTGACGGTCCACCACTGGTCTGAATGCAAATCGCTTTCCTTCCTTGCAACACTTACTACACCACATGATGACAACCATTTTGCTACCCAAGGGTGGTGGAAGAGACAAAGTAACAGAATTCCACATGTTCCTATTTTACTGTCTGATGAAAGGTCTCCCTATCAATTTCCCTTCCATTATGCTACTCCACATCTCCGCATGTTTGCAGCATACGAACTGCACTCTACCATATGCAGCAGCCTTGACAACGGTCTTTGAATCAGCTGGTATTAATATGTCCAAAGAACCATATCAAACTATGCGTGAGACTGACATCTACTCCATCCACACAATATGCAAGAACATGAACTATGAGTTAAAAAATGGTGTTCTAGTTCGTAAGATCAAAACTGGACAAACGCAAGCCATCTCAGAGGAAGAAGAGGTTAGTGAAGAAGCTGAAGCAGGTCAACCACAGCAGCGAGGACATCCTCATGAAGCACTGCCTACTGGGGTTGCTCAAATGATCACTGATAGATTGGATTCCATAGATGGTCGACTAGACAAGTTTGGGGAGAGAATGGATGCCCTTATCACTAAAGTAACTGATTTGAGAATTTCCCATGTTGCCTACACTCAGTCCTTCCAAAGGGTCACCACCTTTCTTGATTCGAACACTACTGCTCTAGACGCCCAAACCAGGATGTTTGGAGAAATGATGGATTTTCATTCGAGGTTCACAAGCTCCACCCTCTCCACCCTCTGACTAGCTTATGAAGCTCCAATGATACATCACACTTGTTAACTTATTTTCCCTCTTCTTTTTGATGATGCCAAAGGGGGAGAAATTTTGATATGTGGATGCTTGATTAAAACAATGATACAATAGTATGTGTGGTGTCTGCTTGCTTGTATGTTTGCTTTCATTAGTCATGTTAGTTAGAAATGTTGCATCTCATGGCCTTGCTCATGTTTGCATTTTGTTGTAACTCATGAACTCAGACTTTGTAAGTCTTAAAAACTCTGTTGTCAGCAAAAACTATGGATGATACTTATCTATGGTCGATTGCAGAATGGTTGAATGGAGATGTGTGCTTTCGTTTGCTACGCTTCTTGATTGGTTCAATTTGGTGCATGGAAAGTAATGTGAACTCACATTCGAGGTTGTGGACTGAAACTGTGAGCATGGTTCTTCCTTTTTCTTGTATAAGCTTTGTCAACGATTAGCTTGATCTATCCTTGAGTTAAGGTCATTATTCAGATTTCCGCTGTACATAGAAGTTCTCTTGTTTATCCTAAAATCTAGCATATAGTATTTTGTCATCATAAAAAAAGGGGAGACTGTTGAACCCCCTGTGTGAAAGTTCTACTTGTTGGATTTTGATGATGACCAAATACTATGAGTCTAGAACAATTGTTGGATGAATAAATTTGATCAAACTCATTTTGAACTGCTTTACTATGTAATTACCTTTTTCTTCTTAGATCATGAACTACTAATGCTGTCGGAGGAGGTATTTTTGCAGGATCAAGTTCATCCCTTTTTGTGTAAGTATTTTGAGTTGAAGATGTTAAGATTGAACTTACCTTTGATTTTGGTACTTTTGGCAGAACTTAGGAATGATGCTCACTTCCTAAGTTATCCAAGGACACCTGGTGAGATCTAAACAAAACTTTACACTTGCTAAGTTGATTTTATTTATAGATTTCATGGGTTGACCCCAAGGGTCGATCCCTGATTGTTTCCAGCACTTAGAATTGAATATCTCTGATTAATTTCATTGGGTTGACCCCAAGGGTCGACCTCTTGAAGGCATCTAGCCTTTTGATTTCATTTTGTTGAGAATGTGTTCATGGGTCGACCCCATGGGTCGACCCCTAAGAGCTCCCGAGCCTTCGAGTGTTTCGGGTTTTCAGCTGTTCGGTGCGTGGGTCGACCCCTGAGAGTACCCGAGCCCTCAGGCCTCTCTATTTTATGCTGGTTAGGTGCAAGGGTCGACCCCATGGGTCGACCCCTGGGAGGTTCCATTCCTTGGGCAGCCCTTGTTCATCGTTGTAGTGTCTTCGAGGGTCGACCCAATGGGTCGACCACTGGTGTTACGGACCGCCAGTCCGGTTCGGGATCTGATACGTGGCAGCTGTTTTCATCTTGTTTTGCCCTAATGTTGAGAGATCCGAGGCTCCCATCTTGTCACACGTGTCCCCCATCCTTGGGGCTATAAAACCAATGATTAGGGCGACCCAAAAAGTGAGAGAGAGTGAGGAATATTAAGACTTATCTCTATTTTATCTTGCAGGAGAAGAAAGCTCGTGGGGAGCCTTTCCAAGTGCGAGAAGAAGCTTTCTACTCCCAGAAAAGGGCGATCCCCTTGCTGATCAGATGCATCCTGAGCAAGAATCGAAGCTCTTCCTCCTTATATGAAGCTGTGCCAAGAGCATCTCGAGTTGAGCATCATCCTCCAAGCACCTTTTTGAAGGATACAGCTACATCCTCCGACTCCATCCAAAGATGAAGAACATGCGGTGGCTCAACGTCAAAAAGGGGGATATCTATTGTTCCTATTGTTGATATTGTTTACATTTTGTACTCACTCTTCTGGTTCTAAGCAGTGATTGTACATCCGACCTATTCTTAGAGATATTCTATGTGTGTGTGTGCGTCTGCAGGTTGCAGCGTACGTGTGTGTGTTGCTGTGCAGATCACAGCGTGTGTGTGTGTGGGTATTTTCACTTCATAGTGGAAGCAATCCTCACTCTATGAGGGGTGGACGTAGGGCTCATGGTTGTGAACCCGAACCACCTAAAATCCTTGTGTTCATCGTGGTTTGCTTCTGCGTTCTTAATCGTGTGGGCTTCTTGATGAGAGGAGAACCTTGCTATTGTTATTCCTTGATAGTGCGTCCGGTCGTGTGAGTTCATCTCTGGGTGAGAAGAGTTGTGCTTCCTTTCTATTGCTATCTCATTCTTGCATTCTCTGGTGGTATCGTTAAATTTTTTATTCCCAATCAATTCACCCCTCCCCTCTTGATTGCCATCTACCGGGGACAACACCTGGTTTTGATGATAACAAACCATAAATCATTATTAGATCTTTGTGATATGTCTAACAAGTTTGGTTTAATTTCTGGGTTGAACAAGTATAGGAGAAGCTCACTCAATGTGTCAACCTGTCATCTGGACGTGTCGACACGTCATGAAGAAACTCGCATTTAAGCAACTTCAGTTTGGGTTCTATTTGGCACCATGTGTCGACACCCGGTGAAAAAGTGTCGACACCCTCGGTTCAGCGCAGTGGATTTCATCTTTGTCTGGCACACATGCCCCGACAATTCGTATTGAAGCCCCAACACGGATGCTCGAGTACCACGAGTGTGTGCCACCCATGTCGACACACAGCCATCGAAGTGTCGACTTGTTATATGTAGAAGCCATGTCTCTTCAAGACTTCAATGGGAAGTGAGGACACTTTGTCTGAAGGTGTCGACACCTTCAAGCTCGCCCAGAACGGATCTAATTCCGTTATTGTCCACTTTTCTTGATATGCACCCGGTCGTGGAGGATCTGCTCGTGCACGAAAATCCTTCTGGAAGCCTACTTTTTCAGAGGATCTGATCGGGTGGCAGGAGAATCATCCAGGAATGGGTCTCTTTCCCGTTTTGGCTCTCTACCTACCCACGTACGGGCGCGCACGGTAGAAGAGACAAGGGTGCTGAAGCAAATGGGGAACATGAGTACGACGTACTACGCATGGGAGTTCTGGAGAGGATAAGGCTGGAGATAACTTGGAGGCGAAGTAGGTTTGAGCACCACACAGGAAGAAAGAGAGCAGAGGAACAAGGAAGAAGAGCTGCGGAGAAGAAGATCGTGAAGAGTGTGGAAATCTCGCCTTCCTCCTGCTGCTGGAATGAAAGCTATGATATAGCTCATCTCCTTCTCTTTCTGGAGCCTTGAACCACAAAGGTGACAGCATCCTCAGTCACCCTTGAAAGCTGCGAAGATCGACCACCGGTTCTCTTGTGTTCATGGTGAGGAAGAGCATCCGGGTGTCGTTCAGCTTTCTCCCAGACAGAAGTTTTCTTCTCCCATAGATCTCTATAGTCAAGCTCCGTCTGGTTTATCTTTTCCAGTTTGTTTTTGTTTCAAAACTCATTCTGCTACATTGGTTCCCTACCTGCGTGTAGGAAGATGGACTGTGTGTTCACAGGTCCGAGGTTTTTGGGTTGTGTACCCACAAGCTATTAGACAGCGGTTTGGAGAGAGCCATCTCTCTGTTGGAAGCTGTGAATCAGCGGGAGTGCATTTGCACTAGTGAAGCCTCACATAGTTGAGTGAGGGGTGGACGTAGGTCTCTAGATAGAGACTGAAACCACCTTAAAATCTTGAGTCCTTGTGGTTTGTCTTCTCTCTTGCCTTGTCGCTAGATGCATGTGTAGGAACGTTGTTGATCATCATTCGTGCATTTAGCTCACTAGCTTGCAACTATTTCTTGCTTTACTTCTCTTAGTTTTTATCTAATTTTAATTTCCGCAAAGAAGGGCAAAGATGGGGTTGATCCATTCACAGCTCCCCTCTAGACCCACCTATCACTACTCATCACGTGGTATCAGAGCTAGTCTCTCTGTATGTGGTCTAACGACCGTAAGAGAACTGGTGATATGACGACAAAGAGTCCTATGCCCGAAGGGCATTCCATAAATAGACCTCCTTTTTTCACTAGGACAAACTATCTTCACCGGAAAAACTATATGCAGGTTTTTATCAAAGCCCAGGATCATGAGGTTTGGCAAGTGATTAGCAAAGGTCCGTTTGAATTGCCTGAAGATGAAGACACATAGACCAATGAGCAGCTTAGAAGATCAACATTGAACCAGGGTGCCAAGCACATAATGCAATGCTCCCTTCACCCAATAGAATTCTCAAGAGTGTCAACATGCGCCACTGTAAAAGAAATGTGGGACCGTCTTGAGGTAATATATAAAGGGACAACCCAGGTACGTACAACTAAGGCAAATATGCTAGTTTTTGAATATGAAAAATTCCGAATGAAACCTGAAGAGTCTATTTCTGATATGTATGTTAGGCTAACCATGCTCATTAACGGCTTAACTGAGTTAGGTAAGACCTATTCCGAGCAGGAGATTGTAAGGAAGATACTCAGATCCTTGACTCCTGCATGGCATACAAAGGCAACCGTGGTTGAAGAATCAAAGGACTTGGCAACCACCAAAGTAGAAGAGCTCATAGGGTCACTGATGACCTATGAGATGAACCTAAAGAACAAAGAGGCTGATGTAAGTAAGAAGAAGCCCCTGGCTCTCAAAGCAGGGCTAAGTACCAAGGACACCTCTGATGATGAAGAACCTTCAAGTAGCAACTCTGATGAAGATGAGGTTTCTATGTTAACAAGAAAATTTAGAAGGTTTTTGAGAAAGGAAGGTAAAGGCTTCACAAAGAGGAAGCCTTAGGTAAAGAAAGGTTTCAGGCCAAGACCTAAAAATGCTAAGAAATTTGAGAAACTTGTTTGATACTCTTGCAGGAAACCTGGACACATCAAGTCTGAGTGTCCAGAAGGAGCCAAGAAGACAATGCCCAAGTGGAAGGGCAAGAAGAAACAGACCATGATTTGCACATGGAGTGATAAAGAAGAGGAAGAAGATGGAAACAACTCCACTGTAGAGAGAATGAAGATCTATGTTTAATGGCCAAAGGAGACAAGAATACTGAGGTAAGCTCTCCATTTGAACACTTTACTACTGATGATTGGGAGGAAGCTTACTTTGAGTTAATGGATAAATATGAATTGTATAAGAAAGAAAACAAAGCTTTAAAGAAGAAAATTGACTCCTTTGTGCATGATCAAAGCTCAAATGAAAAAACTGCTTCCCTAGAATCTAAAATTGAAGATCTCAAGAAAATGATTGAAAACTTAGAAGAGGGAAGAAAAGAAATGAGGGATTTAGAAGATGAAAATGAAAACCTTAGAGATGAAATTGATGAGTTGAAACTAAAAATGCAAGACTATGTCAAGGACAATAATCTGTGTAATGAAAAATATGATGCAATAAATCAAGTCAAGTCACAACTTCTTAAAGATAATGAAAAGCTCCAAAAAGACTTAAATGACAAATAGAATGCTTTAGAGAAATTTGTAGATGGGAGTGAAAACTTGAATGCTCTTCTTGGGACTAAGATGAACTTCAATAGGGAAGGGCTATGATATAATCCCACTCAAAAAAGGTCAATTGGTATGAAAACTACAACTTTTGTCCCATCTTCTGAAGCATCAACTTCTAAAACAACACCTAGCCTAAACTAAGAAAAAGCTAGAAACAAAGGAAAAGAGAAAATGGGAGAGCCTATGAAGAACAACCCTGAAAAACCCAAAAAGGTTCAGCAACAACACCAAACAGTCCGACACCAACCCAAGTCCAGGTCTGCACATCTTAAGGGTAGAAAGAATTTCAACAATGGCACAGGTCGGCACTACCCTCAGGACAGGTCGACACGTAGGTTACAGGGACTCGACACGTCTCTCATCCAGAGACCGTTATAAATGGGTTGAACAGGAGACAGGTCAACACGCTCACTACAGGAGGTCGACACATTCAGCAAACAGAGACCGTTATAGATGGTCAGAACAGGGGAGAGGTCGACACTTTACCTCATATAGGTCGACACCTACATACACCAGGGGTAGTTATGAGCCATACTTCCACAGGCCAAGTCAACAACAATACCCTATGAACTATAACAACTTCTACCACTATAAACTCAATCATTGGAACAAATGGACCAAGAATCAATCCTCTTTTAACATCCATAAAATAATGTGGTAGAACCAGAACATGTAAAGAAGAACCAGAACATCCAACCAAGCAAGGAAAACATGAATACTAAGAAAGTATGGATTCCAAAACCCATGCTATTTTATTTTACTGAGATGAAGAAATTATTGGGACCCAATTGTCCTTGGGTTCCAAACATTGTCACTTAATTCCTTGTGCAGGAGTGTCTTGCAGCCGAGCATAATCGTTGGTACCTTGATAGTGGCTGCTCAAGACACATGACTGGGGACATAACCAAATTCTGTCTCTTGGTAGAAAAGGAAGCTGGACATGTCACGTTTGGAGGGAACAACAAGGGAAAGATTATTCATACAGGTAAAGTTGGTAAGAACCCCTCCAACTTCATTGAAAATGTCTTACTCGTTGATGGCTTGGAATATAATTTGTTGAGCATAAGTCAGCTATGTGATAAAGGCCACACTGTTGTGTTTGACTCTAATGAATGTTGGATCTTGCACCCTAATTCAAAAGAAACCAAGTTTTCTGGTAAAAGAGTCAACAATGTGTATATGATTGATCTAGATGACCCTGCTAACATAAATCATTATCTTGCTGCACCTAAATCTGATTTAGCATGCTTGTGGCATCGTAGACTAGGTCATGCTAGCTACAATGCACTTCATAAATTGGTGAAGCATTCTATTGTTAAAGGATTGCCTGAAATTAAATTCAAACTGAACTCTAAAATTTGTGATGCATGTGCACAAGGAAAATAGACTAGGAAGTCATTTAAAAGCAAAACTGAAAGCTTATCATCCAAACCACTTGAACTAATTCACATGGACTTGTTTGGTCCAACCAAAACGACTAGCTTAAGTGGTAAAAGATATGGTTATGTTTTAGTAGATGACTTTACTAGGTTCACATGGGTGTTTTACCTTGCACATAAAAATGACGCCTTTGATGAGTTTCAGGCACTCTACATGCAAATAAAGCAAGACTGTAAGTTTAAAATTTCCAACATATTTTCAGATCATGATGGTGAATTCGACAATGCTGATTTTGATAATCTTTACAGGACTGAAGGAAAAACTCATAGATTTTCATCATCAAGAACTCCAGAGCAAAATGGGGTGGTTGAAAGAAGGAACAGAACGTTGATAGAGATGGCACGCACAATGCTTGCTGAAAAGCAACTACCAAGGAGGTTTTGGGCAGAAGTGGTAAACACTGCTTGTTATATCATCAACCGCTCAATGGTAAGGCCATTCACTAAAATGACTCCTTATGAGTTGCTCAATAGTAAAAAGCCATCTCTCTCTCACATGAAAGTATTTGGTTCAAAGTATTTTGTTCATAACAATGATAAAAGAGACTTAGACAAGTTTGAGCCCAAGAGTGAAGAAGGCATTTTTCTTTGGATATTTAGATAGGTCTAGAGCTTATAGAGTTTATAATCTTAAGACCCTATGTGTGGAAGAGTCACCTCACATCACTTTTGATGAGACTAATGATGAAAATTCTAACAGGAAAAATGATGATGGGGAATTTCTGAACGCAAAAGGAAAAGAAGAACTTCCACATGAGGAGACATAGGGAAATGAAGACCAAGGAGAGTCAAGCAATGCTCGGATCACTGATGCAGATAGAGGTTACCCTCAGACTGAAATAAGGGTGCTGAAAGACCATCCTTTAGAAAATATTTTGAGTAATCTGCTTGACCCACCTAGAACTAGGTCTCATTTTCGAATTATGGATAAAATTGAACAACTAGCACTTGTGTCTCAAAGTGAACCTAAAAACATTGTAGAGGCTTTAAAAGATGAAAATTGGATAAATTCCATGCATAATGAATTAAACCAATTTGAAAGAAATAATATGTGGCACCTAGTTCCTAGGCCCCAAGAGAAATCTATCATAGATACTAAATGGGTCTTTAGGAACAAACTTAGTGAAGATGGTAAGATAATTAGAAATAAAGCCAGAGTAGTGGCTCAGGGGTATAATCAAGAGTTTGTCATAGATTTTGAAGAGTCTTTTGCCCCTGTAGCCAGATTAGAGGCCATTAGAATTCTGCTTGTATTTGCTTGTTCTCATAAAATCAAACTGCAACAAATGAATGTTAAGAGTGCCTTTTTGAATGGTTTAATAAAAGAAGAAGTATACGTAGAGCAGCCCCCTGACTTTGAATGTTCACATTTTAAAGACCATGTTTATAAGTTGGACAGGGCTATATATGGTTTGAAGCAGGCACCCAAAGCTTGGTATGATAGACTAAGCTCATTCCTCACCGAACAAGGCTACACAAGAGGTAATGTAGACCAGACACTATTCACTAAGAGACAGGGTAAGGACATCTTGTTAGTTCAGATTTATGTAGATGATATAGTGTTTGGGTCCACAAAATCTCAAATGTGTGAGGATTTTGCTAAACTCATGACTAATGAGTTTGAGATGAGTCTTATGGGTGAGCTTCAATTCTTTCTTGGCTTGCAGATAAATCAAAGCAATGAAGGTTGTTTCATTAGTCAAGCCAAATATGTGAAAGAGTTGCTGAAGAGATTTGAACTGACCAACTGCAAACCATTAGGAACTCCGATGGGGAGTGCAACTTCACTGGATGCAGATGAAAAAAGTATACCTGTGGATGCAAAGAAGTATAGAGGTATGATCGGTTCATTACTCTATTTAACTGCATCTAAACCAGACATTCAATTTAATGTTTACCTTTGTGCTAGATTTCAGTCTAGTCCTAGAGAGTCCCACTTGACTGCTGTCAAGAGTATCTTTAGATACCTTGTTGGCACTCAAGATCTGGGATTATGGTATCCTACATCCTGTGAGCTTTCACTCTTTTCATATTCAGATGCAGACTATCCAGGTTGCAAAGTAGATCACAAGAACACTAGTGGTTATTGCTATTTTTTGAGTGGGTGTTTGGTTTATTGGGCCTCCAAGAAACAGCACTCGATTGCCCTCCCCACTGCAGAGGCAGAATATGTTGATGTAGGGAGTTGTGGCACCCAAGTGCTGTGGATCAAACACCAACTCCAATATTATCTAATAGATCTTGGATGTTTTCCCATTTTGTGTGATAACACCAGTGCTATAAACCTTGCAAAAAATCCAGCCTTGCACTCTAGGACTAAGCATATAGAGATTAGGCATCATTTCATTAGGGATGAAGTCCTTAAAAACTATTTTGAGCTCCATTTTGTTGATTCAGAAAATCAGATTGCAGATATTTTCATAAAACCTTTAAGCAATGACAGGTTTTCAACCTTAAGGAGAGAGCTAGGTCTATGCAGACCTCAATCATCTCAGGTTTGAGCTGTTGTATCTTTTTTCTTAAAATACTTGTCATTGTTATGATGGTTGATAGTATACCTGATTTGTCTCAAAATGGTCTATCGTTTGAATGAATTATTTCATGAATGATGGTCACATTCAGGGGGAGTTTGTGTGCATATACTACCTTGTGTGCACTTTGATTGTTTTGCATTGAATATCATCTTTTGACTTCATGGTATCTCAAATGTCGAGCTGTAGAAAGACAGGTTACGCCTGTCCGGAAACTCTCCCCATGCGTGAGGACTGACCTCCGGCAAGTACCATGAGTCATAATTGCATATTAAGATCTGCATGGTTAATCTTTAGTGCATGAGCATGTTTAAAGCTTTAGCATCAAATAAAGCACTTCTCACTAGCAGAAAACATGTGAAATTTTTTGATGATTGAGTGAAATCAGAAAGTCAGAGGCACTGGTATCAAAAATTGGCAGAACTGTTTCAGAAATGAAGCAATCAAAGAAGAATAAGAATCAGAGTCACTGGCTGAGAGAAGAGCTATTGAACAGGTCGACACCCTCTGGTGATGTGCCGACACTCACCTTGAAATGCTCAAAAAATGACCCTCTGTTTTCCATCAGTAGGCCGACACCTTCATAGGAAGTGTCGACACGGCCGCTCAGCTACTCATGGGTGTATGGTCCAATGGAGAGTCATTATGTCTATTTACCCTACCTTATCATTGCTTTCTTCATTTCTTCATCGAATCTTTTGCTTCTGAACCATTGCTTAGTCACCGGTCATTAATTTAGGGGGAGTTGAGAAGGTTTTAATTCTTTCATACAACCTTGGCTAAGTTATTCTGTTCTACCTCTGTTAAGGAAAGGGTTTAATGTTTATAACCCTCAATTTTGTTGATAATGGTGTTAAGTTGCACCCACCTTGCACTTATAATAGGGTTAAAACATTCATCAAAGTTTTTGATTATAACCACAGCCTAAACTTCTAAAAGTTAATTGTAAAAGGGCTTCTTTGGATAAAGAATAATTAGCTTGTATTGTCCTTAAACAAGTCACCTAAATTCAAGCCAACTAGAGAATACTCCTCCAAAAATCATATTGCAATAATTTCAAGGCAATGGCATCATCTTCAGAGAAATTAGATCATGCATCAATGAAATGCAGCAAATCTACTCATGATGAAGACAGCTATCTCTAATCAAAAGAAAACAGGAGGATAAGCTACACTAAGTAACCAGGGACTCTGGTGTCTGAAGAACGTGTTTCCTTGTGTCAAAAAGTGAATGCTATATCAGACTGTTTAATCAAAAAAAAAATGGGGCTGACTCTAGGCTTTACTTCAAACAGATTATTTTGTTTATTTTCAATACTTGATTAATTTTTCCCCCAATCTTGCCTAATGAACTTAATGAGTAAGATTAATAGGCTTGGTTAAAACACTTGACTTCAGTTAAATATTTTAATCTTATTATTGTTGCATAAACGGTTTTTCTTAAACCTTTATTCTTCAAAATTAAGCTTATAAGCTTTAAACCCTTGAAATTTAATAAAAGGGGTATTTCAGCAATTTCTTTTCTAAAGGGTGTTCTTTTAAAAAGAAAAAAAATCTCTCTTCACCTTTTTTTACTGACCGGTGAATATCTTGTTTCTTATCTCTACCCAATTTCATCTTCTCTACTGCAAAACCCCTTTCTCCGGAGTGTCTGCACTTCTCCACTGCGGAGGTTGACACTTCCTTCTGTCTTCCTCCTCAAGTGCAGCTAGCTCCCTTGTCTGCTGCGACCCTCCAGCAACCCTAGCTCCCTTCTCTTCTCTCTCTCCACTCAAACCATGACTCCACTGGTCACCCGTGGCAAAAAGAAGGATACAGCAACACCAAAGGGAGATCTTATTCCAGCTCCTGCAGCGAGGGAAACAAGAAAAGAAGGTTGCTCTAAACTCATTCACGATAGACCAGCTACAGCTGCATCGAAAAAGAGGAAAGAAGCACCATCCAAGGATACAGTGGCTGATGAGGGACAGTCGCGAGGGCTACCGGCCAAGAGGAAAAGATTATCTACTGTAGAAAAAGGGAAGGAAAGACAACAGCCTGCTCTTCCGCAGCCCAGTGCTACTCAAACTGTCAGGGAAGAGGAGAATGATCCAACAAGAATCCTATTTCTGAGGTATGTGGATTTCGATGACCATGAAATGCTTGATGTTTTTCTCGAGCTACTTCCACTTATAGAATTCCAAGGTTGGAGAAAGTTTTTATCTAGACACAGGGTCTACTACCCTTCTCTGGTCCAACAATTCTACATGAACCTTTCTTATGATGAGAACCAAAAGGCTCTCAGGACCGAAGTCAAGGGAATAAAAATTAAATTATCAACAAAGCTCCTTCACAAAGCTTTATGTATACCCCGGGATGGGTTGTAAGAATCAGAATTTCAAATAGACTTATCTGCTGCTTACACAATCTTGACTGGGAAGCCTAGCGATCCTAAAGATGAAACTCAACTTCTTGTGAAGCATTTTGACACTAACCAGTTTCCCCCATTGCAACGACTACTACACTACATGTGCACAACCATCATTGCCCCACAAGGGGGTGGCAGAAGTAGAATTACAGAAACCCATAGGTTCATTTTCTTCTGCATGTTCAATGATTTGCAAATTTGTCTTCCAGAGATAATGCTTCAGATCATGGGGAGTTGTACAAGGCAAAGGAGAAATCTACCCTATGCTGCACACTTGACATCAATTTTTCAGAGAGTTGGAATTTCTCTGGAAAATGAAAGGATGAAAGAAATACCTCAGAGTAATGTCTATTTCTTGAGGTTCATTGAAAAGTACATGCACTTCAAGAAGAAAGGAAACAAAGTTGTAAGGGATTTGCCTGGTCACCAGACTGAACCTCCAGCTGCACCTACGCAACAATAGCCAACACAGCCAGCATATCAAGAACAGCCAGCACCTACACAACAAGCTCAGCAAACTGAAGAGGAACATATAGAACAGTATGAGGAATAGTTCCATGTGGATGCTCACTTTGAATAGGAGCAGCAGCAGCATGATGTGCCACAAGAAACATATTTTGGTCCCATAACACAATTTGGGATTCTTCCTCCTCAGACTCCTCCATTTCAACCTAGAGTTTATACTGAAGAAGAGGCACCTCCTGAATTTCATACCGAAGCCTCATCATCAAGAGGACCTCAATATGTAGCCACTGAGGGTCTGATTGGTATTCACCCTACCCTAATCAGATTTCTTACTGCTCAGTTTGCAAATGTAAATTCCTCAATTATGCAGCTTGATATGAAGGTTGAGAGACTGGATGCAAGGTTTGTTCATAGTGAACAAACTCAGAACAGTAGATGGGAGAAATTTGTAAGAGATAAACACAGGTCTGATGGTCAGTTGTATGCCTTTATGAACTCCCTGATGCATGTTTGTGAAAAAGCAGGGACAGTGATGAAAAGACTGAGAGAAGTACATATTGAAACTCAAGAAAAAACTTGTGAAATGGTCATGCACGCCTATGACATTCGTGAAGATCAGTACAACTTGAATCTCAATTATGCTACATTGATTGATACTTCTAATCGAATTGAAGAAAGAGTGGATGTAGACTCTCTCACAATCAGAGAACAGGTGGCTTCTAACATTGCTAGAATTGTAGATGCCACCATAAATCTGGAAGCAACAGTTCATGCCAACTCTGCACAGCTAATTGATTAGTCCATAAGGCTGAAAGGAAAAGTTCATACTGACTCTAGAAAGCTCATCAATGCCTCCACCATGCTTGCAGAACAAGTCCATCCTGACACAGCCACAATGGTGGAAAACTCCTCAAGAGCTGCAGAAAAGATGCATGTTGTCTACAACAAATTGGATATGGTTGGAATAGAAATTCTTGAACTAATTCGTCTTCACAAAGATCAGCTTCAACCTAATCCGGAAGACACTGGTGAAGCCTACTACCCTCGACCATCTGAAGCAACATCATCTTATGTCTCAGCACAAGGCTCATAACAAAAAGCACAGACTGAATACATATGTGACATGCTGCATCAGTGGTGTAGCAACCCTGGTAAAATAAAAGGAAGATTTCAAGAAAGATTAAGTAAGTAAATGATAAGAACCAAAATGAATAAATAATAAGTCAAAAGTAAGTAACGCCTCTCAACAAGGTGTGATTTAAATAAGAAACGCCTTCACCTGAGGCGTTAATTCAAAAAGTGACGCCTATACTAAAGGGCGTCAAATTTCAAAAACGTCCAAAACGAATAAAAGGAAAGGGAAAGAAACGCCCTCTTCTTGGGCGCGAATTGTAAAAGAAACGACATAGGTCAAGACGTCAATTAGAATTAACGCCCTAACCTAAGGCGTTAATTGCACTTGTGTTCCATTCGAACCAGGAGACTATCCAGGGTAAGTTTTGGGATTGCTACGTATGGTAAGGACTCTATCAAGGAAACTAGAGTTCTAATCGAATTCTAACTCTATTGGGATTCCTAAAACTCTATAAATACCCTTCTAATCGACCTTGATCGCTATTTTGGCGATCTGCTGCTGCTGTCATCCGTGAAGAACATAGGTTTGTTCTTCCTTATTCCTGCCTTACCTTCGGTTATGTATGATGAAGGAAAATTAATGATCTTCAACTTTTCCTTCTGTAGGAAGTATGCAGCAAGTAGTAACTCTATTGAAGAACGTGGGTTCTTCATCAAAATGATATCTTCATCCAAGGAAGAAGCCGTTGATTTTCTACAAGCAGTGAATATCTTCTTCCTGGCTCACACAATCATCCAGTACCTGCTGATTATCCAGTTATTATTGCCGTTCCACATCTCTTCAGAGGCTCTGTTGTCTCTTCTCTTCACAAATCTTCACGTACCAGCACCAAGACCATTCATCAAGTAGGTTTTCTTAAGAACTGTAGCCCAAACTAGTTTAAGATTCCTAATATTATCATATGTCAACTGCGTTTTTCAACATTTTCTGGGAAATTTCAAAAGAAGCGACCCTACCTAGGGCGCTAATTCTTGTTATGACGCCCTGCCCAGGAGTCGTCAATTCCATACAGTTAATAAATACCCATCTTTAAAATTCAATATCTATGTAACCACGAATCTAATATTATGCATGATCCTACCTACTCAATCTTGCTATTTTCTTGTCCAGTTCTGTTTCTTGCAAAGTAATTATCGTCAAATACCTTTACTGTTCATGTTCCTGAAAACCAAAGTTAATTAACGACCTTCCCAAGGTAGTCTCTTATGAAACTAACGCCCCATCAAAGGGCGCTAATTTAAAATTAACGCCCCTGTCCAAGGTGCGTTTTGTTAAAATTCTAGAATATTGAAATTTCTGTAAAATAGAAATATAGAATGGACGACTGCTGGAAAAGCCGTCAAATTATGAATACACGACCCAGTAAAAGGCGTTAATTCATTAAGTAGTGACTTAGCCTAAGTCGCTATTTTCATGTGATACTATTTTACACTGTTACTGTTAACCGAGGGTTTCATATGTATATATATATATATATATATATATATATATATATATATATATATATATATCGGCACTATATTCCAGTCCGTGAATATAGCCCATTTTTCATGATGATTTATCGCATTACCCACTAACTCTCGGTGACATACAAGCTCTCCATTGGACATTCCGTTCCTTTGGACTAGCAAGTTAGTCATTGAGACCTCCGTAAGACTCCTCGAGCCTTGGATTCCCTCAAGGCCTACTGAGCTGGTTGTACCATAAAAAAACCTATTGCACTATTTTGCCATGTCACTCTATAGAAACATGGTATACCGGCCCTCATGTTATGCTAAGTGGATATCACGACAATGTTCCTAATGGGATGAGGACATCATGCCATTAATATACTGTTCTTGTGGACCTCAATTCTATATAAAAAGAGTGACCATCTACATATGGTCACTTATTTGTTATAGTACCCGATTAGGGAACCAACTTCACCCAGTTTTATCGATACTCGTGCTTATACCGTTATTATCATCCTTATACATCAAGTTCAATTTTGAACTCTACTCTATCTTGAATATCCACAAGTTTTTTCTTGAAATTCCATATTGGCTATACTATAAAGTGGATGTCTAGATCTATCTTTAATGCTGTGCATATAAGGGCCGGATCTGGTCCTGGGAGGAGCACCCAAAAGTACTAGTACCCATGGGAGTTGTAATGATCATGGTGTCTAGCATTGCACCGAAGTACTTGTCTCTCTTGATCGTTGGCATTCCACACACTCTCTCTTTCTTGCGTGCGAGACTCGACTTGCATGACTTTACTAGCATGGCCCGACACGGGCAAAGTACTTGCGTGAAATAGCCAATATTGTATAAAGTCTCTCATGAATATCTCTTGGTTAAGACTCGCTTGGATGTTTTACACGACGTGTTATTGTATTGATTAGTTATTTCTACATGCATAGCCATATTACATTTACATGAGATAAATTGTAATCACTTAAACCCATTGCTAGTTCTTGAGATATAATTTCCTACTGAGCGTTCTCTCACTCAGTGTTTCCCTACTTTTCAGGTAAGTCCGACGACGAGACTCAATCGGACTGGGAAGGTCAAGAGTGAAAGAGATTAGAGTTTCTCAAAGCGTCAACTAGTCTTGTCTTTTCTATATCTTCTTGAGTCAATTTTGGACTTCTCTTGTTATTAAGTTTAGCATTTTCAAGGGATTGTAATAGAAATACTTTTGTGAAGGAATAAAAGGATTGGGTTATCTTTACTTTTGCGCATCTCTGATTTGGTGTCGAATACACTAATACTCTTATTGACATGATCGATATAAACTCGTCACGCGTCTCCGGGTATCTTCCGCGCTCTGGGCGTGACAGTTTTTGTGGTATCAGAGCCTAGGGTATTCAATTCCTAGGAAACCCAAGTCCAAGGATAAGTCTGAACCTCTAACCAGTGAGATTGGGTAGAACCAAGGGTTAAAGTCAATATAGAATTAAAAGCCTTTTAACGCTATCACATACTAATATAGCTATTGTAATTATAGGACAATGGCTGCCGAACGTGCTCAATGGCGCAACATGCAACGCACTCTTCAAGGCATGACCCAGGCACTTCAACAAGTGGCACAAGGAGGTGCACATCGTGGAGTAGGAAATCTCCACCAAAGCTTCAAGAACATGAACCCTCCTAAGTTCATGGGATCCACTGATCCAGATGATGCCGAACACTGGATCCGGGAAACTGAACGGATCTTTCGGGTTATGCAATGCACGGATCAAGAGACGGTCCTGCTAGCAACTTTTCAATTAGAAAGGGACACCCGCTGTTGGTGGGAGTCGGTAGAAGCTACGTTAAATCAAGGACAAGTCACTTGGGATGAGTTTGTTGAACATTTCAACAATAAATATTTCTCCGATCGAGTTCAAGAGAAGAAAGCCGCTGAATTCGCCGCACTTAAGCAACGATCTTTGTCGGTGGCTGAATATGAAGCGCAGTTCTCAAGGCTGTCTCGGTACGCTAAACACTTAGTTAGTACTGAGAAGATGAAAGCTCGAAGATTCCTTAATGGGCTCAGGCCCCAATATATCACACAACTGGCACCGATGGACATACAAGTCTATTCGGAGATGGTTCGACGAGCCCAATTACTAGAAGATGCCACGGAACTATCTGATAGGATCCGTGGGAAAGACAAGAAGGAGAATGTTACTAGCTCCGGCACCTTCAAACCCAATTTCAAGAAGAGGCCAAGTAATGGAGGTACTCCCTCCCAGGAGCAAAAGTTCAAAAAGACCAAACCTTTCTCCATCACCACTACACCTTCTAAGGTGGTATGTAAGCACTGTGATAAGGCCGGGCACAAGGCCAAAGAATGTTGGAGGAAACTTGGAGCGTGTCTCCGTTGTGGGAGTCGTGATCATCGGATTCCCGACTGTCCCCTACTCAATGATCAAGCCGGTGAGCGCCCGGTAACAAAGAATGCTCATCTCCAAGCTATTAAGGAGGCGGAACAAGACGACGACAGACTCGTAGAAGGTACACTGAATGTTTGTTCCAAGTCTGCACATGTCTTATTTGATATAGGTGCATCACATTCTTTTATTTCCAAGAAGTTCGCTGACCCACTACCTATGGAATCGGAATGGATGAAAATATTTTTATCTACTCCTCTCGGAAACGAAACCGATATTACTCACCATTATCAAAACTGTGAAGTCTTGGTAAAAGGAAGAAATCTTCCTATCAACCTCATATGTTTAGACCTAAAGGAATATGATGTCATATTGGGAGCAGACTGGTTATCTAGGTATCAGGCAACTGTGGATTGCTGTAACAGCAAAGTTACTTTCAAGGACTTTCCAGAACTAGTCTATTCTAGCCCTAAGAGTCGGAGCAAGTCACCTCTTATTTTGGCTCTCCGAGCTAGCAAGCTAATAAGGAAAGGATGCGTATCTTTCCTTGCATTTGTCACCATTAAGGAGACTAAAGAGACTAAGCTAGAAGACATCCCAGTTGTGCAAGAATTTCCGGACGTGTTTCCGGAGGAATTGCCTGGATTACCCCCACAAAGAGAAGTGGCCTTCACCATCGACTTGGTCCCTGGTGCTGGACCAGTTTCTAAGGTACCATATAGGATGTCCACTGCCGAGCTCAAGGAGCTGAAGGAGCAATTGATGGAACTTCTCAAGAAAGGATTTATTAGACCAAGCACTTCCCCGTGGGGAGCACCTGTGCTATTTGTAAGAAAGAAAGATGGATCCATGAGGTTATGCATCGACTATCGACAGTTGAATCATCTCACTATCAAGAACAAGTATCCACTGCCGAGAATCGATGAGTTATTTGATCAAATATCTGGATCCATGTATTTTTCAAAGATTGATCTCAGGACGGGATATCACCAACTAAGGATCAAAGATGAGGACATTTATAAGACCGCGTTCAGAAGCAGGTATGGGCCCTATGAATTTGTTGTTATGCCTTTTGGACTAACAAATGCCCCTGCTGCCTTTATGTAGTTGATGAATAGTATATTCAGGCCTCATCTAGATCAATTCATAGTGGTTTTCATTGATGATATACTGATCTATTCAAAGACCAAGGAAGAGCATGAGGAGCATTTGAGAATAGCATTACAAATATTGAGGATAAATCAGTTATATGTAAAGCTCAGCAAATGTGAATTTTGGTTAGGAGAAGTAGCTTTCTTGGGGCATGTTATATCAAAAGACGGTTTATCCGTAGATCCATCAAAGGTTGAAGCTGTAAGGAATTGGGAAAGACCGACCAATGCTAGCGAGATCCGTAGTTTCTTGGGTCTTGCGGGCTACTATCGGCGATTCATCAAGGATTTCTCCAAGATAGCCGTACCACTCACTTGGCTAACTCGCAAGGAGATACGTTATGAATGGAGTGAGGAATGTGAAAGAAGCTTCCAAGCTCTCAAAGATCATCTAACTACTGCCCCGATTTTAGCTTTACCAATTGAAGACGAGAGATTCGAAATATACACCGATGCATCTGGCATTGGCCTCGGATGTGTTTTAATGCAACAAGGGAAGCTTATAGCCTACTCTTCTCGCCAATTGAAGAAGCACGAGGAGAACTACCCAGTTCATGATCTAGAATTGGCTGCGGTAGTATTTGCACTGAAGATATGGAGACATTATCTGTACGGAGTGCAGTTTATTGTATACTCTGACCATGAAAGTCTTAAGTACTTCTTCTCTCAGAAGGAATTGAATATGAGGCAAATACGTTGGCTAGAATATCTTAAGGACTTCGACTTCACTATACAATATCATCCTGGAAAGGGTAATCCTGTAGCCGATGCCCTCAGTCGAAAGTCGAGAGCACTATTAGCCAATTGTATGATTCAGGAGTGGAAGTTGCTAGAACAATTCTCTAAACTTAATATAAGCATGGACAAGGACAGTAGGTGTGTCACCTTATCCCATATGAGCATACAGCCAGACTTGCTATCCGAAATACAAGGACTTCAAGGTAGTGACCCCGTATTAGTGGAAATCAAGGGCAAAATGGAAGAACAACCTGATTTCAAAATAGCACCAGATGGAAGATTGATGTTCAGAAATAAAACATGTATACCGAATTGCCCAGAGCTAAAGAAGAAAATCTTAGATGAAGCTCACAGATCAAGGTACACGATTCATCCAGGATCAACTAAGATGTATCAAGATTTGAAAAGGACCTTTTGGTGGCCCAATATGAAAAGAGAAATAGCGGATTTTGTGTCTCGCTGTCTCACATGTCAACAAGTCAAGGCAGAACACCAAAAGCCTGCCGGTAAGCTACATCCTCTAGATATTCCCAAGTGGAAGTGGGAGGATATCGGTATGGACTTCATTATGGGTCTGTCCAAATCAAAGGGGGGATATGACGGAATATGGGTTATCATCGACCGATTGACCAAATCGGCACACTTTTTGCCAATCAAGAGTCGATGGTCAGTTGTTGTTCTTGCTGCATTATACCTTAAAGAGATAGTCAGGTTACATGGAGTACCTGTCTCAATCGTGTCTGACAGAGACCCCCGTTTTACTTCTCAATTTTGGAAGGGTTTACAACATTCACTGGGGACGAGACTTAACTTTAGTACAGCTTTTCATCCTCAAACGGATGGTCAGACCGAGAGAACTAATCAGGTGGTTGAAGATATGCTCAGAACTTGCATCATTGATTTTGGTGGAAGCTGGCATGATCACTTGCCTTTGGTTGAATTTGCATACAATAACAGCTATCAGGCAAGTATACAAATGGCACCTTTCGAAGCTTTATACGGAAGGAGTTACCGATCGCCTTTGTGCTGGGACGAGGTTGGCGAAAAACAACTATTAGGTCCAGACATGGTAAGGGATACCACTGAAAAGATTCAGTTGATTAGAGAAAGACTTCAAGTTGCTCAGTCTAGGCAGAAGGCTTATGCCGATACAGGAAGAAGAGATCTCGAATTCCAAGTGGGAGATCACGTATTTCTCAAGATATCACCTGGACGTGGAATAAGGAGATTCGGTGTTAAGGGCAAGCTTACACCAAGGTTTACCGGACCTTTTGAGATACTAGAAAGAGTTGGCGAGGTTGCTTACCGCGTCGCTTTACCTCCTCAATTGTCCGAAGTTCATAATGTATTCCACATATCAATGTTGAAGAAATATGTGCATGATCCGTCACATATCATTGATCATGGAGACCTGGTGATTCAAAGGGATCTCACTTATGAGCAAAGGCCTATGAAGATCCTCGATCGTGAGGTACGAACCCTAAGGAATAAGGTTATTCCAATGGTTAAGGTGCAATGGAGTAAATGTTCAGAACACGAAGCCACATGGGAGATCGAGGGGTCTATGAGGAAATGATTCCCAGACTTATTCTAAAAAGGTATGTATTCTACACTCTCCACATTTATATGCGATTGAATTTGGGGACCAAATTCTTTTAAGTGGGGGAGGCTGTAGCAACCTTAGTAAAATAAAAGGAAGATTTCAAGAAAGATTAAGTAAGTAAATGATAAGAACCAAAATGAATAAATAATAAGTCAAAAGTAAGTAACGCCTCTCAACAAGGCGCGATTTAAATAAGAAACACCTTCACCTGAGGCGTTAATTCAAAAAGTGACGCCTATACTAAAGGGCATCAAATTTCAAAAACGTCTAAAACAAATAAAAGGAAAGGGAAAGAAACGCCCTCTTCTTGGGCGCGAATTGTAAAAGAAATGGCATAGGTCAAGACGTCAATTAGAATTAACGCCCTAACCTAAGGCGTTAATTGCACTTGTGTTCCATTCGAACCAGGAGACTATCCAGGGTAAGTTTTAGGATTGCTACGTATGGTAAGGACTCTATCAAGGAAACTAGAGTTCCAATCGAATTCTAACTCTATTGGGATTCCTAAAACTCTATAAATACCCTTCTAATCGACCTTGATCGCTATTTTGGCGATCTGCTGCTGCTGTCATCCGTGAAGAACACAGGTTTGTTCTTCCTTGTTCCTGCCTTACCTTCGGTTATGTATGATGAAGGAAAATTAATGATCTTCAACTTTTCCTTTTGTAGGAAGTCTGCAGCAAGTAGTAACTCTATTGAAGAACGTGGGTTCTTCATTAAAACGATCTCTTCATCCAAGGAAGAAGCCGTTGATTTTCTACAAGCAGTGAATATCTTCTTCCTGGCTCACACAATCATCCAGTACCTGCTGATTACCCGGTTATTATTGCCATTCCACATCTCTTCAGAGGCTCTGTTGTCTCTTCTCTTCACAAATCTTCACGTACCAGAACCAAGACCATTCATCAAGTAGGTTTTCTCAAGAACTGTAGCCCAAACTAGTTTAAGATTCCTAATATTATCATCTGTCATCCATGCCTATAGTTTTACTGTGTTTTTCAACATTTTCTGGGAAATTTCAAAAGAAGCGACCCTACCTACGGCGCTAATTCTTGTTATGACGCCCTGCCCAGGAGTCGTCAATTCCATACAGTTAATAAATACCCATCTTTAAAATTCAATATCTATGTAACCACGAATCTAATATTATGCATGATCCTACCTACTGAATCTTGCTATTTTCTTGTCCAGTTCTGTTTCTTGCAAAGTAATTATCGTGAAATACCTTTACTATTCATGTTCCTGAAAACCAAAGTTAATTAACGACCTTCCCAAGGTCGTCTCTTATGAAACTAACGCCCCATCAAAGGGCGCTAATTTAAAATTAACGCCCCTGTCCAAGGCGCGTTTTGTTAAAATTCCAGAATATTGAAATTTCTACAAAATAGAAATATAGAATGGACGACTGCTGGAAAAGCCATCAAATTATGAATACACGACCCAGTAAAAGGCGTTAATTCATTAAGTAGTGACTTAGGCTAAGTCGCTATTTTCCTGTGATACTATTTTACACTGTTACTGTTAACCGAGGGTTTCATATGTATATATATATCGGCACTATATTCCAGTCCGTGAATATAGCCCATGTTTCATGATGATTTATCGCATTACCCACTAACTCTCGGTGACATACAAGCTCTCCATTGGACATTCCGTTCCTTTATACTAGCAAGTTAGTCATTGGGACCTCCGTAAGACACCTCGAGCCTTGGATTCCCTCAAGGCCGACTGAGCTAGTTGTACCATAAAAAAATCTATTGCACTATTTTGCCATGTCACTCTATAGAAACATGGTATACCGGCCCTTATGTTATGCTAAGTGGATATCACGAGAATGTTCCTAATGGGATGAGGACATCATGCCATTAATATACTGTTCTTGTGGACCTCAATTCTATATAAAAAGAGTGACCATCTACATATGGTCACTTATTTGTTATAGTACCCGGTTAGGGAACCAACTTCACCCAGTTTTATCGATACTCATGTTTATACCGTTATTATCATCCTTATACATCAAGTTCAATTTTGAACTCTACTCTATCTTGAATATCCACAAGTTTTTTCTTGAAATTCCATATTGGCTATACTATAAAGTGGATGTATAGATCTATCTTTAATGCTGTGCATATAAGGGCCCGATCTGGTCCTGGGAGGAGCACCCAAAAGTACTAGTGCCCATGGGAGTTGTAATGATCACGGTGTCTAGCATTGCACCGAAGTACTTGTCTCTCTTGATCGTTGGCATTCCACACACTCTCTCTTTCTTGCGTGCGAGACTCGACTTGCATGACTTTACTAGCATGGCCCGACACGGGCAAAGTACTTGCGTGAAATAGCCAATAATGTATAAAGTCTCTCATGAACATCTCTTGGTTAAGATTCGCTTGGATGTTTTATATGACGTGTTATTCTATTGATTAGTTATTTCTACATGCATAGCCATATTACATTTACATGAGATAAATTGTAATCACTTAAACCCATTGCTAGTTCTTGAGATATAATTTCCTACTGAGCGTTCGCTCACTCAATGTTTCCCTACTTTTCAGGTAAGTCCGACGACGAGGCTCAATCGGACGGGGAAGGTCAAGAGTGAAAGAGATTAGAGCTTCTCAAAGCGTCAACTATTCTTGTCTTTTCTATATCTTCTTGAGTCAATTTTGGACTTCTATTGTTATTAAGTTTAGCATTTTCAAGGGATTGTAATAGAAATACTTTTGTGAAGGAATAAAAGGATTGGGTTATCTTTACTTTTGCGCATCTCTGATTTGGTGTCGAATACACTAATACTCTTATTGACATGATCGATATAAACTCGTCACGCGTCTCCGGGTATCTTCCGCGCTCGGGGCGTGACAAGTGGCTCGATGCAATCAATGATAACATCAAAGCTCTACACCAGTTCGTGAAACAAAAAGATGAGCAACTCACTCAGAAGGTTGATTCTTTAGCTGCAACAGTTCTGCAACTGCAACAACAACTGTAAGGAAGCTCTAGCTCCAGCACAATGGGTGATGCGGGACGGACACGCGACCTGGGACTCTAGCTCGCGATCATCCCTATGCGAGGGAAGACGTGGGACCGTGGTTCAAAGCTCAGATCTGTAAATTGACCTCTTCATGAAAGTTGTAGAGGATGGAACGAGGAAGACGGGGATAATTTTTATTTGACTTTTGGTGGAGGTTTCGATTTTTTGGGGATTTTATACTGACTGGGGGTCGGATCTGAACTGCATAGGACAGAACATATTTGGGAAAAGACAGCAATTTTTAAAAATACAACAAGGACTCCAGAAATTCCAAGAAAATTCATGGATGATGGCGTTGGTAGACAGAACTCCCAATAAAATTGGTGACCCAAGAAAATAAGGGAAAAGGGGGTCGAAACTTGGAAACACAGGGTTATTGTGACAGGATCTGAACAGAAGATAGAACTGAAATACTGAGGGACATGAAAATAGAAAAATACTTAACGCTGGGTAAATGACTGGATTTTTTATGTGGGGGCTGGGGTGGACGTGGATGACTCACCCTCCAAGTTTGGACTCGATCTGAGCTCCTGATGGTGAGCTAAAATTCGAGATTTGAGGATCTATCCTGATGTAGACAGAACTCCAATGTTGATGACGGCGGCGCGATGGCGGCGGCGGCAGAAATAGAATTCAGAGGATCAGAGGAGGAGGTAGAATGGGTCTCACACCCTAGAAGGCTGGAAGAGGAAGAAACACAGCAGGGGAGAGAGGGGAGGGGCGCACCCTTCTTGGAGCTCCAACAATTTCACACAATTTTCATCATTAATTCCAATAAAATATGAATCACAATCTATTTGTATGAAATGCCAAAAGACACTAAATAACCCTAGATCTAGAATTGGGAGGGGTAAAAGAGGGAGGTCAAATATTTTTATCCCATGTGGTTTGGAACCACATTAAAATACATTAAAGTGGAGGGCGCCCCCTTGACTAGGTGGGTTGGCATCTTGGACTTTTTAGTCCATTTGTCTCCCTTTGAAAGTCCAAGCATCTAGAAGCCACCTAGGATGGTTGACCAGCCCCACATGGACCCAAATGGCTTAGGTGGACCAATGGGGAAGGAGTGAGGGCTCCCTTGCTGGACCTACTGACATTTTGCACAAAAACCCAAACAAGCCTAGGGAATGACACATTGGCTTATAAAGCCTTACAATTGCATATATGTTTTCCCAAGGATATAAAAATAAACTAAAGGACACAAATGCAAATTAAAATGTCAGTGCTCTTGCTTTGATGTCCCCATCAATTTTCCCCAGGTGGGAAGAACTCGACCCCTTCGAGTAAGGGGTGCGGCTGCTCTAGTAGCTCCGACGGATGCGTCACCGAACCTGGAAGCGCGGAGTACGCTCCACTCCAAGTAATCGACACTTGCTCATCTCGTATAGATTTGATATGCACACGCTGCTGGGGAGGAGACTAGAGGTGGACACTCCGGGGTGGGGTCACTCTCAAAGGAGGGAAGCGGCTCAAAGGCTCACTAGGAATCACCGCTTGTCCCTTATGTGACTAGATCCGATATGTGAAGTAGAACCGATCCCAAAGTCCGACCAGTCTCGAACTCGAAAGGGACTAACAACGCGAGTGTACAAACCGACTCGACTCGATATAGACACACGACATAAAAATGAAACAAAGACTCACAAAGACCCTAAACAAACCTAATGTTAATCTGACCCGTACATGGGTGACGGCGGACCAGGACACCCGAATGTGTGCCATGCATGCATTTGACGTAACCGGAGGTTGACGTCATGGGGAATTCCTAGACAACCTACGATGCACCAATCATGGACATTAGGCTTGGATGTGGGAAGTCTGGGAGGTTCGGGTGGTTTAGGTGGGCCGGGGGAACCAAAGTCTTCATTACCCCCAAATGATGGTTCAGACCTATTGCTATGTGGAGGTTGCTTGGCCCGAGTGAAAAAGGTGTGATAGTGAACTCCGCGGAAAAAGTGGAGTGAAGATGATAGCTCGGGAGATTCACTAGTGAAGGGGTCAAAAGGGTCAAAGAAGGTATGACCCCGAGAGATGTGTTCCAACATGACATGGTCCCAAGTATGAAATTCATAGTCACCGTCATACATTATGATCGAAGTGGGACGATGGTCATGTGTAGAAAATAAGATTCCTCCCTCGGGCAAAAGGGTATGAAGTCGGGCTCGGCTGACATGGGGAGGAATAAGAGAATCTCCGTGGTGACACAACCCACGGTGCACACGGAGGTAATGGTCTCTAAGGCCGAATGGGTGAAGCTAAGACTAGCGGGTTGGTAGAAGCCTCGGGCCAATGAGTGCGTCAACTTCCATTGCAAGTCTAATCCCACAATAAGGTCATCCATTGTATGAACATGGTGACTATACCGAAAGGTAGTGTGGTAGGGTGGGGTCCATGGATGGATATGAAGGTTGGACCAAGCCATGTTTGAGCCAGCTAAGAAGTGGCTCGGCTATGAAAGGCGTACCCGTTAAAAATACGGGTGGCTCGGGATGAAGTGGCTCCAAATGAAAAGGTTCCGAATAAAGATCGGTAGTAGATGGCATTGGAGCTCTAGGGAAGGGGTTCCCCGACTGAGGTGGGGAAGGCCGTGGTGTAGGTGGTCTGACCGGATTGGGACTCGGCTGGGAGGTAGATGCTTACCGAAGGGCAGCATACCGAGAAAATCGAGACTCAAATGGTTCGACATCTAGAGCGACCTTATAAGACTGCGCCAGAGAGAACGCGTTGCGGCTAAGACATTCAATTTGGAAGTGGAGCCGCAAACCTCTTCGGAACTGAAAGGCAATCATGGTGCTTTCCTCTCCAACTCTATATTCCAACCGGTACTTATCATAGTCCCAAATATACTCGGACACGAACTTATCACCTTGGACGGGTCGGCATGGGTTGGCCATAGGTGCCCAAAAGATGGGAATGGATCCCTAGGAATGGATATGCAATGCCAATTTTTTGTTTTTGTTTTATAAGCAAAATGTTATGCCAACTAATGCAAGCACCTAGACACGACTTAGAATGTGATGCAAATGCAAAGTTGAAATGAGACTCGACTACACACCTAGACACAACCAATAGACGGTACTTGGCGGAGCTAATTGATCCGAAGATCCACTCACACAAGGCTGCTACGTTCCCGATAGGCATAACCTATCATTCTGGGAACACCTTTTGATATACCAAATAAAGGTATGCGATGCAACCTCGAACCGACTTAAACTTAGACTCGACTTAAATGACTCTTTTTTTGTTTGGAGTTTTGCAAATTACTACCCTAGACTCAACTGGCGCTCTGATACCAAATTGATGTGGGACGGACGCGCGACCTGGGACTCTAGCTCGCGATCGCCCCTAAGCGAGGAAGACGTGGGACCGTGCGCTAGGGTTGAGAAATCGGCAGTGAGTCTCGGGTATCGATTTTCCACGTGTACTAAGATCGAGTCACGGGACGGGTCACTCACTCTCTCTCGCAGCGGTGATAATAATTATGATTGAGCTAGAATAACCTATCACTCATGCAGCGACATTCAAAAATATGCGAGTAAAGCAAATGCGATAAGAGAGAGGGGGCGAGTTTACCTCCACGCTCCGGGCGGGGAAAGATGATCTATGCCCCATTTGTAGCCCGTTACCTCCCTGCGTGGAGTGGGCAGTAGAAACCATTTCTGTAATTATTGTAATAATTATTTAATCGGGAGTTACTATCTTTACCGGGATCATCTTCCCCACGCCCAGAACGGGGAGGTAAACTCACCCCCTCTCTCTTATCGCATTTGCTTTACTCATATATTTGTGAATGCCGCTGCATGACTAATAGGTTATTCTAGCTCAATCATAATTATTATCACCGCTGCGAGAGAGAGTGAGTGACCCCTCCCGTGACTCGATCTGAGTACACGCGGAAAATCGATACCCGAGACTCACTGCCGGTTTCTCAACCGCGCACGGTCCCACGTCTTCCCTCGCTTAGGGGCGATCGTGAGCTAGAGTCCCAGGTCACGCGTCCGTCCTGCATTAATGGGTAATACCTTAGATTCTTATCGGAGCTTTCGGATCCTTATCGGGGAGTTTCGGATCGCTTTTGTGAGTCCTGAGTTGAGTTTTACGATCCACGTGGGTTTTTCTCTCGTACAAGTTACGGAACCTTATGGTAAGTTTATTTCTCAATTCATCGACTCGTGGACGCTGTAGTTGCGTTGTACTCTTCCCGAGGATCGTTTTGACTATTTTTACATATTTTTCTGAATTAGTAGATTTTTGGGCTAAAAATCAAATTTTCAAAAATTAGGAAAATTTCCTAATTCTTTTCCTTTTTCTTTCCATTTTCTTCTTCCTCTCTCCTCCCTTTCATTTGCGGCTGTGACTCCTCTCTCCCCCATTTTCTCTCTTCTCACGCCCTTTCGGCTCCGGCTGCAGATGGAGGAGGCTCAGGCAGGTAGAGGAGATGCCGTGGGAGTGGTCCGGAGCGCGATGGGGCGAGGATCGGACCGTTTCTAGAGCGATCCTAAACGGTGGATTTAAAGCCAACGGTCGAGCTCGCGATGCGGTTTTCGTCGCGGTTTAGTCACTACGGTGCACGAAATCGTCGGTGGAGGTAGGGAGACGGAAGCCCTACTTCTCTTCTACATTCCCTCGAAGTTTCACGTCGAACGGTGAGCATATGAGTGGGTTTTATCTCGTTTGGGTAAAATCATACTTTTGGGGTGTTCGCAGGGTTCGTCAAAAAACAGCGATGGTTTTTAGATCAGTTGGTATCAATCGAACCCTTGGAATGTCAGCGTTCCAGATCCACTGATTTCGTGTCGATTGGTTATCATTTGGGGCCGATACGAGCCCAGGAACCCCAATGACTGCATTAGGGTCAATTCGGTAGAATTTCCCATTTCAAGCCGTTTGTGCGTCGTTTTGATCCCTTTCGGAGTGTGGAAGGTCAGTATTATCATTATGGTTGTTTCCCCCTTCGATTGGGATCGAATGGGGCGTGGAATCGGGCCCGAGGATTAGGGTTTGGCCTATTTTTCACCGTGACCGGTCGACCGGACCGGATGGGCAGGTCGACCGGCAGGCGTCCGCGGACCGTGTCGGGTCCGGTCATCGGTCCGGTCGATCGACAGCCCAGGTCCGGTTGACCGACCCTGTCTGGTCGACAGACCCCAGGGGTCAGGTCGACCGGAAATTTTGTATTTTTGTTCGTTTTGAGTCATGGTCGGTCCGGTTGAAACCCAATGACCGACCAATGGCCTCGCGAGTGTCCCGGACACCCTGTGGGTTCCGTGTCCATGTTTCTAGGGTGTCGAGAGGTGCCATGTTACCTCGATTAGTGTGCCCATAGGGATGTGTGTCCCCGGCTTTGTGTTATGTTCGATCGAGTCACTGTGTATCGGCGTGAGTGCAGTGGGGTTCCCTCGCAAGTGTGTGGCCTCCCTCGAGTTCCCGTCTTGAAGGGATGGTCTCAGCGGCTTATGGTCTGCCTCGGTATTCATGTTACCGTGGTTTTAGACCTAGTAAAGATTTAAGTCGGTTGGCCTTGGCGGTCCAACCTTCATGTGTTTCTTGCTGTAGCGCGCCTTTCTTAGGCCGCTACATGCCGTTAAACTTAGGTCAATGTTTTAGGGCGGTTAGTGTGGCGGTTGTTTCTTGGACCACCTAGTCCGTGTGGCGGATCTATATTAAACCGCTTGGGTGGTTTGACTGAATAGGTCGGTTCAGGGTTGACACTATTTAGCAACCTAATCCTTGACCGCTACACTCACCTAGCGGCCCATTCTATGACCGCCAGCATATGTTCCTCCGCTTAATTCCTGCGTGTCGTTTCCCGATGTGTTGGTTTCCAAGTGCCTCGACTTGACTTCGTGGTTCGCCCATTGTCCCGTGTGTTGTGTCTCTGTGATTTTGATGATTTCAATATGATGATGTCAATACTATGTATCACCATATATATTCTTGATTATATAAATTGATGCATTCATTGCTGATCTGAAAGAAAGTCAACAGTCAACGCCGACAGACAGCAAGTAAACATCACTAGTCAAAAGTGAGTCAACCTCTGACAGGTAAAGTCAATGCACATACAAGTCTGATACACATCCAGGTCAGTATAGATATCTCAGATCTCTATTTAGTACAAAGTCAATGCTAGTTCCAGTCTTGGCTGACTAAGGTCGATGCTAGCTTCACATCATGCATGGCTGACTAAGGTCGATGCTAGCTTCACATCACGCATACTCAGGATCCATGCATATAGAAACTCGGTGCAATACACTTTTACTGCATCTGAAGGTCCGTGCATATAAAAAGTCGGTGCATGTTGCATGTTATGCAAAGGAAAGGGGTCGGTGCATATGTGAGCATTTTGCATATAAGTCAGTGCTAGCTACATGGAAGGTCTGTGCATAACCTCGGTGCATGTTTTTGTTAGTACTCATAAGGTCTGTGTTACTACGAGCAAGTCAGTGCATATGGTTTGTTGCACGCAAGCTAGGCAGGTCCGTGCAAGCCTTGGCTCGCACAGGTAGGTGCAGGTTTGGCTCGCACGAGTCGGTGCAGGTCTTGGGCATGTAGAGTAGGTGTACATTTGAAGTCGGTGCATACCATGTGCATTCGGGCATGTAAGTCCTTGCCTCGGTGCAGGTTTTGCATTATGCATGCTAGGGTCAGTGCATATGTGCACTCGGTGCATGCACTGGGCTAATGCATTATAAGGACATCATACTCCTTGCCTCAGTGCATAAATGAGGTCTGTGCAAGTTTTGCCTTGTATATACAAGGAGTCCGTGCATATCTCAGTGATTGAGAGGATAGGTCCGTGCATTGCATTTCATAATCCATGCATACGTTTGTAGAAACACATGCATACTCGGTGCTGTTCTTGCTATAAGCATATAAAGGTCCGTGCATGGTTTGCATCATGCATACACACAAGGCTTGTGCATACCCAACGTCCGTGCATGTCTTGTTATAAAGTCTGTGCACATTAGTCTTATGCTATTCAAAGTATGTGCAAAATCTACTCCTCCTAGTTAATAACACTGACTGTTATGCTTGTTCTTTGCCATGACAGGTAAGGCCCACGATCAAACACTTTGCGGGCAGAACTAAAGAAGCACATGAGCTTGAATTGAGATAAGAAGGGCACGTGATCCGAGGTAGAAAGCAAGCTGTTGCTCGTGACACGTGGAAAGTCATTATGCTTAGATGCTGCCACATGTCCAGTAGGGATCGAATCTGGACGAAAGTTTGGGTGGGAAACGTGGTCTCCACATGCCCATCTCTCTACTGGCTATAAGTACAGAATGATAGTAGAGAAGAATGAAAAGATGATCAACTGAAGAGAATAGAAGAAGAGTTTCGCCATAGATAAAGAGAACGAAGAGAAGAATAGAATAGAGAGAGCAACAGAAGAAGAGCAACAGAAGAAGAGTGAGCTCGCGAGGAAGGAAGAGTGAAGAAGTTCAGTTCTAGGATCAGATCCTGAACTGTTGTGCTCCTGCGTGAGCTATATTTTCATTAAGCTTTATTTGCCAGTTTGTTTTTTCCTTTTTGTTACTTTCATCTTCCAGTTTCTTGTTCTTCCGATACTCAGGTTGAGTTCGGGTTCCTCCTATGGACTCAGGAGAAGGGAGACTTGGTGTCTCCGGTTGCAAGTGACTTGGTGTCACTTGTGCTTTCCCTTTGGGTTTCAGAGGAAGGGAGACTTGGTGTCTCCGATTGCAAGTGACAGATTATCACTTGTGGGTTCCCTCCGATTTGGAGGATGAGAGACTTCGGTCTCTGGTTGCTAGTGACTGGGTGTCACTAGTGGTTCCTTCCGGGTTGGAAGAAGAGATGAGTGTGTTCCTCTGGTGCAATCTATTAGGTAGCGTTTGTAGGCAAGCTAAGACGCCCAGAGGTTTCAAGCTGTTTGGCAGTAGTAAGCCACACTCTAGTTAGAGTGTGGGGTGGACGTAGGTCTGTGGACCGAACCACCTAAAAATCCCTGGTGTTGTGTGATTGCTTTTTTGTCTATGGTTTGATTGCTCTATCATCAACCGTTAGATGTATGCTAGGCTCGCTTCTATCTACGGTTGTGTCTGATAGGAATTTGTTTACACATGATTGCTTGAGTTTATTCAGCTTCATAGATTTACTTGGGAGTCTACTTGTTGCAGTTCATGTGTTCTAGCTAATGCCTCATTGGTTTTCAGATTCAGCTGAGCTTAAACAGTCTTATTTTCGCAAGAAGTTTGCTATCTTCTGTTTAAGTCTTTAAATTGAGCAGAACTTTTAAAGGGATTCATTCACCGCCCCTCTGAATCCTTGTGTGCACCAGTGCACCTAGTCCATACAGCTTAACAAGTGGTATCAAAGCGGGTCTCTGATTCATCAGATCCAACGATCTGTAGAGGATCCTGCTATCCCATTTCTAAGTGCTTTTCTATTTGTGCTTAGCCTATTGCTTGAATTATTCTTGAACTGATTTCCGTGGCTCATCCACTGGTTTTTAATGGCTCCAATTTTAATTCGTGGTTTACCAGTCTGCGCAGCTATGTTATATCAGTTAATCCTGATCTGTGGAAGTTAATTTCACATGGTTCTCACAAATTACCAAAGGACAAGTCCAAATGGACTGACAATCATTCATCCATGAGTGGTGAAAAATAGAAAGTTTTGGATTTAATAAAAGTAGCTACGGACAAGGCTTTCCACTCATGTTTTCATGATTGCAGGTCAGCGAAGGACATCCTAAACAAACTGAAGATCGCCTGTCAAGGAGAGAAAGAGCAAAAATGCATGACGGCTGAAGGAAGCAATGAAGGTGAGGATGAAGAAGTGGTAAACAATCCTTTTGCCAACTTTACTTTAAATGATTGGGAAGATGCAAATGCAAATTTGCTAGAGTCTTTTGAAAATCTAAGAAAAAAGAATAAAACTATGAAAAAGAAATTAAACAAACTTGAGAATGCTGACTCTGTAGGTGAGGATATTGAAATTCTGAAAATTGAAAATGGTATATTCAGAAGACAATTAACAGATTTTGATGCTATTACTTCAGATTTGCAATACTTGAAATCTGAGAACAAGAAACTCAAAAACCAGGTTCAGGAATCTGAACATAGATCTGAAAATCTTGAAAGTGAAAACATATTCATCTCTGAAAAATTGGAGAATGTTAGATTAATAAATTTAGAGCTTCAGAAAAACTTTGACAAACTTCTATCAGAAAATCAGCAAGAAGTTTTTAAAGAATGTCAGGACTCTCTAAGTGATTTGGTGTTTGATGATGTTCTCCAGGAACAAAATAGTAAACTGGAAGAGAAAATTGACAAGCTAAAACACCTAAACACAGCTCTATCTGAAAGACTAGTCATTCTTGAGAAAGGTAAATGCGTGAGCATGGATAGCTTTGAAGAGTTGCAAAAGGCTGAACATGAAATTGAAAGCTTAAAAATTGTTAATAAAATGTTGAATGAAAAATGTACATGTTATGAAGAGAAGATAGCTAGATATGAGCTCCATGTCTCAGAACTTGAAACTGAAATTTCTGACTTCAACAAATCTTTGGAAAAATTTGGGAGTGGAAAAGATAATCTAGACAAGCTCCTTGGCTGTAAGGTGAACTTCTAACGTGAGGGTCTGGGTTTTAACCCAGCTAATAAAAAGGGCATTGACAGTAAGCTTCACACTTCCTTTGTGTGTAGTTCTGAACCAAATAGCACATCCAGTGCACCTCGCTTCCAATTCAGTGCTCAAAAAAACCAAAAATCCACTATCAGTCCCAAAACTGTGGAACAAACTCAAACAATGAAAAAGAATGAAAATCCACAGAAAAAGAACAAAAACACTCCTGCTGGTACAAAGAATGTTGCTCACAAGTCACATGCACATCCACACATTCATGCAAAGAAAATTTCATGCCAATATTGTGGAAAAATTGGTCATGTGATGCACAACTGTTATATCCTAAAGTCTGATGAATTGAATTTTCATAATGGGATGAAGAAAATAAACAATTCAGGAAATACACATGTGCACATTACTAAAAAGTCATTCAAGAATTAGTTTGCCCAGAAAAGGCAACTCAAATGTTTCAACTGTGGTAGATCTGGTCATGCAATGCATGACTGTTGGTTTGTGACAGAGAATGAGTGTAAGGTTCTTGGGAGGAACATTGTCCCTAGAATTGCTCCAAGGAGACCTTATTGCAATGCATGTGGTAGATCCGGCCATACAGTAGAGCACTGTTGGTATGCCCAAGGAAGAAATACACATCCCAGATTTGTTGGACTTCATGATAAAGAGAGAGTAGTTGGTGGAAATAATTCTATCTTTAAAGGAAAATCTTTTACATGTTTTAACTGTGGAAAACCAGGCCACAGAGCTACTGACTGTTGGCTGGCTGGTAGTGAAAAGATAAATTTCCATGTTACTAACAGAAACAGTCATGTTTACCAACACCAACTTCATGTGCATGCCAACATATATAAGAAGAACATGAAATCTGTTATTTCTTGTCGTTATTGTAGGCAAGTTGGGCATTCTATGAATAACTGTTCTTTGATGATATTTGAGAATTCAAAAGCCCAAAGGTTATAGAAAACACCCATCAGAGGTGGTACTAACCATGTAGGACCCAAGAACTCTTTGGTACCTAAATCTGTAGAATAAGAATCTATTTTGCAGGAGTGCCTTGGGAGCTGGAGAATAAAATAGGTTCAATAAGCCAAGGCACCTGAATATGGTAAAACCCCATCTTTGTGCTGACAGGTTTGATCCTTTAAACTTAAGAATAATCTCCTCAATTTGCTGCATATCATGAGTCATGCATCTAATATCTGCAACGTTCATTTTTTCTCTCAATGCATGTGATTGAGGTATATGTGCATATGTGAGATTGAAAAAGAATTGGATATCATTCACTGAAAATCAGAATTGTCTGCATTAGATGCCTACATTTGCTTGATATTTGTCATAATGGATAGTCAATAAAAATAAATCTCATTGTTGAAAATCTGATTGGTTGGAATTTGATGCATGCATACTGTCTCATGCATAAAATGTCAATCTGCACTCATAACAGGCACACATACTCACATTTGCATATGCTAAGTATATTGTCAACTTGAAATGCACATAGGACTGCATCTGTATTAGATTGTCTTGCATGACTATCATGGTATATCAAATGGTAAGTTATTAAAGGGCAGATGCATCCTGTCTGGAAGTTCTTACTATGTATGAGGTGGTCTTTAGACCAAGTCCTCTACCTAGTACCATTGGTCATAGTTGCACATAGAGCAGTCTAGACTTTCATGAGCATGAATTTTAAAATTCTTTGCTTAGCCTTCATTGCATAAGCTGCTTAAAGTTAATGCATTTGCATACATGAGTTAATTGCATATCATTTCTAAAGAAAATTTCAAAAGATTGGTTCACTGCATATAGACAGGGGGAGCATACAAAAGCGTTTGAGAAGCATGGTGGGTCTGAAACCTTTACTGCCTAATCTCTGTTCTTCCAGCAACTCACATCAATAATTGATTTCAGTTGGTTTTTTTTACCTTCACCTATCATTTGAACTCACATGAACATTAAACATCTGCTGTGTTCTCAGCTCAATGATCTTAAATGAGTCTCAAACTCTCTGAATATCCATGGGTGCACATATCTTTGAAATTCTCTGTCAAACTTGATAACCATGATCACTTCCTTGAAATCTACAGCCTTATTACAATAAATGATGAGGGCATCTCACGACACTCCCTCTAGCTTTGGTCGTCTACACACTCTTGATATGGATTGATCATGGTCTCCACTTGTTATCTTCATTTTCCCAAGTTCATTTTATGTATTTTCCTTTTATTGAGTCCTATCTTATGTATTTTCCTTTATTGAGTCATGTGGTTCTAGTCCATTTCCCTTATTTTGCTTAATTGGGCCTTATTTCCTTAATTATGGGCCCATAGGATTGAGTCTAGGTTATGCTTGGTCTTTTGTCCTATTGTCAGGGACATTTTGGTCATGTAAAGAGTGGTTGCCTATATATAGGCCCCATCTCTCCACTTGTACTCACTTTGGATGAATATTGAAAAAACCACTTCCTTTTACCTCTTAAATCTCTCTCTCTTACTCTCTTTCCCTCACTCTCTCTCTCACTCTCTCTCTCTCCCAAGGGGAGTTCGACCCTCCCTCTCTCTCCTCTTTCCCCCTCACTTACTCCAACCCCCAACCACCTCCACTACCTCACCCACTTCCATTAAGGCCCTCCTCTTCCCCATAACCCCTCATTTACTCCCCCTCCTTGTCCCAAAGCAACTCTTCCACCTCCCAACACAATCCCCCCACTTCCCCACACAAATCCCACCCCTCCCAAGGCCAAATTTCGAATTTGAACCTTCCCTCCACTACCTAGGCTGCCCCATACCCCTCCCCCTCAAGCCAAGTTCGCCCCCACCTTCTCCCTCCCACACCCTCTCTCTTGTGCACACCCACCTCTCCACCTCCACCTCCAGCAGCTTCAGCCCCCTCTCCATCCATCCCTTCCCCACTAGGACCCCTTGGGAGCCCTAACCACATCCCTCCCCCTCCCCAAACCCTCAGCCAACACCCCTAGCTGTGCTACTCCCCTTACCCCTCCCCTTGTTCTTGCAAAGATTGAAGCTTCAAGTAGCAGGTCGCAGGCAGCAGAAGGAGGCTCTGAAGTCGCGTCTTCCCCGGCCTCTCCCTGCTCCTCCTGGTGTCAAGGCCTACATCTCTGGAAAGGTCTTCCAGAGAGCTTTCAAGGCGAGGTGGTTTCGTCAGCATCCGAGCTCGGTGCTGTCCGCAATCACCATTCTTCTCCGACTGTGCAGAACTTCTCAGACCAGAAGCCAGAGCGGCAGAGAAGGCTCTCCCACGACGAACCTTGAAGGAGTCAGCCTTCAGGGTCTTCTACAAAGTTCTTCCTCCCCCTGTCAGCGTCCAGGAACAGAAGGCGGAATCCTGTTCGGCATCCGAAAACCAGAGATACCAATTTTCTACCACAACCACGCCGGTCTGCCTCCTCAGAGTCTGCCCCGACCACCGTCCACTTCTCTGGACACCCAGCTCATCTCTGACATCAGAAGACTTCCCCGTTTGTTTTGCTGAAAAGTAGACTCGTATACGATTCCAACGAGTCCAGCAGTGCCAGATTTGGAGCTCAGGAGCGACCGTGCCCACTTCTGCAACCTGCTGTTTCAGACTGAGCTCGGCCAGAGATCAGAGCTGCATCCATCTTCCAGTCGCCGGAGCAGTTAGCCCCCAGATCAGAATGTCGTCCAAAAATTCAAGCCACACCCCTCTCCGGTTAGCAATCTTTTGGCGCAAGTCTCATCAGATTCTGAGCTCGGTGGATTTATTGGCTGCATCAACATTGACTCCCTATCCAGAATTACAGAAGCTAGACAGAATCGGCGAAGCTCGGAAACTCGGTTTCCTTTGCACCTCTCCCCACCCCGCTTGGCCGGCTGAAGGCCCCTCCCTACGTGGAGGTAGTTTTGAATGTATTAAGCATAACCCCCACCCCAAGATCACCCCTCCTGCGTGAGGAGTAGTGCTGTACCGTTTGCAATTTCAGGTCAAGCTACATCGCCGCGGCGATCGGGTGCATACCCTCGCCTCCCGGCGCGCCCTCGTCTCCGATCGGGATCGGTGTCTTCACACCGATCAGGTGAGCTTCTGATACTATCCTTAGTAGCCTTATTCCTGCTAGTTTAGTATTGCTTTGATTGCTCGTCGGCGGTGAGAAGAGGGCTCAAACTTGCATGCTAGTTTGTTAGTGTCCACCGCGGACCGTGAGTGAGTGCCACCAAGCCCCCGCCTTGCGGGCCAGCCGCCCACAAAGTTGGGTATCCTAGACTCATTTGGGGTCAGCCCTAGCATTGTAAGTCCATTAGAACAATTGGGTCCCGCCCCGGACCTTCATCATTATCTCCCGGACCCACCGGGTGAACGTGTGAATCGGGTGAGCAAAAATCGTCATTGTGAGAATCATTGAGCGCTTGTATGCTTGCGGGTCTAAGTCCTAGGGTTATCTCATCATATTTAGTGGTCTTTGGGCTGTGCCACATCAAGTGGTATCAGAGCGGTCATAGGCTTGTCCTTACAAGTCTAGTCTTGGGTCACACTAAGTCTTTCTTAGGTGCATTCACACACCCTTGCATAGCCCACCCAACCTTGCATGACCACCCGTAGTGGAACTCATTATCAAGGCAATCCATCTTCTTCCAATAACACCATGAATCCCAATCCCCAAGGAAATCCCCCTCACAATGAGCATGAGCTTCCCGACCAAATGAGGTTTCTTGTGGACTACATGACCGAAATTATGGGAAGGCTTGACGGTATTACGGCCCGGCTTGAACAACTTGAGGAAAATAGACCTATTCCAAGGGAAGGAGATAGGAGAGATCCCCCTCCACATGTGGAGCCAGCCATAGGAGGACTCAACCTTGACCCCCCTCCCGAACCGGAAAGGGACCCACCCCCTAGAAGGAATGAGAGGCCTCCCCGGGACAACCCGGATGACCAACTAATGAGACTTGTGAAAGTCGATGCTCCCACTTTTGATGGATCTCATCATCCGAGCATCTACTTAGATTGGGAGGCAGCCATGGATCAATATTTTGATTGGTACCCAATGACCGAGGATAGGAAAGTCCGACTTGCAAAGATGCAATTAACCAAACTTGCCAAGACTCATTGGATGAATGTTGAAGCCTTAAGGATAGTTAGGAGGGAAGTTCCAATCACCACATGGGGGGCCATGAAAGACCAACTCAAACTCAAGTATGTCCCACCCTCCTACCATCAAAACCTCCTAGATGAATGGCAAGCCTTGACTCAAGAAGGAAAGACCGTTATGGAATACATTGAAAAGTTTGACTACTACCTCCTCAAGTGTGGAGTCCAAGAGGACCCCTCCGTCACACTCTCCCGCTTTAGGAATGGGCTTCAATTCCATATCAAAAAGGAACTATTCATGCGTCAAGTAACAACTTTAGAGCAAGCCTACCAAGTAGCTCGAGATGCCGAGAAATTCTCTCGGTACACGCGAATGGTTCCCCCTCGGGGAATGGACCCTAGAGCCATGGCACCTCGGGCCAACCCCCCCCCCACCCCAAAGAGGTCTCCTTCCTACACCCATGGGAACTCCTCCCACACGGGTCACCCCTCCTAATGCCAATCCACCATTCCGCCCCGCAAGTGGGCCCCTAAACACAACTCCCAATAGGCCCAATTCGACACCCACTCTCCCTCACACTAAGGTGACCCCAAACCATCAAAGTGGGCAGCAATGCTTTAGGTGTTATGGGTATGGACACTTTGCCAATCAATGCCCCACCAAGGGAGCATCAAACTTACTCATAGAGGAGACCAACCCCCAACCCCAAGCTGAATTTGAAGGAGAGATTGAGGTGTATGAACCCTCTCTTGAATGGGAGGAGGAGTATGAGAACCACTACATGGAGAGCAACCAAGAACAACCTCCTCCACCCACCGACTCCCACCTAGGAGTGGTTAGATGCACCCTCACCCAAAACCAAGAGCATGATTGGAGGAGAAACACCATATTCCATACCTACATAAGGATGGGGTGCCATGTTAGGAAGGTCATCTTGGATAATGGAAGTAGTGTGAATGTGGTGTCACCCGACACCGTCAAACTTTTGGGCCTTACCACCTCCCCACATCCCCACCCATATAGGGTAGCATGGATTGATACCACCTCCATACCCGTTAGTGCCCGTTGCCTTGTCCCAATTACATTCCAATCCTATCAAGGCCAAGTGTGGTGTGATATCCTTCCAATGGAAGTTGGGAGTATCCTTTTAGGACGGCCTTGGATCTACGATGTAGATGCCACCTTCTTAGGAAGAACCAACGCTTGCATCTTCATTCATGAGGGGAAGAAGATCCAACTCAACCCATCTCCACCCCGCACTCTACCTAAGAAGGCCTCTCCCTCCCTTGAGGGACCCACTACCCATCCCCCCATCCCAACACCAACAAACCCCACCCCATCAAGTCCTAGTCCTAGTAACATCAAAGAGCCTCCTAGGAGCCTACACCTTGTCACTAGGAAAGAGTTTGAGGAAGAAGTCAACCAAGGGGATCAAGTATGTGCCATTGTCATTTGTCTAGGGGAATCCACCCCAACCGATCCACACCCCCTAGAAATTCATCAACTCCTTAAGGACTTCCATGATGTATTTCCCGAGGAGCTTCCGGACAAACTACCACCTATGAGAGATGTGCAACATGCCATCGACCTCGTGCCCGGGGCTACCTTGCCCAACCTCCCACACTACCGACTCAACCCCACCGAGCATGCCGAGCTTCGGAGGCAGATTGAAGAACTCATCAAGAAGGGCTTCCTCCGAATTAGCAAAAGCCCTTGTGCCGTCCCGGCTCTTCTTACACCCAAAAAGGATGGGACTTGGCGCATGTGTGTAGATAGCCGAGCCGTCAACAAGATAACGGTCAAATATAGGTTCCCCATCCCTCGGCTTGATGACATGCTAGACATGCTAGCGGGAGCCACCATCTTCTCCAAAATTGATCTCAAAAGTGGCTACCACCAAGTCCGCATTAGGCCCGGGGACGAGTGGAAAACCGCCTTTAAAACTAAGGACGGTCTCTATGAATGGCTTGTTATGCCTTTCGGCCTTTCTAATGCACCAAGTACCTTCATGCGTCTCATGACCGAGGTCCTCCGGCCCTTCATTGGCATCTTTCTAGTTGTCTACTTTGATGACATCCTCATATATAGCCAATCCAAGGAAGCCCACCTCGATCACCTCAAACAAGTGTGCACCATCCTTAGGAAAGAGAGTCTCTTTGCCAATCCCGGGAAGTGTCATTTCTTGACCAATCAACTAGTCTTCCTAGGATTTATTGTCTCATCCCAAGGAGTATCCATGGACCCCGAAAAGGTCCAAGCTATTCTTGAGTGGCCCGAGCCCAAAACCATTCATGACGCCCGAAGCTTCCATGGGCTAGCCACCTTCTATAGGAGATTCATCCGGGGGTTTAGCACTATCACCACTCCTATCACGGATTGCCTCAAGAAAGGCACATTTGTTTGGACTAGGGCAGCCTCCAAAGCCTTCCTAGAGCTTAAAGAAAAAATGACCCAAGCCCCGGTCCTTTGCCCACCCGACTTTTCAAAGGTCTTTGAGGTCACATGTGATGCTTCCGGGGTAGGGATTAGAGGTATCCTTAGCCAAGAGGGTCACCCGGTAGCCTACTTTAGTGAAAAACTTTGTGAGGCTAGGACGAGATACTCCACATATGACAAAGAACTTTATGCCGTGGTTCAATCCCTCCGGCATTGGAGGCACTATCTCCTACCCAAAGAATTTGTGATCTTCTCGGACCATGAGGCTTTGAAATATCTCAACACTCAACAAAAGCTCAATGCCCGCCATGCCCGATGGGTAGAATACATTCAAGCCTACACCTTTGTCCTCAAGTATAAGATGGGTAGTGAGAACCGCGCCGCCGATGCACTAAGTAGGCGGGTAGCCTTACTCTCCACCGTCCAAGTGGAGGTAACCGGATTTGAGAGAATCAAAAGGGAATACCCACATTGCCCCGACTTTGGGACTCACTACAACACCCTTTCCACCCAGCCACTCAAGGAGTATAAGGGGTTCATACTTCAAGATGGATACCTGTTCAAAGGGGATAGGCTTTGTATACCTAGGACTTCACTTAGGGACTTCCTAGTTTGGGAGTTACATAGTGGTGGCCTAGCTGGTCACTTTGGGGTCCACAAAACCATAGAGTTGGTTGAGAGGCAATTCCACTGGCCCAGTCTCAAGAAGGATGCGGCCCACATTGTGGGACAATGCCGCATATGTGCATCCGCCAAGCAAGTAAGACAAAACACCGGGCTTTACACACCTCTACCCATACCCGACCAACCGTGGGAGGATTTGAGCATGGATTTCATTCTTGGCCTACCAAAGACCTTGCGCAAACATGATTCCATCTTTGTAGTGGTTGACAGGTTCTCAAAGATGGCCCACTTTATCCCCTGCTCCAAGACCTCTGATGCCTCTAGGATCGCCCGGTTATTCTTTGATGAGGTAGTCCGACTCCATGGGTTACCTAAGACTATTGTGTCCGATAGAGATGTGAAGTTCACAAGTTATTTTTGGAAGACTCTATGGCACTTGATGGGGACCCTCCTCAAATTCTCCACTGCCTATCATCCTCAAACCGATGGCCAAACTGAGGTAGTCAACCGAAGCCTTGGGAACTTGCTCCGATGCCTTGTAGGGGATCACCCTGGGAATTGGGATCTCCTCTTATCTCAAGCCGAGTTTGCCTACAATGATTCTGTCAATAGGTCCATAGGCAAGAGTCCATTTGAGGTAGTACATGGTTTTAGGCCTAGAAAGCCCTCGGATCTCATTCCCCTTCCCCCACATGCTAGAGTGTCAGTCTCAGCTGAGTCCTTTGCACAGCATATCAAAGAGTTGCATGATGACATCCGCAAGCATATAGGTAAAAGCAATGAGGCTTACAAAAGACGGGCCGATGCTCACCGGCGCCACTGTGAATTCCAAGTGGGGGACCCGGTGATGGTGAGGACGGAGCGGCTCCTTCCCGGGCCTGCCTCCAAGTTGAGGGCACGAGGGTCGGGACCCTTTCGAGTTCTACGACGACTTGGCAGCAATGCTTATGAGCTTGACCTACCAGAGAGCTATGGGGTACACCCTACCTTCAACGTGGCGGACCTGGTACCCTACAAAGGCCCCGTGGTGGAACCCAGTGAGGAGCTTGAGCCTTTACCCCCCCTTACGAGAGACACCCCCGGAGGGACTCCACTTTCTAGCTTAAGGGACCGACAAGAGCAGGTAGAGGCAATACTGGATGAGCAGAGTATCATTACAAGGCACAAGGTGTATCAGCGCTATCTGGTTAGGTGGAAGAACCGTCCCCCGATCGAGGATGCATGGGTGAGTCGGGAGGATTTGATGCGCCTGGACCCCGACATGATGGAGCAGTATGACAGTCAGGCAGACCCATACTCGACATGGTCGAGTTCTCCCCACCCCGGGGGATTTGATGAGGGCATCTCACGACACTCCCTCTAGCTTTGGTCGTCTACACACTCTTGATATGGATTGATCATGGTCTCCACTTGTTATCTTCATTTTCCCAAGTTCATTTTATGTATTTTCCTTTTATTGAGTCCTATCTTATGTATTTTCCTTTATTGAGTCATGTGGTTCTAGTCCATTTCCCTTATTTTGCTTAATTGGGCCTTATTTCCTTAATTATGGGCCCATAGGATTGAGTCTAGGTTATGCTTGGTCTTTTGTCCTATTGTCAGGGACATTTTGGTCATGTAAAGAGTGGTTGCCTATATATAGGCCCCATCTCTCCACTTGTACTCACTTTGGATGAATATTGAAAAAATCACTTCCTTTTACCTCTTAAATCTCTCTCTTACTCTCTTTCCCTCACTCTCTCTCTCACTCTCTCTCTCTCCCAAGGGGAGTTCGACCCTCCCTCTCTCTCCTCTTTCCCCCTCACTTACTCCAACCCCCAACCACCTCCACTACCTCACCCACTTCCATTAAGGCCCTCCTCTTCCCCATAACCCCTCATTTACTCCCCCTCCTTGTCCCAAAGCAACTCTTCCACCTCCCAACACAATCCCCCCACTTCCCCACACAAATCCCACCCCTCCCAAGGCCAAATTTCGAATTTGAACCTTCCCTCCACTACCTAGGCTGCCCCATACCCCTCCCCCTCAAGCCAAGTTCGCCCCCACCTTCTCCCTCCCACACCCTCTCTCTTGTGCACACCCACCTCTCCACCTCCACCTCCAGCAGCTTCAGCCCCCTCTCCATCCATCCCTTCCCCACTAGGACCCCTTGGGAGCCCTAACCACATCCCTCCCCCTCCCCAAACCCTCAGCCAACACCCCTAGCTGTGCTACTCCCCTTACCCCTCCCCTTGTTCTTGCAAAGATTGAAGCTTCAAGTAGCAGGTCGCAGGCAGCAGAAGGAGGCTCTGAAGTCGCGTCTTCCCCGGCCTCTCCCTGCTCCTCCTGGTGTCAAGGCCTACATCTCTGGAAAGGTCTTCCAGAGAGCTTTCAAGGCGAGGTGGTTTCGTCAGCATCCGAGCTCGGTGCTGTCCGCAATCACCATTCTTCTCCGACTGTGCAGAACTTCTCAGACCAGAAGCCAGAGCGGCAGAGAAGGCTCTCCCACGACGAACCTTGAAGGAGTCAGCCTTCAGGGTCTTCTACAAAGTTCTTCCTCCCCCTGTCAGCGTCCAGGAACAGAAGGCGGAATCCTGTTCGGCATCCGAAAACCAGAGATACCAATTTTCTACCACAACCACGCCGGTCTGCCTCCTCAGAGTCTGCCCCGACCACCGTCACTTCTCTGGACACCCAGCTCATCTCTGACATCAGAAGACTTCCCCGTTTGTTTTGCTGAAAAGTAGACTCGTATACGATTCCAACGAGTCCAGCAGTGCCAGATTTGGAGCTCAGGAGCGACCGTGCCCACTTCTGCAACCTGCTGTTTCAGACTGAGCTCGGCCAGAGATCAGAGCTGCATCCATCTTCCAGTCGCCGGAGCAGTTAGCCCCCAGATCAGAATGTCGTCCAAAAATTCAAGCCACACCCCTCTCCGGTTAGCAATCTTTTGGCGCAAGTCTCATCAGATTCTGAGCTCGGTGGATTTATTGGCTGCATCAACATTGACTCCCTATCCAGAATTACAGAAGCTAGACAGAATCGGCGAAGCTCGGAAACTCGGTTTCCTTTGCACCTCTCCCCACCCCGCTTGGCCGGCTGAAGGCCCCTCCCTACGTGGAGGTAGTTTTGAATGTATTAAGCATAACCCCCACCCCAAGATCACCCCTCCTGCGTGAGGAGTAGTGCTGTACCGTTTGCAATTTCAGGTCAAGCTACATCGCCGCGGCGATCGGGTGCATACCCTCGCCTCCCGGCGCGCCCTCGTCTCCGATCGGGATCGGTGTCTTCACACCGATCAGGTGAGCTTCTGATACTATCCTTAGTAGCCTTATTCCTGCTAGTTTAGTATTGCTTTGATTGCTCGTCGGCGGTGAGAAGAGGGCTCGAACTTGCATGCTAGTTTGTTAGTGTCCACCGCGGACCGTGAGTGAGTGCCACCAAGCCCCCGCCTTGCGGGCCAGCCGCCCACAAAGTTGGGTATCCTAGACTCATTTGGGGTCAGCCCTAGCATTGTAAGTCCATTAGAACAATTGGGTCCCGCCCCGGACCTTCATCATTATCTCCCGGACCCACCGGGTGAACGTGTGAATCGGGTGAGCAAAAATCGTCATTGTGAGAATCATTGAGCGCTTGTATGCTTGCGGGTCTAAGTCCTAGGGTTATCTCATCATATTTAGTGGTCTTTGGGCTGTGCCACATCAATAAACCATGTCATCTTTGCTACATGTTTGAAATTCATGTGCCTTCACATACATGCGTACTCCTTGATGCTTGTGTCTCAATTCACAACTTGACTGCTACTGAATCTTATTGAAAATTCTGAAATCTGAGAAGATTTCAATTTGCGTACCTTGAGCATAAATCTGAAAAACATCATATAGGAATCTCCCATCATATGGGATTATGAATGTTATGAAAAGATCAAATTGGTTTAAGTTTAATTTGTTCTTAGCTTGTTTCTTAAATCCCATGAAAATATCTGAATCAGTTTTTAATAAACTTTAACCAACTGTTTCACGTTATTTTTGAGAAACCTCCTGTAATCTGAAATATTGAAATCATGACCTATTTGGTTGAAATGCATGAATTCTGTATTATTTTTAAACAAGTCTTTCTTCAAAACCTTATGGGTACCTATATCTAAATGCTAGTTTAGCTATGTAAATGGCAGAGCAATGGCTAAATGCGCTGAGAAACTAGGATCCTTGTCAAAGATAATGGACCCAAAGTCATGATGCTTCTTAGCTAACTCTGTTCAGAAAATTAACAAAGGTTAGTTTCACTCAGTATCTAGGGGTACCTGCGTCTGATAAACGTGTACCCTTACGCAAAAAGGTGATATCTATACCTGAAACAGAATGGTATATTCTACTGAGTAAGCTAAGGGTACTGGCGTCTAATCAGCGTCTACCTTTACGGTGAAAGGCATGAATTAATCTTGACTGTTCTGAAAATAAAAAGAAATGAAAATCTCTGCTAAACCCAAAAGGTGAAAATTCAGATATATCAAATTGTTTAACCTCAATACTCATGATTGTTTTTCCTAAAGAAGTCATTGAAATAGATTGAGTAAGATGTAGGGAGGTTAATCAACATGTTAACATGAGGGCTTGGCTCACTTTTATTAAATCTGAATTCAGATATGAGTAAATAACTTTATTAACAAACTAAATATGCATCATATTTAAACCATGCTATTCAATAAAGATTCACTCATAAGCCCTTATAATAGAAGACTCTGAAAAATTCATATTCTTGGATTTATGATATTGGTATCTCATTGAAAATCTTGATTGAAGCTCATTAAAAACCTTGTGATTAGTCTTTATCATTGTTCACTGACCAATCTTCAATCTGTCTTGAATTCAGGGGGAGCATAAGTATTTCTTGAAATGCATGACTAGCCTTGCTCATTCTGATTTCATCTTTGATTGCCCCTGTGCTTTTGCTGAGCGCTGTTGAGAAAACATTTTAATGTGCCATTTGCTTCAAGAAAAAAAATTTATTTGAACTCATACCCTAGTGTGTTTGAAACTCTTTTGCACACTGATTCTGCTTCCATCTGTCATGACCTGAACTTTTATTTGTCTGATCATGTCTTTGCTAGTGCTCTCTTGGACCTTATGACTTGTCCTCTTGATCTGCTTAATCATGATTAGTGCTTTGAATATCTTCCAAGCATACTTATTTGTCCAAAGAGGGACATTCTCTATTTAAGGAGGAGTATGAGTTATTCCTTCAGTCAATTGTTGCATGCTCTCGCAGTGTTCATACTGGTCTGCACATTATTTTCTATTCCTTCCTTTTTAATGTTGTCAAAGGGGGAGAATTTTGTGACTATGTATGTAGACTATTATAGTCTGAGTCATTTTCTGATCTGTCAGATGCTCATTGTTGATCATCATGAACTTGTTGCAATGACTCATAATATTGCCATCATCAAAAAGGGGGAGATTGTTGTGTCTCTGTGATTTTGATGATGTCAATATGATATGTCAATACTATATATCACCATATATATTCTTGATTATATAAATTGATGCATTCATTGGTGATCTGAAAGAAAGTCAACAGTCAACGCTGACAGACAGCAAGTAAACATCACTAGTCAAAAGTGAGTCAACCTCTGACAGGTAAAGTCAATGCACATACAAGTCTGATACACATCCAGGTCAGTACAGATATCTCAGATCTCTATTTAGTACAAAGTCGATGCTAGTTCCAGTCTTGGTTGACTAAGGTCGATGCTAGCTTCACATCACGCATACTCAGGGTCCATGCATATAGAAACTCGGTGCAATACACTTTTACTGCATTTGAAGGTCCGTGCATATAGAAAGTCGGTGCATGTTGCATGTTATGCAAAGGAAAGGGGTCGGTGCATATGTGAGCATTTTGCATATAAGTCAGTGCTAGCTACATGGAAGGTCTGTGCATAACCTCGGTGCATGTTTTCGTTAGTACTCATAAGGTCTGTGTTACTGCGAGTAAGTTGGTGCATATGGTTTGTTGCACGCATGCTAGGCAGGTCCGTGCAAGCCTTGGCTCGCACAGGTAGGTGCAGGTTTGGCTCACACGAGTCGGTGCAGGTCTTGGGCATGTAGAGTAGGTGCACATTTGAAGTCGGTAAATACCATGTGCATTCGGGCATGTAAGTCCTTACCTCGGTGCAGGTTTTGCATTATGCACGCTAGGGTCAGTGCATATGTGCTTTCGGTGCATGCACTGGGCTAATGCATTATGAGGACAGCATACTGCTTGCCTCAGTGCATAAATGAGGTCTGTGCAAGTTTTGCCTTGTATATACAAGGAGTCCATGCATATCTCAGTCATTGAGAGGATAGGTCCGTGCATTGCATTTCATAGTCCGTGCATACGTTTGTAGAAACACATGCATACTCGGTGCTGTTCTTGCTATAAGCATATAAAGGTCCGTGCATGGTTTGCATCACACATACACACAAGGCTTGTGCATACCTAACATTTGTGCATGTATTGTTATAAAGTCTGTGCACATTATTCTTATGCTATTCCAAGTTTGTGCAAAATCTACTCCTCCTAGTTAATAACACTGACTGTTATGCTTGTTCTTTGCCATGACAGGTAAGGCCCACGATCAAACACTTTGAGGGCAGAACTAAAGAAGCATGTGAGCTTGAACTGAGATAAGAAGGGCACGTGATCCGAGGCAGAAAGCAAGCTGTTGCTCGTGACACGTGGAAAGTCATTATGCTCAGATGCTGCCACATGTCCAGTAGGGATCGAATCTGGACAAAAGTTTGGGCGGGAAACGTGGTCTCCACACACCCATCTCTCTGTTGGCTATAAGTAGAGAATGATAGTAGAGAAAAATGAAAAGACGATCAACTGAAGAGAATAGAAGAAGAGTTCCACCATAGAGAAAGAGAACGAAGAGAAGAATAGAATAGAGAGAGCAGCAGAAGAAGAGCAACAGAAGAAGAGTGAGTTCGCGAGGAAGGAAGAGTGAAGAAGTTCAGTTCTAGGATCAGATCATGAACTGTTGTGCTCTTGCGTGAGCTATATTTTCATTGAGCTTTATTCGCTAGTTTGTTTTTCCTTTTTTACTTTCATCTTCTAGTTTCTTGTTCTTCCGATACTCAGGTTGAGTTCGGGTTCCTCCTGTGGACTCAAGAGAAGGGAGACTTGGTGTCTCCGGTTACAAGTGACTTGGTGTCACTTGTGCTTTCCCTCTGGGTTTTAGAGGAAGGGAGACTTGCTGTCTCTGGTTGCAAGTGACAGATTGTCACTTGTGGGTTCCCTCCGATTTGGAGGAAGAGAGACTTCAGTCTCTGGTTGCTAGTGACTGGGTGTCACTAGTGGTTCCTTCCGGGTTGGAAGAAGAGAGGAGTGTGTTCCTATGGTGCAAGCTGTTAGGCAGCGTTTGTAGGCAAGCTGTGACGACCATCGGTTTCAAGCTGTTTGGCAGCAGTAAGCCACACTCTGGTTAGAGTGTGGGGTGGACATAGGTCTGTGGACCGAACCACCTGAAAATCCCTGGTGTTGTGTGATTACTTTTTTGTCTGTGGTTTGATTGCTCTATCATCAACTGTTAGATGTATGCTAGGCTCGCTTCTATCTACGGTTGTGTCTGATAGGAATTTGTTTACACATGATTGCTTGAGTTTATTCAGCTTCATAGATTTACTTGGGAGTCTGCTTGTTGCAGTTCATGTGTTCTAGCTAATGCCTCATTGGTTTTCATATTCAGCTGAGCTTAAATAGTCTTATTTTCGCAAGAAGTTTGCTATCTTCTGTTTATGTCTTTAAATTGGGCAGAACTTTTAAAGGTATTCATTCACCCCCCCTCTGAATCCTTGTGTGCACCAGTGCACCTAGTCCATACAGCTTAACATCGTGGACGTCTTTTGATGTCCTATGAGGGCTATAACCATGTTATCAGATATCCAGGCGTACCCTGCTATTGGTTAGGTTTCTGTACTGCTTTTGAGTAATTGTCAGGTCCTGGTCAACCCGGTGTGACCCAGTGGTTGACATGTGACCTTGTGAGTGTCTCGTCTTTTCTGTCCAGCTTGAGACGTGGTTCTGGATGCCTGGAGATACTATCTTACCTTGATTTGCGTGTCCAATGGAGTTGAGGGTTTTGGTGATTCTCTCAGGTCTTCATGTGTCATTTTATACGGATGTGTCGTTTCTTTGACTTAGGATTAGACCGATTGGCGGCTTGTTCCGCTTTGTACGATGATCTTGACTCCGAGTTGTGAGACTCAAGGATCGTTGCGTTAGTAGGTCTAGTTTCCCTTCGTGAGTCTTTTGGCAGTTGGTGTACTACCTTTGTGCTTCATAGTACGGGTGACAGTGCATGCTTAGCCTGTCTGTACTCTAGCACTCGTGTTTTAGAGTCTCTGTGTCTAGTGAGCCTCCACTAGTCGTAGCCTCACGACCTCGAGTGTCGGCCCACCTGGGAGTGGTGGTGGGGTAGTTCCCGATATACAATTTGTAAGCTAGTTTCGTGGGCCCCTACTTAAAAGTAGTGTCCTACTGGGGGGGAAAACTAGCTAGAGGCCTGGCTCTAGGCAAGAGTCGATGTGTGCACACGTGGTCAAGGGTGTTTGGACTGGCGCCGATGGGCGTGACCCTGACTAGTCACTCGTTACTGTAGTTCCTATTCTGGTCCAGTGAGTATCTCAGTCTCCATCGTTCTCGGCGTCCGTAGCAAGATACCTGTGGCGCAGTATAAGACGTCAGTGGACATCTGGCTGTTCTTCTAGTGAGGAGGTGCTTCCGTCACGTTACAGGTGACTCTCGCGTTTCTCGTGCATCTTGACCTTCCCGAGTTAGTCTTTTCTTGGCCTTACCCAAGGTCAGTGTTGTGTGGTATGCACGACGATCCAGTCGTGTATGCGTTGCGCTTAAGGAGCGTGCACGACAATCCAGTCGTGTAGGCTTTAGTGTTCCGTGTCCATCTAGGTCTCTTCTAGGGCTTGTTGCCTGTCTTTGTAGGCCTTCACCTTAGGCCTTGTGCTTAGTCAACGGATCGATAACTCCTGACTCTGTGAGATCAGGGTTCACCTTTCTGTTGCTGTCGGAGTAGCGTAGGAGCTGAGGTTCTGATTAGGTTCGGCTTCTCTTCTTCCGTTACGGCTTTCTTTTACAGCTTTCTAGTAGTAGTTTTTCCTGTCTTTCCTGCTTTACTACTACTGTTGTTTTACTTCCGTGTTACTGCGTTGTTTTTCAGTGGGGATCCGCGTGACCCCTACTAGGCCAGTGACACGAGGCTCACCCCTACTTTTCAGGTGTGGTCGTCTCTGTTTCTTTGGCGGTTCCTGGGGTGGCGAGTTCGTAGTTGCCAGCGGTACCTACATCGGGCTTCCCCCGACCTTAGTGTACGTCTTTCTTTCTGTTAGACTGTACTTGTCTTTCCTTTGGACTGGACTCTGGTATAATTGTTACTTTTAACTATTAATTAAAAAGTAATTTTATTTCTACTACTTTAGCAAACCTGATTAATAAAATTGAATTGCTTACTATTATATCTGTGACTTCAATGTACTCCACAACAATCCTTTTATCCCTTCGGAGCTTTACAGCTCTTGGGAGGCTTCACGGATTCCAAGTGGTATCGGGTCTGCTCGGTAGTCCTATCGGGTATATCCGGTATCCGGAGTCTGGGTCATCACACAATGCCTCCACTATAGCAACCACCTCGTTCACCCCCTCCTTACTGATGAAGACTAATGAGAGTGCTAAAATCATCATCTGACATTGGCATCTAGTTAGTTTCATTTAGTGTTAGTAGTCTAGAAAGTTAAACCTCATTCATACTTGTGTAACTGCTTGAATGAAAAGTTTTTGTTTGATGAAACTATGATTGATCAATTACATGTATGGCATTTTGGTTCATGTGTATAAGAATGGCTTCTTATTGAATGGCAAAACCTCTTTTGTTTGATGTTCTCCAATTGAAATGCTTAAATGCCATATGAATGTTTGTAGATAATGATTCATGGTTGTCATAATCAAAAAAGGGGAGAATGTTGTGTCCCCTGGTTTTGATGATAACAAACCATAAATCATTATTAGATCTTTGTGAAGCTCACTCAATGTGTCGACCTATCATCTAGACGTGTCGACACGTCATGAAGAAACTCGCATTTAAGCAGCTTCTGTTTGGGTTCTGTTTGGCACCATGTGTCGACACCATGTGAAAAAGTGTCGACACCCTCAGTTCAGTGAAGCGGATTTCATCTCTATCTGGCACACATGCCCCAACACTTTATATTGAAGCCCGGACACGGATGCTCGAGCCACACGCATGTGTGGCACCCGTGTCGACACACGGCCATCGAAGTGTCGACCTGTTATGTGTAGAGGCCATGTTTCTTCAAGACTTCAATGGGAAGTGCCGACACTTTGTCTGAAGGTGTCGACACCTTCAAGCTCGCCCAGAACGGATCTGATTCCATTATTGTCCTCTTTTCTTGATATGCACCCGGTCATGGAGGATCTGCTCGTGCACGAAAATCTTTCTGGAAGCCTACTTTTTCAGAGGATCTGATTGGGTGGCAGGAGAATCATCCAGGAATGGGTCTCTTTCCCATTTTGGCTCTCTACCTACCCACGTACGGGCGCGCACGGCAGAAGAGACAAGGGCGCTGAAGCAAATGGGGAACATGAGTACGACGTACGACGCATGGGAGTTCTAGAAGGGATAAGGCTGGAGATAACTTGGAGGTGAAGTAGGTTTGAGCACCACACAGGAAGAGAGAGAGCATAGGAACAAGGAAGAAGAGCTGCGGAGAAGAAGATCGTGAAGAGTGTGGAAATCTCGCCTTCCTCCTGCTGCTGGAATGAAAGCTATGATATAGCTCATCTCCTTCTCTTTCGGGAGCCTTGAACCACAAAGGTGACAGCATCCTCAGTCACCCTTAAAAGCTGCAAAGATCGACCACCGGTTCTCTTGTGTTCATGGTGAAGACTCAAGAAGAAGAGGAAGAGCATCCGGGTGTCCTTCAGCTTTCTCCCAAATAGAAGTTTTCTTCTCCCATAGATCTCTATAGTCAAGCTCCGTCTGGTTTATCTTTTCCAGTTTGTTTTTGTTTCAAAACTCATTCTGCTACATTGGTTCCCTACCTGCGTGTAGAAAGATGGACTGTGTGTTCACAGGTCCGAGGTTTTGGGGTTGTGTACCCACAAGCTATTAGACAGCAGTTTGGAGAGAGCCATCTCTCTATTGGAAGCTGTGAATCAGCGGGAGTGCATTTGCACTAGTGAAGCCTCACTTAGTTGAGTGAGGGTTGGACGTAGGTCTCTGGATAGAGACCGAACCACCTTAAAATCCGGAGTCCTTGTGGTTTGTCTTCTCTCTTGGCTTGTCGCTAGATGCATGTGTAAGAACGTTGTTGATCATCATTCGTGCATTTAGCTCACTAGCTTGTAACTATTTCTTGCTTTACTGCTCTTAGTTTTTATCTATTTTTAATTTTCGCAAAGAAGGGCAAAGAAGGGTCTGATCTATTCACCCCTCCGTACTAGATCCGCCTATCACTACTCATCAAAAGTGTTTTCGCCCCCATTGGGCGGCTTTTCGGCCTTCTACGGACCTTTTCGGCATAATGTGTGCCCCGATCGGGTCACTCGGGTTTTATTCTGATTTGACCTTCGGCATTGTGAATTGTGTCCTTAAGCCTGCCCCCTGCCCGTGGATAGTGTCTTCGTCGAGTGGGAAATCACTCAAAGTGTTTTTGTCCCCATTGGGTAGCTTTTCGGTCTCCTATGGGCCTTTTTGGCATAATGTGTGTTCCGATCGGGTCACTCGAGTTTTATGCTGATTCGGCCTTCGGCACCCTGTTTTGAGGGACCAGGGATATTTCTTCACCTTGGGAAGCCTCCTTATCAGGTGGCAGACCGCCAGGTGTATTTTCATCCTGATCGGATGAGACATAGAGTTTGTTCGACTCGACGAGACGCAGAGTTCTTGCTAGTGAATTTTTTTGGGGTCTACAAATGCCCCCCACTCGCAAGTGTCGCGAGCAAGGAACAAGAGTGGTGCCTTCGAGTGTGTCTTCTTGTCCGGCAAGCGGTTGAGATCGGAGTAGAACATCATCGTCTTCACGTGAACGGCCTTGGCCGGGCACTATATCGATTGGTTCCGACAAAGAGCCTGACGCCAATCCAGATAACATCATCAGCATTGGGCCTATACTAACGCAAGGAATTAGGTTCATCTGGCCTTAGACGTAAGGTCTAAGCCATTGGCTGTATCGATTGGCCTTGATTGAGAGTCAGGCACCAATCATGATGATATCGTCGACATCGGGTATAGGTTATTGCAAGGATATCATGTTCATCTGGCCTTAGACAGAATGTCTAAGCCATTAAGTCGTATTGAACAGCGTGATGGGATGGATGGATAGTGTTGGATTGAAGGGGATTGTTTATTTATTGACTTAAATGGAAGGTCTAGGTCAAAGGTTTATTCGTCGACATCGACAGGGTGTCGGAAGCTAACGTGATTTATTCATCGACGTAGGATGAGTGTCGAAGCAAGGGTCTTTTTATTTGTCGAGTCCAGACGTAAGGTCCAGGTCGAAGGAAGGTGGTCTTTTTATTCGTTGACTTAGACGGAGGGTCTGAGTCAAAGCAAGGGTCTTTTTGTTCTTGGCTTCAGACGGAATTCAAAATATCATCTCATATTAAGTTACGAATGTCACTCCCGAGGGATCTCAAACTTAGCTGCCCGGCGCTGCTATTGGCATAACAACCGGTACACCATAGGTTGGCCCAACCCAGTCCTCTCGTACTAGGGTGGGACTTGACGAGTCGATATCACTCAGAGGCTTTGATAGTGATTTTTTTCTTTTCTTTTTCTTCTTTTTTATTTTCTTCTTTTCTTTCTTTTTTTTCCTTTCTTCTTTCTTTTCTTCTTTCTTTTCTTTTTTTTCTTTTTTTATGTTGGCTTGAGACGATTGAATATCTTGATCATTCTCGAACATCTGTTGGCACGGGCGCGAATGGGTTGACATCTCCATCATCATTGACCATCATCGAACATCATCAAATCACCTTTGAACATCATCGAATCATTGATCATCATCGAATCATCGAATATAATCGAACATCTTCGATCATCATCGAATATCAAATTCGAACATCATCGAACTTTTTCAAACATCATCGAATGTCACGCCCCGAGCGCGGAAGGAACACGGTACGCGTGACGAGTTATATCATTCATGTCAATCAGAGCATAAGGAATTCGACCTTACAGACAGAGATGCGCAAATTGCAAGATAACCAAATCCAATTTATTCATACTGACCAATAAAGTAAATCTATTACTTAATCTCCTCTTTAGAAAAGAGTGCTAAAGGACAATCTTGACTCAATACAAGAAAATTACAATTATTGACTCAAGAAATAGAAAAAAGACTCGACTACATAACGACATCGATAAGCTCTACGCTCTTCACTCATGTCCGTCCCCATCCGAATGAGCTTCGTCATCAGAATTACCTGAAAAATATGAGAAAACACTAGGTGAGCGAACGCTCAGTAGGAATTATATCTCAAGTACAAGCTTGCTTTAAGTAATTACATGTTACATGAATACAAGTCTAGCTATGCATGAAAATGACGAGAGAGAGTGTAACAAGAGTTAATAGAGATGAACTAGCAAGATTTCAGGATAATCATGAAAAATGTATCAAGATGGTCAAGTATGTAAATATATCAAGTCTTGTCACATGAATTGGCTATTACAATATCAAGAAAGTAAATACCCATTCTGGGCCTCGCAAGTCATGTCATGTTAAGTCAAGTACGAGTAGTGGAATGACATAAATCAAGCTAGTCATGCACTTTGGTGTAATGCCACACCGTGATCAATCAACTCCCTTGGGTACAAGTACGTTCGGGTGCTCCTCCAAGTACGTTCGGGTGCTTCTCCCAGGACCAGATCGGGCCCTACATGTGCAGGCATTGGGTCATGTATATTCTTGACATCCACTATGGTTATAGCCAATATAGAGTTCCAAAGGAATAACCATTGTAGGATGATAAGGTAGATTTCACGAATGAAGGAGTTCAAGACAGAACTTTGAACAAGTATGACTCACCGTTAAACCACACGAAAACCAAGACAAGTCATGAATCTGGGTAATTGGCACCCACGTAGTCGCCACCAATTACAAAAATAGCGCCCACATGCGTGGTCATCCATTCCTGTGAATAGTACATGCTTGATGAAATAGCGCACAGGCTCAAGTCGCTATATCAGGGAAATAACGCCACTAGACTGGTCGCCAATTCCTTCTGGCACCCAAGTCAGTGTCGCCAATTGCTGACAAAATACACTTCTCACAAGAGGCTAGAAACAACACTTAATGAGGGCTAAAGCATCACGTTTCTTCATAGTGACGTGACAAGATACGGTGTCATGGGTTTTTAGGGTACAACCTGCTCGGCTGCCTTGAGGGAATCCAAGGCTAGCGTAGACTTACGAAGGTCTCCATGATGAAATCATCAGTCCGAAGGAAAGAATATCCCGCGGATGGTTCAAACATCACCGAGAGTTAGTGTGTAATCGATAGTATCAGAACAGGGACTCCATCTACAGATGTGAGATGAGAGTGCCAAGTAACCCGCAATATGGGTTGAAAAACGTGATAAAACTGAGAGAGAAGAATTCGTGTCTTATCAGAGGTCACTATATCACAAAATAGCAGCTCTCTGGAGGGTCGCTCAATCTTAATTATAACATTGTTTTCCAAGAAACCAATAAGAATTAACAACACTGCATACGGGCGTTAATTCTCGAATTTTCCAAAATTTTAAAATTTATAATTATAAATAGCGACTATGTATGATGGCGTTCATTCTTTAAATGACGTCATGATTTAGGTCGCTCATTCATGAATTTCAATTCTATTTACTGGATTTTACAAAAACTGCGCCACTGTATAGGGGTGTTCATTCTTTAATTAGCGACTGGGTTATTATCGCCCATTCTTTGTCTGATGTTACACATCGGGTAGGTACGCTATTAGACACATAACACTATTCATAAAACTGGAGTTCAAATAATCAAGAATGTAAAGAATGAATGGATAGAGAAAAATATACATGTTCTAGAAACATGCTCATGCAATAATTTTAACGTCAGGTTTCATAGATATTAATTTTTAAGCATGTGCTGTTTATTAAATTCTTAAAAGAAATAGCCGATTGACAAAGGGTCATTCAGTAAACGACACCCTGACTGTTGTCACTATTTCAAAAGAATTGGCAACAGCTCGCGCGGGTGTTCATTTAATATGCACCTTTGACCTGGCCGCTATTTACTGAAACTTAGTAAACCTTCATGAAACTAATACAGAAACCATGGAATAAACGCTAAACGACCTATATGCATGGATTTACTGTGATCAACATGTTAGGCTTCATATCTCGAGAACACCTACTTTTGTTGGTTGATCTGGTCGACGATCTGAGCATAGATAAGAGGAGAATAAACAGCAGCATCAAATCTGCAATTACCGAAGAAGAAGCAATAGGAGTAGCAATACAGCTATGGCAGAAGAGAAATAAGAAGCAGCTGGCTTCTCTCTTCCTGTTCAAAGTGACACAACAACTACCCCGGCAACTACGATGGCAGCAACTACACCAGCAGCAGTAGGAGAAGAGCAACACCAGGAGGAAGATGAAGGATGCAGAGCCCCTTCACGTTCAGTAGCAACAGGAAAGCAGTAGTAGCTAGCAGTGATGAAGGAAGAAGAAGTAGAAGGAAGAGCTCCTTCTTCACCACACCACCGTAGTAGTACGATGGCAACGTTGACGTGTGTAGTGCGTAAGAAGGATGCACGGTGACAAGAACTGCAACGGAAGAAGAACGGCAGGGAAGACGAGGATGACGTCAATGCAGGAACCCAGAGGTAGTAGCCTTTGCATGTCCAAGAAGGGGTCATATATATAGAGTTTGAGGAATCCTTCGGGGGTTTAAACCTAATGGGATTCAAAGTTCCCTCGTAAGAATCCTAGAAGCTTTTGACTTTCAATGCAATCTCCACCTATCCATATCTACAGTCGACTTCCTATGTAGACTTAAAAACCCTAACCTTCATGCATGGCTACTCCACGTTTGAACCTCCTATTGGGCTTTATGAAACAATCTTTCCCCATGAATTACTTCATGTGAGAATGGTTATGCACTAAGGCCCATTTATGTGTTATATGGCCTCCTTCGTACAAGGCCCATTAAGATTAAGCCCCTTTTGGTTTCCGCATTGGGACTTATAATTTTTTTGATTTGGCCCTTTGACTCTTTAATTGGAGGTTTATTTATTTAGGAAAATTTTGTTCCTATATTTTATTCGGGTTGCTACACCCTCCCCCACTTAAAAGAATTTGGTCCCCAAATTTAATCACATACATAGAGACACGGAGGGTGCATAGTACTTACATTGTAGAATAGCTCCCGAAATCTCTTCCACATTGATTCTTCCATTTCCCACGTGGCTTCTTATTCTAAGCACTTGTTCCATTGTACTTTCACCACGGTAATCGTCATGTTCCTTAACACACGAGCCTCGTGATCAAGGATCTTCAAAGGCTTTTGTTCAAATGTGATATCCTTTTGTATCACTAGGTTGTCGTGATCTATGACATGAGATGGATCATGAACATACTTCTTGAGCATAGAAATATGAAATACATTGTGTACTTCAGATAGTTGTGCTGGCAAGGCGATTCGATAGGCAACCTCGCCAACTCTTTCTAGTACTTCGAAGGGACTGATATATCTTGGTGTAAGCTTGCCCTTAACACCAAATCTTCTAATATCTCATCCTGGAGAAACCTTAAGAAAGACGTGGTCTCTAACTTGGAACTCGAGGTCTCTCCTTCTAGTATCGGCCTAAGTCTTTTGTCTAGACTGAGCCATTTGGAGACTCTCTCTAATGAGTTGAATCTTCTCAGTGGTATCCCTTACCATCTCCGGGCCTAGTAGTTGCTTTTCGCCAACTTCGTCCCAGTATAAGGGTGGTCGGCAACTCCTTCCGTATAATGCTTCGAAAGGTGCCATTTGTATACTTGCCTAGTAACTATTGTTATATGCAAACTCAACCAGGGGAGAGTGATCATGTCAGCTTCCACTGAAATCAATGATACAAGCTTGTAGCATGTCTTCTACAACTTGATCCGTTCTCTCGGTCAGACCATCCGTTTGAGGATGAAAAGCCATACTAAAGTTGAGTCTTGTCCCCAACGAATGTTGTAGACCCTTCGAGAAGTGAGAAGTGAAGCGTGGGTCTCGGTCAGACACGATCGAAACGGGAACTCCATGCAGTCTGACAACTTCTTTGATGTATTATGGACGCGGGATTTTTCTCCTCTTTTTCAATTTTGTTTTTATTTATTAATTAATTAATTTGGTTTATTAGGCGTGCCAGTCACATGTGTGACGATTTCATTGTGCGCTCGACTTGACTTGATCAGTCGGTTGTGAAGTTGGAGTCGGGACCAAAAGTCTGCCATACCATAAAGGCTATGAGGTTAATTACGCCCTTCCTAAGAAGGACAACCCTTGATTAAACGCCAAAATAGGAGGCCTCAGAAGGCAGTCAAAATAATAATGTGCGAAATAAAGGCTTCATGCTTATAGAAGAGGACGAATGGAGGGCGGATTTATTTAGTTCAACGGACTAAATCGGGCGGCACAACCTTTAACTTTGAGCCATATCGGGTAAGGATAGAAGACCATCCACGCAGTGGCGGGACGAAATTCGGCTAATCATTAGGGTATTCCCTTTTGACACTTCCACTCGACCGGATGCTCCAAATAGGTTCGTTTCCCCCGAAGATGGAGCCGGATGGGAAGTGTATCGGAGACACCCCCTTGACTCATCGGGGTTGATGACATTGGACTAGATTTCGGCAGCATCTCCCTTCAACTTGGAACATGCCCAAGGGGAAATAGGTGATCATCCACGGAGTGCCGGGATGAAAACCAAAAGAGAAAGGCACTGGGCCCTAGCACGATGTGATGGTGGGGATGGTTCCCCGTTTATTTATTCCATGTGGTGTACCCTGTGACCTGCAGATATCCCTCGAATTAGTATGGTAGGGTGCTCAAGGATTGGGCAGAGGAGGAGAGGCTCTCGGCATGGCTGTAACGAGCATAAGCAGGCTTCCCGGCGCGGGGGAATGGGTTCTCGGCATGAGGTTCCCGGCATGGTTTTAAAGAAGGAGGAGGGCGCTCTCGGCGTGAGGTTCCCGGCGCGGGGGAATGGGTTCTCGGCATGAGGCTCTCGGCATGGTTTTAAAGAAGGAGGAGGGCGCTCTCGGCGTGAGGTTCCCGGCGCGGGCCGCGCCGGGAGCTATTCATAGTGCCGAAAAGTTTTGTGGAGGTTTGTGGGGTTCTACGGTGCTCTGTTTTGGGGATTTTTCTAGGGATTCAGGTAATGGCTGGGGGGTGCTAGGATGCAAACGAGGAGGGGGCCGAGGGCTCTACCAAGTCACCAGATTGACATCAAGGAGTCACATGGATAGAAGGGATTTGAGGGATTGAAGTCACCAGGCGTTCGAACCCTCTGAAACAGGCTTTATGCCATTCATATCGCCGACCATCCAGAAGATCAAGAGATGACTGTCTCTGATCCCTGTAATGTTCCCAACGGCTTAGGAAACTCGAGAGGATAACATACATTCCGAGAGAGAGAGAACAGGAAGGAGAGGGCCAACCAACACCATTTCATCGGAACAATCGTGGTGTTGCATTTCACTGTTTCATCGTTTACATCATTCATAGAACAAAGGGGACGGAGGGAAGAAAAATAGACTAATACTCTATCTCCTCGACAACAGGGAGATCCCTTCACTTCGAAAGCGGAAAATGGAATCGAAGCTTATACATAAAAAAAAAGGGAAGCAGGAAGGGATGACGGCAATAAAGGGAAGGGGAGGGCAGAGCATTGACTCATCTCCCTCCCCTAGCACCCCACCTTCTCCTTCCTTCCGACCTCGCAGCAGCTTTTCTTCTCTTCTCTCTTTTTATCTGGCTATCTGGAGATGCCTCTCTTCGCTCTTTTTTTCTTCTCCCTTGCTTTCTTTTCTTCTTGCCCTCTCTGTCTCTGTATGTCCTCCTCTCTTTAGATGAACACAGGGGGGATTTTATAGGCACAGCAGCCCCCCTCTCGGCATGACCCTTCCCGGCGCGCCGAAGACGACTTCCCTGCGCGCCCTTGTCAACCGGGGAGGCTTCCCGGCGCCCCTATGGGCTTTGGACCTTGTGAGGATTTCCCGGTTCCACCTTAGTGAGCCCATTTGGGCTTTAATATCTTGAACTCCCTCGTTATCAAGTCTGGACTATCAAAGACATATAACCTACCTTTTCATTTGTGAGTCCTTCGAGCTTGTCAGAACAGGTGAAGGTTGATTAGTGAGTTGACATAGTCTTATCAGAATATTTCTGGATATTTTCATCAGTCAGTAGACCGCAGTTCTTCATCAGTACTGTTATCTGAGCGATGACAATACCGGACATCAGCTTGACCGGGAAGGGCTTCAGTCGGGTGGCAACTTTAGTGACGACTATTTTGTAATTCTGGCTTTACAGGAATCTATGAGAGCTTCATGTGTGGTTCAATCTTCTCTTTGGTCTCATCTTTATTCTCAGTTATATTTCAGGTGTCAACAAATGCCCCCCACTTGCAGGTGGCGGGAATGCAGGATAAGTGACACGGTGCCTGCAGGTGTGTATATCATTCAGCATCTAAACCCATTTATCAGCTTGGCATTGCTAGTCATCTTTCATTTTACAGCTTGGAAGCATCATTACTTTGGCATTTCTTTTGATTTCTCTCAATTTCTTTGCCTTGAACGCCCTTGGCGCGAGCTTCTCGGCGCACGGCCTTTAGGCACAGCCTTCTCGGCGCGTTGGCTCTCGGCGCATGGCTTTTCGGCAGGGCTTCTCGGTGCGCCCGGTCACAGGGGTTCTCGGCGCGCCTTTTGGCATATGGGGGGGCTCTCGGCCTGCCCCTTTTTTTGGTGGGCTTTTTGAGTTGGGGGGGGGGTTCTCGACGCGCTAAAGGCCGCGCCAAGAACCTCTCTTCTGCTTCCACTATTTGAGACACCGGGAGGTTTTTTCTTCTCATTTTCATCCGAGCTTCCTCTCTCTTCATCTTCTTCTCTTCGGCGCGAGCTTCTCCCCCTCTCGGCCGTCCCATTTTCCTTCCCGACGTATACTTCGCTCGGTAGGGCACTGTTTTGGGATTAAATCCCTTTTGTTCCCGGGATCACTCCCTCTTGGTGGGTGACTCCCTATCTTCTTTGGGCAGACCCTGAATAAGGGGAGATGCTGCCGAAATTTTCACATGGCTTCACACTATAATCTTTATAAAACTGTTTCTTATTTTAGGACTTTCATTCACATCTTTTCTCTGACTGCAGACATTGCAATGGCTTCCAGCTCTGCCGCTACATCTTCTGGAGCTGTTGGGGCGAGCTCGTCAGCGCAGCCAGATATATCACGGGCTATAGTAAATTGGCTGAACGTGCATAGCCTGGACTTCGGGTATGACAAAGTTGCTGCCGTTGACGAATCGTCTGATTCTGAGACGGATACAGTATCAACATCGAGGGTATATTCCACTACAATGGAGACATGCTTCAGACGGGGCAACGACTATCGGCCGGATCTTCCGAACGACCGCCACTTAATGCCGTTCATCCGAACTTTCACAGTGGGTGGCATGCGAGACTATCGGGTAGCCCGTGCTGTCGAGGCTGCCATCCTTGCCGAACGAGATAGCCTGAAGGAGTCGGTGTACCACCACAAGGCCATCTATCTTCCCGGGGAGAAGCGTGACTGGGACGCAATCCTCGGTATATCAGAGCTGGAGCCGGAGAAGAAAATGTTGACCCGGGCCCCGGAATTTACACCTGCCCGGTGGGATAATGCTAGTGGCCGAGTTCATAGGGAGAAGCCTGGCTATGGTCTATTCCTGGCACCGATAAAATGGGGGTACCGCGAAGAGCCCTTTGTGTTGAATTGTTCGGCCGTCCAGTTCAAGTATCATCTGGCTGCTGGTTGGTTTGAAGATACCAAGATCACTGACGCCCACCTGTTCCGGGTGGGAGCGGTGGAGTTCACCGAATTTGTTTTAAAGGAATACGCCCCTCTGCTGATCAGAGCCGGGGTATATCACAGTGTCTTTGCTTCTAGATTCCGCTATCCCATATCCCGAGGGTTATGCTGTGGAATGTTTGAAGTATTCTGCCCTTTTTTCAACATATTTTATACAGCAGAGGGCGAAACATATCTCGACCTCTGGAGTTTGTCACAACTTTCTGGTCTGCCTATTGACGGCGAGCCGTATGAAGAGGTCTGCTTGGCGGATTCCGAGAAGGATAGCTCAGATGGCGAAGGCAAGTATTCACTTAGCTATTCCTACCGGTATTTAATGAAGGCCTATCGCTCCATCTGTCTGGCGCATAGTAGAGGATCCTCCAAGGGTTACCATCCTCGAGAGAAAGGCAGCAAGCTGCGGGTCCGGATAGGGCAGTGGATTCAGTATTTCTTTGACGGTCCATTAAAATATGCAGACTTCCCTTCCATGGGTCCGACTGCCAGCAAGCAGATAAGGGCTCCTCGCTATAAGTCAACGTTGCCATCTTCATTGCGCCATGTAGGCAATGGTGGTCCAAATCCAGCAGGGGTGGACCCTATCACACATTGCGCGGCTTACTTCACATTCTGGCTATGCACTTTCGCTCTCCCTCAAGGGGACGAGACAATCATTCGACCCGAAGCCATATACCCGGCATGCCAGATGGCCTGGGGAATGAGGCTGTCACTTTGCCCAGTGGCCTTGTGTTTAATCTATAAATCTTTGGGGGATTTGTACAAGCATCGGACTCCCCGTTCTTTGAGGACCGTGGGCCCTTTTCATTTCTTCAATGCCTGGGTCTGCAGTCTCTTTCCTGAATTGGCTCCTAGAACTCTACAGGCAGATACAGTGTTACCCAGAATGATTGAATTTGCCAGTGCCGAACCTGGCTCTTTCTCTGATCAGTTGTTCAAAATAAGGGGCCGACTGATAAGGGTACCAGTGGATGCCCCTGGCAGCATTCATTTCTGGAGCTTGGCAGCAGGTTCAGCTCCTTTGGTTCATTCTCAAAGAGAGTGTAAGATGGAAGAGGTAGAGACCTATGTTCACCCCGTTTCAGGGGCTAATGCTGTTAGGTCTATTCTGGAGCCGGAGCTGGTTAGATGGGCCATGGCCATTCGACCCAGTGTTTTAGTCTTCAGGAAGGGTGGTCTGCTTCTTCTGGAACCATATTATCCATTCCGCTTCGGGCGGAACTTTGGTTATGACCAGCATATCCCTACATCAGTTGCCCAGTTTCCCCTGGATAGCCGGGCCAAGCACGGATCCGCCATTGTCGGTGATGGCCGGTTGTGGTGGGATTTCTATCATCGCCATGATGGCGCCGTTTTCAGAGTTCCCACTGTTTCCAACCGTGTCCCCCGCGTCACATCAGAGTATATCAAATGGTGGAACATTCGGACCAGCTTTTATAGGGATGGCAGGGGTGCATTCTGGGACGTGGCCGAGCGTTCTTTCCTGAAACAACAGCCCGGGCCGGTATTTGACATCCCCGAGGCCCACCTAAAAAGGATTTATTCACAACATCCGAGGGAGGCCGAGAACTATCTGGCTCAGCGTCGGGTTCTGAAAGAAGGAGGCTCCGAGCTGCCCGCTCCTGTCTTTGCTGCCATTAACGAAGATACTTTTATGAAGAACTTGAAACATCTGTGTCATGTAGGAGGCGCTCGTCTGGAGGCGCAACAGTACCCTTTCCCTATTGAAGAGCCGCTCTTGACGGTCGTCCCCTGGAAGGGTCCGACAGATAGATTTCATCCCTACAGGACATTTGTGCGCAGGGAAGATGGGACTCAGACGTACTACAAGCACACGTCTTGGCTATTTGTTCTGCTGAATGTACATGGGTTATCTGCAGAGAGTCCGATAGCCGACATATTGAATAAGCCATTGTTTATTTCTTTTCATTATGTCGACGGCTGGGGCATGGATCACCTCGACTTATTTCGATGTCTTGATTTTCATGGTCATAGCGATCTGGCATCTTTAGTGGAGAAGTGCCAGACATTTGGTGATGTCTGTTGGTTGTCAAGGAGGCTGCTTTCCGCTCCAAGGAGGTAGCTTATCTGTACTGGCCGCTTTCTATCTTTTATGATGGCCCAGCAGGTATGGTCTTTCCTTTTTGACTGTAGTGCTTTCTGTTTGTTATTCAAACTCTGCATCTACTGGTCTCATTGCTTCTTTGACGTCTTCAACAGATAGGCCAGATATAAAGCGGCAGGGGCTTTACAGAAAAATCATTGCGCAAGCTGAGAAGCCTGCTTATTTCGAAGTCCCTGCAGCAGCACCGACGACCACTCCCCTACCTCCGGGCAAGAAGAGAAAGATTTCTGCAGTGAAGACTGCAGTTGGGAAGGCCAGGAAGGCTAAGAAGGCCCATGCTCGGCAGTCGGCTTCAGCATTGACGGACCTTGGGACCCCTCTTCCTGATATCCCCTCCTTTGATGAGTTTGAATCTCAAAGGGAGGGTGCCCAGACGTCAGTCAAGGGTAACATCAACAGCCTACAGTTATATCTTTCATCGTCTTTTGCTGAATTTTATAGAAATCTTTGAATCTGACTCCCCCCCCTTTTTGCACAGCCCAAGAGCCAGTTGTGACACCTTCCGTGGTGGAGACCAGATTGCCTTCCCCCACGCCGGCTAGTGAGGCGGAGGGTAAGTGTGCTTTTTCATCTTCTTTTGCACATTTCGATTATCTGTTTATTGTCTCTCTCACGAACCTTTCCCTGCAGTGACGGCCGGTGAGGGGGCTGCAGTTACGGGAGCAGCTGGCGATATAATTCAGCCACAGGAGGGCCATAAGACCCAGACGAAACGGGGCCTTGTCCCTGTGAGGTGCATAGTTACCCGGTCTTCATCTAGGCAGCCGTTAGGGACGCAAGTCCTGCCCGTGGATAGCGTAGAAATCTCTTCTAGCAGCTCCGCGACCGCTTCCGAGGCAGAGGGAGAAGGAGCAGATTTCAGCGAGAGCGAGACGGAGGGTATCTCCCAATCAGAGGCCCCACTTGTATGTACTGCCATTGTCCCACCGTTCACCCCCTCCAAACTGCTGGTGCCATCTTCTGAGGAGGAACTACCGGAAGAATTTGCTGGCTTGGACACCGAGGCAGATATAACTCCTCCCTTTGCTGCTTCAGCAGCGGAGCTTTCCTTTTCCTTGCACTCCTTTGAGGATATCGACATCACATTAGAAGTGGGTCTCTCTCCTTTTTCTCATTATTGTTATTATTATTATTATTTTTTATATCTGCTGCTTGATATTGCATTGATCTATTCATAGGAATCCCCTGTTGCTAGCCCGGTAGCGACTGCAGCCTTTGAAGCCATTCTATCTGACACCTTGGCTATTGTTCCTGCTTCGTCAGCCACTTGTGCAGGCGTTTCTGAGATAATTCACCCTGTGCCGGTGAGGGTACAGTCTTCCACAGACTTAGCATTGCTGGACTTGAGGACCTCGGGGGAGAGTTCGGCCCTCATCCGGGTCTTGGATTTTAGAGCTGAGACGGACCCAACTAGGGGTTCTGCCTTTATACCGGCCGCAGTGATGACCATTGCGCCAGAGTCAGGAATTCCCATAACAGTAATTAGGGAAACTGAACTTTTGCCTCTACAGTCTGTAGCCCCTACCGCCTTGACATTGAAGGAACTGGCCGCTGAAGCGGGGATGGAAGAAGGGGAGGTAGCTGCCACAGAGACCGGAGTATTGTCCATAACTGACCCAGAATCGATCTCCTTGCTCTCGGAATCTGAGGAGGAGGTGCCCCGAGAAGAGGATGCTGAAGATGCGGGTATGACATTGGGGACCCAGGAAGCAGCCGCTCCAGCACTTATTAAAGTTGCCCCTACGAGCATTCAAATAGCAACTCCCGAGGAGATGGAGGTGGAAGGCCTCTTGGTTTCGTCAGGGGTTGCAGAGAGAGCTCAGTTGGCACCTTCCGCAGACCTCCCATCTTCCTCTTCCCAGCCTGATGTTACACCATGGGCGGACATAGACAGTGAGGTGACTTTCGAAGTAGCTCCAGTTCCTTCTCCTGGCTTTGCTTCATCTGAGAGTTTTGTCTGGCAAAATCTTGACATGCTGTGCCAGTTGGTGGAGTCCCAGCCTGGACTGACTTATCTGCGGCTGAAGGAGATAGCCGAGCGTTTCACCGCCGGTCTACAGGCGATGGGCTATCCCATGGAAATATGGGCCCAGTGGGTTCTATTGTTGTTAAAGTTTGTACATCGCCGGGACTTCTTGGCACATATTATGTCTGACAGACTGGCAGCTTTGAAGTTGCAAAGGAAGGAGTGCAAATCTGAGCTGGAGAAGGTGGGCTCTGTTCTCCAGGAGCGCCAATGCCAACTGCAGTCTCTGGCGCAGCGGGAGCAGTTCGTGCGCAGCCGGATAACCATCCTGGAGGCTGAATTGTTTGACCTCCGGGCTGAACTGCCGCAGATAACAACTTCTCGACCGCAGCTTGCGGAGGAAGTAGCCCTATTGGAGGGGCAGGTGGCGTCCTTTCAGGACGAGTCTGCTCAGCTGCAGGAGGAGGAGGCTCGACTTCATGAGCTGGGGGCTGCCCCGCATGTAGGGCTTCTGGCCTTCGAAGACATATTCTGGCGCCCGTGAATATCTGTTTCCCCCTTTTTGTAATACAATTCCCCCTCAGGGGCCCTTCTTGTATTCCCCTTTTTTTTATTCAATGAAAAGGAATCTTTACACCAGTCTCATATGTGGTTCGTCCTTTACTTATCGCACCATCAATATTTCACGGTGATTTGGCAACGGTTTCAGCGGTCCCTATGCGAACAGCCCGTACCTAGCAGGAGAGCGTCCACCCTTTCAGAGAAAGGATGAGGAACTCGCTCCACCGCGCGACGGTATCCGGAGGGTGCCTAAACCCAATCCTGGGGGTAGCTGAATAAAAGAGGTTTAGAACATCATCTGGAACAAACTGATGGTTCATCTCGGACAGGTTTCAAAGCTGGTCGGGGCAATGTATCAAACGACCAGTGACGGATTTTATCATCGATATTAGGTTTATATCGACGCAAAGAAGTTTTATAGGTTTCATCAGAACAGACATAAGGTCTAGACTGGGTAGACTTGATCACAGGTGGGACGTGAAAAGGGTATGTGGTTTTCATCAGGACAGACGTAAAATCTGAACTGGACAAGTTTTCATCATTGATCGGGCAATGTACTGATCGACTAATGGTTGGCTTCATCATTAATATGGGGTTTATATCGATGCAAAGGGATTTCATAAGTTTCATCAGGATAGACGTAAGGTCTAAACGGGTAGGTTTTCATCATTGATCAGGCATGGTGCCGGTCGATCAATAGCTGGTTTCATCATCGATATTAGGTTTATATCGATGCAAAGGGATTTCATAAGTTTCATCAGGATAGACGTAAGGTCTAAACTGGATAGGGTTTCATCATTGATCGGGCAAGGTGCCGGTCGATCAATAGCTGGTTTCATCGTCGATATTGGGTTTATATCGATGCAAAGGAATTTCATAAGTTTCATCAGGATAGACGTAAGGTCCAAACTGGATAGAGTTTTATCGCTGATCGGGCAAGGTGCCGGTCGATCAATAGCTGGTTTCATCATCGATATTGGGTTTATATCGATGCAAAGGAATTTCATAAGTTTTATCAGGATAGACGTAAGATCTAAACTGGATAGGGTTTTATCGCTGATCGGGCAAGGTGCCGGTCGATCAATAGCTGGTTTCATCATCGATATTGGGTTTATATCGATGCAAAGGAATTTCATAAGTTTAATCAAGATAGACGTAAGGTCTAAACTGGATAGGGTTTCATCATTGATCGGGCAAGGTGCCGGTCGATCAATAGCTGGTTTCACCATCGATATTGGGTTTATATCGATACAAAGGGATCTCATAAGTTTCATCAGGATAGACGTGAGGTCTATTCCAGCAGGTTTTATTGCGGGTGGGACTTTGCCAAGAAATACGTAGGTTTCATCAGGATAGGCATAGGGTCTATCCTGGTAGGGTTTCATCATTGACCGGGCAAGGAGCCGATCGATCAAGGGAAGGTTCATGAGTTTGATCAGGACAGACGTAAGGTCCAAACTGGCCAGGCTTTATCAGAATGGTGACGGGCTTTATTGTCAGTGGGAGATGTAAAAAGAGGGTATATAGATTTCATGAGGGTAGACGTAAGATCTATCCCGGAAAAGCTTTATCATTGGTGGGGCGTAGAGCCAGATGACCGACGGAAGGCTTCATCAGTGAAGGGGAGGTGAAGGCAACGTGCCGGTTGGCATGGAACTTCCGAATTACCACATTACTGACCCAAGTGCCCTTTTAGGTTTTCACCAGAGCCAGCCCCCTCTTGCTTTTGCCCACGCGTCCTTTCGGATTTTCACGTGGCGGGGTACCCAATTTTGCCTGCAGTGCCCTTTCGGGTTTTCACCACAGCTAGGTTTTAGCCATTTTTACCCTTGTCTAGAATGCCTGAACAAGTCTGGCGGGGTATCTCTATTTTTAACCCCATTTCTATATACGTACTTTTTATCATTTTTTTTCTTTTTCATTGTCTTTTCTGGGACCAGAACTTTCATCCTATGGACCATGGCGCCATATGTTTATTGTGGACACACGATCATTGATGTGGGTGTCAACATCAATGCAAAGGGAAGTAGGGTTTCATGATCTATCCAGACGAAAGGTCCAAATTGATTTAGAGGATATGGATAGCAGCTCGGGCACGAGGCCGTTTGCTGAAAATATGAGTTTCATCGTTAATGTGGGGTTTAACATTAACGCAAAGGAATGGAGTTTCATGATCTATCCAGACGGAGGGTCTGAATCGATTCAAAGAGCAGTGTTGTGCTGTGTCAGATTGGACGGAAGGCCCACCCTAGATGGATTTTAGCGTCGATCAGGCAGCGTGCCAATCGATCGATAGCAGGTTTCACCATTGGTATTGGCTCATACCAATGCAAGGATTTCATATGCTTAATCAGGATAGACGTAGGGTCTAAACTGGGTAGGGTTTTATCATTGATATTAGGCGAGGTGCCAATCGATCAATGGCGGGTTTCATCATCAGTATTGGACTTATACCAATGCAAGGAGTTCATGGATTTCATCAGGGTAGACGGAAGGTCTAAACTGGATAGGTTTCATCATAGATCGTGCAGTGTGCCAATCGATCAACAGCAGATTTCATCGAGGTGAGATGTAGAATAGGTTTCATCGGGATAGACGCAAGGTCTAAACCGGACAGGTTTCATCGTGGTGGGTCTTAGACAGAAACAAGTGGAAGTGTTTTATCAGAACAGACGGAAGGTCTATCCCGAGGTGGGCTTATTATCGAGGGAAATTTTTCTTGAGCAATGCATGAAGGCTTCAACAAAATAGACATAAGGTCCATTCCGGATGGGTTTAATCGTTGATCGGGTGAGACGCCGGTCGATCGACGAGGAGTTTTATGGTGGGAGGTGAGGCTTTCTTTGGAATCACCATATTACCGACCCAAGCGCCCTTTCGGGTTTTCACCGGAGACAGCCCCCTCTTGCTTTTGCCCACACGCCCTTTCGGGTTTTCACGTGGCGGGGTACCCGATTTTGCCTGCAGTGCCCTTTCGGGTTTTCACCACAGCTGGGTTTTGGGCCATTTTTGCACTTGTCCCTAATATAGGAGCAACTCTGGCGGGGTATCTCTATTTTTAACCCTATTTTTTTTTTACTTTCTTTTTGTTCTTTCTTCTTCCTTCTTCTTTTTTTTTTGGAGGGTTATAGGTCGGAATGCCACCAGCTCAAGATGAGGGTAGCTTGGTTAGGGCGGAGTGCCACTAGACCAAGAAAGGGTGTAGCTTGGCTAGGGCGGAGTGCCGCTAGACCGAGAAAGGGTGTAGCTTAGCTAGGGCGGAGTACCACTAGACCAAGAAAAGGGCAGCTCGGTTAGGGCGGAGTGCCACTGGACCAAGGAAAGGGTAGCTTGGCTAGGGCGGAGTGCCGCTAGACCAAGAAAAGGGTAGCTCGGTTAGGGCGGAGTGCCGCTAGACCAAGGAAGGATGTAGCTTGGCTAGGGCGGAGTACCACTAGACCAAGGAAAGGGTAGCTCGGTTAGGGCGGAGTGCCGCTGGACCAAGGAAAGGGTAGCTTGGCTAGGGCGGAGTGCTGCTAGACCAAGAAAGGGTGTAGCTCGGTTAGGGCGGAGTGCCGCTGGGCCAAGGAAAGGGTAGCTTGGCTAGGGCGGAGTGCCGCTAGACCAAGAAAGGGTGAAGCTTGGCTAGGGCGGAGTGCCGCTAGACCAAAAAAAGGGTAGCTCGATTAGGGCGGAGTGCCACTAGACCAAGGACAGGGTAGCTTGGCTAGGGCGGAGTGCCGCTAGACCAAGAAAGGGTAGCTTGGCTACGGCGGAGTGCCGCTAGACCAAGAAAGGGTGTAGCTTGGCTAGGGCGGAGTGCCGCTAGACGAAGAAAGGGCAGCTTGGTTAGGGCGGAGTGTCGCTAGACCAAGGAAGGGTAGATTTTACCCGATTACTCAGGGAATGTTGGTTGTGCTGTATGATACAGTCTCAGATGTCTTCCGTTGAGTGGCGAGAATTGGATTTCCCCTCGATGGTTAACAACCACGTAGGCCCCTCCTTCGTAGACCCTCTGTATCACATAAGGACCTTCCCAATTAGCATTCAGCTTCCCTTTTGGGTTGGACGCCATGACTTCTTTTTTCTTGACCATGACGAGGTCGCCTTTCTTGAATTCTCCTCCTTTTATGAGTTTGTTGAATGCAGTGGCCATGCGGGCCTGATACATTTGGATACTCTTCTGAGCTCGGAGGCGCTTCCCTTCCAATTTAGCCAGCTCTTCTAGTCTTCTTTCTACATTGGTCTGTTCGCCATGGGCCAGGCCATATTGGACTACCACTCTGAGTGACGGGACTTCCAGCTCTAGTGGAACCACTACCTCTGAGCCGTATACCAGCGAGTATGGTCAGCACCCTGTAGGTGTCTTGAAGACAGTGTGGTATGCCCACAGAGCTTCATACATTTTCTCTTCCCAGTCCTTCTTATTAGAACTGACGACCTTGGCCAGCAAGGTGCAGAGAGTCTTGTTAAAAGCTTCTGCCAATCCGTTTGCCTGTGGATTGTAAGGAGTGGAAGTCCTCCATTCGATCTTATATTTCTCAGCAAGCCGATAGACCTTCTGATTTCTGAAATGACTTCCATTGTCGGATATTATCCGGCTGGGGATCCCAAACCGGAAGATAATGTTCTGTTTGATGAATCTGGCGACCAATTCACCAGTCACTTCTCTTAATGCTATAGCCTCTGCCCATCGGGAGAAGTAATCTGTTATGGCCAGTATGTACTTATGTCCGGCCGAAGAAGTCGGCAGTGGCCCGACTACATCAGTTCCCCATTGTGCAAATGGCCAGCTGGGAACTGTAGGGTGCAGAGTTGTAGGAGGCCTTCTAGGCACAGTAGCATGCTCCTGGCATTTCTGGCATGATTTTGCAAATTTACAGCAGTCTTCAAACATGGTGGGCCAATAGTAGCCCAGCTTCTTGATTTCTATCTTCATCTTGGGACCAGCCTGGTGGGCACCTGCTGTCCCAGCATGTGTTTCTTTCATCGCTTGCCAGGCTTCCTCAGTGGACAGACAGCGGAGTAGAATTTTCTTGCATGCATCGACCATTATTCGGAACAAAATTCCATTCATGAGTTCATAAGAATCTTTGATTCTTAGGAGTTTCATCTTTTCTTCTCTTTTCTGCGGCAGTTGTTGGTGTAGAAACCACTGCAGCAAGTGTTGTCTCCAATCAGACGCTTGTTCTGTGCTGATGGTGGCAACCTCATCTTCTTCGGGGCACTCTTCTAGCATACTGGGGACTTGCCGCCGGTTCATAATGACAATGTTCAATGTCTTATTTGGTCGGACTGCTAGTGAGCTGGCCAGCTTCGCCAGTGCATTAGCCTGGGCATTGTGTCCACGGCCCACATGCTTGAGCTCAACATGGTAGAATTTCGCCATGAGGCGCACAACTTTTTGGTGGTAGGGACTCAGTTCTGGCATTCGCACTTCGAACTCCCCTTGGATCTATTTTATTATCAACATTGAATCCCCGAATACTTGAAGCATTTGGATACCCATGTTGAGGCTGATATATAGCCCGATTATCAGAGCTTCATACTCGGCCTCATTATTGGTGCAGGGCTTGTTTATAGAACAGGAAGTATGCACGACCTCCCCCTCTGGTGATTTCAGAACAATACCGGCTCCAGCCCATATTCTGGTCCTTCCATCGGAGTCTGTCTCTGTTCTGGATGCTCCATCAAAGAATAGTTGCCACATAACTGACTGGGTCTGGCAGGCCTCGAGTGTCTCATCATCGGGTAACTCAATCCCTAGCATATCATTTTCCGGCACAGGATGCTCTGCGAAGAAATCAGCCACGGCCTGTCCTTTTATCGCCCGCTGGGGTGTATAGGTAATATCGAATTCCATCATGATCACTGCCCATTTGCCCAATCGGACCTTCAGTACTGGCTGAGTCAATATGTATTTGAGCGGATCTGCTGCAGATATCAATCTGACTTCATGTGACAACATATAGTGTCGGAGCTTCTTGACAGCAAAGACCAGTGCCAAGCAGGTCTTTTCTATGTAGCTGTAGCTTTCTTCAGTTCTAATCAGCCTCCTACTCAGATAGTATAAGGCTTGTTCTTTGCCTTCTTCATTTATCTGTGCTAGCATTGCCCCCAGGGAACAGTATGTGGCTGCGATATACAGTATCAAGGGCCTGCCCTTAATTGGTGCCCCCAGCACCGGAGGGGTCTTGAGATATTCTTTCAGCTTATCAAAGGCTTCCTGACATCCATCATCCCAGAGGAACGGTACATCCTTCATCATGAGCTTGTGAAAGGGGTGGCATCTTCCCGACAGATTTGATATAAATCGTCGGATATAGGCCAGCCGCCCTTGCAGAGATCTCAGCTCGGGCAAATTCCTTGGTGGAGGGAGCTCCTGGATATCCCTAATCTTGGATGGGTCGATTTCAATGCCCCTATGCCGGACAATAACCCGAGGAATTTTCCACTGGACACGCCGAAGGCGCATTTCATGGGATTCATCTTAAGTTCATATTTGCGCAGCCTCTGGAATACTACCCTCAGGTCTTGCAAATGGTCTTCTCTTCTTTTAGTTTTTACTACCAAATCATCAATGTAGCACTCTACTTTCTTGAAGAGCAAATCATCAAAGATCTTGGTCATAGCTCTTTGGTAGGTAGCGCCGGCATTCTTGAGGCCAAACGGCATCCTTTTGTAGTGGAATATCCCCTTCGGGGTACGGAATGCAGTGTGCACTCTGTCTTCCTCAGCAATCCAGATTTGGTTATATCCGGATGACCCACCCATAAATGATAGAGCCTCATGACCAGTAGTCGCATCGATCATCACTTCAGTGATTGGCACTGGAAAGTCATCTTTCGGGCAAGCCTTATTAAGGTCCCGGAAATCAACACATATTCTAATCTGCCCATTCTTCTTCTTTACGGGCACTATGTTGGCTAACCATGTAGTATACTGATTTTCTTCAACAAAGCCTACATCAATCAGCTTGTCAACCTCTTTGTTAATCTGATTTATTAATTTAGGGCGCATTCTCCTGGAAGGCTGCTTTACAGGGCTAGCCTCTGGGTTTATTGCCAATCGGTGCTGCGCCACATCAGAACTCAGTCCCGGCATTTCATCATATGTCCATGCAAAGCAGTCTCGGAATTCTTTCAAGAACTGTACATACTGTTCCCTGGTAGCTGGCTCCAGTAGTGCACTGAGGAATGTCGGCCTTGGCTCATTTGCGGTCCCCAGATTTATTTCCACAAGCTCATCGACGGTGGCCTGACCTCCATCTTCGACCTCGGGCGGGGCTTCTTGCAAGTCAATGAAGCCTCCCGGGATATAATCTTCTTCAGTTTCATGATTTTTCGTTTCATCATACTGGCAGTCAGCGGGTGCTGGCTCATCATATATGGCCAATATTGTTGGATTCTGTTCAGTCTGCCCCGAGGACGTGACTGGCTCAGCAGGAAACTCAAAAACGGAGTCTTCCGCCCTTAGAAGCTCTTCTAATGCAGACGCCCTTGAGAAATCATCATTCTATAGAGCCCGGACTTCTTCCAGGATGCGCTCAAACTCTAGGCACTCCCTCAGCTCTTTGGCTATTTGGTCTTCATCCGGGGTTCCCGTATCAAACTTTGCTTCAGCATGGAACAGATCCTCTTTGCAAGGTAGGTCTTCCCAGCACCAATCTTTCTTTGCTTCATCAGACGTCCCCGTCTCCGGCTGACTGTATGGGGCTTCATTGTTCATTATGGATTGATAAATGATTTCTTCATCTTCCGAGGGGTACTTGTCATATCCCACCTCGGAAGGGTCTTCATGCTGGTAGGAGATAGAAATGACGTCCACTTCCGCTTCATAGTATTCTTGAAGGGTATAACCCAATCCCGGGTGCTGAGTGATCTTCCTCAGTTCTTTATCATCTCGGGGCGGATCCCATAGCTCTTGGAACGCCTTCTTTTGGGCAACATGTTGTAGTGATGGCATCTGTATCTTAGAGAACATCTGTGAAACCCGTCGAGTAGTATAGTCCAAGCCCGTGATCGGCACCATCCGGTTTGCAGATTCTTCAGGGACCATGCAGTCTTGATCATCGTCTTCGACTGGCTCCCCGGTGTAGAATATGGTAGGAGGCTCACAGAAGCGAGGGATTTCCATAGTCTTCAGAGGTAGCACCGTTTGGTATTCTAGGCTGGCGATGGGCTTGACTAAACCCTGCGGAACCTCTACCTGTGTGTACTTTTCTTTCATCTCTTCATCGATATCATCCGGGCGAATGCTAGGAGGGGTGATCCGAGCAAAGTCACCAGCATAAGAGATGTGAGATACCTCATGCTTTTTAATATAGCCCTTTGGTGGCGGGGGAGACCAGTTTCTTGCCTTCATCGCCGGCTTTTTCTGACCGACCCCAGCCTCTTTCTCTTCACCCTTTTGCGACACCTCCGTGTAGTAGGATGCATCGAGCATATGGCACTCGAATACTTCGAAGGGATGCAGATCCATAAACACCCTTTCTTCTTTTCCTTCATGGCAGTATTTAATGCACTGATGCAGCGTGGACAGCACTATCTGATATTCATGCAGCCACGGTCTCCCCAGCAGGGCCTTATATGTGGTGTTGGAGTCGATTATAAAGAATCGTACCACGGTAGTGAGGTCCCCCAATGTGAGGTTAAAATCAGCCACCCCAAGGGGCGTCTCACATTTCTGGTTGAATCCCGCAATTTTCATGTCTCTGACCTTGGTAAGCTGAAGATCAAAGTAATATTTTTGGTAGATGCGGTATGGGAGAATGTTCACAGCAGTCCCGGGATCTATCAGTATCTTGTTCAGTGGCTGACAATTCAGGGAGCCCCTCATATATAGCGGTCTGTTATGGCAGGAATTCAGAATCAGCATGTCATCCTCTGTGAATGTAACTGACGGCCCAGAATTCACTTTTGTCAAGAGTGCTTCATATTGTGCCGGCGACTGCAAGGCATCAACAATTGCTTGGCGAGCCTCCTCACTCAGAGAGAGAATCTCCCAGATGGAGAATCTGGTAGGGAGCTTCTTTAGCATTTTCATGATCCGGCTGCCCATCCTGACATTAGACAGTCTCATTTCTTCCGCCCATCGGGGTTTTGGAGGTTCATGTGGTGCCCGTGGCCTCTGCTGACCAGTGCTGGTTTCAACCTCTGGACTGATTTCTTGGGGGGCTTCTTCTATAGCAACGGCCCCTGGTGCTGTCGGAGAGTTATCCTCCTCTTTCTCATTCTGCTTGTGGGCTACAGATGCCGACTGCTGAGGTCTCTTGCCTTTATCTGGCCCAGCCTGTATCGACTGCCCATTTTCCAGACTGGATAGAAATTCCAGAAATGTTGGAATTTGACCTCCCTTCTTCTCTTCCTGGTATAAGCTGGCAGGGGGAGGAATCTGGACACCCCGCACCACTGGTTCAGGAATCTGGTAGGGTTGTTCCCCTCTAAACATAATGTTATGATTAGCTGGCGGTGGGCGCCCCCACCTTCTTCCGAAGCGTGTTGCATGTGCTGAGGTTGAGGCCTCGGCATGGTTGGCCTCTAGCGGGGCATTTGATGTTTCATCCTCATCATCCTCCCCAAGCGAGGTAAAGAGTGCCGACAGGGTGTTACATTGTACTGTCACGACCCTCTTTCCCTTCTTGGACTTGGGCCGTCTCTTCTTTTTATGGGCATTTGGCTTTATCGGCCCCTGCCCCCAGAAGGGTTCAGTCTCAGCCTTTTCTTGTTCTGCCTCTGACTGCTCTTTAATTTTCAATTCTTCGAGCTGTTCCCAGAGTATACAGTCTTTCACCAGCAGGTGCCCGGGCTTCTTCTGTTCATATTCATCGAGCCCATTAATATATTGCTGTAAACGCCTGGCTGCAGGACTTACTTCCTTATGTGCAGGTAGGGGGACTTGTCTTCTCCGGTTATGAGTGGGGATCCGGATGATTGGCCCTGTCTCAGCTGTGCGCCATACTGGCTTTACTGGAGGTGGTTCGGGCCTTGGTGTGACACCGTGGATAACTGCTCCATTGGTATTAGCTGCGGGAGTCTTCTTTCTGTTCTTTATGGGTTTCATCTGCCATCCTTTCTGATCCTTCAGTGGGGTGAGGAAGCAAGCTTCATAAGTATGCCTGGTACATTCTTCAACGGCCTCCTTAGGCAGCTGCTGGTAGATTGAAATCATATTGGCGGCCATTTTTAATGCCGGAGGCTCATGTGGACGAGGTGGCTCTACCTGGTAATCTCCCAGCTGTAGCTCGCCCTTTTTGACCATGCCTTTCATAATATCTTTGAAGATGTAGCAATCTTCAATTGCGTGCCCCAGCGCACCGTGATATGGACAGAACAGTGGATCACCTTTCTTTGCCGCGTCCTCGGGTCTCTTTGGCTCAGGCAATGTTACCTTGTTGAACTTGTATGCCCAGTTGAATAGTGCGGCTGTCTTATCTTTCGGGAAAGAGTACGGCTTTCTCATTTTGTTTCTTAGAGAGACTTTATCTTTTCTTTGTGCTGTGTCTGCTAGCGGGGGAGCTTCATCTGCCCCCTTCTTCCCTTTCTGTTGCTCGAAGGTTCTGAAATCGACGGTGTTGGCCTCAGAGGGCAATGGTCGTCGATCATTAGATTTCCCTTTCGACATAGTTGGAGCATTGGCCGTCGGACGCTTAGACAGGAACGTCTCGACCTCCGCCACTATATTGTTCAGCCGGTCAAATGTTCTGACATCTGCACCAATCATCTTTTCCAGTACCTCTCTCCTGAGGCTCTGCTTACATATTTGCACTGCATCTTTTTGATGAGGAGGTCTTCTGCATCTCATAGCTAAGTTCCTCCACCTTTTGATGTAGTCCAGTGCTGTTTCATCCTGCTTTTGCCTGGTTGCATATAGTTCTGCTATTGTAATTTCTCTTTCCGTGACGTGAAATCTGTCGCGGAACTTTCTTTACATATCAGGCCAATCGGTCACTGACCCAGCCGGCAGGCTTGAATACCATTCAAAGGCTATCCCGGTGAGGGATGAGCCGAATAACTTAAGCAGATAAGCTTCATCAGCTGCCAAGTCACCCATAATTGTGGTATAGTAAGCTATGTGCTCCCTGGGAGAGCCCTGGCCATTAAATTTCCCAAACTTCGGCGGCTTACTGAAGCCTGACGGTAGTCTCTTAGCAGCATACTGGGGATGATACGGTACCCTGTACACATCGTAGGTACTAGCATCATCACCAGTATTTTCAGCCAGCTTCATCTCCACAATCTTTTCAATCATCAGCTTCTGGGCTATGGCTGGATCTATGTTTTCCGGGAAGAAGTGAGCCTGTTGCTGACTATAAGGAGTTGTCATCACAGTTGCGCGCAAGGCCGGTGCGGCAGGCTGCGTCTGAGATACAGAGGGCTGAGCTACCATCTGCTGCATAACGATTTGGCTTGGTGCTTTACCCTTATCAGCCGGGAGAGGATTAGCTGGAACAGCCATTTCGGTTGAGCTGGCAGTCTGCCCCACAGGCTCGGCTTGCTTGGAGACCGGTGTAACTTCATGCCTCTCATTTAGCTGTCTTCTGAGAGCATTGATCTCTTGTTGATATCTTCTAAACATCATCTGGATCATGGGATCCAGGGTTGACGGGATCTGTAGATCTTCTGAAGTCCCTTCAGCATCATCAACGAAGGGATTATCTTCCTCTTCCGTTGTCACCACATTAACTGTCATAGTGGTGATCTTGCAGGCTTCATCTTATCTTTGGCCGCCTGACTTCTCCTTGTGACGGGACCTGGTCTGGTTGCCAGTCTGAGCAGTTCATCTGGCTGTGTCGGTAACATATCCTGTCCTTTGACAAGCCCGGCCATATTGCAGGCAAGGATTTGCATCCTTTCCCTCTGCCTGTGGACTTTCCTTCTCACCTGATCGGGGTATTTGAGCCGGTCAAAGACTGATATTCTTTCTCTAGCTTCTTCCCTATGCAGGTCTTCTTTCCCATACCCAGCTCTGTGGCCTTCTTCATAATCATTGGAATCGGAGGAGGAGACTCCGAGCATCACTTCTTAAAGGGTTTCTTCTTCTTCTTCATCCATGGTGCCCAAGGCACGGGATAATCTTTGCCGCCCAAGGGCGGAGTTCCCCAGGTAGTGAAAGTAGTCTTGAGCCACTTGTTTCATCTCCTCTTGATTGTGCCTTCGTGGCTCTGGTTGGAGCATCAATCCTTCCCGGCTCTTCTGCTGATAAGCCAGTCTCTCCACCTGAGTAGTCAAGTGCTCGGCTCTGCAGTATTTGAATATATCGGCCTGTCTGGCACAGGCTCTTGGTCTTCTTAGAGTGGCAGCAGTGACTGGTTCGCTTATTCTCATTTCCTCTTCCTCCCTGAACCTTCTACTCCCATCTTGGCAGCAGTTGGCAGCATAATTCTTTCTTTCCCATCTTTTGCCCCCAGCCATGGGGTGGGTGACCGTGAGGTCTTCCTTCTGCTGATATCTTCTGCCCCTCATCCTGGGGCGAATAGTAGTCAGATTTCTTCCTTCGTTCTCTTCCTCATCTCTCCTACCCCGAGCCCTGCGGTGAACTGCAACAGCATTTCTTATGTCTTTTCCTTCTTCTCTTCTGCTTCCTGCCCTGAAGCGGGCAATAGTGGTATCAACAATGTTTTCTTCCTCTGGAGCTGGGACCCAGCTCTGGATTTTCTTCGGTCGCCAGATCTGCCTGAACTTGGGCGGCTTCGGTGCCAGTAGCTTTCTATCCTCCTCCTTCATGTCGACCCTCCTGGCAGCTAGTACCCGGAACCTGTTGGTAGTAGGCACCATCGGGACGATCGTGTCTGGCTTGACTGCCCTTGGGCGACCACTAAGGTTTACCCGGACATCTCCAATCAGCATTGTCTTTCCTGAGTTGGATATCTGACGACCCGCAGCAGTGGGTCGGGCTCTCCTGTCGGATCTCCTCCTTCTTCCAGCAGCAGAGGGTGCGCCCCTTTTCACCTCGTGATGGATGAAGCAGGCCACGACCTCAGGAGTATCTTGCATCGCCTGGCTCATTTTGGGGCTGGTAGCTTGCGGCAATGTCTCGACAACAGTCTTTTGCTCCTGGTTGTCAATCTCGATCAAGTAAGTGAAGATGAGGCCCAGGCAGTTGGGCATCCCGACAGCAGGCGGCATCGATCCGAACGAAAGAGGTACCGCCAGGTAGCCTTCTCGAACATGCACATCGACCGCTTGTTGATCAAAGCATACAGACATGATTCCAGCCGTCATCGTAGCTTCCTGAAAATAGAGACAGCACGGAATCAGAAATTTGAGGGGGGGCCCACTGGGCCTCCTATTTTGGCGTAGAGATGAAGGGAGACTAGGTCCCACCGGGCGTGTCAGACTTGTGGACGCGGGATTTTTCTCCTCTTTTTCAATTTTGTTTTTATTTATTTATTAATTAATTTGGTTTATTAGGCGTGCCAGTCACATGTGTGACGATTTCATTGTGCGCTCAACTTGACTTGATCAGTCGATTGTGAAGTCCGAGTCGGGACCAAAAGTCCGCCATACCATAAAGGCTATGACATTAATTACGCCCTTCCTAAGAAGGACAACCCTTGATTAAACGCCAAAATAGGAGGCCTCAGAAGGCAGTCAAAATATTAATGTGCGAAATAAAGGCTTCATGCTTATGGAAGAGGACGAATGGAGGGCGGATTTATTTAGTTCAACGGACTAAATCGGGCGGCACAACCTTTAACTTTGAGCCATACCGGGTAAGGATAGAAGACCATCCACGCAGTGGCGGGACGGAATTCGGCTAATCATTAGGGTATTCCCTTTTGACACTTCCACTCGACCGGATGCTCCAAATAGGTTCGTTTCCCTCGAAGATGGAGCCGGATGGGAAGTGTATCGGAGACACCCCCTTGACTCATCGGGGTTGATGACATTGGACTAGATTTCGGCAGCATCTCCCCTCAACTTGGAACATGCCCAAGGGGAAATAGGTGATCATCCACGGAGTGCTGGGATGAAAACCGAAAGAGAAAGGCACTGGGCCCTGGCACGATGTGATGGTGGGGATGGTTCCCCGTTTATTTATTCCATGTGGTGTACCCTGTGACTTGCAGATATCCCTCGAATTAGTGTGGCAGGGTGCTCAAGGATTGGGCAGAGGAGGAGAGGCTCTCGGCATGGCTGTAACGAGCATAAGCAGGCTTCCCGGCACGGGGGAATGGGTTCTCGGCATGAGGTTCCCGGCATGGTTTTAAAGAAGGAGGAGGGCGCTCTCGGCATGAGGTTCCCGGCGCTGGGGAATGGGTTCTCGGCATGAGGCTCTCGGCATGGTTTTAAAGAAGGAGGAGGGCGCTCTCGGCGTGAGGTTCCCGGCGCGGGCCGCGCCGGGAGCTATTCATAGCGCCGGAAAGTTTTGTGGAGGTTTGTGGGGTTCTACGGTGCTCTGTTTTGGGGATTTTTCCTGGGATTCAGGTAACGGCTGGGGGGTTTTAGGATGCAAACGAGGAGGGGGCCGAGGGCTCTACCAAGTCACCAGATTGACATCAAGGAGTCACATGGATAGAAGGGATTCGAGGGATTGAAGTCACCAGGCGTTCGAACCCTCTGGAACAGGCTTTATGCCATTCATATCGCCGACCATCCAGGAGATCAAGAGATGACTGTCTCTGATCCCTGTAATGGCCCCAACGGCTTAGGAAACTCGAGAGGACGATGGACTTCGCAACATTTAAACCATCGATGTCGTCGAGGGAGAGAGAGGGACAGAGCCCAGAGATCCACGGTAAGGATTGAGGCTCTATTACCTCCTTTCCATCTGAAACAATCGTGCATATAGGCACAAGAAATCACTGGAATTCTAAACATCCGATCAATTAATGCATGCGGGGGATAACATACATTCCGAGAGAGAGAGCACAGGAAGGAGAGGGCCAACCAACACCATTTCATCGGAACAACCGTGGAGTTGCATTTCACTATTTCATCGTTTACATCATTCATAGAACAAAGGGGACGGAGGGAAGAAAAATAGACTAATACTCTATCTCCTCGACAACAGGGAGATCCCTTCACTTCGAAAGCGGAAAACGGAATCGAAGCTTATACATCAACAAAAAAAGGGAAGCAGGAAGGGACGACTGCAATAAAGGGAAGGGGAGGGCGGAGCATTGACTCCTCTCCCTCCCCTAGCACTCCACCTTCTCCTTCCTTCCGACCTCGCAGTAGCTTTTCTTCTCTTCTCTCTTTTTATCTGGCTATCTGGAGATGCCTCTCTTCGCTCTTTTTTTCTTCTCCCTTGCTTTCTTTTCTTCTTGCCCTCTCTGTCTCTGTATGTCCTCCTCTCTTTAGATGAACACAGGGGGGATTTTATAGGCACAACAGCCCCCCTCTCGGCGTGCCGAAGATGACTTCCCGGCGCGCCCTTGTCAACCGGGGAGGCTTCCCGGCGCCCCTATGGGATTTGGACCTTGTGAGGATTTCCCGGTTCCACCTTAGTGAGCCCATTTGGGCTTTAATATCTTGAACTCCCTCGTTATCAAGTCTGGACTATCAAAGACATATAACCTGCCTTTTCATTTGTGAGTCCTTCGAGCCAGTCAGAACAGGTGAAGGTTGATTAGTGAGTTGACATAGTCTTATCAGAATATTTCTGGATATTTTCATCAGTCAGTAGACCACAGTTCTTCATCAGTACTGTTATCTGAGCGATGACAATACCGGACATCAGCTTGACCGGGAAGGGCTTCAGCCGGGTGGCAACTTTAGTGACGACTATTTTGTAATTCTGGCTTTGCAGGAATCTATGAGAGCTTCATGTATGGTTCAATCTTCTCTTTGGTCTCATCTTTATTCTCAGTTATATTTCAGGTGTCAACATGTATGAGGTAGCAAGAACATCAACTGACCATCGGCTCTTTATCGGCAAGAAGTGAGCTGACTTGGTCAATCGATCTATGATGACCCATATTCCATCATGTCCTCCTTTAGATTTAGATAGACCCATAATGAAGTCCATGCCAATATCGTCCCACTTCCACTTGGGAATATCCATAGGATGTAGCTTACCGGTAGGCTTTTGGTGTTCCGCCTTGACTTGTTGGCATGTGAGACAGTGAGACACAAAGTCCGTTGCCTCCCTTTTCATGTTGGGTCACCAGAAGGTCCGTTTCAAGTCTTTGTATATCTTGGTAGATCCGGGATGAATCGTGTACCTTGACTTGTGAGCTTCTTCTAAAATTTTCTTCTACAATTCTGGACAATCTGGCACACAAGTCCTTTCTCAGAACAATAACCTTCCATCTGATGCTAGCTTGAAATTGTGTTGTTTTTCTAGCTTGCCTTTTATTTCTACTAGTATCGGGTCATTGTCTTGAAGTCCTTTGATTTCGGAGAGTAGATCCAGTTGTATCCTTAGGTGCGACAGAGTAATACACCCTTTCTCTTTGTCCAAGCTTATATCCAGCTTAGAGAATTGTTCCAGTAACTTCCATTCTTGGATCATACAGTTGGCCAATAACGCTCTAGGCTTTCGACTAAGGGCATCAGCTACGGGATTACCCTTTCCAGGATGGTATTGTATAATGAAGTCGAAGTCCTTGAGATACTTTAGCCAACGCCTTTATCTCATATTCAACTCTTTCTGAGAAAATAGATGGTGCGGACACACGCCGCAATACATGCCGGTGGACGAGGACATGGCGGGACCCGGATAGCTCGCGGAGGACGTGGACGCATCGGCCGAGCCTTCACCTTCATTTCCCATTTGTTTGGCCTTGTTGGGCCCTATTTGGAACTTGTGGACAATTAATGGGTTGTAATAGTATGTAAAGGGCTAATGGGCTCAAGGTCTTGTAATGGGCTAGGATAGTGTTGGGCTTGACTATTGGGTTTCTAAATGGGCCAAGCCCATGGGCTAGTGTGAAAGGAACCTAGTGGGTTGTGGGCTTCTAGAAGGGGGTGCCCCCCCCTTCCTTGGTCCAAGGGGAGGCAGCCACCTACTTAATGGTGACTCCCCTCCCTTAATGTCAAAATCTGGTAGTTCCGTTGTCTCCCCTCCCCTCTCCTTGTCAAAGGGTCGAACTCCCCTCTCCCTCCCCTTGCTCCCACGTATGTCCCTGCCCCCTCCCCTTGCCTTACCTCTATTTAAACACATGTATAGTGTTCTTAGTGGAATTAATGAAGAATTTGTGAGAGAAAAGTGTATTAAGAGAGTGATTCTCTTCTTTCCATGGGGTGTGATGCCCTTGGCCAAATCCTGTGACGGGATTAATTTGGGCATGTGACTCGCCCCTCTATCCTCCCCATCCCCTTTCTATCTGGTTCCACGAAAATTCTCAGAGAAGCTTCTCTGAGTTAGGAAGAATTTGGCAGTGGCTTTGCGGCGATCGAAGCTCTAGATCGCAAGCAACAATTCGTTTCGTGACATCGCGCAGATCTGCCCGAGCTTGCTATCTAGATTCTGAGTTTCCTAATCCTGAATTTCTCCAGGTCTACTCCCACTCCTTCTGGAGCTAATCTTCTGAGTGATCATAGGATTTTGAGTCCCCTTTACGTTGCCACCGGTTTCGTGCCTATCAGAGGTCTGTGCTGGCTGTGGCGGAGATTCTCGTGGGACTGCGTAGACCTTCTTGTGCAGACTTGATCCAGAAGTTGAGTCGACTTCCAGAAGCTTCCCCGACATCCCCTTTGCTGATTTGACTAAACCCCTTGGTCAGATCCTTCCTCTAGACATCGCCAATGATCAGCAACAAATGGCGCATCGTTCCGACACCGGGAGACATTTTTCCAGTAATTAATTGTCTTTCTGTGCAGATCTGTGTGCGCCAAACCACAGGCTGAGAACTATTACTACTGCGCCCATATCTGGACAGATCTGATCACGCCCTTCGGAGCAGATAAACTTTATCTTGTCTCTGACATTCTCCAATAAACGGCACTCCGATCGGGCGTTGGAGCTTAGCGTACCGGCCTTCGCAAGACTTCTGCGCAGGGTGACCAGTGTGGGCAGAACCAGATCGGTACCCGATCGTCACCCGGATCGGCCCCGACTCGCCTCCCTCGGCTCCCTCGAGTGCTGCCCATCAACCCGAGTCTCAACAGCCCCGAAAAATAGCATTGTAGCCTATTATCTCTCTGCGAGGAGTGGGCCATATTTCTGGAATTGTAACCGTTAATCATTTGTGTGTATCGGGGTTGTCAGATTCGGTCGGGGTTTCTTCCCCACGCACTAGTCGTGGAGGTACGTGCTCATTCCTATACTCACATTTGATGATTTAGTATATTTTCTATCATGCTGTGCTTGTGAGATTAGGATAGATAGTTAGCTACAAATCACCATGATTGTGAGTGGAGAGTGCCCGTTCCTTAGCTCCAGTCGAGCACCGAGCTCGGACTGCACCACCCTAGGCGACAGTGGTTCCTTAACCACTGCGATCCCACATTTCCCTCGCAAGGGATGATCATCGGGCTAGCTAGAGTTCTTGTTGAGAGACGTCTCCACTCGGAGAACGCCACGGTGGTCAGCCGCCCGGCTTACCTTAGCGTGCTAGTGCTGGCCCCACATCGAGTCCGTCGTACGTCTTAGCCTAGTCGCATCTCCGTCCCGCATCAAATTGGTATCAGAGCGTCAGTTTAAGTCTAGGGTCATCTAAGTCCAAGGTTGCATTGCATTCCAATATTCGATATATCAAAAGGTGTCGCTCGACCATTAGGTTGCGCCTATCGGGGAGGTGATTCACTCGCGTGAGAGGATCTTCTGATCCTCGGACTCCGCCAGGTACCGGATATCGGTTTAAGTCTAGGTTCCTAGTAGTGCATTCCAACCTTCGTGTCTTTACATGCCCACCCGGCATGGTACCCAATACCATCGCCCTGCATCAATGGCTAACCCACGGGATGCCGCCCCGGGAGACTTCCACTCCTTACATGAGGCAATGATGGCCATTATGGCTCGATTGGACCAATCTGAGGCTACATTTCGGAATTTCTCCAATAATATGGATGGTCGCCTTAGGGCCATGGAGGGACGCATGGAGACCTCCGACAGGTCTGTCCAAGATCTAGTTGGACGGCTAGATAGAATGTCACACGGGGACCCTCCTGGAGCTGCCCAGGGCCCACCCGCACCACCTCCCGCGATGGTCCAAGTCCAACCCGCTCCCATAGCCCAAGTCCAGCCCGCTCCCGCGGCCCAAAACCAGCCCGCACCCGCTCCTCAACCCGACCCTAACCGAGCCATCGAACCACCACATCGTGACCTTGGTCTAGAAGACTATGGGTCCGATAATGCGTATAGGGGGTACGGCCGATGCCGTCATGGCTTTCAACAGCCAAGAGATGAAGAGGACGATAGAGTCCTTCAGACCGTGCGAGTAGACCCTCCCACTTTTGACGGGTCTTTGGACCCAAAGGTCTATCTCGATTGGGAGGCCGGTATGGACCGGTACTTCGAGTGGTTTGAGATGACGGACCTCCGGAGAGTCAAGTTTGCTAAAATGAAGCTATTAGGGAAAGCATAAACTTATTGGTGCAATGTGGAGAGCTTACTATATCAGCGTCGAGAACCCCAGGTTGAGTATTGGGATGAGATGAAGTAGAGACTTAGAACCAAGTATCTTCCTGCCACATACCGTCAAAGGCTCATTGATAGGTGGCAGAGTCTCAACCAAGGGGATCGGTCCGTGTCCTAGTACATCGCAGAGTTTGATGAATATTTTTTGTGATGTGGTGTCTCGGAAGAGAGCACGATGCCTATTTCCCGCTTCCGTCGTGGTCTACGGCCCCACCTTCAGTATGAACTCTTTCGCCGCAATGTGACCACCTTGAAGGCCGCATATCAGGTTGCTCTCAAGTTAGAGTAATTTGAGTTGGATTTCGCTCCCGTCCAGCGACCGGGGACCATCCATCAGCGTGGGTTCAACCCTCGTACCACGCCCAATTCCTATAGTCGATTTTCGGTGGTTCATCCTCCAAAACCCCCTCGCCAGGACCCCTTTGCTCTCAGGCCTTGCCCTCTCCCTCCAAGGGACCCTCCCCCTTGCCCACAGGCACCATTCCCCACCCCACATCCCCAGCAGCCCGCATTACCGGCCCGACCCCAGCTCCCACCACCCCCGGCCCATCGAGAAGACAAGGGAAAGGGGCCGATGACTGGTGGAGCATCTTCTAGCACAGGGCCACGTGACCAGTGCTATTGGTGTGGTGGAATTGGCCACTTTGCGGCCAAGTGTCCCACTCGGGAATCATTGGCTATCTCAGACACTCCAGTCCGTGACCCCACACCGGAGCTAGTGCCGGTCAGCTATGAGGCGGATCCAGAACTCGCTGAGGAGTTCTTTGATGAGCTTTTAGAAGAGCATGCTGCTGACGCAGGTACTCAGTCCCTGGGTAATGTGAACTTGGGAGTGATTCTCCCACACCTCTGAATCCCCATTTAGAAGTCAATAGGTTCATGTTAGGATGTCTAGGAGTCCCTCAACTTTGGGTTGCATTGTTTATTTGCGAGTATTACTTATGGGTGTCTAGGTTTATCTTGGGTCCTATATGAGTCTGTTTGTTTGTTTTCTTTCATGCATATGGTTTGCATTAAGTTGTGTCCCAATAAAAGGCCAGCCATGCACGTATAAGGAGTTAGCTGATGCATGCTACATGCCCGTGAGTTCAAAAAGGGAGAGTACGTCATGATCAGGGTAATACCTGAACGGTTTCCCCTCGGGGACCATAAAGAAACTCCAGGCCCGTGATTCCCACCCTTTCAGAGTCATGAAACAAGTGGGTTCGAATGCGTACGTTATTGAACTACTGGGCGACTATGGTGTCAGTTCGATGTTCCATGTTTCTAGTCTGGTAGCATATCGGAACCCGTGGCGATCCCTAGTGAGTTTCGGACTTTCTCCTCCTGTTGTGAGTGACACACCACCCGAGAGTCCACCTCTTCCAGCCTCAACGCAAGCATATAGATTTTATACTGGATGAGCAGGTGATCACCACAAGGAACGGAGCCTACCAACACTTCCTTATGCATTGGAGAGGATGCCCCGTGCCAGACGATGCCTTGATCACACGCTGAGAGCTCAAGCTTCGGGACCCTTACTCGATGGGGTCGAGTTCCTCCCACCCGGGGAGAATTGGTGCGGACACACGCCGCAATACATGTCGGTGGACGAGGACACGGTGGGACCCAGATAGCTCGCGGAGGATGTGGATGCATCGGGCGAGCCTTCACCTTCATTTCCCATTTGTTTGGCCTTGTTGGGCCCTATTTGGAACTTGTGGACAATTAATAGGCTGTAATAGTATGTAAAGGGCTAATGGGCTCAAGGTCTTGTAATGGGCTAGGATAGTGTTGGGCTTGACTATTGGGTTTCTAAATGGGCTAAGCCCATGGGCTAGTGTGAAAGGAACCTAGTGGGTTGTGGGCTTCTAGAAGGGGGTGCCCCCCCTTCCTTGGTCCAAGGGGAGGCTGCCACCTACTTAATGGTGACTCCCCTCCCTTAATGTCAAAATCTGGTAGCTCCCTTGTCTCCCCTCCCCTCTCCTTGTCAAAGGGTCAAACTCCCCTCTCCCTCCCCTTGCTCCCACGTATGTCCCAGCCCCCTCCCCTTGCCTTACCTCTATTTAAACACATGTATAGTGTTCTTAGTGGAATTAATGAAAAATTTGTGAGATAAAAGTGCATTAAGAGAGTGATTCTCTTCTTTCCATGGGGTGTGATGCCCTTGGCAAAAATCCTGTGATGAGATTAATTTAGGCATTTGACTCGCCACTCTATCGTCCCCATCCCCTTTCTATGTGGTTCCACGAAAATTCTCAGAGAAGCATCTGCAAGTAGGAAGAATTTGGCGGTGGTTTTGCATCGATCAGAGCTCTAGATCGCTAGCAACAATTCGTTTTGTGACGTCACGCAGATCTGCCCGAGCATGCTATCCAGATTCTAAGTTTCCTGATCCCAAATTTCTCCAGGTCTACTTCCCATGCCTTCTAGAGCTGATCTTCTTAGTGGTCGTAGGATTTTGAGTCCCCTTCGCGTTGACACTGGTTTCGTGCTAATCCGAGGTCTGTGTTGGCTGTGGCGGAGATTCTCATGGGACTGCGCAGATCTCCTAGTGCAGACCCGATCCAGAAGTTGAGTCAACTTCCGGAAGCTACCCCGCCATCCCCTTTGCTGATCTGACCAAACCCCTTGGTCAGATCCTTCCTCTGGATGTCTCCAATGATTAGCAACAAACGGCGCATCGTTCCGACACCGGGAGACATTTTTCCAGTAATTAATTGTCTTTCTGTGCAGATCTATATGCGCCAAACCATAGGCTGAGAACTATTACTACTACGTCCAGATCTGGACAGATCTGATCGCGCCCTTTGGAGCAGAGAATCTTCATCTTGTCTCCGACGTTCTCCAACAAACGGCACTCCGATCGAGCGTCAGATCTTGTCTTACCGGCCTCCGCAAGATTTCTGCGCAGGGTGACCAGCGTGGGCAGAACCGGATCGGCCCCGACTCGCCTCCCTCGGCTCCCTCGAGTGCTGCCCGTCAACCCGAGTCCCAACAGCCCCGAAAAATAGCATTGTAGCATGTTATCTCCCTGCGAGGAGTGGGCCATATTTCTGGAATTGTAACCGTTAATCATTTGTGTGTATCGGGGTTGTCGGATTCGACCGTGATGCGACACAACCCCTTGGACCTAAGATTGCAAGCAACACAACAATTAGGCAACGTCACACAAGCGGACTCACGCGCGTAGGCACACTCGGGTCCGTAGGTGGACCGGCGATGGTGGTGAGGATCCGAGGTTGGGCCTCAATATTCCAAGGGTATGGCCAGCTAGGGATGGACCCCAATGGGCTAGGGATGCCCAATATCAAGGGCGGCCGGCACGCCGAGGGCGTGGGATGTAGGGTCGCACTCTCAACTCACTCCGCGGTGGTCGCTCAAATCGAAGATATTTTTTAGATCGGGCACTCACTCACCGACCGACAGCACTAAGAGGTATTACTAAACAAGCAAAGAAATTCCAGTAGAGTAGTGCAACCCGAAGCTCACCTGATCGGTGTGAATACACCGATCCCGGCCGGAGACGAGGGCGAGCGGGGAAGCGTGGCCACCCGCACGCTGCGTCGATGAAGCTTCAACCTGTTGAAATTAATTACATCCACTACTCCTCACACAGGAGGGTTGGACTAGGGGTGGGGGAGTAAGGTTTACATGCAAACACTACCTCCACGCAGGGAGGGGTGCTAAGCCGGCCAGGCGGGGAGGGGAGATTAGACACCACTACACGCTGTCCTATAGGATAGAACCGCGAAGCTCTGAAAGGTACTCCACGCACGGGACTCCGAACGCGACGCCGCTTGCACCAAAATGTTGCTGGAGAAGTCCAGGGGTGCTCCTGAAACTTTGGCCTTGTTCTGAGGTCGCTGGAGGGCGTGGCCGGCCGACGAAGAGGTCATGCACGAACCTGTCTCGCTGGACAGATCTGCGCCGCTGTGGTGCAGTCGCCGGTACGCTCGCTGTAGAACTCCGAATGAGGCCGGACCAACTCGGTCGGATGGCCGAAAGAGAGGTCTAAGTACCCTCAAAAGATGGACTCCATTGGATTCTCGAGCCGGGTGTGGTCGCAGATGTAGTGAGCTTCTGATTTCTGGGAGGACCGCCAGATAGGGAGGCGAAGGCCGTGTTGGAACTCTCTGCACCGAGATCAGAATGGAACAAAACCACCTGGGTTGGTTTCGTGTCGTCAAGGGGCACAACTTTTCTGAAGACATCCTGGGCATACGACGAACAGGTTGGGCGTGGGACGCTCTGCAAGGTAGACACACAATCTGGGTAGACTGGGTGGCCCCTGATCTGCGCAGTCGTGGGAGAACGAACGCCACGCACTGTGTCAAAGTCGGAACAAGGCGAGTCCACCTCAGGAGCGTTGAGGACGTGGAGAAAAAGCAACTCCCAGAAGAGAGTTCAGGCTGATTCACGCGGTTGATGTCGGTGTAGGCTCTGCTAAACGGACCTCAGGTTCTGGCTCAAATCTGGCGCAGCCGCACGAGAATGGACCCTCCGGATAGTAGGGATGTCGGATTCCGGAGAGACCACCTCAGCTACGAAGCTATCTCGACGATCTTTCCGACGATGTATGGTACCTCTTCAGGTGATTCTGTATGACTCCGGGCCAGGTTCTGCAAGTCGGGTCCCAATCTGCTACCTGCGAACTGGGCAGTGTTAAAGAAGGGGGGGGTTGTTGGTGGAGATGTGAAGGTAAGGAATGGAGGGGTAGCAAAGAGGGGTGGAAGGTTGCTGGTTGTGGATGTGGGAGGGATGTTTTGGGGGTGTGAGAGGGGAGAGGGGGAAGTTGGCAGGGGGCGGACCTGGTGTGGGGAGTGGGCTGGGAGGTGGTGGATGGTGGGGGCGCAAATGGCCTAGGGGAATGGGGGTGTCTCTTGGGTGTGGGTGGTGGATTAATGGAAGGGCTAATGGGGCATCTCCCTAGGGTGGTCATGCAATGGAGTGATGGAAATCATGATGCAAGGGAGACTCAAATGTCAATGCCCTAGGACTAGACTCGTAGAGACAAGCCTAAAACTTGCTCTGATACCATTTGATGTGACACAACCCCTTGGACCTGAATTTGCAAGCAACCGGGCCGAACGGCGATATCTCACAAGCGGGTTCACCCGCGATGCGCGCACCCGGGCCCGTAGGCGGACCGGCGATGATGGTGAGGGTCTGAAGTTGGACCTTGTGGTTCCAAGGATATGGCTGGCTGGGGATGGACCCCAATGGGATAGGGATGCCCAACTTCAAGCGCGGCCGGCACGCCGAGGGCGTGGGATGTAATGTCTCCCTCACAACTGACCCGCGGTGGCACTCGAATTGATGGAAAATTGGAACGAGCTCTCTCTCACTGCCAGCGGCGCAACTAGAGATAATACTAAACTAAGCAAAGGTAAGAAACCAGCAGAGGAGAGTGGTCCGAAGCTCACCTGATCAGTGTGAAGACACTGATCCCGGCCGGAGACGAGGGCGAGCGGGGGAGTGTGGGTTCCCCGCACACTGCGTCGGTGTAGCTTCCCCTGTTCAAATATTACATGCACTACTCCCCACGCAGGGGGGTTGGACTAGGGAAAGGGAAATTCCAGTTACAAAAAAACACTACCTCCGCACAGGGAGGGGCGTTAAGCCGGCCAGGCGGGGTGGGGTGGTGAACTAGCTAGTGCCGGTCGGTCTGCCCAGTCCTGAAATGATCGGGTAGGGCGCTGATGTAGATGCTGCCACGCCTTCCTCCGAACTCAAAATCCAACGAAACTGGCACCGAAACGTCGCTGACAGACCCTGGAACGTCTGTAAAATTCTGTAGGTGGTTCCGACGTCGTCACCGACTGGGGCAAGCTCTGGAACAGGATCTTGGCGCTCTGGTTCGGACTGGTCCCAGGGTGCAGCAGCAGGTGGAAGTAGTCACCACGCCCGCTCCCGATGTCGAAACGCAGCGGGACCAAGACGAGTATGACCGTGGACGAGTCTTCTTCGAGCATCAGCCAGGGGGGACACCAAAAAATGTCGGGGAAGAGAGGGGAATCCCATTGAGTGACGAGGGGTCTGGAAAGGTCCTGAGTGGCCTATTCAGCGCACCTGGGGGAGAAAATTTGGAACGGACAGTCCCGGACTCTGAACGAGGTCCCGCTTGCTGTGTTGGACAGAGGACTGGTGGATCTTCGACCCGGAAAAGCGGCGCGCCTTAGAACGGAAGGATGAGACCGTGGAAGCTTCTGCACTGCAGCTCTGGTCCTGGTTTAGGTCCCGGTTGCGCAGTCGGACGAGAATGAACCCTCCGGACAGAAGGGATGTCGGATGCCGGCGAGACCACCTCGGCTGTGAAGCTATCTTGACGACCTTTCCGTCTATGTATGGTACGCCTCCAGACAACGCTGAATGACCTTGGGGCAGGTTCTGCAAGTCGGGCTCCAACTGCTGCCTGTGAACTGAGATGGATAGGGTGATGGAAGGTGATGGGAGACAGAGTAGATGGGGTGGGAAATGGGGTGGATGGGTGTGGGGGTGACACCTGACTATGTGGGGGTCTGTTAGGGGGTGATACAAGGTGTGGGAGGGGCAGAAAGGGGGCTGGGAGGTGGTCTAGCAAGTGGAGGAAGGGGGAGCTACGAATTTAGGTTGGGAAGGAGAGAGGGGAGAGAGAATTCTCCTTTGGTTTGAATGTGGGGTTAATGGAGGGGTTAATGGGGGCCTAGGGAATGGGAAGGGTTGCCTTGGGGAGGGGAAGGGGTGCTTGGGAGAAGGGATTCTCCCTTGGGAAAATGAAAGGTTGTATGGGGAAGGGGAAAGGTTGCTTGGGAGGAGGGAGAGGTGCCTAGGAGAAGGGGATTCCACCTAGGGGTTGGAGGGGAATTAAATGGGAGGTATGGGGAAGGGGGAGGGGTCTTAATGAGAGGTGAATGGGGAGGAGAGAGAGTGAATTTCAAAATTGGGGGTGGGGAGGAGAGAGAATGGGGTTCGCCCCCTTTAGAGAGAGAGAGAGAAATAGAGAGAGAGCTAGAGAGAGGGAGAGAGGGGAAACTCACAAATTTTATGGAAACTCAACTCAATATCATTCATTCATTAGCTTCAAATGGTGGGATTGGGGTCCTATTTATAGGAATCCCACAATTTAACATAAGACCCTGAGTTTTAGACTAGTGACAATAAACTAAGGGAGAAGGGGGTGCCCATGGGCCTAGCCCACTTAATTGGGCCCAACTGACTCATTAACCACTCTAATGCCAATTAACCTAGGTAGATGACACCTTAACCTAGGGACTTGACTCAAATAAAAAGGAAAATTACATAATAATAAAATGAAAAATACATCATATGACTCGGAATAAAGTGGCGAACAAGATGTAGAACTGCTGGCGAGCATCAGGATCCTCGAACAAATGAGATCGCCGGTGATGTCCCCATCAGACCGGGGTTTCTTCCCCACGAACTAGTCGTGGAGGTACGTGCTCGTTCCTATACTCACATTTGCTGATTTAGTATATTTTCTATCATACTACGTTTGTGAGATTAGGACCGATAGTTAGCTACAAATCATCGTGATTGTGAGTGGAGAGTGCCCGTTCCTTAGCTCTAGTTGAGCACCGAGCTCGGACTGCACCACCCTAGGCGACAGTGGTTCCTTAACCGCTGTGATCCCACGTTTCCCTCGCAAGGGACGATCGTCGGGCTAGCTTGAGTTCCTATTGAGAGACGTCTCCACCCGGAGAACACCACGGTGGTCAGCCGCCCGGCTTACCTTAGCGTGCTAGTGCTGGCCGCACATCGAGTCTGTCGTACGTCTTAGGACGGTCGCATTTCCGTCCCGCATCAATAGATACTTAAGACTCTTGTGATTGGAGTACATGGTGAAGTGTTCTCCGTAGAGATAGTATCTCCAGATGTTCAAATCAAATACTACCACGGCCAACTCTAAGTCGTGCACCGGGTAGTTTTTCTCATGCTTCTTTAATTGTCGAGATGAGTAAGCAATGACCCTCCCTTGTTGCATTAACACACATCTGAGGTCAATGTCAGACGCATCGGTATATACCTCGTATTTCTCCCCTTCAGGTAATGCCAAGACCGGGGCGGTCATTAGATGATCCTTCAAGGCTTGAAAGCTCTTCTCGCATTCTTCATCCCACTTATAAGGAATCTCCTTGCAGGTCAGCCTAGTAAGAGGGACATCGATCTTGAAGAAGTCCTTGATGAATCGCTTATAATAGTCAGCTAGACCCAAGAAACTACGAATCTCGGTTGCATTGGTCGGCCTTTCCCAATTCTTCACAGCCTCGACTTTAGACGAATCAACAGAAATCCCATCCTCTGAGATCACATGCCCTAGGAAGGACACTTCCTCGAGCCAGAAGTCACACTTGCTATGTTTGGCGTAAAGTTGGTTATTCCTCAATATCTCTAACGCAACCCTTAAGTGTTCTTCATGATCCTCTTCGGTCTTTTAATATATCAATATGTCATCAATGAAGACCACAACAAATAGACCCAGATGAGGCCTCAATATGCTATTCATCAACTACATAAAGGTTGTAAGGGCATTCGTTAGTCCAAAAGGCATAACAACAAATTCGTAGTGCCCATACCTACTCCAGAATGCGGTCTTATGAATGTCCTCATCCTTGATCCTCAGTTGGTGATATCCTGACCTGAGATCAATCTTTGAGAAATATTTGGATCCAGATATCTGATTAAATAACTCATCGATCCTCGGCAGTGGATACTTGTTCTTGATAGTAAGATGATTCAACTTCCAATAGTCGATGCAGAGTCTCATTGATCCATCCTTCTTCTTTACAAATAATACGGGTGCTCCCCACGGGGAAGTGCTCGGCTTGATAAATCCTTTCTTCAAGAACTCCATCAATTACTCTTTTAATTCCTTGAGCTCGGCGGGGGACATCCTATAAGGTGCCTTAGAAATTGGACCAGCACCAGGGACAAGGTCGATAGTGAAGGCCACTTCTCTTTGTGAGGGTAATCCGGGCAAATCTTCTGGGAACACATTGGGAAACTCTTGAACCACTCGGATGTCTTCTATCTTAGACTCCTTCACTTCCGTGGCAGTCACAAATGCTATGAAAGCCACACATCATTTCCTTAAGAGCTTACTAGCTCAGAGGGCCGAAATAAGGGGTGACTTGTTTCGACTCCGAGGACTAGTGTAGACAAGTTCCGGGTTTACTTTAAAAGTTACCTTGCCGTTACGGCAATCTACAACTGCCTTGTGTGTGGATAGCCAATCGGCTCCTAGTATAACACCATAGTCCTTCATGTCTAGGCATATTAAATCGGCAGGTAGATTTTTCCCTTTCACCATAACTTCACAATTTAGATAATGGTGTGAGATCTCAGATTCGTTTCTGAGAGGAGTCAAAATAACTAAATCTATCCACTCCGGTTCGATAGGAAATGGATCAACAAACTTCTTGGAAACAAAAGAATGTGACACACCTGTATCAAACAAGACATGAGCAGACTTGGAACAAATCTTTAATGTACCTTCCACCAGTCCGCCTTCATCTTGCTCTGCCTCTTCAAGAGCTTGGAGACGTGCTTGCTTCTTCACCGGGCGTTCTCGTCTCCGGCTTGATCATTAAGCAAGGGGCAGTCGGGAATCCTATGATCATGGCTCCTGCGACGGAGACAAGCTCCTAATCTCCTCCAGCATTCTCGACCTTATGGCCGGTCTTGTCACAATGTTTTAACACCTCTTTGGAAGGTGTGGTAGTAATGGAGAAGGGCTTGCTATTCTTCTTGTACTTCTTTTCTTGGGAGGAATCTCCTCCATTGCTAGCTCTCTTCTGTTGTGACTCCTCTATGTTGATGATGTTGATATATGCTTTATTTCATTGGCAACTCCTTGTTTTGATTGATTGGCAATTGTTTATGTTTTGATGAAATTGTTTTATCAGATTGTCTGTGTGTTCTATGCATTTTCACAAGTCTACACAATGCACACACACACAAGTCTACACACTCAGCATAATCTATACATCGTGCTGTGTTTGTGCATTGTTGAGAACGTAAGTCAATACATCCATGCACAGTCTGGACAATAGTGGGTCGACCCCCTTCCTAGATGGGTCGACTCCCTCAGAACATTCAAGTCTATACACTGTCCATCTTCTTAGTGTCTCATGCAGCGTCAACGCAGTAAGTGTGTACATTGCATTGGCTAAGTCTGCAGCGTCAACGTAGCATGTCTATACATTGCATCGTGGCGTTTGTGCTCTAAGTCTATACACTGCATGGCGAGCCCAAAGTCTATACATTGAATTGGCTAAAGTCTGCACAACGTCCGTCTCATTTAGAGTCTAAGGCAATGTCTATACACTGGACTTGAAGTGTGTACATTGAGCGTCTCATGAAAGTCTATACAGTGTGTACATCATCCGTCTTGTTTGAAGTCCATACATTGCATTGCATTGGCTAAGTATGTACACTGTCCGTCTGACTTAGCGTCTTGTGCATTGAGCGAAGTCCATACATTGCAGCTCGCACATTCAGCAAGTCTATACAGTGGTTCAGGCTAAGTCTGTACATCGGACTGTGTTAGGCGAGGATGTACAATGGACTGTTCATGCATCAACATTCAAAGTCCATACATTGGACTGTAGCATGCACGAAGCTAAGTCCATACATTGGACTGTAGCATGCATCAGTGAAGTCTGTACAGCATCATGCATTGTTCTTCAAGTCCATACACTGTACTGTAGATTGCTCAAGGTGAAGTCTGTACATCCATCAGTGATCTTGCAAGTCTATACATCGGTAGCTTTACCGACGTTGCACTTGAAGTCTATACACTGATAGCTTTCCCGTCGTTTCCCTTGGCAAGTCTATACATCACAGTTGAGTGGAAGTCTGTACAGCCCAAGTCTGTACATTGCATCATGTGCTTCATGCAAGTCTATACATTCGTTTGTCTTGCATCGTTCATCAAGTCTGTATAGCCTTGTCTTTGGCAAGTCTGCACATCGTGAAGTCTATACATTCAGATGAACTTGGAATTTGACGACCACCAGAAGTGGCGTCACTTTTGAATCAAACGCCTAGGAAGAAGGCGTTTTTTACGTTGTGCATACCTTGATGCCATAGCCAAGTCTATTCACTCGCTAGTGTGCATATGCATAGTCTGTACATTGCCCTCATGCATACACAAGCATCCAAGTCTATACATAGTCATTTGCATTCCTACATATCCAAGTCTATACAGCCAATGTCTGCGTTGCATTGCATGCATCATGTTTGAAGTCTATACATTGAGCTGAAGGATGCCTAAGTCTATACGTTGGCTACTGAATGTTCTGCAGAGTCTGTACATTGCATTCGACGAGTTCACAAAGTCCATACAGTGAAGTCCATACATCGTCAGTTGTCTGTCGAAGGCTTTACATTGCCTAAGTCTGTACAGCCGTTGCCTTCTTATATGAAGTCTACACATTGGGCAGAGTCTGTATATTGCATTCCCATTCACGAAGTCTATACAATGCATTCGAGTTCACAAAGTCCATACAGTGAAGCATATACAATGCATTGCATCTCACAAAGTCTGTACAGGGTTCTAAACTTACAACTGATAATCCGATACTCTGTCTGGCAGGGATTCTTTACAGAGATTGGTGACTTGGCTCGTGATCCAAGGAGGACGAGGTGCTGTGATGGTGACACGTGGAAGCAGCCCATCACAGGATGCTGCCATGTGGATGAAATGTCCTCAGTTCTGGCGAATTCTATGGGTGGGAAATGTGGAAGCCACGCGCCCTTATCCAGTCTCCTGCTGATATAAAAGAGTGTCTTCATCTTCAGATGGAGGCTGATCGATCAAGTGGCAAAGTATATACAGTAAGGCTGAAAGACTGAAGCAGTAGAGAGTCAACGATCCACAGTGAGAAGGAAAACAGAGAAGAAGAAAAAGAGAGAAGAGAAGATCGAGAGAGATGAGTTGAGAGAGTGAGATTGAGAGAGTGAGATTGTGAGAGTTTTGTTTGAAAGGTTGTATCTCAGTCTCTTGGTTCAGAAACCAGAGCTGAGCTTTGCTCATTCGAGCTACATTCCCATTTGGGCTTTCCATTTTCGTTTTGCTTATGTCTTTAAATTTCCGAACACTTGTTTCTTGAAGCTGTGAGTCAGCTGTTAGCAGAGGTGCTGCCTCTGGACTGGTAAGCTGTAAACCCCAGCAGTTGCAGTGGAGGATTCCACTGGACAGGTGAAGTTGTAATCCTCAGCAGGCGAGACTTGTCTCGGATAGCAAGCTGTGTTGCTCAGCGGTTTGTTGGCCAAGCTGTAGTGCCTAGCAGTCGCAAGCTGTACTGCGCAGCAGTAAGCCATACTCGGTTGAGTGTGGGGTGGACGTAGGTCTTTGACCGAACCACCTAAAATTCCTGTGTGCCTTGTGTTTGTGTGATTGTCCATGAACTATGTGCGATTGGATCTCATGTTTATCTTCACAGCTTGATTCGCTTCTGTTCAATTCTAGTTTTCGGGTTAGTGATTCAGTAAAATTGCCTATATTGCGCATTAGAACCTTTTACTGGTTTTTAATTAGGCAGTAGATCTATTCACCCCCCTCTAGATCCACACTTCATGGAGATAGACTGCGTCCATCTAACATAACACTTGGTATCAGAGCCATAATCTTCTATAGGGACTCATCGCTCGAAGAGGAAAGGCCAAGATGGATGCTCGAGGGATGATAGCTGAAGGACACTCAACCACAAAGCCCCCATTCTTCGATAGATCTAACTACGCATACTGGAAGAACCATATGCAAATGTTTTTGAGGGCTAAGGATTACGAGATCTAGAAGGTTGTCAGCAAGGGACCTTATGAGCTGTCCCCTAATGAGGAAGTCTGGACCAAGGAGGAGATAAGGAGGTCTACACTGAATTGGAGTGACATAAACGCCATCCAGTGCTCTCTACACCCTACAAAATTCTCCCGCATATCAGCCTGCAAATCAGCTAAGGAGATGTGGGATGCACTGGAAGTCATTCATGAAGGGACCTCTCAGGTTAGAGAGCAGAAGGCTAATCTCCTTGTGTTAGAATACGAAGCATTCAAGATGAAGCCGAACGAGACCATCAGTGAAATGTATGCTCGATTGACAATCATTACCAATGGTCTCAGAGGTCTCGGGAAACCTCAAACAGAATATGATGTAGTGAGGAAGATACTATGCTCCCTGACTCATGCTTGGCATACGAAAGCTACAGTGATGGAGGAGTCAAGGGACTTGCGAAATACAAGAGCTGATGAGCTAGTTGGCTCGCTGATGGCATATGAGATTAATATGCCAAGAATAGAAGAAGCTGAAAGGAAGAAGAAGCCGATAGCGCTGAAAGCTGGTTCCAGCAAATCTAGCAAATCCAGCTCCAGCAGTTCATCATCAGAGGAGACTCTGAATGAAGAAGACATAACTCGTTCTGAGATGGCCATGATGACCAGAGAGTTCAGGATATTCCTCAGGAATGGAGCAGGACGATTCAGCCAAAAGAAGTATGGTGGCGGTAGAAAGGATAAAAGGTACAAACATAACCCTACTAAGAAAACTGAAACTAATACTTGTTATCAATGCAGGAAACCAGGCCATATGAAAGCTGACTGTCCCGAGAATCAGAAATACAAGGACAAGTCAAAGAAGAAGAACACGAAAGGGAGAGCTATGGTTAGCACCTGGAGTGATGAAGATGAAGGCTCTTTCAGTAGCAGCTTAGATAGTGAAGCCGAATCTGAGAAGCCCATTTGCCTTATGGCAACAAGCTCCGAAGACAGAGAGGAGGACTCAGATAAGGTAATCACTAGATTTGAAAATTTCACTATTGCTGATTGGGTAGATGCCTACCATGACATAGCTGATAGAGCTGATGATATTAGAAAAGAAAACAGGCATCTTAGAAGAAAGATTAACTCCATGCAAAAAGATACAACTCTAACTGATAAAATTGCATGCTTAGAATCTGAGAATAGTAAGCTGAAACTCACATGTTCTAAAATTGAAGAAATCAAGCAAGAGCTGAAAATTTCTAAGGAAGAAAATGTTAGATTAGACAATGAAATTGATGCATGGAAACTGAAAATTCAAAAATATGAAAGTGAGATAAAAATTGTTTCTGAAAAATATGAAGTTGTCTTCACTGTAAATAATGAATTGAAAAAGTCTATTGATGAAATTCAGAAAGACAATGAGGATAAGTTGAGAACCATTGAGAAAATGACCCAAGGATCTAAAAACTTAAATGCTTTATTGGGGTCGAAGGTTAATTTCAGGAGAGAGAGCCTAGGATTTAACTCTAGTGCAACTAATAGCTTTGGAATGAAAACTATTTCCTTTGTTGCACAAAAGGAGAGAGGACCTCTGATTAACATGAATTCTAATAATGCTGTGAACACAAATGTGAATCTGAAACAGCCCACTGCAGAGGAGAAGGGCAAACAGAAAATTGGTGAGCCTAGTAGAATTGGCACTTCCAAACCTAACTCTAGTGCTCAACCCAAGGTTAGGGGTCAGCCTGCTCAGACAAACAAACCCCATGTCAATGCCAAAAAGTCCTCACCACCACCATCACAGAAAAAGACCCAACAAAAACCTGTGAACAGGTCAGCAGGGTCAAGGGTGCAGGGAAGACAAAATGCTTTCAGGAGTCAGCCCAACAAATTTAATCCACCTAGAGTTCAGTCCTACTACCCCACACAATCAACCTATCCTAATGGGTTTGGGTGGACTAGAACTCAAGGGATGCATACAGGGTATGTTCATCAACCTACATAATTTTACAGACCCTATGTCAGAAATTGGGATAATGGGTATGGTAGTCGGATACCTAGGAATTTCCAATCTTTCAGCCAGCCCAAATATCACTTTGACCAAAACCTTATGAATGCAACCTGGCCGAAGCAGTGGCATAACAACAACAATTTTGTGAATAACTCTGTTAGTGCTAATAAGAAGAAAAACAACAAAAATAAGAGAAAGAATAACAGAAGGAAAACTGCAAAATCCACTGAACAAAGTTCTTTTAAACAAATGTGGATTCTGAAAAGTCTGCTTTCTTGCTTTGCTTCTATTTCATCTGTTCTGGAGCCCAATCAGTCTTGGGTTCCAAACCTCTCTACCTAATTGTGTATGCAGGTATGCCTGGCAGCCAAGAGCAACTTGTGGTACCTGGACAGTGACTGCTCCAGGCATATGACAGGAGATAAGGCCAAGTTCTGCATGTTGACTGAGAAAATAGGAGGCCATGTCACCTTTGGAAGCAACACAAAGGGTAGGATTATTGGATCAGGTAAGGTAGGTAAGTGTTCTACCTGCTGCATTGATGATGTTATGCTGGTTGAAGGGTTAGCTTATAATTTACTTAGTATCAGCCAGTTGTGTGATAAAGGATATAAAGTTTTATTTGATTCTCAATGCTACAAGATTTTTGAACCTGATTCTGAAATTGTCAAATTTTCTGGAAAAAGAATAAATAATACATACATGATAGATTTAGATGATATTCAACATTCTAACCTATGCCTTACTGCTAGTAGAGAAGACTTAGCATTTTTATGGCATCGTAGATTAGGTCATGCTAGTTATACTGTTTTGCATAAACTGAATAAGCATGGCATGGTTAGAGGACTTCCTGAAGTTTCCTTCAAGAAAGAAAATAAAATCTGTGATGCATGCACTCAGTCAAAGATAACTAGAAAGTCATTTAAGTCTAGAACAGAAAATCTATCTTCTAAACCCTATGAGCTGATACACATGGACCTTTTTGGGCCAACCAGATCTGTCAGCTTATCAGGGAGGAAGTATGGGTTTGTCATGGTACATGACTTTTCTAGATATACTTGGATTTATTTTTTATCTAATAAGAGTGATGCATTCTCAGAATTTCAGGAGCTCTATGTTAAAATAAATCAAAAAATTGAAAATATCTTGACTGATCATGGAGGTGAGTTTGAAAACTCACAGTTTGATGAATTTTGCAGGTCAAATGGAATTAACCATAAGTACTCCTCACCAATGACACCTGAGCAGAATGGAGTAGTGGAGAGAAGGAACAGAACCCTAGTGGAGATGGGTCGTACACTCTTTGTTGAAGGTGGTCTACCAAGGAAGTTTTGGGCTGAAGCAGTAAATACTGCCTGTTATGTAATTAACAGAGCCATGGTAAGACCTTCTACCCAGAAAACACCTTATGAGATCTTAAAGGGTAAGAAACCTTCTATTGCTCATTTCAAGGTTTTTGGTTGTAAATGTTTCATTCATATTAATGATAAAAGGGACCTTTACAAATTTGAACCTAAAGGTGAACCAGGAATCTTTCTTGGTTATTCTGAAAATACCCGAGCATATAGAGTGTATAATCTGAATTCTAAAACTGTTGAAGAATCTCCACATATAGTTTTTGATGAATCCTTATTAAAGACTGATGTTGGTCAATGCAGGAATGAAGACAGTGGTGATATTCTGAAAGAAGGAAATTCTGCAGACCAATCCGAAAATGAGGAAGGAAGTGAAGAGCCTAATGAAGAAGAGCCTACAGCTCAGGGGGAGGTAAATCAAACTCATGATAATCCAATTGTTAACATTAGATATCTTAAAGATAATCCAGTAGATAATGTAATTGGAAATCTGCATGATCCCCCTAGGACTAGAGGCCACTTGAGAATTCAAAATGAATTGAATGCTTATGCTTTTGTTTCAAATGTTGAACCCAAGTCCATTGACTGTGCTCTCAAAGATGTGCATTGGATTAATGCCATGCATGAGGAGCTCAATCAATTTGACAGGAATAAGGTGTGGCATTTGGTTCCACCTCCTGATCATGAAACAGTCATAGGGACTAAATGGGTGTTCAGAAATAAAACTGATGAATCAGGGAATATCATTAAAAATAAGGCCAGACTTGTAGCTCAGGGGTATAATTAGGAATTTGGAATTAACTTTGAAGAGTCTTTTGCCCCTGTAGCTAGGTTAGAAGCTATCAGAATTTTATTGGCTTATGCATGTTCCCTAGGAATTAATCTTCAGCAGATGGATGTAAAATCTGCTTTTCTAAATGGGGAAATTAGTGAGGATGTCTATGTGAGGAAGCCTCCTGAGTTTGAATGTTTAGACTTCCCCAATCATGTTTATAAACTCAAAAAGGCTCTCTATGGTTTAAAGCAAGCTCCTAGAGCTTGGTATGACAGGTTGAGCAAATTCCTCACTGACAAGAACTTCACAAGAGGTGTAGTTGATCAAACATTATTTATCAAGGTGAGTCATTCAGATATTCTTATCATTCAAATTTATGTAGATGACATTGTGTTTGGGTCAACTAACCCCAAATTGTGTGAGGAATTCTCTCAGATAATGACTAATGAGTTTGAAATGAGTTCAATGGGCGAGCTCAAATTATTTCTTGGACTGCAGGTTATACAAACAAAGGATGGAACTTTCATCTCTCAGTCCAAGAACATAAAGAATTTATTGAAGAAGTAAAAAATGGACAACCTCAAAGAAATAGCTGCTCCAATGGGTACCTCAACCAGTTTGGATGAAGATCCTAAAGGTAAACTAGTGGATCAAAGGCTATATAGAGGTATGATCGGATCCCTTCTATATCTTACAACATCTAGGCCTGATATTCAATTTTCAATGTGTTTATGCTCTAGATTTCAGGCTAGTCCTAAAGAATCACATCTTAAAGCTGTGAAAAGGATTTTTAGGTATTTACTAGGCACCCAAGAGCTAGGTCTATGGTATCCTGCTAGGTGTGAGTTAGAACTTCTAGCCTACACTGATGCAGACTATGCTGGGTGTCGAGTAGATAGAAAAAGCACTAGTGGCTATTGTCAATTCTTTGGTGGCTGTCTAGTATCTTGGGCATCTAAGAAGTAACACACTGTAGCCTTGTCTACAGCTGAAGCTGAATATGTTGCTGCAGGTAATTGTGCTGCCCAAGTACTATGGATCAAGCACCAACTAGATGATTATCAGATAAAATTAGGATGTATTCCAATGTTATGTGATAATACTAGTGCTATATGCCTTGCCAAAAATCCTGTTCATCATTCTAGGACTAAGCATATAGAGATAAAACACCATTTTCTGAGAGATGTTGTAAATAAAAATGAAATTGAAATGAACTTCATTGAAACTGAAAAACAAATTGCTGATATTTTTACTAAGCCTCTTGGGAATGAAAGGTTCAAATTTCTTAGAAGAGAACTTGGCTTGTGTAAATTTCAGCATGATGAATAATTTTTTCAGCTGCTTTGAATAAAATTTCTGATTTGGACTTGCATCTAATAGCTTGAATAAAACTCAGTGATTGTTGAATGTTAGACTAGACCATGCATGCATGACATATTTTTTCATGACATATTATTCATTGCATATCATTTAGTTATGATTGTGCCTAAGCTTTCTCTCATCTAAAACCACATGCATATAGAACAGAGCAGAGCAATGCATATCATAACAGTTGGTATCTAATTCTTGCCATTCATTTGTAAAACTGCATGCATATAGACAGGGGGAGTATTATTAGAAATTCAGAGTGGTCATCAACTTACTTGAATTCATTCATTCTTTGACTCTGAATGATTGAATCTGACATATGGCAATCTGTTAGTCAGTTTTGATTCCTAAGCAATAGAAAACGGACTTCTTCAGTTATAAGAATTTCAATTGCTTAAAGACTGACTTAATGGTTTAAATTTTATAATTTTTGAAGTTTAAAGATTGCAATCAGTAAATAAGAAAGTTGAAAATTGATAAAACTTTCAACCCTTTTCTTATTTCATGTCAGACAAAGCTACTTATATCTGAAATCTGAAAACTCATCTGAAATCATGTTAGAGAAGCCTAGCATGTGTATTGTTCTTAAACAAGTCATTCTAAAACAAATAAAGGGCAGCTAAGAAAGATATTGAAAAACATTGAAAATCAATTGAAAAATAACATCGGCAGAGTAATGATTGGTAAATCACTGAGAAACTGAGTGATCCATCAAAGAAATGGACAACACTCATGTCATGAGGTGTATCAGCTATCTCTGTATAAAATGATCAAAACAGTAGGTTGGTTTCACTGAGTACCTGGGGATAACTGGCGTCTGATAAACGTGTACCCTCAAACAAAAAGGTGTAAATCAGTTTTATTGTGTTTGATCATAGGCAGAATGGTCCATGATGTTGAGTATCTAGGGGTATTGGCGTCTAATAAACGTATACCCTTACGTAAAAAGGCAAATGGTACCTGAATGCCCAAAATGAACTCATATTGAAAATGCTGTTCCTTCACAAGAAATTTCTTGGATGTCAATTTGTTTATTTTCAATACATGACCTGATATCTCTTAATCATTTTTCCTGAGTCTATGAAAGTAAGATATTTTGAAACTGAATCTCTCATGCAAATGTGTTTCTGGTTTATTATTTTATCATGCACAGAACTCTTATCCAATGATTGTGGTGCATGAACTCAAAATTTTATAGTCTTTAAACCAGAATTCTATCTGAAAGTAGTTTATAACTTCATATGACTGAAGACTCTGTGCTTTAGAATGCTTATTCCAGAACTACTTGTTCAGAATGCCAGTCAGATAATATCTTTTGTTCCTTTGTACTCACTTTCCCTCCTCTTTGTTGATGGCAAAGGGGGAGAATATTGTATGAATTCTGAATTCATTCAAGGGGAAGTGTATGCATTATGTTATGGCAAAGGGGGAGATTTTGTTAGCAGGGAGTTGCTTACATTTCGTAGCATGCATGCATAGCATATGCATGACAATCTGAATAACAAATCATGTCTCTCATCATCTGTATGACAGGTAATTGCTATTCTACATGATAGGGGGTTGACATCATCAAAAAGGGGGAGATTGTTGTGACTCCTCTATGTTGATGATGTTGACATATGCTTTATTTCATTGGCAACAACTTGTTTTGATTGATTGGTAACTGTTTATATTTTGATGAAATTGTTTTATCAGATTGTCTGTGTGTTCTATGCATTTTCACAAGTCTACACATTGCACACACACACAAGTCTACAAACTCAGCATAATCTATACATCGTGTTGTGTTTGTGCATTGTTGAGAACGTAAGTCAATACATCCATGCACAGTCTGGACAGTAGTGGGTCGACCCCCTTCCTAGATGGGTCGACTCCCTCAGAACATTCAAGTCTATACACTGTCCATCTTCTTAGTGTCTCATGCAGCGTCAACGCAGTAAGTGTGTACATTGCATTGGCTAAGTCTGCAGCATCAACGCAGCATGTCTATACATTGCATCGTGGTATTTGTGCTCTAAGTCTATACACTGCATGGCGAGCCCAAAGTCTATACATTGCATTGGCTAAAGTCTGCACAACGTCCGTCTCATTTAGAGTCTAAGGCAATGTCTATACACTGGACTTGAAGTGTGTACATTGAGCGTATCATGAAAGTCTATACAGTGGTTCTGGCTAAGTGTATACATCGTCCGTCTTGTTTGAAGTCCATACATTGCATTGCATTGGCTAAGTATGTACACTGTCTGTCTGACTTAGCGTCTTGTGCATTGAGCTAAGTCCATACATTGCAGCTCGCACATTCAGCAAGTCTATACAGTGGTTCAGGCTAAGTCTGTACATCGGTCTGTGTTAGGCGAAGTATGTACAACGGACTGTTCATGCATCAACATTCAAAGTCCATACATTGGACTGTAGCATGCACGAAGCTAAGTCCATACATTGGACTGCAGCATGCATCAGTGAAGTCTGTACAACGTCATGCATTGTTCTTCAAGTCCATACACTGTACTGTAGATTGCTCGAGGTGAAGTCTGTACATCCATCAGTGATCTTGCAAGTCTATACATCGGTAGCTTTACCGACGTTGCACTCGAAGTCTATACACTGATAGCTTTACCGTCGTTTTCCTTGGCAAGTCTATACATCACAGTTGAGTGGAAGTCTGTACAGCCCAAGTCTGTACATTGCATCATGTGCTTCATGCAAGTCTATACATTCGTTTGTCTTGCCTCATTCATCAAGTCTGTATGACCTTGTCTTTGGCAAGTCTACACATCGTGAAGTCTATACATTCAGATTAACTTGGAATTTGACGACCACCAGAAGTGGCGTCACTTTTGAATCAAACGCCTAGGAAGAAGGCGTCTTTTACGTTGTGCATACCTTGATGCCATAGCCAGATCTATTCACTCGCTAGTGTGCATATGCATAGTCTGTACATTGCCCTCATGCATACACAAGCATCCAAGTCTGTACAGAGTCATTTGCATTCCTACATATCCAAGTCTATAAAGCCAGTGTCTGCGTTGCATTGCATGCATCATGTTTGAAGTCTATACATGATCTGAAGGATGCCTAAGTCTATACGTTGGCTACTGAATGTTCTGCAGAGTCTGTACATTGCATTCAACGAGTTCACAAAGTCCATACAGTGAAGTCCATACATCGTCAGTTGTCTGTCGAAGGCTTTACATTGCCAAGTCTATACAGCCGTTGCCTTCTTATATGAAGTCTACACATTGGGCAGAGTCTGTACATTGCATTCCCATTCACGAAGTCTATACAATGCATTCGAGTTCATAAAGTCCATACAGTGAAGCATATACAATGCATTGCATCTCACAAAGTCTGTACAGGGTTCTAAACTTACAACTGATAATCTGATACTCTGTCTGATAGGGATTCTTTACAGAGATTGGTGACTTGGCTCGTGATCCAAGGAGGACGAGGTGCTGTGATGGTGACACGTGGAAGCAACCCATCCCAAGATGCTGCCATGTGGACGAAATGTCCTCGGTTCTAGCAAATTCTTTGGGCGGGAAATGTGGAAGCCACGCGCCCTTATCCAGTCTACTGCTGATATAAAAGAGTGTCTTCATCTTCAGATGGAGGCTGATCGATCAAGTGGCAAAGTATATACAGTGAGGCTGAAAGACTGAAGCAGCAGAGAGCCACCGATCCACAGTGAGAAGAAAAACAGAGAAGAATAAAAAGAGAGAAGAGAAGATCGAGAGAGATGAGTTGAGAGAGCTTGATTGAGAGAGTGAGATTGTGAGAGTTTTGTTTGAAAGGTTGTATCTCCGTCTCTTGGTTCAGAAACCAGAGCTGAGCTTTGCTCATTCGAGCTACATTCCCATTTGGGCTTTCCATTTTCGTTTTGCTTCTGTCTTTAAATTTCCGAACACTTGTTTCTTCAAGCTGTGAGTCAGCTGTTAGCAGAGGTGCTGCCTCTGGACGGGTAAGATGTAAACCCCAGCAGTTGCAGTGGAGGATTCCACTGGACGGGTGAAGCTGTAATCCTCAGCAGGAGAGACTTGTCTCGGACAGCAAGCTGTGTTGCTCCGCGGTTTGTAGGCCAAGCTGTAGTGCCCAACAGTCGCAAGCTGTACTGCGCAGCAGTAAGCCATACTCGGTTGAGTGTGGGGTGGACGTAGGTCTTTGACTGAACCACCTAAAATTCTTGTGTGCCTTGTGTTTGTGTGATTGTCCATGAACTGTGTGCGACTGGATCTCATGTTTATCTTCACAGCTTGATTCGCTTCTGTTCAATTCTAGTATTCGGGTTAGTGATTTAGTAAAATTGCCTATATTCCGCATTAGAACCTCTTACTAGTTTTTAATTAGGCAGTAGATATATTCACCCCCCTCTAGATCCACACTTCGTGGAGATAGACTGCGTCCATCTAACATAACATCTTCTTATTGAAGGTCGACTTGAATGTGCCAGAGCTCGTAACATGCTCCTTCTTATCTTTTCCATGGATCCAGTCGGACAACTCTGTGGCATCTTCTAACAGCTAGGCTCGCCTTATTATTGTTGGGTCCCGCGTAGTGCAATCGGATCTAGAAGGGGGGGGGGGGTTGAATAGATCTTATGAAGAACTTTGGCCTATTTAAAACTTAGCTACCAAGAATGGTAAACAACTCTTATAAAGCAAATAAAACACTTGGACACAAAGCACAATGGATTGAATAGGAATGGCTCAAATGGAAACAACAAAGCACGGTCCAATGACTGCACAGGTCAAGGCACAAGCTAAGGTGCTGCTCAGCAAACTTCTGATGTGTGTGTGAATAAGGTGTTTGCTTCACACCCCGCCGAGCTAGCTGGAGTGTGTGCAATGGTGATCAACCAGAGTGCTTGTGTGTGTAAGCAAGGTGATCCTTACTTGCAGGAGAATGCTCCCTAGTGCCTGTGTGTAAAGATGCAATAGGCAGCCAAGGAGATGTAGGTACTGTGCAAGGAATAAATGGTGTGTATACGAGATAGCACAGTCCACAAAGCTTGAGTGTGCGATGGAGATAATCAATATTACATACGATGAAGCAAGCACACTAACCTGTGAATGGGGATAGAGAATATGGAGCAATCACACAAATGCACAACCCACAACACATGGATTTTTAAGGTGGTTCGGTTGCAAACCCACAACCTACGTCCACCCCTCACCAAACCCGGTGAGGCTTTCCTACTGACACACAGCTTGATCGGGGACAAGCCCCAAACCACAGAATAGAGAACACCCTCCGTCTATCTTCCTACACACAAAACCGGCAGGGACGGTTCTCCACAGACCGGAGCACACCTCCATCTATCTTCCTACACACAAACCGGTAGGGGCGGTTCAAGAAGAACGAAAAACACAAAAGGTAAAAACACTGCAAGTGCAGTAGAAAAACAAGAGCTAGAGGAATGTAAACACCAACTGAATCTTTAGATAGAGATCTGGAAGTTGGTGACTACAGCTACAAGTGCAGATTCAAAGAGCTATCTTTTCAAGCAACGGTAGACTGCGGGGCTACTCTCTCTCAAGGCTGATCTTCCTTTCTTCTTCTCTTACAGCACTGGACTGAGTCAAACTAGTGCTGGGCTGCTCTCACACGCTTCTCAAGGATGTTCTTTGTGGATGCTCAAGGGCATGGCTCTCTGGGCAGCAGTAGCTTCTCCTCTTATAGAAGCTTGATATTTATAGATGAGTCACAAGGAAATGTGGTGAAGAACTTTCCCTCCAAATTTTCCCTCCAAAAAATTTTCTTATCTTTGAGAAAGATACTCTGCCAGAAGTATGACTTGAGCTGGCTTGCTTCTAGTCCAAGGATAGGACAGTGGCAGCAGAGGGAGCAAACCATATCTTTTCTTTTGTTACTGTTCAGATCTCTTCATTAAGGTCCCTTTGACTTGCAGTCTCCTTATTGGATGAAGTCCACTTTCTGTCCTATGTACTCTGTCTGGACAAAAGTCTTCTTTGGGTGACAGCAAAAGGCAGACTATGAGAAGTGACCTTCCCAGCTGTAGTTTCTGACATAGCCATCTGAAGAAGGTAGATTAGATGTGATATGATGACAAGGACAAAAGTCAACCTTGGGTACCCTATCCAGACCTCGAAATCTGTGTATTTGGACATTTGCGGTACCTATTTTCTCTCTCTGGATCACCCAATGGATTTGACAGAAAATAGACTTGAATTGGCTTCAGAAGCACTGTTGCGTCGAAGCAGCAGGCCATTACATCTATGCAGCTGTGAAGGTTTGCTGCTTAGAGGCTCAAGGTCTTCTGGTGCTTAGACGCAGTAGGGTTAATGCGTCGATGCAGGGAGGCTCTAGCGTTGAAGCAGCTTGATGGTGAGGTCTGAGCAGTGAAGCTGTTGTGGTCGGAGCAGTGAAGCTAAGGTCGGAGCAGTTGCGCAGACTTGATGTGCATCGACCTTGATTGCTTGTAGAGTTGAAAGTCTTCATGTGCACAGACCTTCTGAACATGTGCACCGACCTTGACAGTGCAGGACCTCTGCATGTGCACCGACCTTGACTAGAATATGCTCAGACCTTGTAATATTGAAGATAAACATTGCACATATCTTTCTTATGCTGAAGGCAAACATTGCACAGACCTTTCTTGTGTTGAAGGCAAACATGCACAGACCTAGATGCGTTGAGGGCAAACATGCACAGACCTAGTAATTCACATGTGCACAGACCTACCGCAATGTGCACCGACTTGATAGTCACATACGCACAGACCTAACAACGTTATATGTAGATGTGCACCGACCTTAGTTCTGCAATGCATGAATGTGCACCGAACTTCTGAGCAGAAATGCATATGTGCACAGACCTTCGTTCAGCATGTGCACCAACCTTACCTGATGTGCACCGACCTTACAGGCTATAATGCAGATGTGCACCGACCTTAGCCTTCAGCATGTGCATAGACTTTCAGCAATGTGCACAGACCTTGTAGTTCACATGTGCACAAACTTTCAGCAATGTGCACAGACCTTGTAGTTCACATGTGCACAGACTTTCAGCAACGTGCACAGACCTTGTAGTTCACATGTGCACAAACTTTGTAGCGTTGAAGGCAAAACATGCAACGACCTTCACTTGCACATGTGCACATACCTTAATGTTCAATGATATGAGATGTGCATCGACCTTAATTGTTGAAGTGTTGATGTGCATCGACCTTGGTTGACATGTGCACAGACCTTCCGCTATGTGCACCGACCTTGCCTTTCACATGTGCATGGACCTTCTGTTATGTGCACCGACCTTGGTTCACATGTGCACAGACCTTCTACAATGTGCACCGACCTTGGTTCACATGTGCGCAGACCTTCTGCTATGAACAGTAGCCACTGCACCGACCTTGTCAACATGAAACTTTTTAGCTTGATTTCTGTGCTGCCAGTTGCCTAGATTTTTGTGCACTCAATATTATCATCTGCCTTGATTTCTGTGTATCCAATTGCCTCGTTTTCTGTAGCACCCCCAATAAAGTAATAGAGAAATTAAACTTCTTCCTAAAGAATCCTACATGAAGACCTTGCATAAAGAATCATACCTTATGAGGACTATTATATAAATGTACAAGCCAACATCACTTTATGCCATCATGTGTAGTACGTAGTGAACTTCTTCCTAAAGAATCCTACATGAAGTCCTTATATAAAGAACCATATCTTAGGGGGAGTACTATATAAATGTACAAGCCAACATCACTTTATGCCAACACATGGGTAGTACGTAAGTGGGGTTTCCTTTTCCAACACAAATGGAATGGGTGCCCCTTTACCAGTGTGCCATTCACTAAAGTGAAGTCTCCACAGGACGCGCGATTTCCCTTGGGGCCACCATCCCACTATAGTATTAATATAAATATACACCATGAAGGCCAACACGTGAAGGTTACAGTTTTGTCTAAAAATGGACGCCCTCTTGCAAGGGCGTCATTCTCTTGAATAGGGCCACCCAGATTAATGGACGTCCCCTTACAAGGGTGTCATTTCATCTGTGCTTCTAGAAGGTTGAGGCACGAACAACCTCATTTAGCTGGCAAAGCACCATTTCTAGGATCTTGTTCCTCAACCGGACCCGCAAGGCAATAAACCCATGCTTTGCATGGGCAACTAGATTTCCTATAACTATTCCCCTCCGTAGCACTGGCAGAGGCTACTACCATCATCAGTGCTGAAGGAGCATCTTCTTCCCACAGTCTACGTCCTGCTGCGATCCTGAAGTGGCTTTCTTTATTCTATACCTCGTAATCACATCAAAAGGTAGGTGTTCTCAAGATATGGCCTAACTAGTAGCTAAATAGGTTAACGTAACATGCATGCTTAGAGTTAGACTAACTCATCTTCCATTCTATATTACCTGGCTGTATTGTGATCAAAAATGACCAAGTATATAACATGTTTCACATATTTTTACATAGCCTGTTACATCTGTTATATATGGTTTTATACCCAATCAGTTACACTGATTTTATGAGTTTTGAACATATATTATTACACTAGTTTTACAGCCTTAAGTAATCATGTTTTAGCCCTAGTATATAACCTCTGTTACATAAGATACATACTTATTTTAAAAAAAACCTGAAAAGTCCAGGCCTCAGGTGAATAGCGCCCCCAGCCAGGGTGCCATTCCCTGAAGGGGCGCTCCAAGCCAGGCCGCCATTTAATTGAAGACACCATGCAGTGTCGTCAATTCAATTTCCAGTAATTTCCAGCAATTATTAATCAACGCACTCAAAAATCCATATCTATTGAACTAAACTATGAAATTCTTGCATGAATATAGTTTCGTGATCCTGATATTTTTCTCTACCTGTCCATGTCCTTAATTTCTGATTCGGAGAAACTCTGAAAATATGAACAATAGCTTGTATCTCAGAATGTACCTCTCTGATGCAAAGCATGACTCACTGGAAAATGATTCAATTGGTGACTCTCTGCGGAGTCTTCAATTAAATGAAGACACCTTTTACTAGAGCCATTTATATCAATTAGCGACACCCCGAGGGGTCTTCAATTAAATAAAGACACCTCAGAGGGGCGCCAATTCCATTTTTGAGAAAATATAAACACAGTATTAGAAAACTCATATCTATGAAACTAAAACCCAACAATTATGAATGAGCATGTTTCTGAACTCCCGAGAATTTTCACTACCTGTTCATGTCCTTACTTCCTATTTTCGAGAAACTTTTACGGTATGAATAGTGCTTTGAGTCACAAAACGCACCTATCTGGGGAAAATCACCCAATGTAATTGGCACCCCAAGCCAGGGTGCCAATTCACTGAATAGCGACAGCCAGGACGTCTTCAATTAATTGAAGACTCTCTAAGGGTGCGCCAATTACCTTCTATATATATAATTTCTGAAAATTGAAAATTTCTGAAAGAATAGCCAACCCCCAGTCGCTAATTACTTGAAAGACCCCCTGACCCCAGGGTGCCAATTGACTGAAAGAGGGCCAACCCCCAGGTGCCAATTACATAAAAGACCCCCTGACCCCAGGGCGCCAATTGACTTAAAGAGGGGCTAACCCCCAAGCCCCATTTCAGTGACAGAGGCATTTGTTCCGATTCCTGATTTGTCTCGAAATTCGTATCGATATAACCCTAGTACATGTTCCTGCATCATATATTTTTGAACTCCATTCATGAAATCTACCTTATGTTCTTACAATAGTCACCCCTTGAAATTCTATATTGGCTATAAAGGAGAGTGGATGTCAAAAGTAATACATGAAATGCTTTGGGTATGGGGCCCGGTCTGGTCCTGGGAGGAGCACCCGAAGGTACTTATGCCCATGGGAGTTTATTGACCACGGTGTTTGGCATTGCACCGAAGTACTTGCTTGACTTGAGACACTCCACACATACTCTCTCTACTTGCTTGACTTGACTTGCGTGGCCCGGAATGGATGATACTTGACTTGCGTGGCCCGAAAAAGGGGAAAATACTTGCGTGATTGAAATAGCCAATTCTATTGACGCGTACTTGATATTACTTGCTTGAACACAATTTTACATGCTTGTACATGAAATTTTTACTTATATATGAGTTCTTACTTGTACATGAGTTTCTGCTTGCCCGAAAAGTGGCATCTACATTTCTTGATATCCTGCTTGGTCAAATACTTGAAATCACGCGATACTCTCCTTATATAGTTTTTGATCTCTTATTATTCATCATGTATAGATTTACCTGTATACCTGATTTTCTTACTTGTACATCATGCATAGCAATACTGGTAATACATGTAAACTGTAAATCACTTAGGGCACCTTTGATAAACGAATGGTCGGCCGCTTGTCGGTTGCATCGTGGGGCGAGTCACCTCCCCCCCTCACACACAGGGTCTTAATCGGCCTTATTCGACCATGTTGGCAGAATAAGCAGACTCCAACCGGTTTTCAAAGACAACCTTAAAGATTGCTCGAACTTGAGATGTAATTCCTACTTAGCGATTCGCTCATCCAGTTGCTTCCTAACATTTTTTAGGTAATTCGGATAGCAACATCCACTCGAATGGGAATGAGACCAAGTGAAGAGTGCTAGAATCACCGCCCGTTGAACCGTCAGCCAGTCGTGTCTTTTGAATTTATTTGAGTCCTTACCTTGTACTTCCAGTTATGTCAGTGTAGTTGTCTAAACCTTGTTAAGGCATGTAGCCTAGTGTTTAGATTTTTAATTTGGAATTGTCATGGACTAGCTTTATTTTCTTTGGTTAATCAGATAATTATCACTTTAGACTATTGGGATCATTTAGATTTTATTAGTCTTTTGCGCACTCCGTATTTATGTCAAAAAAATTATCGCTCTAATGACACGATCTATATAGACGCGTCACGCATCCGAGTATCTTCCACGCTCGGGATGTCACATTTTCTGTGTCATTCTTGATTTCTTACACTCATCAGTGATGGCATATAGATGTATCTTCTTACTTATGTTGTCATGACCTGAAATGTATGAATATGTGTTTATCAAATGCTGGTCAGACTTATCAATGATTCATAGTCGGACATCATCAAAATAATAGAATTAAGCATGTAACACACATGCCCAACATTCTCCCCCTTTTTGATGATGGCAACTATGAGTCATTATTAGCCAAAGTGCAAGGAAATATAATCATGAGTTGAAGCACAGAGACTTATATAAATTCTCTCCCCATATAAGACTCTCCCCTTTAAGCATTCAAGACTCCCCCTTATGCATACTCTAGTTAATGACACATACAATTCTCTCCCCCTCTGACATCATCAAAATAACACAATGGAGAGTGAAGTAGGAGATTATTAGCACAAGATGTACATACCAGAGTGAAAGTAAGTACATACCTGTAGGGAGCAATTAAACGCACATCAACCTGAGATACCTTCGCAGTGTTCCAAAAAAATGATGTGGAATTACATGCCAATGGTTGTACACTGATTAACGACCAACATAGTGTAAATTGTTAGGTATTTTGGCATGGCAGAAACATATTTACACAAATAAGCATCATATGCCATGAAGGCACAGCACAACAACATATAGTGAATCATGAGAGGCAGACATGGGCATGAGATTTGAGCATGTCAAAGTAATGCAATCTGAGAGCAATTATTTTTGGTTTTCTATTTTTCAGAATTTTTAAGATTTTCTATGCAATGCATGGAAATGAAAAATGCACATTAACCATATGTTGGATGAACTAAAGCCAAAAGCTTTAGGGACATGATACCACTTTTTTGAAAGTGGTGAGTCTCTCATGGCAGCTAGAACAGCTATGCAAATGTCCAGAGAGGGCAAAAATCATTGGAGCAATGAAGCGACAAGAGGCCAATTTGCCTTAATGGCAGATTCCAGGACAGCTAGACCGAATTCTGGTTGCAAGGGGTCGACTCCTAGGGTCGACATTTAGAAAATTTTGAGGCATAGACTTCAAGAACTGATAAGATGAGGGTTCCTCATTCTGAAGCTAAGTTCGTAAATACAGAGTTACAGATTTTTCAGAATCTCTAGTTATAGAATTCTAATGATGCAGCCCTTATATTCAGATTGGTTTAACGCTAATGAAGTTTGAGCTTCTCAATGAAAACATTTGAGAACATCTGTATTCAAGATTAATAAAAGTGAACCAGAAATTCATACTAAAACCACGTTAACCTCCTCTCAGCTTACTCATTCAATTCCATTGGGTCCCTTGAGAGTGATTACAACAAGTATTGAGGATAAACATTTATATGTCTCTGATTTTATCCATGAGTGCTACACATTCAGATTTTTCTTTTCAAAACGTGTTGAGCATTAACAATTATCATTTTTATGAGCAATCATGTGTAACATGCACCTTTGACGTGAGGGTACACGTTGTTTAGATGCTAGCACCCCCAGTTACTCAGTGTAGCTTACCATTTTGCCATTATTAGAACAGAGGTAGCATGACACTTCATGACGCTATCCTCTTCACTTCTTTGGTGAAGGAACTCGATTTCTCAGTGAACCCAATGCCATTGCTCTACCGTAGAGCACTGAACTTAGCACACACCTTTTTGCATAAGGATATATGTTTACCAGATGCCAATATCCCAGTTACTCAGCTAGGCTAGTTCATTGCTTTCATTGTAGCCCCATTTTAGAAATCTTTAGTTTTGATAGATGTTTAAAAACAATACTAGACTGAAGTTTCTCAATCAAAGAGCCTTTGTACTAAAGATAAACTTTCAGATTCAAGAAGGCAGAACATGAAAAGCTAGTTAAAGTCTATTAAGCCCGAACACAAATATTTTCAAGACCATTAAACATCAAGGCTCAAGAAATCATTAATTTTAAACCAAGAGCTTTCATGTTCAAGGCAGTCATAAAACTCTATAAAAGAAAATTATTCTTAAGGATTTACTCTGATTAGCAAGCTTAAAGACAGATAGAAGATCCTCTAAGAAGTTCAAGGCAATTAAAATCTAAGGTGAACCACAAACAGAATCAGCCATTGTCACACCTGCAAAGGCAATGTCACGTTGGATAAATGTTCCTTCGGCAGTATTAAATTGGTCTAGTCCATTTGTACCTTCCGAGGTATGCCCCGTTACATTCTGTACCCCTCTTTTTAATTCAATAATATAATCTCGTAGTTTTGAGTGAAAAAAAAGGTGAACCATAAATATAATCAGCTATTGTGGTTTGGTTCAAGCAGAGAGTGTTGTATGAGTGGAGAGCATCAACTAGAGCAAGTATGGATAGAGAACACTCCCCCTGAGGGTATGCATTGAACTCAGAATTGGAATGGGTAAGATAAGACCAGCAAGAGATTTTTAACAGAGTTTACAAGGCTGGACAAGCTCCCCTTAAGAACATGTTGTCTATGCATGATGTCAACAAGAATGTGCAGTGATGCAGACGGGATTTGATGATGACTCCCCCTAAACATGTGCATGGGTTGACAATGAAGTATGCAACCTATGACTCAAGTGAACACATGATGCATTAAAAATGATACCACTTGATATGTAATCTTTGGGTCCTTTTAACATGGTGTGCATTGGCATGTATGAGACCACAATGTGATGCAATCATGGATTATTTGCAATGCATTCTGAACTAAAATGCAGACTGGATTTTTTAATGTGTAGATGGATACATGCTACTTACTCCCTCTTTCCAAATGTTCTAAGTGTGCAAGTTAGACATAACAGGGTATGCAAGGGAGTATGAGCAAAACATGCCAGTCATGCAGTGTTGGGTCCCTTGATCATGAAATGCATGATAGTGCATGAAATTTCAAGATGATGCTTAATCACCACAACATATATAGATTCAAACAAATGTAATGCATTTCTACACTAAGGTGATGTGGAACACATTTTATTTTCTTTATTTTTTAATTATTTTTTAATATTGATTTATTCATTTATTGATTTATTTATTACGTAGGCGTGCCAGTCACATAAGTGACAAATTTATTATGCACTCGATCTGACTTGGTCAGACGAATGTGAAGTTCGTGTCGGGACCGACAGTCTGTCATACCATAAAGGTTATGACGTTAATTACATCCTCCAGGAAGAGGAAAACCCGTGATTAATTGCCAAGATAATGGGCAACTGAGGCTATATAAACGTGGAGGCATAAGTGAACCAGCGAGAGTAATAATTCATAATGCGGAACAAAAATATGAGTTCGAGCACGTATTTCAAATTCATTCACTACCTGGAGCCCTCGGTACATGGCGGAGAACGTAGGTCCGAAGACCACCCTCGCGCATAGTGAGAGCTTCTGGTCAGAGCTAGTCTAACCTTCGGCAGATCACCATTTGATATACCGAGGCCCGAGATGATGACAAATATTCGGCAAACATGCATGCGAAACAAGCAAGCAAGCCAGCAAAGATAAGTGTGTTCAAACACAATTGTACATTCAAATAGAAAACAAGCTCAGTTAATTGATTTATTATTATTATTATTTATTTCTTAATTAATTTTTTTTAATGATTTATTGAGGTTGAGCTCATTAATCATTTATTGGAAGGTTTTATCAGGCTTTGACAAAGGCCAGAGGTTGATTGGGGAGGGGATCAAAGAAGGTTGACCCAAGGACTGAGGTCGGTGCAGCAATGGGCTGAGGTCGGTGCAGGCTGGAGCTAAGGTCGACGTAGCAAGGGGCTGACGTCGAAGCAGCTGGGAGTTAAGGTCGAAGCAGCTAGGATTGGAGGTCGGTGCAGCTGGGCTAAGGTCGATGCAGCTGGAGGTAAGGTCGGTGTAGCTGAGGATTGGAGGTCAGTGCAGCAAGGGCTGAGGTCGGTGCAGCAATGGGCTGAGGTCTGTGCAGCTGGGGGTTGAGGTCAGTGCAGCATGATGAGGTCTGTGCAGGTTTGGGCTTAAGGTCGATGCATGTTGGGGGAGGTCTGTGCAAGTTTGGGGTTAAGGTCGGTGCAGCTGGGGGTTGAGGTCGGTGCAGCTGAGGATGAGGTCTGTGCAGCTGGGGGTTGAGGTCGATGCAGCATGATGAGGTCTGTGCGGGTTTGGGCTTAAGGTCGATGCATGTCAGGCGAGGTCTGTGCAAGTTTGGGGTTAAGGTCGGTGCAGGTGGAGTTTAAAAATGGCGCGGGGCATTGAGAAAGGCTAAACGGCGTGAAGGGGGCGCACCGGATTAGAGCCCATGGGATTGGAGTGATTTATGAGTGAGGGATGAAAGCAGTGCGGGGGGGGGGGGGGGGGGGGCGTCGGATCAAGGCGCGCCGGATTAGGATCGCGTCGGATTAAGGGCAGAATTTGATTTTTTAAGTTGTTGGATTGCACTATGATTTTGCTCAGTCTTTTAATGTTGATTACGGGTTTATTCATTGAATAAATTCAGATTTGAATATCCTGCAGACACAGTAAACCAAGACTTGTGCAAGGTTCCTACTCAAGCACAGTCCGTAGCAAACTCACAGTTCCCAGAACTGAGGTTCCATCATGATTCAGGCTAAGTATCCAGTCAAAAATTTGGCAGCACCTCCCCATACCCAGACGGTTGCAGGGGGAAAGTGGAGACATTCCCACAGAAACTGGGGTAAGCTCCTTAAAGTCGGGAAGCCCAAACGGTGACCGGTAGACCCAGATGGATGGAAACCCCGAGGACTAGCCTACGAGGGGTACCAGTACTCCATGGGCCAAAAGCATTGCTCAAAGTGATGTGAAACCACCTATGGACCTATATTGCAAGCAATCAAGTTGAGCAGTGGACTCATACTAACGAACACGATCGCGTAGCACACACGAGTGCCCGTGGGCGACTTAGCGAAGACGGAGAGGGTCCGAGTCGGGACCTTGATACTCCAATGGTTGGCTAGATTATGGAGGACCCCAAATGGGCCAGGGATGCCCAATTCACGGGTGGCCAGCACGCCAAGGGCGTGGGATGTAGGATTGCTCTCGTCTCGACCCGCGGTGGCCACTCAATTTGATGGTAATTATGGACCGGTCACTCTCTCACCGCCGACGGAGCAACTAAGAGCAATACTTAAACTAAGCAATTAAATCACAGCAATGAGAGGTGTTCAGGAGCTCACTTGATCGGTGTGAATACGCCGATCCCGGTCGGAGACGAGGGCGAGCGGGGAGGCGTGGGATGCACTCGCACGCCGCGTCGGTGTCGCTTTAACTTGAAAATTGAAATGATACACCACTACACCTCTCGCAGGAGGGGTGTCACGCCCCGACGCGGAATATCGGGACGTACAGTCGGGAACGAGCTGGCAAGAGAGAGATCTATCTAAAATAATACACAATGCTACAAGATGGAAATACTAAATGATCATTAACCAACCACAACTGATACAATAACCTCAAATTCAACTTAATACAACTGGAATTACAACCACTAAAACTCAATAACATAACTGAAACTAAATGCACTCCAAAACACAACTAGAAGTAAGATAACACACTGCTAACGCACTAGAACTGACACACTCATGACATCACTCCTGCCCTTCCCCATTGGTAAGCGCGTCACCTGAAAAGCCTGGAAAGGGGAGAAAACATAACTATGAGCTGACGCTCAGTAGGAAATAACAGGTAATTTACGTGATTAACAAGTTAATTACATTTTTATATGCAATACTAAGAAAGAAAGAAATGACGATGACGATATAATGAAACAACGTAATAACAAGATCTTGCAAGGTCAAGAAATATGTGATGTCAAGAATTAACAAGATAACAAGTACAAGAATTTACAACAGGAGATATAATAAGAGACAGTAGTAAAGAATTGACCACAAGTAAGTAATATCAATTCATTCGTGATCAAGTAACAAGTAACAAGAGATGTTTGTCATAGACGCAACGAGCAAGCAAGTATTTCGGTGTAATGCCCCACCATGTCATTAGCATCCCATGGGCTCAGTAATTTTTCGGGCGCTCTCCCCAGGACCAGACCGGGCCCTTTTGATGCGATGGCATTTATTTTTATGGGCCCAAAGTCCCACACGTCCAGACATTCAGTCAAATTTAATGGCCAATTAATCAGAGGAATTTCTGTCAAGAGTATGAGTTTTTAAGGACTAACATGTCCTTGGATTCCAGACAAAAACTCGGTTGATACGGTCACCTCGGTGCCGCTTTACAAGAACTGGACCAAAACTCGGTCCACGGGGTCAAGAAAGAACGGCTGACAATATACCGTTCAAGTGTGTAAGTAATCCATTCTACTGGAGTAATAAGGCCTAAAACAGCAACTTAACAATCAATTTAATACAAATTACCAAGTTAATATATCAAGGATTATCCATTATCATTTGCATTAAACCAATTTGCCAAAGGATGATTCAAGATGATAAGGCAAAGAACGAACTCACACAGGAGTGAAATAGCATATATTAACAGCAATTTAGTTATACCATTAACCAATACTCATGTGGGTTTCTATTTAACCAATGTATGTGTTGAAATGAAAATGATAAACGACATGTTTTTATGTAGGGACCAATGTTAATTGAAATCAAAGGGGTACATGAATAGGTTACTGGTTCTTCAAGAATATACTTTTCATTTGGTCTAAGTTAAATGGGTCGATCCCCTAATGATCCGGATCGATCCTCAGGTCGAAGAACGACAAAAATTGGGTTTCTGGTACATGGGTCGACCCCTGTAAAAATGGGGTCTGCCAGTGAGATGGGTCGACCCCTGGGGTCGACCCCCACAATTCCTACAGAATGGGTCGACCCCAGGGGTCGACCCCCACACTCTGGCTGTATGGGTCGACCCCAGGGGTCGACCCTTGCTGGGTGCTGGATGGGTCGACCCCTGGGGTCGACCCTCGGGCCTGCCAGGGCTCCCAGAAAATGGGTCGACCACAGGGGTCGACCCCTGCAAGAACAAAAACGGTTTAACCTCCGAAAAACGTATAAACTCACCTAATTGAGATCCAATTGAGTTGGGATCTTAACCACATGATCTAGGGTTATTAATATACATACTAGGGCCATAAAACAAACGATTTGAAACACTAATTATAATAGAAATCAATTAAATCTTAACCTATTCTATGATGAACACATGAAAACCTAGATATTGACATGCTTCTACTAAATCGTGAAATTCTCTCAATATACATAACGAAATTTGGGGCTTCTTATGTCAAATGAAAGCTAACTTGATGTTGAATCCAACCATATATGATAAGCTATATGTGGATCAAGTTTTATAACTCAAAATCAGCCCGCAATCAAGCTTTAACTCAAAGGGTCACAATATAAATCAGGTTCAAGACATGCTCTCACTAAAAAATCAAAATTCTCCAAGCATGCTCAATGAAAATTGGGGCTTTCTACGTTAAATGAAAGCTAACAACATGCTGATTACATCATATAAGTTAATTAGAGTTTGGCCTATTAAACCTACCTCAATCGAAGAGAGAACTTAAAACCTAGAATGAAGAATGAACTGGATTACCCTTCACAAAACCCACGATAGCTCTCTAGATACCTGATAAAAATTGGGGCTTTCAGTTCCACTGGATAGATCTCGTCGAGAGGAACAAAATCATATATTCATGATCGAATTTTGGTTGAGAATTCCTACCTCAATTGAAGAAACAAAGAAGGAAGAAGGAAGCTGACGGCCTATCGACACACCTCCACAAATCGAGCAAGATCTTCCTAGATCTGAAACTGCAGTTAACCCCACAGCCACCAAAAGAAACTAGACTCGAATAGCTTTCTATCTATAGCTCACACATCTTCTGGAGAGTTCTGAGCTGGGAGAATTCGACGGGGCAAGTGACGTGTTAGAAACGGTGCCGAAAAGTTTGACTCAATCAAACTCGGCCTGTTGCGCCTCCTAGGGTTAGGTTTGTGTCGAATTGGTTGAGGGCTATTAATCCTTAGCTCATGGCCGTTCATTTGCCACTAATTTGAGCTAATTTGGTCGAGTATTAAGCCCGAATTTCGCGTTTTAAACTAAGGTTAGGTAAGGGTTAAAAAGTGTGCACTTTTGGGCTTAATCTCCAATTAGATCTAACCACGGATTTATAATGGCTTGATGCCAGAAGACAAAGTTGTTGTCTACATCGACCTTAACATGTTCACTATTTTTATGGATTTTTATAAGGTAGTCGGATTTTCACTTATACTATTTCTAATGAATTAAATATTAATAAATCCAAAAATTCAATTATTAATTCAATAAGAATTCAATTCTTAATTAATAAAAGTTAATAAATATATTGGACTCAATTAAATAATTCGGGGTCTTACACACTCCCCTACTTAAAGGAATTTGGTCCTCCAAATTCACTGCACTAAAACTGAGAGTAGGGAATGAGATCGCTCACCTAGAATAAATCGGGATACCACTTCCGCATAGTCTCTTCAGACTCCCATGTAGCTTCTTCGGTCCCACGCCGACTCCACTGAATCTTGACCATCGGTATCAAACGATTCTGGAGTTGCTGTTGCTTTCGGTCCAGAATCTTGACAGGTCTTTCCTCATAGGTCAGATCTTCCTTCAGTTCAAAATTCACTTGCTGAATGATATGAGTGGGGTCGTACACATATTTCCGTAACATAGACACATGGAAAACATTGTGTACGCCAGACAAATGCGGTGGTAAAGCCAGTCTGTATGCCACCTCTCTCACTCTATCTAGAATCTCGAATGGACCAATGTATCTCGGACTCAGCTTGCCATGAATGCCAAATCTTCGGATCCCTCTCGTCGGAGAGACCTTTAAGAACACATGCTCGCCAACCTGAAATTCCAATGCTCTTCTTCTGTTGTCCGCATAACTCTTCTGTCTTGACTGGGCTACTTGTAACCGGTCTCGGATAATACGGATGTTCTGTGAAGATTCTGAGACAAGATCCGGTCTAAGCCACTGTTTCTCACCTACCTCGTCCCAACACAACGGGGAACGACAACTCCTACCATACAATGCTTCGAAAGGAGCCATCTGTATACTGGATTGGTAACTGTTATTGTAGGCGAATTCAATCAATGCCAAGTGATCACTCCAACTGCCTCCAAAATCAATCATGCATGCTCTAAGCATATCTTCCACTATCTGGTTGGTTCTTTCAGTCTGTCCATCGGTCTGCGGATGAAAAGCAGTACTGAAATTCAGACGAGTACCAAGAGACTCTTGCAGTCCCTTCCAGAAATGTGAAGTAAATCTGGGGTCTCGATCAGACACAATGCGGACTGGAATACCATGGAGTCTCACCACTTCCTTCAAATACAAAGCAGCCAACACATCAATCGTCCACTTGGACTTAATTGGTAAGAAATGAGCTGACTTTGTCAATCGGTCAACAATCACCCATATCGCATCAAATCCACCACGAGTCCTAGGTAGACCCATAATGAAATCCATGCCAATGCTTTCCCACTTCCATTGTGGTATGTCGAGTGGTTTCAGTTTCCCTGCCGGTCTGAAATGTTCAGCCTTAACTTGTTGACATACCAAGCATCTACTCACAAAATCTACAACTCCTCTTTTCATATTCGGCCACCAAAAGGATCATTTCAAATCTCAGTACATCTTAGTGCCGCCAGGATGAATAGTATATCTGGATCTATGAGCTTCCTCCAGAATCTTGTTCTTTATTGCAGCTTTGTCAGGTACATAAGTTTTGCCCTTGAATAATAATCTTCCATCATCGGCCAACATGAAGTCAGGTCTGCTGCTCAAGCTTCCCTTGATCTCTACCAATTCGGGATCATTATCTTGCAAGGACTTGATTTCCATCAACAATTCGGGCTTAAGTTGGATCTGAGCAATCATAACCCCATCATTGTCAATATTAAGATCCAGGCTGGACAATTGTTCCAATAACCTCCATTCTTGTAACATAAGACTTGACAATCTAGCTACCGGCTTCCGGCTTAATGCATCTGCCACAACATTACCCTTGCCAGGATGATACTCAATCGAGAAGTCGAAGTCTTTCAAATACTCCAACCATCTGCGCTGCCGCATATTGAGTTCCTTCTGAGAAAATAAATATTTCAGACTCTTATGATCTGAAAATACCGTGAAAGATTCTCCATACAGGTAATGCCTCCAAATCTTCAAAGTAAACACGACTGCTGCCAGTTCTAAATCATGAACAGGATAATTCTCTTCATGCTTCCTTAACTGCCTAGAAGAATAGGCAATCAGCTTCCCATGCTGCATGAGCACACAGCCTAAGCCAATACCTGATGCATCAGTATATACGACAAATCCTCCTTCACCAGAAGGTAAAGCCAATACAGGTGCAGTAGTCAAACACTCCTTCAAAGTCTAAAAGTTTCACTAACAATCTTCGGACCAATCAAACTTGTTCTCTTTGCGGGTTAATCTTGTCATAGGTACCGCAATCTTAGAGAAATCATAGATAAATCTTCGATAATAGCCTGCCAGGCCTAGAAAACTTCTAACTTCTGTCACACTGGTAGGCTGTTCCCAATTCTTCACTGCCTCAACCTTCGAAGGATCAACAGAAATACCGTCCTTCGTAATGATATGTCCGAGAAAGGACACCTCTTGCAGCCAGAATTCACACTTACTGAACTTGGCATAAAGTTGATGATCTCTCAATAACTGCAATGCCATCCTCAGATGTTCAGCATGCTCCACTTCACTCTTGGAATAGCTCAAGATGTCATCAATAAAGACCATGACCTATTGATCAAGATAGGGCCAAAATGCATTGTTCATCAACTGCATGAAAGCTGCTGGAGCATTCGTTAGACCAAAAGGCATAACGACAAATTCAAAATGACCATACCTGCTGTGGAAAGCTGATTTATAGATATCCTCTTCCTTAATCCGCAACTGGTGATATCCAGATCGAAGATCGATCTTAGAGAAATATTGAGCTCCCGCTATCTGGTGAAATAACTCGTCAATCCTCGGTAATGGATATTTGTTCTTGATAGTCTGTTGGTTTATTTGCCGATAATCAATGCACAACCTCAACGAACCATCTTTCTTCCTGACGAATAATACAGGGGCTCCCCACGGAGAAGTACTAGGACGAATGAAGCCCTTCTCGAGTAATTCCATCAACTGCTGCTTCAATTCCCTCAGTTCCGCAGGAGACATACGATAAGGAGCCTTGGAAATAGGAGATGTGCCAGGAATAAGATCAATAGAAAAGATAACTTCCCGCTCAGGTGGAAGTCCTGGTAGTTCCTCTGGAAAGACATCAGGAAAATCTCAGACAATAGGAATGTCCTTGATCTCAATCTGCTGCTCAGGGGTTGCACAGACAAAGGCTAGAAAAGCCTCACATCCACGTCTCATCAGCTTATCAGCTCGAAGAGCCGAAATAAGTGACACAGAGTTGTGATGCTTAACACCCACAAAAGAAAGTCTCGGGTGCCTAGTAAAAGACACTGAGCTAGAACTGCAGTGAACACTAGCCTCATATCGAGCCAACCAATCTGCTCCTAGGATTACATCATAATCCTTCATGTCCATACAGACTAAATCTGCGGGTAAGTTCTGTTCACCAATCATAACCGTACTAAAGGGATAGAAATACTGGATTGCTGATCTAGTACCAATAGGGGTTGATATCTCTAACGGAGAATTCATCAAAACAGGTTCCATAGCTAAAGACTTAGCAAATCTTCGAGAAATAAAGGAATGTGTTGCACCAGTATCGAAAAGAACAAATGCTGGCTTGTCGAGTATAATAAGTGTACCTTCAACGAGTCCACCATCCTCGGTTATTCCCGCTTCCTCAGCATGCAGAGCTTGGAGCTTGCCTTGTGGTTTCCTGAAGACTTGCAGTTTTACCGGGGTAGCTTGCTCAGACATACGAGGGCAATCAGAGATACGGTGCTCCTTGCTTCCACATCGTAGGCATGCGCCTAGCTTGCGCCAGCAATCCTCCACCCTGTGGCCAGGATTATTACAAAACTTGCAAACGCCCATGTATGGAATAATAGGGCCAGGCTTCTTATCGTCATGCTTCGGCATCTTTCCCTTCCATGATCCTGCTCCGATCCACGAACTCGACCCACTCGCGGGCCTCTTTTTGATATACCCGGGTTTGACACTCCCGGAACCCGTAGGTCATTCCTTCTTCATGCCTGTGCCACGGATCCTCTCCGTCATCTCAAGAGTATCCTCCAGAACTTGTGCTTTCCTTACCATCTCGGAATAAGTGGAAATCTCCAACGGTGCCAGTTGATTAATATAATGTAGCTTCAGACCATTGAGAAAACGCTTCACCTTCATTTTCTCGGTGGAAACAAGATGTGTAGCATAACGAGAAAGCCGTGCAAATTGAGCCTCATACTCTGCCACGGACAACCCTCGCTGTTTCAGGGCCGCGAACTCCGTCGCTTTCTTCTCTTGCACTCTATCAGAAAAATACTTGTTGTTAAAGAATTCCTCGAACTCTTCCCACGTAACCTGCCGGTCACCGAGAGTCGCCTTGATAGAATCCCACCAAGTACGTGCATCACGTTCCAGTGGAAATGTGGACAAAAGGACACGCTCCTGGTTGGTGCATTGTATAACTTCAAAGATTCTCCTCATCTCATCTAGCCAGTGCTCGGCTTGGTCGGGGTCGGTCGAACCAGCGAATCTAGGCGGATTCATCCCACGAAAATTCCGGTATAAATCACCGGTGCCATGCTGTGCTGCTCCTGCCTGAGCTACCTGTTGAAGGGCCTGAGTAAGGCCTTGAACCGTGCACTGTAAATTCCTCCATTCAGCGCGATCAGCTGCCATCTACACGAGAAATAGATTACTTAGGTTCACAAAAATAGATAATAACACGATTAAGAAACGAACTTAACCCAAGTTTCTACCCAATCTCACCTGGTCAGATTCTTAGACTTTAACAACGTTAGGGATCTAATGCACCTAGACATGACCAAAACTCGGTACCTGGCGGAGGTAATCGGTCCGAAGACCACTCGCGCAAGTGTGCGACCTTCCCGATAGGCGTAGCCTAACGTTCGGACAACACCTTTTGATATACCGGTTATTGAGATGCAATGCGAGAAAACCTAAACTTAGGAAACTTAGGAATGTGAAACCTAGGGCTCTGATACTAACTAAACCGTCACGCCCCGATGCGGAATATCGGGACGTACAATCGGGAACGAGCTGGCAAGAGAGAGATCTATCTAAAATAATACACAATGCTACAAGATGGAAATACTAAATGATCATTAACCAACCACAACTGATACAATAACCTCAAATTCAACTTAATACAACTGGAATTACAACCACTAAAACTCAATAACATAACTGAAACTAAATGCTCTCCAAAACACAACTAGAAGTAAGATAACACACTGCTAACGCACTAGAACTGACACACTCATGACATCACTCCTGCCCTTCCCCATTGGTAAGCGCGTCACCTGAAAAGCCTGGAAAGGGGGGAAAACATAACTATGAGCTGACGCTTAGTAGGAAATAACAGGCAATTTACGTGATTAACAAGTTAATTACATTTTTATATGCAATACTAAGAAAGAAAGAAATGACGATGACGATATAATGAAACAACGTAATAACAAGATCTTGCAAGGTCAAGAAATATGTGATGTCAAGAATTAACAAGATAACAAGTACAAGAATTTACAACATGAGATATAATAAGAGACAGTAGTAAAGAATTGGCCACAAGTAAGTAATATCAATTCATTCGCGATCAAGTAACAAGTAACAAGTAACAAGAGATGTTTGTCATAGACGCAACGAGCAAGCAAGTATTTCGGTGTAATGCCCCACCATGTCATTAACATCCCATGGGCTCAGTAATTTTTCAGGCGCTCTCCCCAGTACCAGACCGGGCCCTTTTGATGCGATGGCATTTATTTTTATGGGCCCAAAGTCCCACACGTCCAGACATTCAGTCAATTTAAATGGCCAATTAATTAGAGGAATTTCTGTCAAGAGTATGAGTTTTTAAGGACTAACATGTCCTTGGATTCCAGACAAAAACTCGGTTGATACGGTCACCTCGGTGCCGCTTTACAAGAACTGGACCAAAACTCGGTCCACGGGGTCAAGAAAGAACAGCTGACAGTATATCATTCAAGTGTGTAAGTAATCCATTCTACTGGGGTAATAGGGCCTAAAACAGCAACTTAACAATCAATTTAATCCTAATTACCAAGTTAATATATCAAGGATTATCCATTATCATTTGCATTAAACCAATTTGCCAAAGGATGATTCAAGATGATAAGGCAAAGAACGAACTCACACAGGAGTGAAATAGCATATATTAACAGCAATTTAGTTATACCATTAACCAATACTCATGTGGGTTTCTATTTAACCAATGTATGTGTTGAAATGAAAATGATAAACGGCATGTTTTTACACTACGTTTGCATGTAGGGACCAATGTTAATTGAAATCAAAGGGGTACATGAATAGGTTACTGGTTCTTCAAGAATATACTTTTCAATTGGTCTAAGTTAAATGGGTCGATCCCCTAATGATCCGGATCGATCCTCAGGTCGAAGAACGACAAAAATTGGGTTTCTGGTACATGGGTCGACCCCTGTAAAAATGGGGTATGCCAGTGAGATGGGTCGACCCCTGGGGTCGACCCCGACAATTCCTGCAGAATAGGTCGACCCCAGGGGTCGACCCCCACACTCTGGCTGTATGGGTCGACCCCAGGGGTCGACCCTTGCTGGGTGCTGGATGGGTCGACCCCTGGGGTCGACCTTCGGGCCTGCCAGGGCTCCCAGAAAATGGGTCGACCACAGGGGTCGACCCCTGCAAGAACAAAAACGGTTTAACCTCCGAAAAACGTATAAACTCACCTAATTGAGATCCAATTGAGTTGGGATCTTAACCACATGATCTAGGGTTATTAATATACATACTAGGGCCATAAAACAAACGATTTGAAACACTAATTATAATAGAAATCAATTAAATCTTAACCTATTCTATGATGAACACATGAAAACCTAGATATTGACATGCTTCTACTAAATCGTGAAATTCTCTCAATATACATAACGAAATTTGGGGCTTCTTATGTCAAATGAAAGCTAACTTGATGCTGAATCCAACCATATATGATAAGCTATATGTGGATCAAGTTTTATAACTCAAAATCAGCCCGCAATCAAGCTTTAACTCAAAGGGTCACAATATAAATCAGGTTCAAGACATGCTCTCACTAAAAATCAAAATTCTCCAAGCATGCTCAATGAAAATTGGGGCTTTCTACGTTAAATGAAAGCTAACAACATGTTGATTACATCATATAAGTTAATTAGAGTTTGGCCTGTTAAACCTACCTCAATCGAAGAGAGAACTTAAAACCTAGAATGAAGAACGAACTGGATCACCCTTCACAAAACCCACGATAGCTCTCTAGATACCTGATAAAAATTGGGACTTTCAGTCCCACTGGATAGATCTCGTCGAGAGGAACAAAATCATATATTCATGATCGACTTTTGGTTGAGAATTCCTACCTCAATTGAAGAAACAAAGAAGGAAGAAGGAAGCCGACGACCTGCCGACACACCTCCACAAATCGAGCAAGATCTTCCTAAATCTGAAACTTCAGCGAACCCCACAGCCGCCAAAAGAAACTAGACTCGAAGAGCTTTCTATCTATAGCTCACACATCTTCTGGAGAGTTCTGATCTGGGAGAATTCGACGGGGCAAGTGACGTGTTAGAAACGGTGCCGAAACGTTTGACTCAATCAAACTCGGCCTGCTGCGCCTCCTAGGGTTAGGTTTGTGTCGAATTGGTTGAGGGCTATTAATCCTTAGCTCATGGCCGTTCATTTGTCACTAATTTGAGCTAATTTGGTCGAGTATTAAGCCCGAATTTCGCGTTTTAAACTAATGTTAGGTAAGGGTTAAAAAGTGTGCACTTTTGGGCTTAATCTCCATCTAGATCTAACCACGGATTTATAATGGCTTAATGCCAGAAGACAAAGTTGTTGTCTACATCGACCTTAACCTGTTCACTATTTTTTTAGATTTTTATAAGGTAGTCGGATTTTCACTTATACTATTTCTAACGAATTAAATATTAATAAATCCGAAAATTCAATTATTAATTCAATAAGAATTCAATTCTTAATTAATAAAAGCTTAATAAATATATTGGACTCAATTAAATAATTCGGGGTCTTACAAGGGGGATCTCGGGGCAGGGATTTATTGAAATTACATCCAAAACTACCTCCACACAGGGAGGGGCCTTCAGCCGGCCAAGCGGGGTGAGGAAAAACCGAGCTAAACGCAAAGATAGGAGGCCGGTGCCGAATCTGCCACACTCTGTGCTTCTGGATAGTCTCCTGCTTATATTGGTGCTGAGACCACTCTGGATTTTTTTAGAGAATGAAACTAGTGGGAAATTCTTCATAATTTGATCAGGATGATGCCAAAATTTTACTGATTTCTCTGATCGCCGGTGCTGGCCGTGACAGAAGCTCGAACAGGGAGGCAGGTCTTCTGCTTCTGACTGTGCAGAACCTCAGCAGCTGGAAGATGACAGTACCACGGTCACTCCAGAACTTCAATTTGAGCGTGGCTGGTATCGATGGATTCGTTGCTGAGTCCTCTTCGAAACTCAAGCAACGGGGATGCCAGATGATGTCGGAGTGGACCGGTAGAACTCGAACAAAGAGGGGAGTTCGGAATAGACTGACAAGAAATAGAACCAAGCACCTGGAGGAAAAATTGATAACTCTTGATTCCGGACGCCAATAGGAGTTTCGCTTATTGATCCTGGAAGTCAACAGGTCTAGGAAGATGTTTGTAGAAGAACTCTCACCCATATTCACGCTAGAATTTCCGTGGAAGAGCTTCCACTCAGGTTCTGGTCCTCTGCCTGAGAAGTCTTGCGCAGTCGTAGTAGATCTCCTCTTTCGAACAGCTCCGTCCTTGGAAGCCGGCGGGACCACCACCGTTGGAAAGCCGACTCGAAGATGATTCCAGCAATATAAGACTTGCCACCATGTTCGATGAGGAGACGATGGGACAGCCTCTGCAACCAATAGCTTCTTTGCTGCCTCCAAATAGTGAACTGCAGGTTGATGATGATGGGGGAAATGGGGTATATGGAAGGGGAGATGGGGTGAATAGGTGTGGGAGTGACCCCTAGTTGTTAGGGGGCCTGGGAGGGGGTGTTCTAAGGTGTGGGAAGAAGAGAATGGGGGCTGGAAGGGGGTGTTTGCTATGGGTGAGAGAGGAGCTGCGAATTTGGGGCTTGGAGGGAGAGGGGGATGGTGAGGGGGCACAAGTGGGTGGAGGGAATGTGAGTTTGAATTTTCCTTAATGGAGGGTGATCAATGGTGATCTTGGGGATGGGAAGAGGTGCCTTGGGAAGGTGGGAAGATGCTTGGGGAAGGGTAGTGGGTAGTTGGGGGTTAGAGGGTGGGGTGTGGATTGGGTGGAGTTGTCTTGGAACTAGGGGGTAGTAATGAGGGGTTATGGGAAGTTGTGAGGATGAGTAATGAGGGGGAGAGAGAGAGTTGATGATGTGGAGGAGAGAGAGGGAGGGGAGGAGAGAGAGGGAGGAGAGGAGAGAGAGAGGGGGGCGCCCTCCTCCTTGAAGAGAGAGAGAAGAGATAGAGAGAGAAGGGGAATCCACCCCAATAGAGAGAGAGAGAAGTGGAGAATCCTCTCCAATGACACTAAACACACTTGATTTTGGATTGATCATAAAAAGTTGTTACATATGAGAGGAGTGGGGGCTATTTATAGGCTTACATAATTCCTAAGACCAAAATGACCTTGACAAACAAGTAAATGACCAATAACTCCAAGGGAGGGGTGCCCTTGGGCCTAGCCCACTAGTTGGGCCCAATTGACTAACAAACTGACCCATTAACCTATTAACTGACTCAAATAAAGAAAGATTACACATACATGACTCAAATGAAATAAAAATTACATGCTATGACTCATGATTAACGGCCAAAAATGATGATGTGATGATGGCGAGCAACAAGAGTATCCCAAAAAGTGAAGTGGCTGGGGATGTCCCCATCATACCCCCGGGGTGGGGAAAACTCGAGCCCGTCGAGTATGGGTCCACCGGGGAAGTAGTGTACCAAATGCAGCTCCAAGCGTGCCACGATCTCCGAACTCAACCCGCGTCCATAGCCGGGGAATGGCGCTTCAGCTTTTCAAAGTGGCTCGGATACACTCTCATGCTGGCGATGAGATCTTGCTTGCCTAGTATTGCCGCCGTGTGCTCACGTTGGACTCTCAGGATAATTTTTGGTGGCACTCCGAGGGTGTCTCTCGCAAGGATAAGTGTAAGCTCAAGGCACTCACCAGGATCCACCGCGGTGCCCTTAGAGGGTGCCGGATCCGCCACGTGGGAAGTGGGGTGAATCCCAAAACCCATAAGTAAGTCCAACCCGTAAGCCGGGTTGCCAAAACCTCTCGGAACTTGGCAAGGTCCAAGTCCTCGTGCCCTCAAATTGGAGGTGACCCTAGGGTAGAGCCAATCCAAGGTCATCATCGCCAAGTTGCCAACTTGGAATTCCAAGTGGCGCTCATGAGTTTTTGCCCGCTTCTTGTGAATCTCACCTCTTGTTGCTTGATACTTGCTTGGATGCATATGCCATGCACTATGATGCGGTGTGAGTGGACAACGTGTGGTATGCAAAGGTGGTCCAGGACAATCACATATAGACCTATCGTGCATTGATGTTATGAAGACTTTGAATGATTTGGGAGGATCGGGGCATCCATAAATACTCCTAATATGCTTAAGACTCATGATGAATGAAGGTGGACCATTACATCCGAATATGGACCACTCATGCTTCCTACTTGACATGTGGGTGATATGAATGAATGGACCCGACTTATGAATCATGTCAAGTGGTGCGGTATGCCTAGGCACATGCGTTCCTATCCTAGAGATGACTTCCATGTGCATGGGTGTGGGGTGGCCCTTGAGCTTCCACTCGTATGGATCAAAGGGATCTAAGAAGGGGGACATCATGGAGTGGGGCAATTCGTCAATCCCAAGGTATATGTTGCTTAAGGTCAAGGCTCCCATGGTGTAACCCGATTCTAGGAAGGGAGGGGTTTGGCCCAACATGGTGGGTGGGGGTAGGGTAAGGTGAGTGGTGAGTAAAGTGGGTGGGTCACATGGGGAATTAGACTCCCATAGGAAGGGATCATGATAAGGGTTACCTAGAGAGAGATACTCCATGTCCTCAAGGTCCTCACAAGGTGGTGAATCATCCTCTTCTAGAGAAATGGTTGGGCCGGTGTATGGGGTGGGTTGGTTGGTCAAGGTTCTAGGAATCACAATGGTAGGGGAGTGGACCGGGATGGGCTCTTCATCCACAGGGAGAATGAGAAGGAGGTCACTAGTGTAGCAACCAATGGTGAAGACCGAGGTGATAGAACCATCACATGGGTGGATGAGACTAAGGCTTCTTGGGTGGGCCGTTCCTAAGGTCAATAAGCAAGTCAACTTTAGTTGCCATTCTAAACCCTTGAGGAGATCATCCCAACCCTCTACCTCGTAGTAGGATTGGATCGTGGTGTGAAAGGAGGGGAGGGTCACAATTTAGGATTGATGTCTCATGGGTGAGATGTGTGGGGGTGAACTAAGGATGGTGGGGCCTTGCTTGAACCATTGGAGTATTGACTCATTCACGGTGAAGGTGTGTGGCTCTTGATGATCCGATCTAGGAGAGGTGGGTGGAAGTGGAGGTTCTTGGATTTCCTTTATGGTAGGTTATTGATCGAGACTAGCATCCATTTCCATGTGGATGGGTGTGTGGGTTTCAACTCCTAATGATAATGGGTTGAGTAGGTCTAATGCGGGGGAATTGGTGATAGCCGGTGCATGGTGCACCCGAGGTGGTGAACAAGCATGGGCTTGGGTTGGGATTGGTAAGGGAAGTAGTGGAGGTCTAGGTTGTGGTTGGGTTGGGGTAGGAAGAGGAAGATGGGTGGGTTGAGGGGTTTTGGAAAGATTGTTCTTGGGAGGAGTGTCCTTGCTGGGGAACGATGGAGGGGTAATGGTGGCCGGGGTGGGAGTTGTTTCAACCACTAGGGACATGGGAAAATGCTTCCTTGTGGGGCATTGCCCGACGATGTACCCCAATTGGTGGCACCTATAACATTCCGGCTCGCACTTACCCGGGGTTATTTCACTCACTTCTATCTCCATTGAGCTCTTTCCCTTTTGAGAAGGGGTGAGGTGAGGGGTGGTCAAAGGGGCTTGGGTAATGTGGGTTGTGGAATCGGGTTTTGGTTGCATTGTGGGGAATTGGGGAGTTGGAGTCTTGGGTTGGTCGGGTGGGGATGGTGGAGTTGAAATGCTCCTTGGACTTTGGTGATCCGAGGAGGAGGGGAAAACATATCTAGCCCTAAGTTGATCCTTCATGTCCTCCCATGTGGTGAGGGGAGCTTCCCTTCTAATTATCCTTAAGCCTTCAATTTTTAACCAATGAGTTTGAGCACTTTTGGTTAGTTGTGATTTGGCACATCGGACTTTCTCATCATCGGACATGGGATACCAAGTGAAGTAATGGTCCATTGAGACTTCCCAATCTAAATAGTCAATAGGATGAGTCCCATCAAAGATGGGAGGTGGGGGACATGTCCTTCTATCGTCCGTCCTTGGGGTGGGCCAATTTTCTCCAAGTTGGTTGAGTCGACCCGATATGTTATCAAGCCGCTCATTGGCATAAGTCAAGGCCTTCATGAGGTAGTTGACATGGCCAGGGAGGTCATGTGTGTTAGTGGTAGGCATCCCTTGGTGGTTTGGACTTATGGAGAGGGCCGATTGGTAAGGTCGGTAAGAGGTGGCCATGCTAGTGGACAAAGAGATACAACCGAGGACTCTAAATGCATAAACATGCCCTTGGACCAACTTGATAGAGACAAGTTGTGAACTTGCTCTGATACCACTTGATGTGAAACCACCTATGAACCTATATTGGAAGTAATCAAGTTGAGCAGCGGACTCACACTAACGAACACGATCACGTAGCACACACGAGTGCCCGTAGGTGACTTAGCGATGACGGAGAGGGTCCGAGTCGGGACCTTGATACTCCAATGGTTGGCTAGCTTATGGAGGACCCCAAATGGGCCAGGGATGCCCAATTCAAGGGCGACCGACACGCCAAGGGCGTGGGATGAAGAGCAACTCTCTCAATTCACCCGCGGTGTTTACTCACGTCAATAGCAATTTTGGGCCGAGCTCTCCTCACCGACTGACGGCACACTAGAAGCAATACTAATCAAGCACAAGTAACTCAGCCTAGGAGAGTGGTCAGGAGCTCACCTGATCGGCGTGAAGACGCCGATCCCGGCCGGAGACAAGGGGGAGCGGGGAGGCGTGGAAATGCACCCGCACGCCGCGTCGGTGTAGCTTTGACCTGAAAATTAAATGATTACATGAACTACACCCCAAGCAAGGGGGGGATCTCGGGGTGAGGATTTTGTGAAATTACAACCAATACTACCTCCACGCATGGAGGGGCCTTCAGCCGGCCAAGCGGAGAGGGGAGAAACTGAGCTAGAAGCTATAACGCGAGCCGATGCCGGTTCTGTCCACTTACTACGAACTTGGATAGATAGTCGGAGTTGAATACGTCGCAGTTGCTCCTGAATTTTTCTGATGACGAGACCAGCTGGGATTTCTTTGTAATGGACCCAGGAAGCCGCCCAAATTTTGTTAATTTCCCTTGCTGGCCGTACTGGTCGGAGCAGGGGTACAAACAGGGGCTCGGTTCTCTGCTCCGGACTTTTGCAGAACCTCAGCAGCTGGAAGACAATGGTACCACGGTCGCTCTAGAACTTCAATTTGAGCGTGGCTGGTACCGATGGATTCATTGTCGAGTCCTCTTTGAAACGCAATCAACGGGGATGCCAGATGATGTCGGAGGGGACTGATAGAACTCGAACAAGGAGGGGAGGTCGGAGCAGACTGACAAGAAATAGAACCAAGCACCTGGAGTAAAAAATTGATAAATCTTGATTCCGGATGCCAATCAGAGTTCCGCTTCTTGATCCTGGAAGTCAGTAGGTCTAGGAAGAAGTTTGTAGAAGAACACTCACCCAGATTCACGATAGAATTGCCGTGGAAGAGCTTTCACTCAGGTTCTGGTCCTCTACCTGAGAAGTCTTGCGCAGTCGTAGTAGATCGCCTCCTTCGAACAGCTCCGACCTTGGAAGCCGGCGGGACCACCACCGTTGGAAAGCCGACTCAAAGATGATTCCAGCAATATAAGACTTGCCAACAGGTTCAATGAGGAGACGATGGGACAGCCTCTGCAACCAATAGCTTCTTTGCTGCCTCCAAATAGTGAACTGCAAGTTGATGATGATGGGGGAAATGGGGTATATGGAATGGGAGATGGGGTGAATAGGTGTGGGAGTGACCCCTAGTTGTGAGGGGGCCTGGGAGGGGGTGTTCTAAGGTGTGGGAAGGGGAGAATGGGGGCTGGAAGGGGGTGTTTGCTATGGGTGAGAGAGGAGCAGCGAATTTGGGGCTTGGAGGGAGAGGGGGAAGGTGAGGGGGGCACAAGTGGGTGGAGGGAATGTGAGTTTGAATTTTTCTTAATGGAGGGTGATCAATGGTGGTCTTGGGGATGGGAAGAGGTGCCTTGGGAAGGTGGGGAGATGCTTGGGGAAGGGTAGTGGGTAGCTGGGGGTTGGAGGGTGGGGTGTGGATTGGGTGGAGTTGTCTTGGAACTAGGGGGTAGTAATGAGGGGTTATGGGAAGTTGTGAGGATGAGTAATGAGGGGGAGAGAGAGAGTTGATGATGTGGAGGAGAGAGAGGGAGGGGAGGAGAGAGAGAGGGGGCGCCCTCCTCCTTGAAGAGAGAGAGAAGAGAGAGAAATGAGATAGAGAGAGAAGGATGGAGGATACCCAACTGTCTCTTTATATCAAGCAACTTTGGAATATTCTTCATGGGAGCTCCCTTTGGTCCAGATATGCTAGACAACGGTTCCTTAGTTTACATATTATGGACACTGTTAAACCTTTTCCCCGTGGGATTTCTAGTCGTAGATTTTCAAAAGCTAAACATATTCTCCTATCTAATTCCAGATGGATGGTTGGTAGAGGGGAAGAGATTGACTTCTTTCGGGATACCTGGATTGGTGACCGGCCCCTAATGCATTTTGTGAACAATGCCAATTGCGAACGGGTTACTGTCAGGGAAATGTTACTCAATCCCCAACATACTCTCTGGAATTGTATCACTCTTAAAGCTGAAGACATTCAGGTTCAGCTGACTAATGAGCAGGATCTCTGTTGCTGGGTGGGAAGTAGCTCTGGTCTCTTTACCTCCTCCTCTGCTCACAATCTAGTAGCCTCACAGGGTATCCAGTGGCAGGCTTGGCATAAGATTTGGCACCATAACTTCAATCCTAGAGCGGCTATTTTTGTATGGAAAATGGTGCACCGGGCAATCCCAGTGGACTCCAGAATTGGCGATTGTGGTATTTCACTAGCATCTAAGTGTGAATGCTGCCATCTGCCTCACATTGAAGATTTAAACCATCTCTTTATTACTAGTGATCTTGCAAAATCTTTATGGGCCTGGATGGCGCCTCTAATAGGGCCAAGGGTTAATATGAGTAGCCAGATTACCATTCGATGTTAGAGCTTTATTGAAAGAACATCTATGAAATCTGCTTTTCAGTTTGCTGCTTTGTATACTTTCATGCTTCTCATATGGGAGATTTGGAAAGCCAGATGTACTGCTCGATTTGAAGGTGCTACTACTTATATTCATAAGATTAAACTTCGGATTATGAATAATCTGTCGGCTGCTTGCAAGAGTATCAATTTTCATCAGTCGATTAACCACTATGAAGCCATCATTCTCAGTAGCTTCAATGTAAGCCTAAGGTGCAGGTTCGTCAGCCTATCATTGTGTGCTGGACACCTCCCACCTTCGGGTATTGTTTGAATATAGATGGCGCCTCCAGAGGCAATCCGGGTCATAGTGGAGGCGGAGGATGAGTCAGGAATGTGAAGGGTGAATTCATTGCTGGGTTTTTCTTCTACTATGGCATTGGTCCTAGCCTGTTGGCAGAGGCACGGGCTTTACATGATGGCCTCAGTATAGCTTTGGAGCTGGGATACACTATCTCCATTGTTATGTCAGACTGTCATTCCTTAGTCCAGGCGATTCACAAAGGTGCTGTGCCGCACTGGTCCATATACCCTTGGTGGAGGGGGATTATTCGGATGCTACAGCTGTTTCACTGCAATATTGTGCATATCTATCGTGAAGGCAACTCTGTGGCTGATTGCCTGGCAAAGGCTGCTTGCGATCCCAATGTCAGGAGATTATTCTGCAATGTTAGGGAGCTTCCCTATAATGCTAGAGGTGCAGTTTTGGTGGACAAAATTGGCCTCCCAAGTTTTCGACATGCAGCCTAGTGTTTCTTTGATGCTTGGACCTGCAAACGCTGGGCTTGGCAGGGCCTCTCCATGCTATGATCTCTGCCCACAGACTGACTGCAATGTGTGTATGGCTTGTCTCTTTTTTGCACGGGCCTTTTTCCTCTACTGTGTGCACGAACCTCGCTATTTATACACGGACCTGCTGCCTTCATCGACCTACACCGGCCAGCCTTATGCACGGGCTGAAAGACGGAAGCGGATTGCACGGGCTGTTGAGGCGTGTGCATTTGCACCTATTTTGCACTCTCTGTTAATTTTCAGATATAGGCTGTATAGGTCTTCTAATTTTCTGTTGGTGTACTTAAAAGGTTGACTCCTTGAGAGGCTGGCTTGTATCTTCTCTTCTCCAATTTTAATAATAAAAAGCATCTAGTGGCTTAAAGGTGGAGTGGGAACATTCCCTTCCTCTGGAATGGGGGTGCACTCTCCCTTTGATCTATTAGATGACTGAGCTTATACAAAAAAAGAGATAGAGAGAGAAGGGGAATCCACCCCAATAGAGAGAGAGAGAAGTGGAGAATCCTCTCCAATGACACTAAACACACTTGATTTTGGATTGATCATAAAAAGTTGTTACATATGAGAGGAGTGGGGGCCTATTTATAGGCTTACATAATTCCTAAGACCAAAATGACCTTGACAAACAAGTAAATGACCAATAACTCCAAGGGAGGGGCGCCCTTGGGCCTAGCCCACTAGTTGGGCCCAATTGACTAACAAACTGACCCATTAACCTATTAACTGACTCAAATAAAGAAAGATTACACATACATGACTCAAATGAAATAAAAATTACATGCTATGACTCAAGATTAACGGCCAAAAATGATGATGTGCTGATGGCGAGCAACAAGAGTATCCCAAAAAGTGAAGTGGCTGGGGATGTCCCCATCACAAAGGGACGGCCGAAATGGGGGGAAAACCTCAAGGACTAGCCTACAAGAGGTACCTTACCCACAGCCACCTCCATTCCCAAGGGAATGTGGATTTAATGTCTGGTCAAAGACCCATTTCTATGCACCTTCAAGGGCTCGTAGGGCTCCACGCCACAAGGGGATGAGATCCTATAGCCTTGGGGTGATTCAGAGAAAGGCAACATGAGTGTTTGATAGGGAATGTCGCCCCACCCCGGTCACTAGACTATCATCATCGAGAAGACAAAACAAAATGACTGTCGCCCGTATACAGGAAAGAGGGATGGGCCACATCGAACAGACCCTCACCCTATCCTTCTCGGGGCAAGAAGAAAATGCAATGCCAATCATTCGACCGTTAAACCATGGATGGTGGGTCAAGCACAGAGGGATTAGTTGGTTAGCACCTAGAGGTTAGCCGTGTGCTGACGAACCACGGGGATTGTAAGAAGCACACGCTCGAGCAATTGGCAGGTGGCATACGAGAACTTGACTGTGCCAGAGGGCCCTGCGCCTAGATTGTAGGAAGACCCCTATTCTCTCCAGTTCATGACAGTGAACGGAGAGCTGATGGGAGGGGAGCCAATCCTGAAGAAAAAGAAATAAAACGGAGATGCACATGTATATGTGTCTCCGGCGATAAAACCTACAAAGGATATGCAGCACATTCGATATAGCTATCATACTAAAAGAGAGCCTCGGGGAGAGGGATAACGTTAATGTAGCCCTTGGTTATCCCAGGGCATGCTCGGCATCGACCGAAGAAACCATATGTTAATAAACGATACGGAAGTAAATGCAGCAGAACAAGAGGAGGGATTCAGACACAGCTTAAGGAATGATCAAAGAAAAGGAATGTATATTGCATTCAGCCTGGCGTTGCCGCATGAGACCGTTCCATTACATCTTTGCATCAGAAGATGGAAAGAAAAAGAGCCGAAGGCTAAACTAAAAAATAAAGGAAATGAAGGGGGATGCGGGCTCATATCATCGCCTATTTCATTACAAGCCACAGAGTAGATATTGACAAAGGGAGGGCTAGATGAAGAATGAAGATGACATCCCACAGACCCACCTCCGCTCTTTACAACGAAAACATAGTATCAGAAATCTTCCTCTCTCCCCTCGCTCCGAGCCTTTCTTCTCTGTTGGTGAATGGTGGACGACTGCGCAAGGAAGCCTCTCTCAGGTTTTCTTTATTCCTAAACTTCTCCTCTCAGAGCCCCCTTTTCTTTTCTCACCCACGCTCTGTATGTCTTCTCCCCTTTTTCACCAGCTCTGAATGGCTCTCTTTATAGGCCAAGCAGAAATTGACTCCATCCGGTGCGGGGGAGTGAAGAGCACGCCGGTTTAGGAGCCTTGCCATATGCGCACCTTTTTAGAGGAGCGCGCCAGTTTAGAGGGGCACGCCGGTTTAGAGGAGCGCACCGATTTGGGAGCGCGCCGGGTTACTCTCCTTATCGCATTTGTTGAGCCGGGTTTCGGCTTGTGGATCTCAGACTGGTTTCGAGAGTCAACTTGAGTATTCATCTCGTCGTGGCTCTGTGAGATTGACATGAGAAGTATCGGGAAAGCATTTAGGCCGATTACTGGCCAATTCCGGCGCTGTCCGTGGCTTTAGTTCGGACTCTCGGGTTTTCCACTGACATGGCCTTCGGCATTGCGACTTATGCTGTCGGGCTGACTTCATTCGTATTCGTAACATTCCTGGGCGGTGGGTCAACACCCGGAGCACTTTTGCCTTCACTGGGTAACTATTCGGTCACTAACAGACCCATCTGGTAAGAAGACGTACCCACGTCGGGTCACCCGGGTCTTCCGCTGATATGGCCTTCGGCACCTTGTTCCGAGGGGCCAGAGACATTTCTCCACCTCAGGAGGGTTTCTTGCCAGGTGGTGAACAACCAAGTACAATCTCGCCCTGATCGGACGACATACGAGACTTGTTCGGCACGACTAAGTCGATACCGATTCGTTGGGTAGGCTGAACGGCACTGCCGGTTTGTTGTGGATTTCTTCTGACCATCCCGAGGTGGAGTCTCTGACGCTCTCATCAGATGACCTTAGGCTTCAGTAGTCCTAGTGGACCCATGTGTATGGATTTTCTTCGGCTTTTGCACTTCGGCGGGCCGTAGTCTTTTGTCGTTCGGGCGTGATTGCCATTGATAATTTTTCAGGTGCCAACAAATGCCCCCCAGTCACGGGTGTCGCAAGTGAGGAACAAGCGACGCGGGACCATCGGATGTATCCAGACTGAGCATATTCTTTGCCTGATTAGCACAGAGTATTTGTTCGGTGCGGTCGAGATGCCGTTGGAGTGGCACGACTCCATAGCGGCCTTAAAACTACGCGGTCAAGACTTTGGTCGTTAAAATGGCACGGCACGCTTAAAATGGTGCGCCCTTTGAATGTATTTGGATCCGGCGTGGGGGTTCAAAAATGGCGCACCTTTTCTATTTGAATTTGGGTGGCAAACGCTAAAACAGCGTGCCCTTTAGCTTGCCGGATTAGACCATTGAAGCCCTGCCCTATATATCTTCTCTTCTTTCTCTTTCTTCCCATTCCCAACTTATTCGCACCCTGAGCTTATCTCTTTTCTCCTCCTCTCCTCCCAAGCGGCGAGTATCCTCCCCTTCGAGTCTCGCGATGGCGACGGCGTTGGCGAGAGCAGGTGAGGGAGAGCTCCATTCTTTAATTCAGAGGATTCAAACCCCCTCTTTCCAGGCCCCGGGAGGCTCCTAGTAGGCTTGTCCTCAGAGCTACAACCCTGGGTGTCCTATTCGGCCCCGGTGCGACACCCACGGCCTGTTTCAGGGACCATCCATTAGTGGACGTGTTCCCGCTTCCTTATGGCAAGCTCCCGGGCTGGGGAGACTCTGCCTAATTTTTTGTCAGAAAAATTGTCTTCAACAACTCTTTTCTGACTTTGTGTGCTTTCTTTTGTATTTGGTTTGATGCAGATACCATGGCATCTGATTCTTCTTCTTCCTCCCATGCTGTGGTGACCTGGAGGGACGTTAATTCTCTGGACAGAGGCCATGACAAGCTGGCCATAGTTGCAGAGTCTTCTGATTCAGAGATCGAGATGGTAGATACTGACCGCCTATTAATCATCGGGAGCGACTCCTTCAGATATGATCCCCCTGACGGCTATAGAGTGGATCACCCCAAAGACAAGCATCTTATGTCTTTTATGAAGCGATTCAACCTTCAAGGGAAGTGGGACATGTTCCTCGCTTGGAAGGCCGAGGTGGCGCTACTTGCCGAGCGGGATAGTCTGACAGACTTCGTTGTGCTGGGAAGACCCATATATTTTCCAGGCAAGCCCAGGAAGTGGAATGTTGTGCTTGGACTTCAGGAGCTGACTCCACAGGGTGGGTTGTTGACCAGAGCCCCTGAATTCATCCTAGCCAGATGGAATGAGATTGCAGGCCGTGTAGACCGGGAAAAGCCATCTTTCGGTCTACTCTTGGCCCCGCTAAAATGGTGGTACAAAGAGGAGCCCTTCTTTCTGGATTGCTTAGCCGTGCGCTTCAAGCACTAGATTTTGGTAGGCTGGTTTACTGACCTGAAGGCTAATGATGCCCATGCCTTCCGGCCATGAGCAGTGGAATTTACAGATTATGTTCTGCAGCACTATGCTCCTATTTTGACCAAGGCAGGCGTATACCATAGTGTCTATGCATCAAGGTATCGCTATCCCATCTCCAAGGGTTTGTGTTGCGGTATGATTGAGGTGTTCTGTCTAGAGTACAACACCTTTTACACTTCAGAAGGAGAGACGTTGCTGGACCTTTGGAGTCTCTCTCAGTTAAGTGGCCTCCCGATCGACGGTGAACCATATGAAGAGGTTTGTTGGCCAGATTGGTCGAAGGACCAGACGGACGGTGAAGGGCGATACTTGACTGGCTTCGCCTATCGCTATATGATGAAAGCATATCGTACTCTCTGTCATTCCTCGTATGATACCAGGGAAGCACGCAAGCCTGGAGAAAAGAGGCGCGTGAGGATGGGCACCTGGCTCCAGTATTTCTTTAGAGGGGAGCAGAAATACAAAGAGTTCCCCTCGATAATGCTGGCTCCTGTGCAGCAGAAGAAGAGGGTTCGGCGACAAGCCACTTTCCCGTCCACATTGAAAGGAGGACAACAAAGAGGTCCCAACTCTGCTGGGGTTGACGCAGTCACTTATTGTGTTGCGTATCTAACATATTGGATTTGCTCATTCGCTCTTCCACAAGGCGACGTGAGTGTGATCCGGGCTGAGGCCATTTACCCTGCCTGCCTGATGGCATGGGGCATGAAGCTCTCACTGTGCTCGGTGGCACTCTGTTTAGTATATAAAATTCTAGGGGACTTGCATCGATCTCATCTTCCCAAGAATTGCGGAGGGTTGGCCCGTTGCACTTTTTCAATGCCTGGGTTTGTACATTATTCCCGTAAGTTGCTCCTCGATCTCTCCAGTCGGCACAGCTAGTTCCCAGGATGATAGAGTTTGCCAGTGTTGAGCCGACCCAGACAGCGGACCAACTCTTTGCTATTCGGGCCAAACTGACCAAAGTTCCAATAGACTCGCCTGGAGTTTTACATTTTTGGAGCCTGGCTGCCCATTCAAGTCCATTGGTGAACAAGATGCAGGAGTGCAGCCTCCATGAGACAGAAGAGTATGTCCACCCCATTTCTAATGCCAAGTGCACAAGGCCACATTATCAATAAGGCCGAGTGTCTTGGTTTTCCGCAAGAGTGGTATTTTATGGCTGGAGCCTTACTACCCATTCCGATTCAGTCATAATTTTGGTTATGAAGAGCACATTCCTGCTTCCTCCACTCAGTTTGCACTGCCGAACAGGGCCCGGGCTGGCCAAGTATCGAATGATGAAGCTCGCATATGGTGGGACTTTTTTCATCACCGAGACGCAGTTTCATTCAGAGTTTCGGCCCCTGTACGGTTTCCAAGTGTGACTCCAGAATATATCAAGTGGTGGAATGCGAGCACCGGCTTTTAAAGGAGCTCGAGAAGAGAATGCTGGGCCATTGCTGAATGCCGATTCCTGGACTCTCAGCCAGTGCCGGCCCTGGATGCTGACCTGGCCTATCTAAAGAAGTTGAAGTTCCACACCAATACAGCCGTGGTAGCTTATCTGGAGGCACGTAAGGCTGCCAAGCAGTGCTCGTCCAAGATCGAGCCGAAGCTGCCGGAGATCAACAAAGATGGCTTCTTGCAGACACATCAAGGTTTATGCCGCGTGAGCGGTGACTGACTAATTCTTCAGCAGATTCCTCTGCCAGTGGAGGAGCCTCTTCCCTCTATGGCTTCTTGGCGTCTTGAGAGTGACTGGCTATATCCTTACAGGACCTTCATTAGAAGGGAGGATTGACGGCCGACACTTTACAGCAGTACCCATTGGCTGTTCGCATTGCTGCGCTCGCATGAGCTTTCAGTGGGTGGCCCTAGTGAAGCCTTATTGGGCCAACCTCTTCTCCTTTCTTTCAAATATGCTGATGGATGGGGGCTAGACCACCTCGGCTTGTATTATAATTTATCTTCTCCCGGCCATTTGGACTTGGCATCGCTGTTAGAGTAGTGCAAGGTGATAGGAGACATTTGTTGGCTAGTTCGCGAGGCTGCTTCAAGGAACAAAGAGCCTTCACTATTTTACTGGCCTGTCTCCCCTCTATACACGGGGCCGGCAGGTATGTTTCATTCTTTGCCTTTAGCTTTTGGTTCTCTTCTTGCTGCAATGAATGTCATTCTTTCTCACTCTTGTATATGTGCAGTTCGGCTCACTTCGGAGGAGACTGGACACTTTAGGGAGCTGATTATAAAGGCTCAGAAGCCAACATATTTTGGAACCCCAGAGGTGGCTCCGACCATGACACCTTTTCCCCCCAGCGATTCGCGCAAGCGAACGAGGTCTCAGGTAAGGGAGGCGGTGACTCGAGCGAAGCAAGCCCGTCGGTAGAAGACTGTAGACCCTGAACCAACAGTTGTTCATCCAGCTGTAGTCTCATTTGAAGAATTCGAGGCTTCTCGTCCACCGGCACGCTTAACCTGGGTTATATCTTCCATTCTGCACCCTACCTCTATTTTGGTAGTACAGGCTAATTCTTAGTTTGTAAGTGCAGCTACTTCGTCTATAATGGCTGCGCAAGTGGCCGCCACCCCTGCGGGAGCTAAAGAGAGAGGGGATGGAGTGCAAGTAGCTCCCCTTGAAGAAGACCTGCCTTCTCCTACGCCCAGCCATGAGATAGAAGGTAATTCGCAGTCTGTCCCCTTTCGGATTTCCATAGTTTATCATCCCTGGGGCTCACATGAGTGCTTCTTGTTTTAGCTCTGGTCGAGATCCGACCGCCTTCTCCTCCTGTCGTGGAGTTGACCGAGGGAGTCTATGTTAAGGAAGAGATAATTCCAGGAAGTCAGCTTATTCCTGAGGTTCCCTCGCCTGTCATTCCCACTTTAGAGCTCGCTGAGCAGGCTTCAATTGAGCAAGATGCTCCTTCGGTAAGCCATCTAAGTGAGGGGTCGCCCACTCTTAAAGGGAAAGACCCGGTGCTAGTTCAAAGCTCATCTTCATCAGAGTAGGTGGATTATGGTGCCGACTCTAGTGACGGGGAGTTTCCAAGAGTGGGGACAGAGACCGAAGATGCCGGGGCGTCCTCTGCTTATGAAAGCGACTTCACAGCCTTTAGTCCTCCACGGCTGACGTGGAGCAATTTCGGGCCACCCGGTCCTTCCGTCGGAGAGGGGGCAGGGATGATGGAGATGATGGTCTCTGCTGTCGAAGAATTGAGCTTAGTGTAGGCTGAGGTAAGAGGACTCCCTTAACTCCTTTGCTTCTTCTGATTGGTCATTACATCAAACCTCTGATCTATGTTATGTGTATTTCTTTCGAAGGTTCATGTTATTCAGGCTGACGTGACCTTGCCTGCCATGACCGTGAAGGTATCCCTTCCACCCCTCGGTGTAGATTCACCAGTATTCCCGCCTATCATGAGGCCCATTGCCCTGCGGTATCCCAAGGATTACATTATGACGGCGGGTTTGCAAGTGTCCGACGTAACTACCATGTCTGATCAGCCAGCCGTGACTTCGGAGAAGCAACAACTTGCCATTGGCGGAGAATTGCTTGAAGACACCCCTGCAATAGAGGTAGGAGAGATTGTGGAAGAAGCCGCCGGTGCCTCCATAATTTTGGTCCTTGCCACTGAATCAGCATTGGTGGAAGCCGGACAAGCCAAAGATGGTGACCAGCCCCTTCCTGCTATCGAGACTCAAGATGTAGTGCCCTTGCCAGAGGTTGGGGGAGAAATTGTTGTTATTGACAGTCCCTCTGTTGCATTAATCACTGGGGCCGGTCCTGGTGCAAGCGCCATACAGAACATACCATCATCGTCCTCAGAGCTGACTGACAATATCTGGGCAACGGTCGATAGCCATGCAGAGTTTCACCTCCCTGATACGCCATCTCTCGGTCTGCAATCACCAAGCGACCTAGTGTGGCAATATCTGGAGACGCTGAGGCAAACCGTGATGACCTACCAGGATTTGTCTTATGTGCAACTGAGAGACCTGGTGGAACACCTCTCTCACTCGCTATTAGCTTTTGGCTGCCCCATGGAGGATTGGACGCAGCGAGTAGTTCTTCTTCTGAAGTATGTAAACAGAAGAGAGTTCATCGGCCATGGTCTAGCGGAGCAGCTGACGGCCATAAAATTCAGACGGGCAGAGTGTCAGGCTGTCGTTCAGTCTTTGAGGGGGACTGCCCGATGGATGCGGGACGCGGCTGATGATTCCACTCAATGCCGCACTTCTTTGAAGGTTTGGATAGCTGAATTACGTGCCGAACTCACTCGGGCCGAAGTAGAGCTGGAGTCGACTGAGCAGCTACAGGTCCAGAAAATAGAAGAAGCGGAGCTGGCAGAAGGGCCGGCTGCATCACTAAAGGAGAAGTTAATGCGGCTGCAGGCCGAGGAGTCCCGTTTATAGGAACTAAGCCGTCATCCTTCCCTTGGGATTTTAGAATTCGAGGACATTTTCTGTCGCTCGTTGCAGTAGTTCCTTTATTTTTCTCCCCTTTTTGTGAGCTTTCATGTATATCGGGGAATGCCTCGAGTACTATGTACCCTTTCTTTTTATGCCAATGAAATTTCTTCATCATTTACTTTGCATATCTGCTGTTGAGCTACAACCTTCCTTCCTTTCTTTCCCCTTCTGGATATGGGCATGTCACTAATTTGTTTGGCCCAAGATATATTAGTCTGCTAGAGCAGGAGAGCGCTCACGCCTTCAGGGGAGGTATGAGGGGTTCGCTCCACCGCGGTGCATCTTCTCCCGAGGCCAAATTTGGGTTAACATGGGTGAGAGCTGATAGCCACTAAACTCGTTGTTGAAAAGCCGTGTCACAATTTAAAATAACCAAACTCACTCACTTAAAAAGATTGGAATTAAAGTAAAGTGGTAAGAATGAGAAGAAATATTTTCAATTATGATCAAGTTAAAAAACCCTTATATTTGAGAGATCCGAATTTTTGAGTGAGATTAAACTAATGAAAAGGAAACTTGCATGAAAATAAACTATCTAAAGAATATGAGAGGGTTAAAGAAGAGAAATTTGAAAAGAGAAGTGGAAAACTAAGAAGTCACAATTGTGCAAAATCAATTTTTATTGCTAAAGGAAGTGGCAATTACAACTCTATGAAAAGTAAAATTATAACTTGCAAATAAGAGAAAGGGAAGAAATAAGAGCCAAGATGATGAAGATTAACGTCGTTGCCTCCTTGCCAAGCCTTGAAAGAAACCGCTCCGCCGTAGAGATGATGCCACCTTTAGAGCACCGAAGAAAGAAGATCCGCCAAAGGGATGTGAGAAGAAAATAGAGGAAGAAGAAAAAAAAGACCAAATTGAAAATGCAGTAAAACTAAATTGAAAACATAGGGTTAGAAGAAGATGAATAACTTTAAATATAGAAGGAATTAGAAGAAGTGGAGGAAATAAAAGTTGTAGATCTAAAAAAACCAAAGATTTTTGCTGAATGACTCAGAGAGAGAAAACATAGATAAGATGGTGAAAAACTAGGAAGAACAAGGGTCTATCTACGTAGATGAATAGTAAAAGTCTAAAAAACTGAACTTTACAAAATAATTAATAACTTGAAAACGGTAGAGATTTGGAGGAAGAGAAAGAAAAAAGATAATCTAGATCTAAGAAAGATGAAGAACTTTTATGAAGATACTATGATGAAAAGAGGAGCAGAAGAAGAAGAAAACGGAGGAAGAATAGATTTGTGTAAAAATGGGTGAACAGTAAAAACGCAGAGATAGAGCTTTGAAAAACTAAGAATAGCTTGAAAATGGGAAAGAATTAGAAGAAGAGGAAGAAGAAGAAATTGTAGAAGACTTAAAAATGAAGAATGTTTTACAAGAAAGTACATAAAAAGATGACTAGAACAGCATGAAAATTAGGCTATAAGACAGGGCTAACTTCTCTATCGGTCTGCTCTTGGACAGTTTATATAGGGTTTTAAGAAAACCCAAGAAAATCTCTCCATATTTAGCTTGAATCCACCTTATCAGCATCAAGGATTGATCAAAGTAGGTCTCTTGCCTTGTTTAGAGTCCTCCTTTCCTCAAACAAGTGGAGATAAGCTCAAAAAGTAGAAGATAATCGCGATCGAGTTCCGTTTCTGGTTCAGACTGAAAATAGTGATCTCCTAAGTGTCGTTTATTCCTTAATAAGCGACTTCTCACTCGGGCGCAAATGTCTTTATTTCTTTATTTTAATATTTTTCCAGCATTTTATCTTTTCCTTACACCATGATTTAGCGCCCATGTAAGCGGTCGCAATTTCTTCAATGGGCGACACTTCAAACCGTCGCTTAATCTTTTCCCTTTTCTTTCTAGTTTCTAATCAACATAAATGGGCGCCCGTCAAACTATCACAGTTTATTGAATTTCCGCCCTTGCAGAAGGGCGTTCATTAAATAGCGTCCGGATCTTGGTCGCTCATTCCTGTAAATTCAAAAAAATTAAAATAATCAATGTTCTTGATCCAAAATAGTTATGCAATTTATTAATTAAATATCACATTGTCATTGTTGTGCTCCGGGCTATTTTGACGAAGACCATGTGTGAAAAAGTCTTTTTGATATCTTCTCTATTATTTGCATTGTCGTATCCTTGATCAAAGTGAGCTTTGAATGGCACGTTGAATGTTTGACTGAAGTTCAGATTATTCATGGATAAAATGAATATTTGATAAATTTGAGTCATGTTAAAAAAAAGGAATTGTGAATGTTGTGTTGAATGTTAATTCACTGCACTGACTTTGTTGTGCTTTGCACCGACCTCATTCATCATTGCACTGACTTTGTTGTACTTTGCACTGACTTATGTTAACCTTTGCACCGACCCTAACAATGGGTTTTACACATCTTGCACTGACCTGCTCAACCATTGCACCAACCCAATCTTTGGTGCTTCACAATATTGCACCGACCCAATCTTTGGTGCTTCACAATATTGCACCGACCCAACCACTCATATGCATTGACCATTAGTTCATATGCACAGACATTATTGAATGCATTGAGTGTTTGAGTATCTAAGTTGCTATGCTTGAAGTTTGAAATGGTTCATTGTGGAATTTCCTCTCATATTCTAAAAGTCATGGTAAGAACACATGTTCAATTGAAATTTCATGTAGTTAGAATGGTAATGATTGAAATCTGGTTTTACATATGGCAATCTCTCTTAACATTGCATATTCAATTGATCTTGAAGTTTGATTGAGGATATGTGGTGTTCCACTTGATTTTATTAAGTGTTAAAGCTTGTCAGGAAAAATGTCGACCTTAGGGGTCGACACTTATTTTGTTACTCTCTACTGGGCGTTGGTTTTGCTAACGCAGGCAGAAAGTGTCGACTCCATGAGTCGACAGTTATAGGAGCTGGTGGTCTTTTGGGGCAAACAAAAGCCTTTGGAAAAAATGTCGACCTTAAGAGTCGACACTTACAGGTGAGTCTAGCTATTTTTGTGCAAACAGAATCATCGTGAAAAAGTGTCAACCTTAAGAGTCAACACTTTTCACCATGTATGCTGCTTTCTTCGCGGGACAGAACGTTTGGGAAAAAGTGTCAACTCTGTGAGTCGACACTTTTTACCTGTGTGTTGATTTTATGTGTTCTGGCAGAACACTCGTGAAGCAAGAGTCGACTCTATGAGTCGACACTTGTTTCGAGCATTCCGATTGGGATTTTCGGATCTGGTTGCGAACCCATTAGTTTGAGATCCGATTGCTTTGGTTGTTTACCATATTGGCCTTAGGGCATCCACCATCTATTGTGAGTGGTATGAAATGGTTTTTGCAGGGGCTCTTTGGTCTTATTAGCTTAATGTCTCTTTGGTATACATAGCCGCCCTTGTCCGATCGGGATATGCATCTTGGGAGTTTTAACGAGTTCATCTTTTCTTGTAGGAGAGGAAAGGGGTGTTCGCACACTGCTGGAGGAGAAGGAAGACGACGCCGAGTTCGATCTCTAGGAGTCCGAGCTTCGATCTGGAGGCCGCAGCTGCTTCCTCGTCGTCCACTGCTTCGGGCATACCATTCCTCAAGACCGGCTTCTTCCCTCACTCGCGGTTTATCATTCCAGTGCTCCCTTCATTCATCTCCGAGTCTGGTTGAAGATTTAAGGGGAAGATCTACATTGTTTATTTCATTTTGAACTTAGATTGTTAATCTTAGACTGGGCTTTGTATTTTCCTATCCTTATTTGTCTTAGACGATTTCGGAGCTTGCTCCGTGTGTGTGTGGTTTCTCGTCATCGTGCAAGAACCCACGTGTATGGGCTGTCACGCCCGTGTGTGTGGTGGTTGCTTCCGTCATGCAGCGTGTTTAGTGGAATCCTCTCGAGTTGAGAGGGGTGGACGTAGGACAACACTTGGGTGCGTCCGAACCACCTAAAAGATCGTTGTCCCGTGGTTTGCTTGCTGTGTGATTGCTGGTTCTTTCCATCCGTTCATATTACGAGTCCGATTCAGTGAGCTGAGTGGTTTATCAACTATCCTCTCATTTATTGTTATCTGAGTGATCATCATCTAGCGTTATGGAGTTGTGAGTGCTTGATTGCTTATCATTTACATATTTTAATCAACCTTGAATCTGTGAGCTTCATCATTTAATATCATTGTCTCTGCATTTTATTGAGAGAGGGCTAGTGTTTATCTACCATCTGCGTGATTCGGTTTAATTAAGTATAAATTTGTTTGAAAGGGTGGGCAATCAATTCACCCCCCTCTCGATTACCTTCCTAACCGGGCCAACAATTGGTATATATCAGAGCCTCGACTCTGTTTTCATCTAGAAACATCGCGGTTTAGAGAGATCTGTACGGAATGGCTAACAATCTTAACAAGGGGTTAATGCCCGAAGGGCATTCTATTCATAGGCAACCTTTCTTTGGTGGTAGTAACTACCCCTAGATGACTGTCTTTCTACGTGCTCAAAGTCATGAAATATGGACTGTCATTAAGAATGGTCCGTACACTTTACCCCTAGATGAGGAAATTTGGAATGATGATAGTATCAAGAAGGCCACTGTGAATTTTAATGCATTAAATATTATTCAGTGTGCTATTCACCCGAATGAATTTGCTCGTGTTTCTATGTGCAGCAGCGCGAAAGAGATGTGGGGCAAGCTCAAGCTAATTTATGAAGGCACCATAGAGGTCAAGGAAATAAAGGCGAACATGCTGATCCGAGATTACGAGCTATTCTATATGAAAGAGGAAGAGAATATCTCCGAGATGTTCGCACGTCTCATGGAGATCACAAATGGGTTGAAGTCACTCAGAAGAGAGTTTAAAGATACGGATTTGGTAAGGAAAGTGCTGGGGTCCCTATCACCAAGCTGGCACACCAAGACAACTGTGATAGGGGATTCGAAGGATTTGTCTACCCTCACCGTGGATGCGCTCATAGGGTCTTTAATGGCCTATGAGATTAACAGAAAGAGAACGAAAGAGGACACGAAGAAGAAAAAGTCTATCGCATTAAAGGCAAACCCAGAGTACATCTTAAGCCAAGAGGATTCGATTGGAACCACAGACGATGAAGAAGTTGCCATGTTGACAAGAAGAGTTAGACAATTGCTGCGCCAAAGGAGAAGATTTGGCGGTAAATTCAAGAAAGGAAAGAAGCAGCCGAAGCAAAGAAATGAACCACCTAAAGCGGCTGAAGTAATGTGCTACGAGTGCAAGAAGATGGGGCACATGAGAGGTGAATGCCCCTAGTTGCAGAAGAAGAAAGGAAAATGATTAAGGGCAAGAAGCCAAAAGCAATGAAAGCAACGTGGAGCGATGAGGACGAGGATGAGCCTACGTGCGATGAAGAAGAAGATATTGAAGAGCTGGTAAAGAACATGTGTCTTATGGCCAAGAGCGGCCATGAACAGGTAATCTTTGACTCAAAGTTTATCACAAATGAACAATGGGAACTTGCATATGAGGAATTAGATGAAAAATACAAAAGAATGAAAAATGAGAATAGAACCTTGAAGAAGAAGATTCATGAAATAATACATTCATCTAATTCATGTGAGAAATGCAGTTTGTTTGAAATGTAAGTTAAAATTTTCAAAAATGCCAATGACACTTTGGAATCAAAGTTGATTTTGTTTGAAGATGAAATTGCATGCTTAGAAGTGGAAAAGAAAAATGCTTTTAAAATCAAAGATGAAATCCAAGAAAAGCATGATAGGTTGAAGAAAGAGCTGGAAGAACTGAATGTTAAAATGGTTGAATGTGAGAAAGTCAGGGAAGAATTGAGGAAGAAAAATGAAAAACTCATCACAGATTTGAATGAAATGAAGAATGCTAATGAAAAGATGTCAAAAGGTAAGGAAAAACAAGTTGTGAAGAGTTCAAATTCTGTGCATGGCAACAAAAATGATTTTCAGTGTGCTATTAAGAATTCACAACATCATGAAGAATGTTCACACACACATAACAATCCATCAACTATTAATTCTCATTTCCCCTATACTTCTACACATGTAAATAACATGAAAAATTTTGGTAGGAAGAGACCCACCTGTTTTTATTGTGGGAGAGTAGGGCATGACATGTATATATGTCAGTTAATGAAATATGATGCTGACATGTTCTTCAGTAACTACAGTCTTGGAAATGCTAACATCAAGGGACCCAAGCTTATTTGGGTACCCAAATCAAAATGAGCATGTTTGCTTATTGATGCAAGTCTGCATGAAGGCGACAGAGAATAAATGGTACCTGGACAACGGATACTCCAGGCACATGACAGGAAATAAATAACTTTTTGTAGACCTTGCAGAGAAAAATGGCGGTACGGTAATTTTGGCGGACAGGACAGAGGTAAGATAATAGGAATTGGGAGAATTGGTAAGGATCTCAACCATTGCATTAAAGATGTTCTACTTGTTAGAGGTATTCACCATAACTTGCTGAGTATAAGTCAACTCTGTGACAAGGGTCACAAGGTCGTATTTGAGTCTTCTCACTGCACAATTGTTGATGCCAATTCACACGAAATCAAAGTCATAGGAGTGAGGAGTAACAACACTTATCAAGTTGACTTTAATGAAATTACATCTGAAAATTTGTGTCTAGTTGCAAACAAGAATGAAGATGTTTGGTTGTGGCATCGCCGCCTTGGGCATGCCAGTTTTAATGTTATTAGGAAGCTGAATCATCATGGCTTAGTTAGAGGTCTTCCTAGTTTAAATTTTGAAACTTCAAAAGTTTGTGAAGCATGTAATAAAGGAAAACAAACCACAATGTCATTTAAATGCAAAAACATTGTTTCAACTGAAAAACCCCTTCAATTGTTGCATCTCGATTTGTTTGGTCCCACCAGGACTCGCAGTCTTGGAGGGAAGCTTTATGGATTTGTGATTGTCGACGATTTTTCACGATATGCATGGGTTTTGTATCTAGCTAATAAGAGTGATGCATGCAATGAATTCATTGACTTTTGTGCTAGAGTTCAAAATGAAAAAGGTTATTCAATTAAGAAAATTCAAAGTGACCACGGAAAAGAATTTAAAAATCATGAGTTTGATGAATTTTGCAGGAATCAGGGGTACAAACATCAATTCTCATCACCTAGGACCCCGCAACAGAATGGAGTGGTCGAAAGGAAGAACATGACGCTCGTGGAGATGGCGTGAACCATGCTAGCTGAAAATGGTCTTCCACGCTATCTATGGGCAGAGGCAGTGAACACCGCCTGCTACATTACAAATCGAGCAATGGTAAGACCGATCCTTAAGAAAACTCCTTACGAGCTGTACAAAGGTAAGAAACCCAACATATCACATTTTAAGCCATTTGGGTCTATTTGTTACATTTTAAACAATGGTAAAGACAATCTTAAAAAATTTGATGCAAAAAGTGATAAATAGATTTTCCTCGGGTATTCTCTATCATCTAGAGCTTACCGTGTTTATAACACTAGAACACTTGTTGTCGAGGAGAGTCCACATGTAGTAGTTGATGAATACACCATGAGAAAGTCGAATGATAACGATCATTTTCTGATTACAGGTGAGAGTGAAATTGAAAAAGGAGAAACAAACAAACAAGGTGAGGTAGAAAATCAAGATCAAGAGAAGGAAAAAGAAAAGGAGCAAGAGCAACAAGTGGAACAAGTACATCCGACCCTTCCACACCAATGGACCACGCACAAGGACCATCCATTAGAGAATGTGATCGGTGGTGTGGATGATGGAGTGAGAACGTGGGCTTCAATGAGGGAAGTTGAAATTCATGATAACTTAGCTTTACTTTCTAGCATTGAACCTAAATCTTTAGATGATGCTTTAAATTATAATTCTTGGGTTCTCGCCATGCAAGAAGAACTGCACCAATTCCAAAGGAATCAGGTGTGATTTCTCGTGCCCCAGCCTAATAACCATCCTATAATCGAAACTAAGTGGGTTTTCTGAAACAAATTTAGTGAAGATGGGGTGGTTGTGAGGAATAAGGCAATGTTGGTAGCCAAAGGCTACTCCCAAGAATTCGGCATTGATTTTGATGAATCTTTCGCTCCTATGGCTAGATTAGAAGCTGTACGTATTTTACTTTCTTATGCTTGTCACAGGAACATCAAGCTATTTCAAATGGACGTGAAGAGTGCCTTCCTCAACGGAGTAATCAAGGAAGAAGTATACGTGGAGCAACCGTCAGGCTTTGAAGATGAAAGATTTCTGGACCACGTCTACAAACTGGACAAGGCACTGTATGGATTAAAACAGGCTCCCCGGGCATGGTATGATCGTTTAAGTTCATTTCTTATTGATAATGGCTTCAAACGAGGTAACATAGATCAGACATTGTTTACAAAGACTTATGATCAACATGCTTTAATTGTTCAAGTTTATGTAGACGACATAATTTTTGGAGCCTCAGATTTGAAAATGAATGATGAATTTGCTCAACTCATGCAGGGAGAGTTCGAGATGAGCTTGATGGGCGAGCTGAACTTCTTCTTGGGACTTCAAATAAAATAACTAGACGATGGCATCTTCGTCAACCAAAAGAAGTACACACAAGAAATAGTAAAGAAATTTCAACTGGAAACTGCCAAACCATTTGCTACACCCATGTCCACCTTACTGAAATTGGAAGAAGGGAAAGGTAACAAAGTTGATCAAAAACTTTTTAGGGGTATGATAAGTTCATTGTTATATCTGACTGCTAGTAGGCCTGACATACATTTTAGTGTCTATCTCTGTGCAAGATATCAATCTTGTCCCAGGGATTCTCATTTGTCGGCCGTGAAAAGAATTTTCAGGTATTTGAACGGTACACATGACCTTGGTTTGTGGTATCCTAAGAATTATTGTTTTGACTTGCATGCTTTCACTGATTCTGACTATGCTGAATGTAAAATGGATCATAAGAGCACAAGCGGCCACTGTTAGTTTCTAGGGGGCTGCATGGTTTCATGGGCCTTAAAAAAATAACATTGTGTGGCCTTATCAACTGCTGAAGCCGAATATGTGGCTACAGGCAGTTGTGCGGCTCAAGTTCTATGGATCCAACATCAATTGTTAGATTTTGGTTTTTATTTGAAAAACACTCCCATCATGTGTGATAAGACGTCTGCAATAAATCTGTCTAAAAATCCTGTCCAACACTCTCGCACTAAACACATTGAGGTTAGACATCACTTCATAAGAGATCATATTAATAAAGGTGATTTTGGGCTAGTTTTTATTGACACAAAATGTAACGCCCTGAGATCCGATCTCCAAATTTTTGGGGATATTTTTTTTCTTTCTTTTATCGGACCCCAAAGCAATCACTTCATACGTATCACGGAAGCACAATATTATGTAACATACATACATTTACATGAGAGAGAAACCACAGGTCACAAGAAATGTAGATAAGCATTTCCACCATTCATAATCTCCAAAAAAAGTACAGGTTCATGTTCCAGATTACACGTGAGCCCTCATGGGTGTTTCACCCCACACCCTACATATAGCAAGACTTTTGATCACAGCATACCCAGACAGGTGGTGCTAACTCTATTCCTCTGCTGCTGCCTCCGCCTCAACCTCCTACTCTATATCTCCTGAAAAACGTGTGTCACATGGGTGAGTGTGACACTCAGTAGGCATCCTAAACAAACTGGGATCAACCTTGCATCTATATAGTCATTTATATGCATTTTCTTGATGTTAAAAGTATCATAGTACATTTTATCTCATCTACTTAAAATAACTCCACAAGGAAAGTACATATTCTTTAACTAGTATAAACACCCATGCATGCAGCAAGACCTCAGTACAAGAACAATTTCTTACTATCACATTTTATGAGAGTTCATATTATTGCCATTCATAGAACCGGACAGCTGTCGTAAACACAGGAGGCCTACACACAACGAACGAAAGAGTACTGCGCAGACCCGGGAGTGAACTCCCACCTAGATTCTTGGGGCCCAGTGGCGTTATATCACCATCCCACAAAGGCCGCCCCACAATGGGACCGAAGACTGAATCAATAGGATTTCGAACCAGGTCATTACGTATCACCGTCCCCTGGGATCTTTTACTTCCGCGGCGTTACGTATCGTCGTCCCGCAGAAGGGACCGAAGTCCAACCTCACAGAATGCTGCTATTTTCCCTTCATGGCATACACATTCTTATTTATCTTATAGTGACTAGAATGATATTTCTCATAACAGACATGCTTTCATTGATTAAGGGACCAACCAAGTTCACAGTCATGCTTCTCAAAATTTAAGCTTCCTTACAGATATGCTTCTAATAGTTTTAAGAGGGCTAAACATACTGGCAGTCATATTCAGGTTAGTACAAGTTTATCCTTCTAGGCTATACATGCATATAAAATGATTTATATATGAAAGTACAAAATTTCTGTGGGCATGAAAGTTTTATTGGGGGTTACTAACTTAGCCTTCTGCCATTTTTCTAATTTTCCAGATTTTTATGAATTAATATGTCCCCTCAAAATTCTCTTTTTCTCAGTTTCCGGAAATTGGACAGACCCACAGGTGCACCGACCTTGCTCATAGCCGGGGCCAACCTGCACCGACCTCACTAGCACATGCACCGACCTTGCTCGTGGCCAGGGCCAAACATGCACCGACCTACTATGCACGGACCTTGGTTATGCTAACACAAAACTTGCACAGACCTTCTATGCTCGGACCTCACCGTGGCCAACATAAAACGTGCACAGACCTACTATGCTCAGGCCTCACCGTGGCAAACACCAAACATGCACAGATGCAAAACATGCACCGACACAAACATGCACCGACACAAAACATGCACAGACCTTTACCTACGCATGGACCCAAAAGTGCACAGACCTTGCAACCAACGCACAGACCCCTTTTACCTACATATGGACCAAGTGCACAAACCTTATAAACAGTGCACAGACCCCTTTTACCTACGTATGGGTAAAAGTGCACAGACCTTATAAACAATGCACAGACCTTACTATAACTAAAACATGCTTCGGACCTTAAACGTGCACTGACCTTACCTATGCATGGACTAAATGTGCACCGATGCCAACACAACATGCACGGACCCCTCTTGGCCTGGGCAAAGCATGCACCGACCTCTCCTTTGGCCTGAACTAAACATGCACCGTCCTCTCTTTTTGGTCTGAACTAAACATGCACCAACCTTATGGCTTGAACCAAAAACGCACCGACCTGGTATGGGACCTACTCAGGCCTAATGTATGGACTCTAACACATATGCTCAGACTTGACTGGGCTACCCCATTGGTGCACCGACTAGGGGTTTCCTATACATGTGTTCTGACCCTCCCAAGGACTGTGGAAACTCATGAAACACAAAACTGATTTGAAAAATAAACCCCAAAATGGATATGATGGTCGTCCCCACCTGCCCTTAATCCCTCTTTAAAGTGTATGAAATACATTTGAAATCATTCTAATGCATCATTGACCCCTAAGTTTGAGGTTAGGTGCCTACCTTTGAGATGTTAACCGACGATCTGGAGATAATATCTACACCCCAGATCAACCTCAGCTTTACCCTTCGATCCGGGGATGAGATCCACACCCCAAACCCACCAAGACTTCTCTGCAGGTCCACCCTCCTACGTAAAGGCCAAGGTCCCTCACCTCTCTTTCTTTCACAAAAGGACCCGTAGGTGGCAGAAAAATGGAAGATGAGTGTTGCTAAAGGATGGCCGCCCACGAAACCCCCTCCTTATATAGTTTTTTAGGCCTCCCAAGAGTTCACCCACGTCCCTCGAGGCTCTAACAAGCCCCAAGCTCGCTGGTTTTGAAGAGGAGTTAATGCTAAGCATCCCTTCGGGTTTTGAATAGGTGTGACCCTTCGACTACTGATCATAAATGCTAGTGTGCGCACATTTATGTTGAGAATTAGGTTCGGATGTCTTCATACGAAATGAGAAGGGCTTCCAGATCTAACTTTTAGTTTTGGTTTCATAGAAGTTCATTAAGTCTACCAAGAGTTATGATTTTTCCATTAATTACATGTGAATTTGCCCAATAGTCACACCTCTTCATGATAGCTGGCGAAAAAGGGCTCAGAACCGTGGGTTCTGGTACGAATTGGGTCTCCCACTCAACATAAGAGTTTGGGATAAGGGTCCAAGCTTTCTAATGGGACAAGTTTCATCCCATTCTGATCCTCCTACGTTAAGTTACGAATTTTCTAATGGTTCTTAGTCTGTCCAGATTTTTGGCCCGTTTAGTTCATGGGTCTGAATTGTGCTCGATTGGGCCAGTGCCCAATTGGCAGTCATTACATTCTCTCCCCCTTAAAATAATTTCATCCTCGAAATTGAAAAAAAAACTTCCTTTACCGAATAGTTGGGGGTATTCCTGGCGTATCTTGTCCTCCGGCTCCCAAGTTGCTTCCTCGGAATGAGAATTCCTCCATAAGACTTTCACCAGCCGGATGGTCTTATTCCTCAATACCTGCTCCTTCTGGTCTATGATCTCGATGGGCTACTCCACATAAGATAGATCTGCTTCCACTTTCAGGGGCTCGTATTCTATTACATGCGAGGCATCGCGGGCATATTCCCTGAGCATGGAGACGTGAAAAACCGGATGCACATGTGCCAGAGCGAGCGGGAGTGCAAGTCGATAAGCCACCTTGTCGACCCTCTGTAGAATCTCAAAAGGCCCAATATACCTGGGGTTGAGCTTGCCCTTCTTACCAAATCGCATGACTCCCTTGGTAGGAGACACCTTTAGAAATACATGGTCTCCTTCCGCAAATGTCAACTTTCTCCGCCGCTGGTCTACATAGCTTTTCTGACGGCTATGGGCTGTGCGGAGTCGCTTTAGGATCATGGATATCTTCTCTGAGCAGTCATGTACCAATTGTGGCCCGAACAACCGCTTCTCGCCAGTTTCATACCAGCACACCGGTGACCGACAAGGCCGCCCATAGAGTGCCTCATAAGGTGCCATTCCAATGGTGGAATGGTAACTATTGTTGTATGCAAACTCTATCAGTGGTAAGTGATCGTCCCAGTTTCCTCTCCACTCAATACTGCATGCCCTTAACATATCTTCTAAAGTTTGGATAGTACGCTCAGATTGCCCATCAGTCTGGGGGTGAAATGCGGAGCTGAGCCGCAGCTCCGTCCCCATAGCATGCTGCAAACTCTTCCAGAACCTCGCAGTGAATCAAGGGTCCCGATCAGAAATGATGGACAAAGGTGCACCATGTAATCGAATAATGTCAGCGATGAATAATTTCTCCAAGGATTCGATTAGAGTTTGCTTGTTGACGGGCAAGAAGTGTGCGGTTTTTGTGAACCTGTCCACGATTACCCAGATTATGCCATGCCTTCTTCTAGTCATGGGTAGTCCAGACACAAAGTCCATGGTGATTTGTTCCCATTTCCATTGGGCTATTTCAATGGTTTGGAGAGGACTGCCAGGTCTTTGGTGCTCAATTTTTCCTTGCTGACACGTGAGGCATTTGGATACAAACTCCAGAATGTCTCGCTTCATTCCCGGCCACCAATACATCCTCTTCATATCTTGGAACATCTTGGTGCTTCCAGGATGGATGGAAAATTTTGACCCATGAGCCTCTCGCATCAAAGCCTTCTTTATCTTCACATTGTCCGGTACACAAATCCTTCCTCGGAGTGTAATCAATCCATCAATTCCCATTTGGAAGTCCTCATTGTTCAGGTGTCTCTGCAATGCCATGTCCTAGTTTTGTGCCACAGTAATTCTATCTAAGTATGCCGGTCTTGCCGATAAACTAGCTAGGAGACCGAACTATTTCGTTTCCTCGGTTCATGATTCGATCACTCCCTCCTATTGTGCCCCCTGTGCATTGATGAAGTTATATAGTTTTGATGATAGCAACCACTAATGAATCATGTAAGATAAGAATTAGTAAATGTTCTGCATGCTTCATCGTTCTTCATACTTCAGCATATATACTGTGTGCGTTAGCACAGTATGGGCATTGCGTTGACGCAGCCATATGGCGCATTGTCTGTTCTCTGCATCAGGTTTATTCAAGTTCGTGCACAGCTTGCATTGGTGCATTATTTTTAGTTGCACGCCACATAGTCAGTGCATTGACCATCTCGTGTGTATCTCTAATTGATGCATGTTTGCATGTGTTAGCCAAAGTAAGTGCACTCGTTTGGTCCATGCATACACTTAGTCTGCACGGCTACTTTGACAACTGAGCAAGTCTATACATCGCCGCACGATATCAAGTCTATACACTCTTTACCATGCAATCAAAGTCTATACACTCCATTGCTGGTACGAGTGGTTAAGTTCATGCATCATCACTCCAGAAAGTTTGTATATTGGTGTCACATGCACACTAAATCCATGCACTCCTTGATGGCATGCCCGTGCATTCATTATCAATGTGCATACTTTACTTTATGCATGCTGCATTGAATTGTCTCGTACATACACTAAGTCTGCACACGACTGCCTTGATGTTGTAGCAAGTCTATACATGATGCATTCAGGCTTAAGCGCCACGCACAGAAAGTCTGTACATCGTTTACACATTGCACTATAAGTCTGGTCACTCGTCGATAACATGTCTATACATTCATTCCCAATGTGCATACTTCTTCATATACAAAATGCATTACATGCATTCAAAGTCTGTACACTCGTGGATGACGTGTTCGTGCATTCATTCTCGTTGTACATACTCTCTTATATGCACACTGCATTTTATGCATCAAGTCCATACAGGCTTAGATCAAATCTCGAACCAACTATATGCTCTAATCCTTGCAGGATATCTGCTGGTCGAGGAACTTAAGAAGGGCACGTGATCCAAGAAGCCAGGATCGTGACACGTGTAACACAGTGAGCTGAAATACTGCCACGTGGTCAAGGAGCTCTGGTCGGGAATTGTGGAGGACGCACGCCCACCTCTCTGATGCTATAAATAGAAGACTTCTCCATCTGGAGAACAGTGATCGTGATCAGAAGATCTGTGTGTGCTATTGAGAACAGAAGAAAAAGAGAGAGAGTGCAGCAGAGAAGAAAAGAAACGATCCAGAGAGAAGAGAGAAAGAGAATTTAGTGAGAGGAGTCTGAGAGAATTTCTTTGAAAGATTGTCCATCAGTTTCTTGGTTCAGATACCAGAACTGAGATTGCTCATTGTGAGCTACATTCTAATTGAGTTTTCTTGTTTTTCGTCTGTTTCCACTTCATTTTCTGAAACCTTGTTTTCAAGCTGTAAGTCAGCAGAGCTAAGCTATATTGCTCAGCGGGCAGAGGAGGATTCCTCTGGACGGGTTAAGCTGTATTCCCCAACGGTTGGCAAAGCTGTAATGCCCAGCGGTCAAGCTGTTAGTCAGCGGCAAGCTATGAGGCCCAGCAGTTGAAGCTGTGAATCGGCAGTTGAAGCCACATTCCAGGTTGGAGTGTGGGGTGGACGTAGATCTTGGGTTTGAGATCGAACCACCTTAAAAACTTTTAGTCTCCTGTGTGTTTGCCTTGCGAATTGCTGTTCATCATGATCACTTCCATTATACGCTATAGATGCATGCTTAGGTCCGTTTGATTCAGATCTGCTATATTTTTTTTTATAGAAACCCCTGCCTATGTTTGAATGTGGGAGTACACCCCTGATCGGGAGTGGCTACTCCACCATCCACACCTAAGAGATAAATTTTATTATAATGAAAGAATGAATAACATTACATCAGTCGGATGCTAGGAATTCCTAGCTTGTCCAAACGAGATCTGCTATAGTTGGATTTCTATGACTGCTCTCTCTTACTTCTCTATCATCCTGCAACAGCTTGTTTTATTTCCGCACTTGTGATTGTTACAGTCTGGTTTAAATTGGGTGACTGATCTATTCACCCCCCTCTAGATCGTTCATAGTCCCCCATCACTTGGTATCAGAACCTAACTCTTTTTCAGGGACTAACATCCTAAAGAGGAACGACCATGAACGGTAAGGGAATGACAGCAGAAGGACATTCAATCTCCAAGCTTCCGTACTGCGATGGCTCTAACTACACCTACTGGAAGAACAGAATGCAGGTCTTTCTGAGAGCGAAAGACTATAAGATCTGGCGAGTAGTGAGCAAGGGACCATTCGAATTGCATGAGAATGAAGAAGTTTGGACGAGAGAGGAAATCAGAAAATCTACTTTGAACTGGAGTGCCATCAATGTTATCCAGTGCGAACTTCATCCTACTGAATTCTCCAGAGTGTCATCGTGCAGAACCGCCAAGGAAATGTTGGATACACTGGAGGTTATCTACGAAGGGACATCACAGGTGAGAGAGACCAAGGCGAAAATGTTGGTCTCAGAATATGAAGCATTCCGGATGAAACTCGGTGAGACTGTGACTGAGATGTATGCTCGTTTTACTATCATAACTAATGGTCTGAGAAATTTGGGAAAGAGCTATTCAGACTACGAGATTATAAGGAAGATCTTGCGGTCTCTGACTCCTGTTTGGCACACAAAGGCAACAGTGATCGAGGAGTCAAGAGATCTTCAGACGATGAAAGTTGACGAGCTAATAGGTTCTCTAATGGCATATGAGATGAACCTTCCCAAAATTGATGAGCTCGAGAACAATAAGAAACCAATTGCGCTGAAGGCTAGTTCTAGTAAAACAAGTAGATCCAGCCACAATGGATCATCAAGCGAGCAGAGCAGCCTATCTGGGTCAAAATTGATAGAGAACAACTTGCTATGTTGACAAGAGAGTTCAGGCGATTCTTGAGGAAAGAAGGCAGAAATTTCGGCCGAAGACAATTCAGCGGCCGGCGACACAACAGGTATAGGTCTAACCCAGCTAAGAAACCTGACACTAATGTTTGTTATCATTGCAGGAAGGCTGGGCATATGAAGGAAAATTGTCCAGAGCTCCAGATGCTGAAAGAAAAGTCCAAGAAAAGAGCTCCCAAAGGAAAAGCAATGGTGAGTACATGGAGCGACGAGGACGAGGGCAATTTGAGAAGTACATCAGAAAGTGAAGATGAAGAAAAGCCCATCTGCCTGATGGCCAGGAATGATGAAAAGGAGGAAGAAGACTCTGATGAGGTATCCTCTCCCTTTGAGCACTATACAATTTCTGATTGGGAGGATGCGTATGGAGACTTGCTAGATAAAGTAGATGACATTAGAAAGGAGAACAAGCATTTGAAGAAGAAAGTAAACTCCATTTTGAATGATAAAACCATGTCTGACAAAATAGCCTGTCTGCAATCAGAAAATGACAATTTAAAAAAAAATTGTGCTGAATTTGATGATCTGAAGCATGCTTTAACAGATACTAGAAAGAAGAATGAACTGTTAAAGAATGCTAATGATGATTTGAAGCTGAGAGTTCAATTGTTTGAAAATGAATTAAAAATTTCAAATGAGAAACATGAAGCCGTCTTGTGTGTAAATTCTGAATTAAAGAAAACAGTTGAAAATTTAGAAAAAGGAAATGCTGATAAAAGAAAAATAATAGAAAATATGACCCAAGGCACAGACAATCTCAATGCTTTGTTAGGGTCAAAGGTGAACTTCAGAAAAGAAGGTCTTGGATTCAACTCAATTGCCACTAAAAGCCTTGCCATGAAAACCATATCATTTGTGATAGAGAAAAAGAAGGGACCTCTTATAAAAATGTCAAGTGAAAATTCTGTTTCAAAAACTGTCAGTTCAAAAATGTCCAGTGCCAAGGACAAGGGTAAACAGAAGGTTGGTGAGCCCAGCAGATCTTACCCTTCACCCAAATGTGAGTCTCAGGTTCGGGGTCAGCCTCCAAGCAAGTCTAAACCCCAGGGCAAAGCCACCAAGTCCCCACCATCATCACCTATCCAGAAGAAGACCCAACATAAACCTGTACAGAAGTCTAGTGGGTCACCAGTGCAAGGGAGACATAATGTTGCATGGGGCCAGAAAAGCTATACTTACCAGCCCAAGGTTCAGACCTATCACACCTATCCTCACAAACAGGTCCAATCATTCTATAGGTCTGGATATCAACCTTTTCTCACTCATTGCCATAGACCTCAATCTGCTAGATGGGGTCAGTCTAGGACTACAGCTGGCCACAATTATCTGAGGACTTATTGGCTTGGGCACTGGCACAAAAACAATTTTGATGCTAATAAGGATGGAGCCAGAACTCAATATAAACCAAAGCACCAGAGGAAGAAGGTTCAATCAGTTGGTGCTGAGAGAACGAAGGATAATAAACAGAATGTCATGAATTCCATTAAGCCAATTATGTTTAGACAGATGTGGATTCCTAAACAATTGATGTCTTGTTTCAATTGTTCTGTTTCTGCTTCGGAGCCCAAACAGTTTTGGGTTTCAAAATTCTCTACCTAATTGTGATTGCAGGTATGTCTGGCAGCCAGAAGCAATATGTGGTATCTTGATAGTGGCTGCTCCAGGCATATGACAGGAGACAAGACCAAATTTTGCATGCTGACTGAGAAGAATGGAGGCCTTGTCACCTTTGAAGGAAATACAAAGGGTAAAATCATCGGATCAGGTAAAGTAGGTAAGTGTACTACCTGTTGCATTGAAGAGGTACTGCTGGTTGATGGTCTTGCATACAACTTACTCAGTATCAGCCAGCTATGTGACAAAGGACACAAGGTAGTATTTGACTCTCAACGTTGCAAAATCTTTGAACCTGATTCGGATATAGTTAAATTTTCAGGAAAAAGGGTAAATAACATCTACTTGATAGATTTAGATGATTTAGCTCATTCTAATATTTGCCTAACTACAAATAAAGTTGACTTAGCATTCCTGCGGCATCATAGATTAGGCCATGCTAGCTATACGGTTTTGCATAAATTGAATAAACATAGCATGGTTAGAGGACTCCCTGACATTTCTTTCAAGAAGGAAATTAAGGTGTGCAGTGCATGTACACAATCCAAGCAAACTTGGAAGTCATTTAAATCAAGAACTGAAAACATGTCCTTTAAACCTTATGAACTGATACACATGGACTTATTTGGACCCACGCATTCAGCCAGCTTGTCAGGGAGAAGATATGGATATGTTCTAGTTGATGACTTCTCCAGGTATACTTGGGTCTTTTTCCTTAAACATAAAAATGATCCATTCATGGAATTTTAGGAGTTCTATTTGAAAATAAAACAGAAAAATGAAAATTTGATTGAAAATATCTTATCTGATCATGGAGGTGAGTTTGAGAATTCTCAATTTGATGAATTTTACAGGGTCAATGGGATTAATCATCGGTTCTCCTCACCTAGGATGCCTAAGTAGAATGGAATAGTAGAAAGGAGGAACCGGACGATTGTGGAGATGGCACGTACACTGCTTGTTGAAGGTGGCTTACCAAGAAAATTTTGGGCAGAGGCAGTTAATACTCCATGCCACATAATCAACAGAGCCATGGTAAGGCCTTTCACTTAGAAAACTCCTTATGAGATTCTGAAAGGTAAGAAGCCTTCAATTGCTTATTTCAAGGTCTTTGGCTGTAAATGCTTCATTCATGTTAATGATAAAAGAGATCTTGATAAATTTGAACCTAAAAGTGATCCAGGAATTTTTCTTGGGTATTCTGAATACACTAGAGCATATAGAGTGTACAATCTTAACTCTAAAACTATTGAGGAATCTCCACATATTGTATTTGATGAATCCCTAACTAAATGTGAAAATAGTCTATACAGGAAAGAAGATGATGGAGAAATATTGAATGAAAGACAATCAGCAGACCAATCAGATCAAGAAGAAGAGCCAGAAGAAAACAATGTAGAGGAGCCTACTGTTCAGGGGGAGGTAAATGAAGATCAAGGTAACCAAATTACCAATGTCAGATTCTTAAGAGATCATCTTATTGAGAACATCATTGGTGATTTGCATGAACCTCCTAGGACTAGAGGTTTTCTTAGAGCTCAAAATGAATTAAATGCATATGCATTGGTTTCGCATGTAGAACCCAAGTCCATTGACATTGCCCTAAAGAATGTGCATTGGATCAATGCCATGCATGGGGAGCTTAATCAGTTTGACAGGAACAAGGTGTGGCATCTAGTCCCACCTCCTGTTGATGGAAATGTCATTGGGACGAAGTGGGTCTTTAGAAATAAAACTGATGAGCTAGGTAATATTGTCGAAAATAAGGCCAGACTTGTTGCTCAGGGGTATAACCAAGAATTCGGAATTGATTTTGATGAGTCTTTTGCCCCTGTAGCCAGGTTAGAAGCCATTAGAATTCTGTTAGCTTATGCATGCTCTCTTGGAATAAATCTCCAGTAGATGGATGTAAAATCTACTTTTCTCAATGGGGAAATTAAGGAGGATGTCTTTGTTCATCAACCTCCTTGCTTTGAATGCTCAGACTTCCCTTCCCATGTATATAAGTTGAATAAAGCTCTCTATGGTTTGAAGCAAGCTCCTAGAGCTTGGTATGACAGGCTCAGCAAATTCCTTACCGACAAGAAATTCTCAAGAGGTGAGATTGACCAAACTTTGTTTACAAAGGTAAGTCACCCTGACATACTTATTGTTCAGATTTATGTGGATGACATTGTTTTTGGTTCAACTGACCCAAAGATGTGTAAGGAATTTTCTGACTTAATGACACAAGAGTTTGAAATGAGCTCTGATAGGATCGGTGCGATGGATTCGGAGGGGGGGTGAATGAATCCCACCCTTAAAAAACTTTTCTCTCAATAGAAGACTAGAACACTTTCAAGGCAAAACAAACAATCTGAAGAACAAGTTGAATTCTCTTTTAAACCAATTATCAAATATATATAAGGCGCGCCTAAACAATCAACTAACGGAAGTAGCACAGGTAGAAATAAGAGTACTCAAGGCAACCTGTGAAGGAGGTAGAAGACAAGGAACAAGCGCACAAACCCAACCACACTGTACAGAAGATTTTTAGGTGGTTCGGTCACCAAGACCTACGTCCACCCCTCACTCCCAACCGGAGTGAGGCTTCCACTAGCTAACGCTAGAACAATAGACTCAGTCTACAAACAGTTGCTGCCAAACAGCTTGACCAGGGGAACAACCTCCCCTCTTCCTCCAGACCGGAGGGACACCCCATGTGACTCCCAGCCACTTGGAATCAGAGACTAGGTCTCTCTTCCTCCAGACTAGAAGGGAAACACTGATGACTCCCAATCACCAGCAAAACCGGAGAACAAATCTCCCTTCTCTTAAGACCACAGGAGGAACCCCGATCCCAAACAAGGAAAACAGAAACCACTGAATGTATGAAAGGAACAAATGGAAAACAAAATAGGAAAATCAAAAACAATATAGCTCCGAAGAGCACAATGACTGTGGATTTGATCCACGTGTCAATCCATGATCAGATCTTCAGGATGGACTGGCTGCACACTCTTTCTCCTTCTCACGATTTTTCTTCTCTCTCACTTTGGCTCTCAGCTTCTCTTTCTTTTTCTCTCGTTCGCAGGCTCTCTCTGTCTCTTCTGCTCAGGCTCACTCTTCTTCTTTCTTCTTCTTCTTCTGCTCTCTGCTGCTCACTTCTTCTATCTCGATTATATGCTCTCTTGCTCGATCGCTTCTATTTATATCAGCAGTAGATGTAGGGCGTGTGCAGGGCTTGTGCCCTCCCCGTCCAGGTAACCTAGGATCACGTGCCAGGTGTCAACGTCGGATCACGTGCCCAGACACCTGCAAGATTAATGAAGAGTTCAATCGATGAACAATATCAGCTGAAGATAGTGTACAGACTTTATTCAGCAGGCAAGACAATGGATGTATAGAGTTAGTCGTGTGAAGGAGGACGAGTGTATAGACTTGATAACACATGCTGTAGAATGCATATGATGCAGTGTATAAGGTTGATGAAAGCAATGCATGCACAATGATGCAATGTTCGGACTTTGCTGAAGACTGCCAGTCGATGTATAGACTTGGATGAAGCCAACGCTGAAGCAATGTTCAGACTTTGCTGTAGGCTGCCAGTCGAGGTTTAGACTTGCTGCGTGCAGGCTCACAAAAGATGTATATACTTGCTATGCAGGCTGCCTGACCATGTATGGACTTTGCTGAAGGTAATGCATGAGGCAATGTTCAGACTTTGTGTATGCAATGCAGTGGCGTGTACACACTTTGTGAGTGTGAAGCTATGCATGTATAGACTTCACATATGCAGTCATTGTACCATGTATAGACTTAGTGTTCACATGAGAAAATGATGTATGGAGTTGATGTATGCAGCAATAAGAATGTACATACTTTATTGCGTGCATGACAGACAATGTCTAGACTTGCTATAATGCGTGCAGCAAAAGGAGCAAACAGATGTATAGACTTTAAGTAAAGATGCATGAGCAATGTATAGACTTAGCATCTAACTAAGTATGCACAACGACAAGGGATGCTCAGGCATGCAGTCAAGGGATGTACAGACTTAGACTTGATCAATGCACAATGTACATATGGATGTACAGACTTGAACGTAGGTAAAGATACCAATGTTCAGACTTGTGCAATGTATGGACTTAGTGTTGTGCGAGCATTGCTGCTGCCAGTGTACAGACTTGATGATGTGCAATGCATGAACAACCGATGCAGTGTGCAGACTTGATCTCTTGCAATGCAACAATGTATGGACTTGCAATGCGTGCAGGGCGTGCAGTGTATAGACTTGGAAAGCTTGTAGGGAATGTAGGGCAATGGCTGTACAGACTTGACCGATCTGGCTGTACAGACTTGATGTGTGTTATGCTAGACAATGTATAGACTTAACGATGCAAGCGACAGTGTATAGACTTAACGATGTAAGCGACAATGTATAGACTTAACGATGCAAGCGATGTATAGACTTTAGAAAGCTTGAAGCACAGAGACGCTAAGTAAGACACACCGATGTACAGACTTGAAAGACGATGCATGAGACGATGCATGAGACGATCGGATGTACAGACTTTGAAGCTTAACTGAGACGGTTGATGTACATACTTCATGGCTTAACTGAGACGGTGGATGTACAGACTTGACGAAATGCATGCTACAGTGTGATGTATAGACTTAGTGCAATGCAAAGGCTGTATAGACTTAGCGTGCAATGCAAAGGCTGTATGGACTTAGCGTGCAATGCAAAGGCTGTATAGACTTTAAGTATGCAAGACTATGGCATGTACAGACTGTGTGTGGCCTTATGCAAAGATAATGTACTGACTTGAGCTCGTGCAAAGCAGTGTACAGACTTGATGAACGATGCAACAGACTCTGTACATACTTGCCGAATGCAATGTTCACACGACTGGATGATGTACAGACTTGTGCTAAATGATGCATGCGACTTTGAAGCATGCAGCGTATAGACTTCATATGAAGGAATGCACAATGTCTAGACTTGATATGAAGGAATGCACTGGCTGTACACACTTGAAGTAATGCATGCAGGAGACGATGTATTGATGTGCAGACTATGTGTGTGTGTGCGAGACAATGTTTAGACTTGCTGAATGATCGCACAGCCAAGGATGTGTAGACTATGCATCGATGTGCAGACTATGTGCAGTCTACAGGCAATGTGCAGACTCAATTTTGCAAGCAAAACAGTGCATGGCTGTACATGCTGACTCTGTTACATGAATGCATCGACCAGATGTCAGACAGATATGATGGAAGGTCATTCACAAATACATGAACACATATGAATGCACTTAAATGAATCAACGAGGTCTTTCATGCACACATGCATATAGTGACTTATAGTGTTTGCTATCATCAAAATCACAGGGGCACAACAATCTCCCCCTTTTTGATGATGGCAACACTATGAGTCACACTGACTCAAGTCAAAAACTTTCTCCCCCTTTGACTTCAGCAAAAAGATATTACTTAGAGATAGGAAAATTAAGCAGGTATGAAACAATTGATATAACAATTCTCCCTTTAACTACATGAAAGCACATTCTTCCCCAAGGAGCAATATGACTCATACCAATTTCTCCCCCTTTGTTTTAAAAAAAATCATGGAAGAGGTATGAATGCAGAGATGCAAATGCAACAAGAAATGCAAGAGCTCCCCCTAAATGTATGAATGCAAGACAATTCTCCCCCTTTAAGAATTCTTGTGCAGCATGATTCATATGACAAGGAAGCTCCCCCTCAATAAATGGAACTTTATGAAATGAATGAGAAGGAGACCACAGGGGCAATCAAGGACAAGTTCAGGTCATGATGAATCAAGGACAGTGAGTAAAGAATTTCCAATAGGCTCCAATCATAAGAAATTCAACAAGATTTTCAGAGAGATATCAATCTCATAAATCCAAAACATAAGTTTTCAAAGTCTTCCATTATAAGGGCTTATGAATGAATTTTATTGATCAGCAGGGTTTAAACATGATGTATGCTAAGTTTGTCAATAAAATTCTGTATTTATATCTAAAGTCACGGTTTAATAAAAATGAACCAAGCCCTCATATTTATATCTTGATTATCCTCCTTTTGTCTTACACAATCAAATTTATTGACTTCTTTCGGAATTACATGGACTAGTATTGAGATCAAGCAATTTTGAATTCATATGATTTTATCTAAGGTTGTAGCAAATTGATTTTAGCATCAATATACAAATATTCCAATTTGTTCAACAAATTTTTATGCTACAAATTTTACAAGCACTCTAGTTCAGTGTACACCTTGTAACTAAAGGATATACGTTGATCAGACGCCAATATCCCTAAGTACTTAGTGTAACTAACAGTCATGCTTTATATGAACAGAGATAGCATTTACACATCATGACACACTACAAATCATTTCTTTGATGAGTGAGATGTATTTCTCAGTGTGCATGTCATTGCTCTGCCTGATTACACTCATTCTTAAGTAGAGTTAACTATGGCACCTCATGACACAGTCCTTTGGACATGGTTTCTCAGTGACCAAAGTCATTGCTCTGACAATTTACCCTTTAGACAATTCAGAAAAGCTCATTTGCTTCAAATCAATACTAATTTCATGTACTCAATAGTGCAGATTTAAGAAGTTTTTACAAGGCACAGCATGAAACAGTTGGTAAAAGTTTATTAAACATGATTCAGATATTTTTAAGAGATTTTAAAGTCAAACTCAATGAATACATTAAACTTAAATCACCTGAGTTATTTCAGACATTCATAACATCGTATAACAGAAGATTCCTAGTTCAAGTATTTTCAGATTTATGATCGAGATAGCCCCATTGAAATCTTCATGAAAGACTGATAGAATTCTGATACCAAATGATAGAAGAGATTTGGAAGCCTAGTGTTTTCAAAATATGATCAAGGTTTGTCAACAAATGCAATGAATTCTGACAAGTGTATGCATTTGACAACCTGCATGCAATGCATTCACTCCCCCTGACAATATGCATTTAGTCAATCTTTTTGGCAATTTCAATGTAATGAAATGCAATTAACTATATGTATGCAAGGTCATGCAAAGACTCAACATTGAATGCTATGCAAAGACATACAATTAACTACCCTTGAAAACATGCAATGTTTGCCATGAGAACTGACCATATGTCTTTGAGACTCATGCGCATTCAGACTGCCCTATCAAATAATATGACCCATGGTACTAGGCGGAGAACCTGGTCTAAAAGACCATCTCACACACAGAAAGAGCCTCCAGACAGATTTCCCTGCCTTTTAGTAGCTTACTATTTGATATACCATAGTGGTCAATCATGATAATTCAACATGCAGTCCTATAAGCAATCCAGGTTTTCAGTGAGCTATGCAACAACAGATTTCAAACCACATTCATATGCAGTTCAGATTTTCAGAAATTGTAAGTTTATTCTCATTTCAATATCTAAACAGACAATTCAATATGAGCATTGAGAGACATGAATACTCATAGTGTGCAAAGGATGACAAATATGCATGAACACATCAAACAAGATATGCAATGAATTTTAGAACAGGAAATGCAGAGAGTTTACCTGAAAAGTTCAGAAAGGGGTTTGCTTTTGAGTGCCTTGGCTTATTTACCCCTCTTGTTTTCTCAGTCCCAAGGCACACCTGCAAAACAAAGTTTATTTTGCACAAACAGGTACCCAAGAGGTCTTGGGTCCTGAATTAACAATGGCATTTCTAGCAGGTTTTCTCAACAATTTTTGTGCATGAAGGTCATCAGATTTCATCAAATAACAATTATTCATTGAATGACCAAGGCCACCACAATAATGACACGAAACAAAGTTTTTGTTCTTATTGTACACATTAGCATGATCATGAAATCTATGTGTATGAGAATTAAAGTTTCTATTGTTTGCATTAAGGTTCTGTCCTTTGTTATCATTTGGCCAGCAATTTACAGCTTTGTAGCCAGACTTTTCATATTCAAAATGAGAAGAGTGATTTCTTCTCTTAATAGATGACTAGCACTCTCTAGCCAGATGGCCTGGCTTCCAACAGTTGGAGCATGCAAGAGACTTTATGTTAAAGACAATTTCAGGTTTATCAAAAAACTTTCTATTTATAGGGAATCTACCAGATTTATACTTAGACTTTCTTCCCTGAGCATGCCAACATTGGGCTGCAATGTGGCCCATCTTGCTACAGTGAAAGCATGAATTAGAATTTCTCCTACCAGCATTCAGCCAGCATTCAAATCTCTTATGACCCAATTTTCTACAATTAAAGCATGTCATATGCTAGTTTATTGAATCAAACTTGTTCTTGTTAATAGCATGACTGTTTGCATGAAATTTAGCATGATATGAATGATATGTTTTCTTATCACTTGTAAATCAGCATTGTGTAATTGTGTGTCCTAATTTGCCACAGTGAGAACATTCAATTTTCTTTTTCTGAGATGAAGGATTTTTATCATGAAATTTCCTAGCATTCATATCATCCTTCTCCATCAATTTACACTCATGCATCAAATGACCGAATCTATGACAGTAATGACAGATCATTTTCTTCTTAGATGCATGTGAGTGTGTGTGAGGACTGTGATCAACATGCACTGATGAGCCCTTTTTGATTATTTTCTATTTTCCAATCTTTTTCGAATTTTTATCCTATTTTTCTGTTTTCTGAACAATGGGCTGTTTGACCTGTGATGTTGTGGCTACATTTGAAGCATTTACAAATGATGTCATTGCTTTGTTCTGAAAAGCCTTTTTATTTAGATTATTGTAGCCTAACCCTTCCTTTTTGACATTGACTTTTACACCTAGTAGCTTGTCTAGGTTTTCTTGCCCACTCACAAACTTAGACAGAGAACTATTCAAATCTTGAATTTCATTTTCGAGAGAGGTAATGTGTAACTCGTAACTGGCAATCTCTTGCTCACTACAATCCACACATGCACTTAGCACCTTGTTAGCAGTTTTATATTTTTCAACTTCCTGTGCCAGATTGCTAAGTTTATCAGGCTCTTCTATGTGAACAGACTTTCCTCTTTCTAAAGCTAGAAGTCTCTCAGACATAGTGGAGTTCAGCTGTTTTAACTACTCATTTTCTTCCTTAAGCTTATCATTTTGAATTAACTCATTTATTAGAGTCTGATCTTCTGAGTTAACCTTGCTTTCTCTCCCAGCTTCAAACTCCTTTAATTCTTTTTGTTGTTTTTCAAAATCTTTATGCAATTCCATATTTACAGATTTTATGGCATTAAAATTTTCAGCAAACAGGTTCTTCTCTTGCTCAAGTTTCCCAAATTTTTCTTCATTTTCTTTAACAGATTTTCTAAGAGAGTCATTCTCAGATTTTAGCTTGTTTAAATCAGAACTAACACATTCAAAATTTTTCAGCAAATCCTTACTCTGAACAGAATCATAACAAGTTAGGCTAAGCTTCTTCTCAAGTTCAGAGATTTCTTTTACATGATCTTGATTCTCAATCTTCAGCAACGAAATTTGTTTTTTCAACAATTGAATATCAGACATAAAAGCATCATGAGATTGTTTCAACTCTAGACATTTTTCACAAGAGGAGCTTGAACTTTCTAACCCAGTACCCTTTTTCAATTTTTTATAATGTTTTCTTAACCTCTCATGTGACTCTAATAAGTCAGCATATGAATTCTCCCAATCATCTAAAGTATAGTTCTCAAAAGGGTTTACCTCCTCATCATTATCGTCTTCATTCTGATTGCTACCTTGATCACTGCCACTTTGATTACTTTTGTTAGCCATCATGCAGCTCGTTTGATTTTCCTTCCCGACTCTCTTCATCATCTCCAATATATCCCTTGCAGATCTGCAACCAAGGAAACATGAATGAACAGCTCGATTAGTCGCGGCCTTCATTAACTCCAGTGCTTTCTGATTTTCTGTACACATAGATCGATGCTTGTTAGTCCATTTGGACTGATCTTTTGGTAGTCTATGTGGACCATGTGAAATCACTTTCCACAGGTCTGGATCAACAGATTTAACATGAGCACGGAAAGCACTGTGCCACTGGTTGAAATTATAACCACTAAAGACGGGTGGATGAGCCATTGAAGCATATCAAACCTAATTCAAAGCAGTGGATTCAAACCGATAAACCAACTCTAACAAAAAAGCACCGAAGACAGCAAGATTGGATCTACAGGTCGGTGGACCTTCTAAGCAGACAACCGCTCTGATACCAATTGATAGGATCGGTGCGATGGATTCAGGGGGGGTGAATGAATCCCACCCTTTAAAAACTTTTCGCTCAATAGAAGACTAGAACACTTTCAAGGCAAAACAAACAATCTGAAGCACAAGTTGAATTCTCTTTTAAACCAATGATCAAATATATATAAGGTGCGCCTAAACAATCAACTAACGGAAGCAGCACAGATAGAAATAAGAGTACTCAAGGCAACCTGTGAAGGAGGTAGAAGACAAGGAACAAGCGCACAAACCCAACCACACTGCACAGAAGATTTTTAGGTGGTTCGGTCACCAAGACCTACGTCCACCCCTCACTCCCAACCGGAGTGAGGCTTCCACTAGCTAACGTTAGAACAGCAGACTCAGTATGCAAACAGTTGCTACCAAACAACTTGACCAGGGGAACAACCTCCCCTCTTCCTCTAGACCGGAGGGACACCCCAAGTGACTCCCAGCCACATGGAACTAGAGACTAGGTCTCTCTTCCTCCAGACCAGGAGGGAACCCACCAGTGACTCCCCGTCACCAGCAAACCAGAGGTCACAGACCTCTCTTCCTCCAGACCAGAAGGGAAACACTAATGACTCCCAGTCACCAGCAAAACCGGAGAACAAATCTCTCTTCTCCTGAGACCACAAGAGGAACCCCGATCCCAAAAAAGGGAAACAGAAACCACTGAATGTATGAAAGGAACAAACGAAAAACAAAACAGGAAAATCAAAAACAATATAGCTCCGAAGAGCATAATGACTGTGGATTTGATCCACGAGTCAATCCAAGATCAGATCTTCAGGATGGACTGGCTGCACACTCTTTCTCCTTCTCACCATTTTTCTTCTCTCTCACTTTGGCTCTCAGCTTCTCTTTCTTTTTCTCTCGTTCGCAGGCTCTCTCTGTCTCTTCTGCTCAGGCTCACTCTTCTTCTTTCTTCTTCTTCTTCTGCTCTCTGCTGCTCACTTCTTCTATCTCGATTATATGATCTCTTGCTCGATCGCTTCTATTTATATCAGCAGTAGATGTAGGGCGTGTGCAGGGCTTGTGCCCTCTTCGTCCAGGTAACCTAGGATCACGTGCCAGGTGCCAACCTTAGATCACGTGCCCAGACACCTGCAAGATTAATGAAGAGTTCAGTCGATGAACAATATCAGCTGAAGACAGTGTACAGACTTTATTCAGCAGGCAAGACAATGGATGTATAGTGTTAGTCGTGTGAAGGAGGACGAGTGTATAGACTTGATAACACATGCTGTAGAATGCATATGATGCAGTGTATAGGCTTGATGAAAGCAATGCATGCACAATGATGCAATGTTCAGACTTTGCTGAAGATTGCCAGTCGATGTATAGACTTGGCTGAAGCCAACACTGAAGCAATGTTCAGACTTTGCTATAGGCTGCCAGTCGAGGTTTAGACTTGCTGCGTGCAGGCTGGCAGAGGATGTATATACTTGCTGTGCAGGCTGCCTGACCATGTATGGACTTTGCTGAAGGTAATGCATGAGGCAATGTTCAGACTTTGTGTATGCAATGCAGTGGCGTGTACACACTTTGTGAGTGTGAAGCTATGCATGTATAGACTTCACATATGCAGTCATTATATCATGTATAGACTTAGTGTTCACGTGAGAGAATGATGTATGGAGTTGATGTATGCAGCAATAAGAATGTACATACTTTATTGCGTGCATGACAGATAATGTCTAGACTTGCTATAATGCGTGCAGCTAAAGGAGCAAACAGATGTATAGACTTTAAGTAAAGATGCATAAGCAATGTATAGACTTAGCATCTAACTAAGTATGCACAACGACAAGGGATGCTCAGGCATGCAGTCAAGGGATGTACAGACTTAGACTTGATCAATGCACAATGCACATATGGATGTACAGACTTGAACGTAGGCAAAGATACCAATGTTCAGACTTGTGCAATGTATGTACTTAGTGTTGTTCGAGCATTGCTACTGCCAGTGTACAGACTTGATGATGTGCAATGCATGAACAACTGATGCAGTGTGCAGACTTGATCTCTTGCAATGCAGCAATGTATGGACTTGCAATGCGTGCAGGGCGTGCAGTGTATAGACTTGGAAAGCTTGCAGGGCATGCAGGGCAATGGCTGTACAGACTTGGCTGATCTGGCTGTACAGACTTGATGTGTGTTATGCTAGAAAATGTATAGACTTAACGATGCAAGAGACAGTGTATAGACTTAACGATGCAAGCGACAATGTATAGACTTAACGATGCAAGCGATGTATAGACTTTAGAAAGCTTGAAGCACAGAGACGCTAAGTAAGACACACCGATGTACAGACTTGAAAGACGATGCATGAGACGATGCATGAGACGATCAGATGTACATACTTTGAAGCTTAACTGAGACGGTGGATGTACAGACTTCATGGCTTAACTGAGACAGTGGATGTACAGACTTGATGAAATGCATGCTACAGTGTGATGTATAGACTTAGTGCAATGTGATGCGGGACGGGACCATGGACACGACAAGCTCGCGATCGTCCCTTAACGAGGGAAGCGTCGGACATGCGTGGTTGAGAAACCGGCAAGAGCTAGGGTGGTCGGCTCTCTCTTTCGTGCCCGGATCGGGTCACGGGACGGTAACGCTCTCTCTCGCAGCAGTGGTGCTATAAATAGAAAGCGAGCTAATTACCCTATCATGCTCTCTAGCAGCGGCATAAACAAGCATATATGAAATTAAGCAAAATGTCAAGTAAGGGAGCGAATGCGATACCTCCACGCGCTCGGCGTGGGGACGACGGACCCGGCCGAAAACTCGTACTCCCGGGAAACTTAACACACAATAATTACAGCAATGGGAACATGCCCACTCCACGCAGGGAGGTAAAGGGCTATACAAATGGGCCCGGGAGGACCGAATTCGGGTTGACGAACAGCTTCGGGTGTTGATTCGGCTACACGCGTGTTCACGACCGTGGGGCCCACGTGCTGTCCGGAGGGGCCGTGTGGGATCCGGTGGTACCGCTGTAGTGGAGACACTTGGAGAAGTGCTCCCCGGGCTGGCGGCACGCTGGTTCGCCGGCCGGAGGTCGGGCGGCTCCGTTCGGCACCGGTCGGAAAAACCGATCGGAAATCTGCCGGTTCTGTATTTCAGCGCGCGCTCCGGCGAGAACGGACGCTGCGATCAGCACCGGTGTCGGAATGCGACGTGATCAGAGCCGTTGGAAAGCTGCTTAGAAGTACTGCAATCTAGTGACCTTCAGAAAAATTCACTAGATTTATACTTTGTGTTGGCGAATTTTATATGCTGTTGTTGTACAGTAACCGAAGACTCAGATCTGCAGAGAACTTTCCTGTTGATTACCTTTGACCGTGAAGTAGATGTCCGAATTTGAAGATGTGTTCTTCAGCAAGATTGTAGGAAAGCAAACAAGGAAACCAGGACTATTTTTGGATCTGGATTTGGAGGTGGTGGTGAGTTGTTATGATTTTGGAAGTGGAGGGTGGTCGGATCTGGGATCTAACTAA